>JAVKLA010000061.1:17309251-17325642 GCA_034782735.1 Sagittarius serpentarius | reverse complement strand
CCCCCGTGCCCCCCCCGCCCCTGTACTCCCTCTCCCGCAGTGCAAGGGCCGGGCAGTCAGCAAGCTGCTGGAGAGCTTCACCGTGGAGGACGACTTTGACTTTGATGACAACAGCAGCTTCTCGGAGGAGGAGGAGGAGGGGGGCTGCTTGGCGGGGTCAGCGCGGGGGGGACGCCGCTCCCCCCTGCCCCACGTCTGCGCCATCCAGAAGGAGGATCTGCGGGACGGGCTGCACATCCTCATCCCCAAGGAGGACAGCCTGCTCTACGCCGGCAGCGTCCGCACCATTCAGCCCCCCGACATGTGAGCGGGGGCCGGGGTGGGGGGGTCCCTGCCGTGGGTGGGGATGCCGGGGTGGCCGGGCGGGCGCTGAGCCCCCCCCCACTTTGTGCCCCCTCTCCAGCTACAGCATCATCATTGAGGGCGAGCGGGGGAACCGGCAGCGCATCTACTCGCAGGAGCAGCTGCTGCAGGAGGCGGTGAGCGGGGCGGGGGGCCGGGGCGGGGGTCCCGGCGGGCAGCACGCCCCACGGAGCCCAGCACGCCGCTTCCTCGCAGGTCCTGGACATCCGACCCCAGTCGCGACGCAGCCTCCCGCCGGGCACCCGCGTCTGTGCCTACTGGAGCCAGAAATCCCGGTGCCTCTACCCGGGGAATGTGGTGCGAGGTGAGGAGGGGCCACGGGCGGCCAGTGGGGTGGGGGTGGGGGGGGCGTCGGGGACCCCTGCCCCATCCCGACAGCCCTCCCTGTGCCGCAGGCTCCTCCAGCGACGAGGAGGAGGATGACCCCGAGGCGGTGATGGTGGAGTTTGACGATGGAGACACGGGGCACATCGCTGTCTCCAACATCCGCCTGCTGCCCCCCGACTTCAAGATCCAGTGTGAGTGGGCTGGGGCGGGGGCCGCGGGCAGGGGGCGGGCAGGGGGGGCAGCGGGGCCGGCCCTGACCCCACGCTCTGCCCGCAGGCACCGAGCCGTCCCCCGCGCTGCTGGTCTCCAGCTCCTGCCGGCGGACGAAGCGGTCATGCGGCGATGTGCCCCCCCCCGGCGAGCTGCCCCCCAGCCTCTGCCCGGACCGCCACGACGGCCCCGAGCCCCCCAAGAACTCGGGCAAGAAGGCGGCCGGCAAGGAGAAAAGCGGTACGGGGTCGGGGGGGGGTCTGCCACCCGCGGACCACCTTCCTGTGGGGTGCCCGAGGGAGGTGGCACTGGCAGCAGTGGTGTGAGGGATGGGGGGATGCGGGGAAGGGTGCTGGGGTGCAGGGAAAGGTGTGGGGATGCGGGGAAGGGTGCTGGGGTGCAGGCGCGGGGGAGGATCGGAGGCAGGGAAGCCGGCGGGGACGCGCGGGCAGGGAGAGGGGATGCAGGGAAAGATGGGCTGCAGGGGGATGGGAGCGGGGGAATGGCGATTAGGCCGCAGGGAAGGACGTGCAGGGACGGGGGCGGTCCCGGAGCATCCCTGCCTCCCTCCGTCCGTCCGTCTGTCCTGCCTCGTGGCCGCCGGCCCCTCCTGACCCCCGTCTCCCCCGCCCCAGGCAAAGCTGCGGAGGTGCTGTCGGGCGGCAAGGCGCCGGTGCTGAGCGACCCCTTCCTGGGGCGGCGCGGCGGGCCGCTGCTGAGCTGGTCGGCGGTGGCCCAGACGAAGCGGAAGGCGGCGAGCAAGGGCACGGCCGTGCTGCAGAACCTCTTCCAAGTCAACGGCAGCGCCAAGAAGCTGCGGGCCAAAGAGGCCATCTTCCCCGTGCACCACCACCACCACCTCGCCGCCCCCGTCTTCGGCAACGGCTTCGGGGCCGACTCCTTCAGCCGCATCGCCAGCTCCTACGCCTCTTTCGGGGCCGGGGCTGGGCTGGTGCTGCCGGCTGCCCAGAAACTCCTGCGCTCCAAGAAGGCCGAGCGGCTGGAGGCAGAAATGGGCAAAAGCAGCCGGAGAAAGGCAGGCAGTGAGTACCTGGTCAAGCTGGACCACGAAGGGGTGACGTCCCCCAAGAACAAGAACTGCAAGGCCCTGCTGCTGGCTGAGAAGGACTTTGGGGCCAAGCTGGAGCGGCCCCTGGCCAGCCACGGCTATGCCCACGCGGCGCTGGCAGGCAAGGATAGGAAGGGTCGGGCGCCCGTGCACCAGCTGCCCGTGGGGCTGGCGCTGCGGAAATACTCGGGCCAGGCCGAGTTCACCCTGAACTGCGACAGCGACTGCCACAGCTCCTACTCGGACATGGACGAGGACGAGGAGGCGGGCGGGCTGGGCGCCGACGTGCCCTCGCGCTTTATGACCCGCCTCTCGGTTTCCTCCTCTTCCTCGGGCTCTTCCACCTCCTCCAGCTCCGGCTCCATCTCCACCTCCAGCCTCTGCTCCTCCGACAACGAGGATTCCTCCTACAGCTCCGAGGACGAGGACTCCACGCTGCTGCTCCAGACCTGCCTCTCGCACCCGGTGCCGGCGCTGCTGGCGCAGCCGGAGGCCCTGCGCTCCAAGAGCGGCGCGCCGCAGCGCTGTTTCCTCACCAAGGCCGCCGCCGCCGGCCCCAAGGCCAAGCTCAAGCGCAAGGAGGCCCTCAGCTTCTCCAACGCCAAAGAGTTCTCCCGGAGGCAGCGCCTGCCCTCGGTGGAAAACCGGCCAAAGATCTCCGCCTTCCTGCCCGCGCGCCAGCTCTGGAGGTGGTCGGGGAACCCCACGCAGGTACGGCCGGCGTCCGCCGCGGGCACCCGCCGCTTGGCACGGCCGGCGGGCGGAGGGAGCGGGCACGGCACCGGGGGGCACGGGGCGAGGTGTACGGGTGTGTGGGGTGCGTGGCAGGGTGCCTGTGTGCATGCGGCAGGGTGCATGGAGCATGGGTGCATGGGTGCAGGTGCATGGGTACATGGGGCCGGGTGCGTGGCAGGGTGCCGCTGCGCACAGGGCAGGGTGCATGGGTGCATGGGTGCAGGTGCATGGGTACATGGGGCCGGGTGCGTGGCAGGGTGCCGCTGCGCACAGGGCAGGGTGCATGGGGGCAGGGCGCAGGGGGGCAGGGTGCCAGGGGTTGCAGGGCAGGGTCCTTGAGTGCATGGGACACGGCACCTGGGTGCTCAGGGCAGGGCGCTGCTTACACCGGCGGGGGCACGTGGGTGCTTGGGGGTGCACAGGGCCGGATGGGTGCTGTGGGAGCACCCTGCCCCGGCTCGGCGCCGCTTTCCCCCGGCTGCCTGGGGTCTCACAGGGCTGGCACGTGCGAGGTCGGGGTGGGGGGGTCCGTATGCCATCCCTGACCCCCCCCACCTTGTCCGTCCCCCCCCCCCGCAGCGGCGGGGCATGAAAGGCAAGGCGCGGAAGCTGTTCTACAAGGCCATCGTGCGGGGCAAGGAGACGCTGCGCATCGGGGACTGCGCCGTCTTCCTCTCGGCCGGGCGGCCCAACCTGCCCTACATCGGGCGCATCGAGAGCATGTGGGAGTCCTGGGGCAGCAACATGGTGGTCAAGGTCAAGTGGTTCTACCACCCCGAGGAGACCAAGCTGGGCAAGCGGCAGAGCGACGGCAAGGTGCGGGGTGGGCCGGCTGGTGGTGGGGGGGTTGGGGTGGTGGCACACCGGCGAGGCGGGGTGGCCGGTGACGCCGCGTTGTCCCCTGCAGAACGCCCTGTACCAGTCGTGCCACGAGGACGAGAACGACGTGCAGACCATCTCCCACAAGTGCCAGGTGGTGGGACGGGAGCACTACGAGCAGATGACCCGCAGCAAGAAGTACCAGGACCGGCAGGACCTCTACTACCTGGCGGGCACCTACGACCCCACCACGGGCCGGCTGGTGACCGCCGACGGGGTGCCCATCCTCTGCTGACCCCCCGTGCCCACCCTGGGCGCGGGGAGGGGGACGGGGGCGGGGAGCCCCCCACCCCCCCCCCCCCCCCCCCTGCCCCGGGAGCCTTCCCCGGGCCCGGGGCATCCCGGCGGGGCTCTGGGTCCCGGGGGCTCACGGCTCCCTCCGACGCAAGGGGGTGATGCTACGAAGCCTCCGAGGTCCCGAGAGTTCCCCCTCCCCCCCCCCGCCTCTGTGCTGTCCCGATCCCCAACCTCGGGGACGGGGATGTGGGGCTTTGCAGGAGTGGGACAGGCAGGGAGAGGGTCCCCCTCACCGCCCCCCGTGCTCATCCTACTGGCCTCAGTAGTCGGGGGACACAAACGCCGAGGTCCCCTCCGTTCCACCAGCATCATCCCACCGTCCGGTGCGGGAGCGAGAGGGACGTGGCGGCAGGACAAGGTGCCCAGCCTCGGCATCGCAGGGCAGAGGACGGTGCTGAGCCGCACCCCCCCAAGACCCGCAGAGGGGAGAAACCCCCTCAAGTTCACTTATTTCTCGGTGAGGTGGGAAGGAGCGAAGTTTAAAGGCAACCTGGTATTTATGTTAGATGCGGTGGGGAATTTCAGACAGGCGCTTGACCCTCTTGCTGTTTATATAAGAGAGCTCGGAGTGCATGTGCGCTTTCTCGTCACAGAAAAATGGAACGGGTTGGGGTTGGTTTGGGGAAGGCACATGCCTCGCTCGCCTCCGGCCCCAAGAACTCCCCTTTGCTTTTGTTCTTTTGCAACTTGCCGGCAGGGAAGGAAGAGGACAGTCAAGCCTCTTAATCTCCCCCTCCCCTCTGTGTCCTTTACCCAGTTTATTAATGTTAAATGAAAAAGAGCAGCGTGTTCCTCTCAGTTGTGACATCCAGAAAATTGAATTTTACCCAAAATGCTTGTGTGCGAGCAAGCAGAGAGTTGTCAGTCTGTCTTGATAATCTTCAGAAAGTGAGCTTTTAGCTTTGCTCTGCGTGTCAGCTCAGAAGCATTGACATTGTGCAGATAATTAATGCTCTTACCTATCCCCGATACCTGCCTGCAGCTGGCTGCCTTTATCCTGCCGCCGCTATTAGAAGCATTATTTATTAATATGGTTATTATTGATCTCGCTTCAGTTAACCAAAGAAACCTGTGTGCATCTGAGATCACTGTTTTCCGCAGCAACAACACCAAGTCGAGTGTTGTCGTCGGGAGGAATTGCACAGTCCTCCCCAGAATGCTGCCTTGGTCTGTTTTTAAGAGAAGTACTTGGAGGGAAAACCCACAGTTTTTATGGCCTTGGGTCTCCTCTCGTTTGAACTGGGTTTACACAAACTATTGACTTTTGCTGAGATATTTCTGCTTTACACCACTGTGAGAGGGGAACCGAGTTCCTGTATGCCCGTGCATGGAAGGCAGAAGTAAAAAAGTAAACATAGCGGTGCTTTGTCCGTATAAATATTAAAGGTAAATGATGGCTTCATAACAAAAAAAGTGATATACCTGGTCCTGGAGGGGCTTGGGGAGGTCACTGCGTTCCTGTTACAGCCGAGGGTGAGTTAAGAGAGATCTCTTAAAGCAGGTTGTTGTGTTTCAAAACTTCGGGGGCAGGCGGGAGAGAGAAGCCTTCTCCTTCGGCTTTGCTGGGGTCTCGCTCTCCTGCGCAGCGCTCCGAGTTTGGCATCCCCGAAGCCGGCAGCGCTGACAAATTAACCCGCAGCGGGAGGAAAACAAAGCAGTGTCGGCACCGGGCAAGGGAGGTTTGTGTAGAAGAGGGTTCAGGTGTGCTCGTGCCGCCGTAGGGTGAGGGCTGGGCTTTTGTTTTGCCTTTCAGCCTGTCTCCTAAGAATTCACAGGAGAGCAAGTTCCTTTACAAAACTTATCCGTCTAACAATATTAGATGGAAATTGTGATGGCTGGTTACTAGCGAAGCAGAAATTTAATAAAACTACATAAGCCCTGTGTTGTAGCGTTACTGCTGTCAGAGCCGGTATGTTTTGGCTGTAGCAGAGCAAAGCTCACGACATATCGCAACAGTAAGGACGAGCTCCTTGCTGGGATTTTTAACCTGGTCGCCAGCAGTCCCGCGCGTCGCAGTGAGAATAGTCCTTCGGTGTTGACTCTTAAGTTTCTTGGCGAGAGCACTCGCGTTGCTGGTGGTTGTGATTTCTGAAGCTGCTTAACGAAGCTGTGTTGAGCAACCTCGAAGCGAGGAGACGTGCGTCTTGCTCAGGAGCTGGTGCTGTGCCCGGTCGGTGCTGGGTGTGTGTCGGACCACAGGCCAGCCGGAGGTCGGGCAGCTCGGGGACGAGTGCCACTGCCGTGGGGCTGGGACACTTGGAAAGCAGCTAGATGGGGAGACAGCTCGAGGAGGAGTGTGGGTGGATCAGTGCTGTCAGGGCTGAGATTCCCCGGGTGCCTGTCCCGGGGGAAGAGTAACTTGAAAGAGCAGATGGCAACACAAAGGTGGTTTCTGGCCAGTTGTGCAGTTTTGATGACTCTTCCTGCCCACCCAGAAGCATAGATCCATAAACCATGATAATGAGCTTTGCGTTTGCATTAAAATCTCCCTCTGTTACTGAAGGAAGGGACGTGACTGTGAAGTCTTCTAAAGTCTGAGTCTGAAGAGCTGCACCAAGGTACTTGCGCACCTGGGAAGCACTAACCCCTTCTGAAAAGCAGGTGCCCTCCTTTGATAGTGCTTTTTCTTGCTGGGGGAGTTGTCCTTTGCTCTCTTTGGGGTTTATTTTGGGGTCTCACTCTGTGCCCCCCCCCCCGATGCCCACGTCCCTCCTCTCCCCCTGCTCACCGAGTGTTTCCTGGTGCGGGAGTGCATCTCCGTGCGTCTCCCCTGTGACGTTTCAGCTCTAAAACTTGTGCACGCTTCCCCCTGCCACCGAGCAGAAGGGCTTCACCCCTGTGTATCCCCGGGCTGCGAACGGAGCCGTCCGTCTGTCCAGCATGCCTTAAAAAGCAAGAGTGTCCCATCCTGCGCATCTGGGGTCCGGTTCCCGGCAGGTCCCTGTTGGCTCTTGAGGGTGATCCCGTGGGATGCTCCTGGCAGAGGCAGGGAGCTGCATCCCGCCGTGCTATGGGGTTTGCACCGCAGACCTGGGCACATCAGCATCCAAAAAACCAAATGCCACCGCAGTTTGGGGAGTGCCGTCGAGGCAAACCCCTGTCAATCCAGATCGCCTGAACCACGAAAGCCGCCCGGCCGCTCCGAATATTTGTCGGTAGCAGAGATAGCCCAGACCTGTGGCCCGGAGCAGGTGGAAATCCTCCGCGGCTGGGTCAAAAGCGTGGTTTGCCTCTGCAGCTTAAGCAGAGGGGGTTACTGCCAGGCTTAGAAATAGCTAAAAAAAGCTGTTGCCTGGTTCTCGGGGGGACAGGTGGGGCGGGGATCAGCTTACGGGGCCGGGAGCCTGCCTAGCCGGAGGCACGCGTCCGCCCAAAGGGCTGCGCATCGGAGCGAAAACGGGGGAGTGGGCAGTTGTAGTAGATGCACGTTTGTGTTTTTAATAGCTGTGCTGCATTTGGGAATGTTAAGAAGAACCTGGAAAAAATCCCGCCCCACCCCCCCATTTGCATGGTTTGGTATTAATAAAACCAACAAACTTCTGAATTCTCAGGCAACAGAAAGCAAAAGATCTGCTGGAGGCTGATTTTTCAGGTGTGGGAGCAATAATCAAAGAGCTGTGTCCATTGAAGTTTAATTAAAGGAGCAGAGAGTGTTCGGTCTGGCTCTGGGTCTGATTTTCACGGTCGACTTTTGTCGAGCTCTTTGCTGTGCAGTGTCATTCTTCAGCTTTCCGAAGTGATGGCTGCAGCACAGGAGTCTCCTTCCGAACTTCAGGGTTACCTCCAAACCCAACTTCAACCAGAAAGTCGCTTGTACGTGACAGAGGAAATAAATAGCCCGAATGTAGTTCTTGTGGTATGGGCAATGGTTGAAATTGCATTTTCAGTGTCAAAGTTGTATTGTATTTTCCCTCCGTTATTACTGATTTACTTTTAAATTGTCTTTTTAAAAAAAGATACATAATTGGAAGCAAACTTACTTACTTCTTCAGTCCTGGATCTCCTACATGGGTTTATTTATAGAGGTCTGTGGGTGGGACTTTGTGCACTCGGTGTGCACGTTGGGTGGTATAGAGCAGGATTCTGGTTTTTGCGATCCCGCGAGGTCCTTCCCTGGCTCTTCCCAAGTGCCGCTGTTAACTGACGGCTCTACAGAAACACGGAGCTATGCCTGTATCCAGACGCGTGTTTTCTTTAATGCGTTGTGGGGTTTTTTTTTTTTTTTTTTGCTGTTTCATCAACGGAAGCGTTGAGTCACTTTTTGTCAGTCCGTGGATGTCCCTGCAACTTGAGGGGGGGGATTTGGATGCCGGTCCTGGCCCTTGCTGGCTCGTGCCCGCGCAACGCAGCGATGGGCTGGGGTGGCAATCGGCAGCCGGTGCCGTCCAAGTGCCTGAGGTGGAGCAGTTGGGAGGAATGCTGACTTCGTGTCTGTCGCCAGTACCTTGCATTGCTGCGAGGGGTTTTACTGGAGAAACGGGCTGTGACCCGGGACGTAACGCGCAGCAGCGATTAAACCTGCTTTCCGTCACAGCGCCGAGTGTCAGCTTTGCAGCACGGCTTTGATAAGGCTCGAGCAACTTTGCTGGTTATTTAATGATTCATAAAAACATGGAGTGATTCATTATAGGTTGAATTCTGTGTGCCTTAGTCAGAAAAAACCCTCCCTTGATTTATTTTCTCAAGTGGCTCCAGAGCTTGTTGGTGCCAGCTGATTTCTGTGGGACTTGGCTCTGTTCTCTTGTCTGGGTAGAGTCTCTGCTTGCATCAAATCTGTTTTTTCTGTTTTTTTGTGGGTTTTTTTTTTTCTTCCCAAAGTTCTTCTCCTTGCAGCACTTGTTAGTTGCCTTTACAGGCACTTCAGGGCAGACCTAATGCCCACAATAACATTCTGTGTGTTATTTCCAAGCATTCCTCAGTATAGGTGTCTAAGTACGCTTGGATGGTGAAAAAATGCATTTCATGCAAAATGGTGTATCTGCTCTGTTTCTACTGCTCTGGTCTTCGCTCCGTCTCCCTGTTCCTTGTACTGGGCTAAACTCTTTGCTCGGCAGTGTTACAAATTTTTCTCTGACACGAGGCTTGCAGTTCTCTTCATCCTTATTGCACAATTGATGTGTTCTGGCTCCCGCGTCTGTGGGAGCATTGCCATTTGTGATTTGGGGGGGTGGGGGGTGGGCGTTATGCTGAAGCACACAGAGGTGTGGGTATAAGTGACCGGGTCTGGGCTCCCACCAGTTTCACAAACTTGATTTGATTGCTCTATAATAAGCATGTCTCAGATTTGAGGAGCTTTATCAGAAAGCCTTTGCTTTTAATCTGTTCTTGTTCAGGCTGTATCCTGACAAGTGCAACGGGGAGGGTTTGACCGAATCATAATTTGTCATCTCCAAATATAAATATTGCAGTTAAAATATTTAGCGTGCTGTGGAAAAACCCGTTAGCGAATAAATGTATTTCTGGCCTCATCCTGGGAGCTGCTGAGCATCCACGACGCCCACTGAATCTGGCGAGAGGCGCAGGTGCTGTGCACCCAGCAGCATCTCCCGCTGAATGACAAGCAATTAGGAAACATAAGGAAGAAAAGTCTTGTAAATTGTAACTTGTCTAAAAATATGTTGTCCACATGTGTTTTAGCTCCCTTCATTTCAGCGTTCTGTGTTGGCTCAATACATCTAATCAACAGTTTAGTCCTGAGTTTTGTCTTTAGTACCAACAGAAGTTATCTTTGTTGGCTCGTCGTGGTGCCTGCATCCCTGGCACCGCCAAAACCCATCATCTCTGACCTCTGTATCGCACCCTGAATTCCTTAAGCTTGTACCTCTGCGAAGAGCCTTTTATTCCCGTCTTCTAGCCAAACTCGGGAGCGTGGATCAGTGTTGGAAATCCCCGTTCTATGGCAAAGCTGCTGGAGTCTGTGATATTTAGGAAAAATGTCAGCGTAAGCGGCAGCGTGGGCGGGGGGGTGGCTGGTTGCTCAGAGCAAGGTGTTAAGCTCTCTGCAAACTCCATCAGGCATTAGTTGGTGCTTGGCTCCTGCTTTCGAAATGACTTTTGCAACAAAAAAAGGGTTAGAAAGCGAACTGCAAAAATACTTTCGAAGCGGATGATGTTTTGCCGTAGCTCTCTGCAGCAAGGGCTGAGGGATGATACTACCTGTATGCGTTCAGAAATGTGAGTGTAGGGAAACGGTAAAAAAAGATAGGATGCGGGGTGTCCGAGAACGGAAATGTGAAATCGTCTGATGAATTTGAGTCATAACAAAAAAAAAAAAAAGTCCATCTGAGCAAAGTACACAAAGTAAATAAGAAGTATAAGTAATGAAAATAAAATTAGATCTTTGACTTTAGCAGAATACAATATTCAGTAAACAGAATCATGTTTAACCCCCTCTCGGCCCCAGTTCTGATCAGGCTTGCTGCCGTTCCCTTGGCGCCGCTGGCCGTGGTCGGAGCCCCTGATGCCCCGTTCACCTCTGGCCCTGCTGCATCTGGCTTGGAATTCCGAGCTGAGCGTGCGGCTCGTCAGAGTTTTAGGGATTTATCTCGGTATTGTCCCAAGTCAGGATTGCAGCAGGTATCTCTGACCAGGTTGAATTTGCAAATGCACTTAGAAACATTTTGCCTACCTATTTCTTCCTCGCCCCTTAACCTCGTTAGAGCTTTTGTTGCTACAAAAGCCGATGGATTCAAAAGTTAACTCTCTTGGCATCCACACATCCAAATTTACTATATGTACAGTTTCAGTGAAGGTCGTAATTAAAATTATTTCAGGGTGTCTTTGGGTGTGCTTTTCCTTTTCTACTGATTTTTTTTTTTTTTTTTTAATTGCTCTGTACTGGATGTTCCCCTCCAGTGAGAACCTGAGGGACGCTAACTTGTTGCATCAGTTTTTTACTAAAGATTACTCATAATCTCTGTGAAATAGCTACAATTTACTTTTTATTTTCAGACTGAAATTTATAACCCTTCAGAGCAATTAATTTGCTACTTTTCAAGGCATTTACAAGACGCATCCCAGACTCCACTTTGTAAAGTCTTTCCAGTTGCCTTCAGATTTCTCACCTCTCAAATCTGGTGGGAACCAATAAATGCAGTTTCAATTTGCAGTTTGTTTACAAGTTTGGTTTATGTATTGAGTCCATATGTGTTTTCTTCCAGCATGTCTAGATGGCAAATCCCTTAGAAACGTAAAACAGTGTAACACGGGAGTCGAACTGCACTTACTAATGGGAGCAGAAGATCAGAGCCTATACCTAATCTCTCCTTCCTTATGTTGCGGATGAATTTTATGCAGTGTAAACCCCAAGTTGGAGGTGGATGTTTTCTGAATTATCGTACAGCTGTCTCTAAATGCTTTACTGTATTATAGTGAGGTTGGTTTTTTTTAAATACAAAAGTAGTTTTAGATTTAGTCTAAGTGAGTTTAAGCTTACCTTTTCCTTGACTTTTGCTACTTGGCGTTCTGGGGCTCGGGCTGGCTCCTGCGGGGCCAGTCGGCAGCACCCACCCGGGCTTGCTTGGAAGCAAAACCTCAGCTTTATCTGCCATGCTCTGTCTAAATGACATGTTTGGAGTAACTCCATTAGAGCAGCCGGGATCACATTAGTTTACAGTGAATGAACTCTGAATCATGTTTTTCTCTGTGTGTTTGTGTATTGTTGATTTTTGTTTTGTTTTTAAATTGCTTCTGCAGACAAGAAGCATTGAGCTGCCTACTTACAGAGCTTCGATTAGTTTTCCACTGGATTATGCACGTAGCTTGTGGTCTGCCGTTTCCTTATGCTGGTGTAAATCAGGAGGAGTCCCAGGGGTACACCCTTGGCTCTGTGGACCGCACACCCAGACACACACAGGTGTGTTTTGCTTTTATCACACATCGTGCTGGGAATTCGACCTGGTTGGGCATCCGACCTGTGCAGCGGCCACCTTTGCCACTAGCGTTAATACTCATGCAAGAAATACGTTACCTCTGTTTACACAGATGTTTTAAGAGAAATTGAGCTGAGCTTTTGCCCTTAATTCTTAAGGTAGCATCTGGCGTTTGTGTCCAATCCGTTAATCCAGCCATTGAAGCAGCCTTGTGATTTTAAGTAAGATACACTTTTAACTGAATATTTAGCTGCCTGGGATAGGAGGAGAGTTATTACGTGATCTCCCCTAACAGTTAATTCTAAGATAACCTGGGCCAACTTAAAATCATCAGGGTATGCACTGTATTTCTGAACAAGCAATTAGGAGTCATCAGCCTGCATAGAGACAAATTGGAAGTGAATTAGAGGCTGATGAGCTCTGTACAGGGCTTCCAGGGCTGTTCCCAGCCTCCTGCCGCAGGGAAATATCAGAGCGGTCACTCCGGAGCTGGCTGGCCGGGCTGGGGGCGGAGGAGGGAAGCTTTGACAAGATGCAGCTGTAAAAGACAATTTTCTTCTTTCTTTCCCTTAATAAAAATCTGTTCTGAGCACTGTACCAGGCAGACTAGTTTGGCAATGGATTAAATGCGCAGCTTCGAGATCTAATTTTGCCCATTTCAATTGACAGATGGAAATTGTGTGCTTTCACAATGCTACTAGTATCTTGCAATTTTGCTCAGAAGCAGTGCTTCCGAAAGCCGTCCGGAGAAATAAGATGACTTTGTATGCGTGTACATCTATTTGTGATCGCGGTTGCTTCAGAGGGCGAATTCAAGCTGCGTGACTGCTTCTGGTCTCTTTCCTCCTCCATCCTTGTGGTGCAAAGTCAGGAGAAGTTTTGCCTGAATAACTAATATTCTGGTAGATCTTGCTGCAGAAAGTAAAGCACAAGTTACGGTACGGGGTGTGTGGGACATTTGTCCCGTTCCAGAAGGCTGGAGAGTCACATTAGCTGGGATGCTGGATGAACGTTACGAACAGGGATGTTTTGGGGCGAGCATCCCCTGGGACCCTCACGAAGCTTGGCGTACCCAAGCTCTTTGATCCCCATCGCTCTCCTCTCCGCCCGCACGATTGTTTTGATTTTCCTGTTGTTCCATTAAACCCTGTGAGATTTGCGATGGGTACGCAGGTATCTGCGTAGAGATCTGTTCCTGTCTCAGAGGAGCTGCAGCCCAAGCTGCTTCTTGACGTGGTTAAGGAGAGAAAGCATGAACTGACACCTCCTTCATTGGAGATGACAGAGAGAGGAAAGGACGAAGCGCGCACCGGGAGACAAAGCAAACTGTGGGTTTTGGTACCGCAAATAGAAATTCTTTGGGCTTCGGTTTCAGGCACAGCTGATGGGAAAGTGGAGGAACACAGAAATGCAATATTTGTGTGTACGTACTTAATACATGTATGTTTTTATAAATATTTGTGTGTTTGCCCAATCTGTTGTTTCTAACAGAATGGACTTCGCTTTGTTTGCAAAGGAATGAAAACCTTTCTCGTGGAGGTTGATAGCAAGCAAGTTTATTTCTTGGTTGAGTTTGTCCATAAGGATGCTGTCAGACTTGGAGGTGCTGATTGAAGTCCCGGAGTGAAATATGAATCCACGAGGTCTTTGTCATTGCTTTTGGATTTCCACCTGTGGAGGAGTGCAGGGAAGCATTAGTTTGCGTTTGGAAAAGAAACCAAGACCCTATTCTTCAGCCACGTGTTCCAGGTCAAGTAACTTCAATGCCGGCAAAGCTAATGGGTCCAGGAGCAGGATTTAGCCCTAAACACTTTGTATATCCCCAACCTCTTATTACCAGGCCCTTTTGTAAGAGTGTTTGTGCGGAGCCTGTAATGATATAATGTACACTGTAATTTTGTTGTTAAATCTGAGCTATTTTGGCATGGTGGGGACTAGGCGGCTTGTAGCGGTTGGAACATTATGGCTTATTGAATTTCATAGCCTGGAGGATTGAACCGTACAGAGCAACTCTTGAGGAAGGGAAAAAAGATAAAATGTCACCTATTTCTCCTGAATCTTTTTTTTTTTTTTTCCCCCTAGGCCAATTTTTAACATATTTGGGCTTGTGGGCATGGGCAGACGGCTGGGAGAGATGCCAGTGATAGGAGGGAAACCCTAGGAAGGTTGGTGTCCTGTGAAATAGGCTCCCAAGGAAAGAGATTTGGATCCATTCCCAAGGGCACGGGTAAATGTCACGTCTGTAAATATGCTGGGATTTCCTTCACCTCGCTTCCCGCTAAAGATTTTAATTTCATCTCTATCAACACTGGTAATGGAAGAGCAGAAGTCGGAAGGGCATTCTGTTTCACGTGTGGTTGTGGTTTTTTTCCCTTTATCGGTGATCCTGAATATTGTTTCTGTAATTTCAAGCTTACGCCAGTGCTGTAAACACTTTTATTACAGCCACAACCGCTGGCGCGGGTCTCCCAGCCGCTCTGGTGCAAACCTGGACCTCGCGGGCGTTTATAAAGCAACAGTAAAAATTCACTCGACACTGAATCATGTGCCTTTTACATGAACAGAGTCTTGTGAAGGGCCTGATTGACCACCGCGGTCTCTTAAATCTCTTACCAAGGCATAAAGTGAGTGTAGGGTTAAGTTCTCAGACATCATTTTGCAGCCGGCTTCCGAGGGCACAGCTCTGCCAGGTAAAAGTTGGTTTCGTTTCTGTGTGCTGTTGTCCTTTGCTTTTCTGATGAGGATCAGTAAAATTTTCACTTGTGAGAGTGCCTGTTTTTAGTGTCCATGTGATCTGGAATTTACCTGCTCTGGCCAGAAAAAATGCTACATTTCATATAGACTTTGAAGAGATTTTCTCATTTTTCACTATTAAGTGTGAACCTGTTCTTGAACTGATAATTTGGGGTATTTAAAAGGGGAGCTCTGCACCTCCTGAAGTTGGGGGTAGCTCTGTTGTTGAGGCTGGGGATTTCACAGTTGGGGTCCTGGCCATATGCTTTTCTCCCATGTTATAGGCTAACGCCATTTTTCTGACCCTGTCTCATGTACGAGTCCTGCTCGGATGGCTCCGTCCCCAACCTACAGCTTGATGCCCCCGTTACGGTGAACTGAAATCTTACCCCATTGCTAGAGCAGGGAGTGCTGTGACTGGAAAAAATCAATTCTCAGCCGTAGCAAAATAGAGGGTCTTCTTAAGGCCATATTTATTCCATTTTTACTTTTTTAAAAACTTTTTTAAAATCGTGTCTCTCATTGGAATTTCCCAGGCCCTGCTGAGTCATGGCTGGTTTCTTTGTAGCTCTTTTAAGTTTTTGACAAGTACCTATCAGGCTTTCCCGTGTATGTTCATCACGGGATGGAGCTTGCAGAGCTGCTTCTGGTGTGCGCGGGCAATCGATTATGGAGCCCATTTGCCATTTGCATTATTAGCGTTTGCGTCAGGGCAGCACTTAGGCCGAGCCCAGAGCCGCTGCAAGTGCCGCAGAGCTCAAAGAGGCACTCTGGGGCTGAGATTGCTTTGAAGAGAGTGAGTTGGCTTCTTGAAGAAAGCAAGAAGGGAACCGCCGCGCCGAGAAGCAGTGAGGTGACTTGCAAGGTCATGCAGACAATGAGCAGTGGAGGTAGGGGAGAGGCTGTGGCTCGGGCACCTGCAATTCCTCCTGTGAAGCATCTTCAAAATAGCTCATATCTGCATGAGCAGAGCAGAACTTCATCTAAGAAATGGGTACCAGAGATTAGGATTAATTTATAAAGCCGTGCGCCGCGTGTGGTCGGTGCTCTCCAGATGCTTCAGAAGGACCTCTGTCACCTTGAGGAGGGACAGGCAGAGCTTATGGATGAAGGGAAGGGAATAACTTCAGCTAAATGGTGCAAAGCTTTGGACGCTATGTGGACATCAGCAGTCCCGTCTTGCTGTGAGCTTATCTGGTATTTTACTGTTGCTGCTTATCTGAGACCGGTTTTTGCACGTGGGCTCCGTGGGCACGGAGGTTTCCCCACAGAAAGGTGGTTGTTTCCTATCGCGCTTGTGCGTTCCCATGGTCCCGTTGCGGCCCAGCGGGACTGTTCATTTCGGTAAGGGCTGTGGAGTTTGCCCTTAAGCGAGACAGGAGGGATCAGTTAAGCAAAATCAATCCCCTGCCTGCTCCGTATCACTTTGTCCTGATAAGCTGTCAGTTTAGCTCTAAATGCTGTGTTTGAAAGCACATCTCTGCTCTCCAGGATGGGTCAATGTCAGCAGCAGTATTAGTTGAAGGATGGATTTAAGCCACCAGCTCATCACAAGAAAGGAGAGCTACATCTGAGGCATCATTTCTTGGCAGCCTGTGATCTTTCATAGGTTGGAGAGAAATTTGGTAGGATGAAATGTCCTCGGGTACCTCTGAGTCAGCCCTGTAGTTTAATGTCAGTCCTAATAGCGGGTTGTAGCAGCGAGGAGCTGGAGGTGGAGATGCGGTTGGGTGGGATGGAGCCGATCGCTCGCCAGCCAGCTGCGGCCTGAGCTGTTGTCGTGGTTTAACCCCAGCCGGCAGCTCAGCCCCGCGCAGCCGCTCGCTCCCCCCCCACCAGTGGGGTGGGGGAGAGAATCGGAAGGGGAAAAGGGAGAAAAGTTGCGGGTTGAGATACAGACAGTTCCA
>JAVKLA010000061.1:17294650-17308894 GCA_034782735.1 Sagittarius serpentarius | reverse complement strand
CCAGCACAAACCCAAAACACAGCCCCATACCAGCTACAGTGAAGAGAATTAACTCTATCCCAGCCAACACCAGCACACCTGTGTCCCCATGCTCCATCCGCGCGGGAAGAGGGGCCGTGAGGGGGATCCCCGAGTCCTTCTGCAACCTCAGCTCGGGGAAGGGCCAAGGGCAAACAAGGCACAAGTCATCCCCTCGAGGCAGTGGGGCTGCTGGAGACCCAGCAGTCATGTCAAGGGGTCACTTCAGGACCAAGTTCAAGCTGGCCTTAACCCTGCGTTTCCTGGCTTTGCCTGATGGAAGCCAGACCCGTTGCCTTGTTTGAACACCGGCTTTGCGGCAGGGGTGATGGATTGCAGCGTGAGCTTTACCACCCTTCATCGCTGCTTCCTCTGCTCTTTTGGCCCGTTGTGTTCAGTTCAGTCAGAGTTGATTATAAATAACTTCAGATAGCAAGCTGAAATATCCCGGGCTCGCCTTTTTTTTTTTTTTTTCTTGGCAGTTGCAGAGCATGAATTGGCTTCAAGGCAATTGAGGTATTTTAACGTAACATTTACAGCCCATATCTATACAAAATGTGACTTGTGTTTATAGAAGTGTGCCTTTAACAGTCTCTTATCAAAACATATGGGACTCTACGGCTGGGTGCTGGGGTTCCTCTGAAGCATTCCCCAGACAATACAGTTCCACGTTAGATTGTCTTATGATGTCTGTAGACTGAACCGAGTCTGTTGTTCTGCGCACACAGTTGTGCGTCTTCCCTGTCTGGCCTGTGGCGCTCCCTTCGCCTCCTCCGAGCTCCTTCCGAGAGCCCTTTGCAACTCCCTTATCGCCAAGTCCTCCCTTCGCCCGTGCATGTCCTTGGCAGGCAAGGCAATGTCACGATGCAGAAGAGCACGTCGTGCAAAACAGGATAAGGTATCAGCAAAGGGGAGCGACGGGCTGACAGAGCGGTGTGTTTGGAAACAGGCAATAGAGAATGAGTCCTGAGAAGCAAGGCTTGAATTTTTCCCTGCTGCGGATCTCATGGAGGTCTCGTTCCGGAGCAATCGCTCCTTGTTTGCATGATGTGCCCTAGCCAGAAGCTGGGGTCACGCTGGGCTCCCCATCATCAGACCATGAAACAGGGAGACGCATCCTCCCCCAAAGATGTTAGTGCGTCAAGGAATGCGTTTGGCCCCGGCAGCGTGTCCTGATCCAATCTCACGTTGGATGCTGTCCAGGTTTTCTGCAGCTTCAAATGGCTCTTGGTGCAATCCATTACCAAGGAACCGTTATTTCGCCTGCTGTAGCAAGGGGACCAGACGTCCACTGGATGCTCTTTGCCTTAAAATGCCTGGACCAGCATTCTTAAAAAGGCACACAGTCCTGTTGAGTTTAATAGATCTTGTTCTTCTTGGCAGCCCTATCAGGCACTGTGCTGCCGTTGCGTCCTGTGGTGTTACTTTCTCTGGTACGCTGTGACGTGCTGCCCTTTTTTGGGGGGCTGGAGAGCTGAGAGCCTTCCAAAAAGCTTCAGTTTCTCATTCAGAGCCCGTCCGAGCTTCCATCTCGAGCTGCTTTAGTCCGTAAATTGGAAAGAAAGTTTGAGCAAAAATTGGCCTTCCCATGGAAGTTCTTGTCCTCTCCAGCCCATAAATTTTAATGGGATTTGGGCGTGCTGAATCTCTAGGCAGCTGTGCAGATCTCAGCCTCTTCTGAAATGAATCACACTTACTCAGGCCTGAAGAAAGCTCCTCGTTTATCCAGGTATCTGAGATGGCCCTTAATGCTTGGGTTTATATCCTGTGCCTGTTTGATAAGAGCATGATTGATCCGTTTATTTCAAGGTGTTGCTTGCAGAGGGCTGTGGGGAGTTCAGGACGATAATGCTGTGTCTTAGCCTTATTGACTAAATCAAGTAATAAAGTCATCTGGCTGTGGGCAGGGTCTGGTTTGCCTTTGGGGTGAGCGTAAGTGCTTTTGTTTATCCCAGTGCACAAGCTGGTGGCCCAGGTCACGCTGCAGCTCCCGGGACAGACCCAGCAGCTCTTACCAGCCGTTGGAAGGGCTGATAATGGGTGACTCTCCTAAGCTGCCACTTTTGAACCCATATCCCTTGGGTCTGATGGGACTGTGCAGCCCCTTGGGTGCCCCAGTTTCCTACCAGTGCTTCTTGGGCATCAGGGAGACAGCGGCTTGCTCACAGCGCTTCAAAAATAGAGATGTATGGCTCCTGTGTTTGCTTGGTGCCCGAGCATCGCCCACCCTGGTCCTGTATCTCCTGCCAGTACTGAGCCAGGACAACCTCTCCCAGCAGCCTGGCCGGATCTTTCTAGTTCTGGTGCTGCTTGGCCTCTTTTGGTTGGAGAAACACCGTGTTTTTTCTGTGGGTGCCCGGTGAACCCCTGCTTCTTGGGTCCTGTCCTGCTGGGAGGGTGACTTTGTACCAGTGTCCCCTGGCTGCACGGTGACAGCTTCTCGGGAGCCGGCTGTCCACTAGATGTCAAACCTCTGCTGCAAGAGGGGTGCTCCAGCTCGCAGGGAAGGTTGCAACCACAGATGATGTGTAGGGAGCAAAATGGGATTTGAAGTCTGACAGGGGCGGACGTCCCCCGATTACCTCACTGCCCATCTGGGGAAGGTGTGGGATTGCAGCTGGCTTTCCCTGTTGACGTATTTCAAATTAAAGCAGAGTGAGAAAAGAATGCTATTTTTTTTTTTTTTTTTTCCCCTGGAAGTATATGAATTATTTCAAGTGAAAAGTTTTGACGGTTCGGTTGTCTTCCAGCTGAAGGCTTCAGACACGCTGCCAAAGGGAATTCCAGATTTAGAAGTAAACTTATGGGGACCCGATTCTGATCCCATGATCTTACTTTTAGTCTAGTTTTTATCGGAGGCGCCTGCTTTGACATGAATAGCTACTGATCATCACAAGCATAATCTGAGATATTGCTGGACATCGGTGGGGCTGGAGTACGGTCAGGACCTCTGCTCTTGTACAGATTGGATGTCTCTGGTGCAATTGCTTGGTAAAATGATATTTAACAGCTTATAGCAGGAATCTGGTACTTCTTTTGTAAAGTCAGGAAGTTTTGTTCTCTTTCCTTTATTTTATTGACCTTTGGATCAAGAGATCCCACTGGTTGCTGAATACAGGGAAGGTTATCGGCTTTACTTTCCCTTGGTTTTGTGTTCTTTTTCTCTGCGTATTTGCATTGCCAAGGACAGGAGGTGGATAAACCTTTGGGCTGACCCAGCTGCATTCCTTTGGTGGAACCAATCATGAAGATATGGACATAGTTTAGGGTGTTATTTCTGTTCCCTGTGTGTGTCTGTCCCCTAAAGGCTTGGCTGGGCTCCCACGCTTGGGTGCCCCAAAGGAAAGAAACTGTAAGTAGTCCAAAGTCTGCAGCGATCCCACCAGGCCGGGGAGCTGAAAGCATCCATCCAGCCCTTGGCACGTGCTGCTCAACTTGTGTCCCAAAATTACCGTCAATCGGTCTCATTTTGCCTTAATTAAGAAAAAAAAATATATATACTTGTATGTTCCTTAGTTCAAGTTTGAAGAGAAGATTCCTGTTTGGGATTATTTTTAGTCTCTGAAATTATTCATGAGGCTGCTTTCCCTGATTTATGACAATACCCAGCACATCGCCATGTAAATGACTTTTAAATGGAATGTTTCAGCAGTTTTATAGGAATTCCTCATGTGAGGGAAAATAAACAGTTTGTCATTTACCAGACTGTATTTGATTATTAGATTTGTTACTATAAACATCAGGCTACGCTTCCTTCAGCTGAGGCTGCCAGAGATACATGACTTCAGAGAGCCACACCATTAAATAAAAACTAACCTGACGTGAGAAATCAGCATGGGATCGATCAGGCCTGTTCCCCACTGGCCAGATAGACGCTTGTTGGCCAAAAATGAGTATCTGATGTCGAGATTAATGCGGCTCCAGTTTTTCAGACGTCATTCAAAGAGCAGGCAGGCTGTGAGAGGTGAAGCATGTGAGTTTGGCATCCTGGGGTCCTGGTAGAGCACCCCATGAGGCTGTGGTGCTCCACCTCTGTGCTCGTTACTGGCCTTGTCTGGTGTTGGAAGAAGTCAATGCAAAGTTGTGAGCAAGAAGATAAACGTTCAGTGGCGCGGTGAAACCTTGCAGCTCTGGTGAGGGGACCGGATGGGCAGAGCATCACTGATGTGCACCGATGCCTTTTATATGCAGGCACCAGAATGGAAGGGCTGTCATGTGAGTGGAAGTATAGCCGTGGAAATTCATCAGTCCATTGCTTAAAGGGGTGTAAAATACCTCTCAGGCCCTTGGGGATCAGGCCTCGAGAGTAAAACCTAAACCCAATAACTGCATGGCGACTTAGGAGCTTCTTACAGGACTGATCCTTTTCCCTTGAGCTATAATGCATCCTGCATGGAAAGGAGTTTTCCATAAGACCAGTGATCTGGAGGGAACGCCTTGGCTGTAAGGACCATCAAGAGGATTTTGGAAGCGGCTGGACTTCGGTGTTGGGCTGGCGGTGTTTCCAGGGCATGGTGCCGCGAATGGCAGGTTGTGAAGTGCAGCGTCAGGTGCCTTCAGACCCCGGTGCCTGCGGTTACTGATCTCACGTGCCGACAGAGGTCCTGCGCTGGCTCTGCAGATGCCATCCCCATGCACACATGGCGCTGGAATGTCTCTGCTACACTTGAAAGGAAATTATTCCTGCACTGGGACGCACACAACCAGCGACACGTGTCCCATCACAAGGCTCCAGGCAGCTCTTCGAACCCCTGAACGTCCCTGCTGCGATGCACCCTCTCACCGGGGAGCGGGGAAGCGTGGGGGACATGAGAGTTACAAGCAGAAACGAGCAGAGAGAAAAATCAACCATGAAATTGGTAATGTTAGGAGCTCTATGAGGGAAGAAAATGTTTGTTGTTAGACACCATGTAATTGCACCGCAGGGCCCTGGGTTACAGGTGGCAGACGGTGTCGGTTTGCTCAGGAATGGTCCTTACGCCTTCCGACTCCCGTCTGCAAGGACCTGGGAAGAGCAGAGCTGATGAGAAAAGTGAGGTGTCACCATGGCGTGGACCAAGGCTGCACGTTTGGGTCCCAGGGCGGGCTGGGCTTATGCTCACAAAGGCAGAAACCACGCCTGGTTGTGTGGCTGTGGGTTATATGGAAGAGAAGGAGATGCACCCTTATCGTGTAGCGTGATTCCCAGGTTCAGCGCGGCCGGGACAGCACTCCTTACTGAGCCTCCACCTGTCCTCTCCTGCACACTGATGCACGCCTCACTTCAGGTGGATGATTTTGGGTGCTCGCCTGGGCTGGTTTGTGATAATTCAGGGACCTGGTACGATTTTTATGATCGCAGCCTCCTTGTTTTGCAAAAGTTCAGTTTTCATTCAGCGCCTCTCTTCTCTCACAGCCTTCCACAGTGTGAGCCGAGGACAAAGCACAGTGGTGTGGCTTAAAAAAACTTGCTTGGGTTGGGACAAAGCGCCTTTCCTCATTGCAAGGGATGGCTCCTTCCTCTGTGAGTCTTGAGCAGTCCCCTTCTGAGGCACTACGGCTGTAATGGCATTTTCACAGCGTGTGTTTCTGGGTGTCCCTGTGATGGTGGTGAGCTGAGTACCCACAGCGCTGATGCTTTTGCTGCCGGACACACGAGCAAGGTGAGATGTGAGGGATATACGAAAGGGTAAATGGGCTGAAAGGTCACGGTGGTAGACAAGTGGGTGAGATTAGGGAGGGCCTGGGAGCACGTGTCCCTTTTCCCACTGCAGCAGGTTTGGCTGCGATTCCCCAGATCCCAGATTCACCCTCCGTCCCCATTACTCAGCAGTGCTCGGGTTGGCAAGGGCAAGAGCCGGGGAGGGTGCAGGCAGCAGGTTGTGCTTTGTCCGTCACGGGAATTAAACCGGAATTGGCGGTAGAGCCAAGCCTTGCGGGATCAGCAATAAATCCTCCCGGGAATACAGTGTTTGTCTGGGCTTCACCGGGTGAGCTGTCATGGGGACGGGCCCCTCGGAGGGGATGATGAGATGCAGGACAGCCTGGCCGCGGAGCGAGAGCTGCGTGGGGAGGAGGTGCCGTCCCCCCAAACCACGTCTGCGGCTGTGCTTTGGCTGTCCCCGAGGGAGGCGGCTGGGGCACCTGCAGCCAGGGGTCATGGAAAGCAGGAGGTGCAGGGGCTTGGTGCTACCACGGCACCTCAACTGGGACTTCTTCCGTCAATTCTGATCACTTCTATCGGTGCCGATTCCCCGGCTCAGGCACTGTTCCTCGCCGGGGATGATGCCATCCTTGCTGCCCCGAGGTCCCACGTGCGTTTCAGTCTCTCGCAGAGTACCTGGTCCCTGGCACCATTCTGTTCGGGGGGGGGGGGGGGGGTGTAAAAATTGTGATTTTTACATGCGTAGGTTGTTTTGCTGATACTTTTTATTCCTCCGTGAAAAGCTAACGCTGTGTTGTAAAAACAAATCTCTGGCCTTTCGCTTTGTGAATAGCAAAGGGCCGATGTGTTAATAGGAGGGAGGGATGGGGTGGCGGGCTGCCAGCGGGATGAGCTTCTTCCCTGGGGCTCTGCTTGCCAAGATGCCATCAGCCCGGCTCCGGGAAGGCTTTCCTGCGGCCGCACGCTCGCTCCGGGCAGAGTTTCAGCGTCTCCAGCCTGATGTGAGTTAATCTCACGCAGCCGTCTGGGAGTGGGGGGCTTCATGAGGAGGGAGATGTTTGCTTGGTGAAGGGGAGTCCTGGCAGCGCCCACTCCCGTGGAGCACCTCTGGGTGCGTGCCCTCGCCCTGCCCTCCTTGTGCACCCCTGTCGCTGCTCTTCTCACCAAGGGCAACTATTGAATTATTATTTCTGGATGCAGAAAAGGTCTTTTTCTCCCCTTGTGCTGCAAATGAGTCCTTTCATGGACATCTCTTGGTGCGTTTTTCTCTTTTTTTTATTTTTTTTTCTTCAACGAAAGAGGAGTTTAAGAAGTTTTCTTCCCCTTTTGCCAAGGAAGAAGGCACATCTCTGTGTCTATCCTTTCTATAACTTTGGATGTTTAGAGCTGTGCTGAAACCAATTCCAGGTTTAGGAGCGTGTTTCCATGCGTGGTTTGGGTTTGGCTCCTGCTGGCATCAGGGCAGCAAGACGTGGGACGCGGCTGTTCCATGAATTCAGAGCCCTTCACATTCGTCTATAGCGACTCATCGCAGAGGGATTATTCTGTATTGGTTTAAGATGAGCAAGAAAAGCATTAGAATCCCAATAATGCCCTCTTTAAGCTTAGCTCATTTCGACGTGCTTGCGGCAGGAGCCCATGCATGGCTGCGAAGCAAGTGAGCCGCTGCGGCAAGTTCAGGTTCGCTCTTCCCAAAGGCGGGTTCCCCGGAGCAGCCGTTTCTGCTGGCGTTTATTCACCTCCTGGGAGGCTGCAACAGGCTGAGGCCTCTTTTTAAGAAAGAGCTGCTGAAACTCGTTTATCCTCATCTCTCCTGAAGGTTAACATTTTGGTGTGATGCAATCGGGAGCAGTCATCTGCTGATACGGTTCTGGTGGAGCTTCGCTGTACTGAAGGACCGTACCAGGCTTGGTAGGGACTAGGAGGAAAACCCACATATTGACACTGAAACCAAAAAAAACGGGTTGAAAAATGGAACCTATTCAATGCCTAATGACCATCTATTATTTCCCTTTTCCGTACTGTTTTAAAAACAAAGTATGAAACTTCTAATGCTCAAAGGATCACTTTCTGGTATGCAGCTGTGCTATACATAATATGCAGCACACGTTCATGCTCAGAAACCCAATAAAACTGGTAATTAGCCCCTGAAACAAATTAGAACAGAAGATACAATTTTATTTTGCATAGTGCCTTTTCTGCAAACTGTGTCTCAAAACACGTTGGAGAGTTAAGTAATGCAGAGCTTAAATAATAAGCGCACTGGGAGAGCAAATTAATAGAAAAGGATGTATATCGCTGCAAAGCGGGGAAAACTGAGGTTGGGAAGAGCTGAGGTCGCTTGTGCGGGTACCACGTGTTGCTCGGGTCGAGCCTCGGCTCTCCTCTCCTCGCGTGTTTGCCCCTCCATGGTTTGGTCTCTGTGGGTGTTAAGGAGGGGTCGTGTCTGTCTGCGCGGGGCAGGGAGGACGGAGGGCTCCGGGAACGCAGCGCAGGCTGAGCCAGCTGAGCCGCGAGATGGATGAAGTATGTACAGCAGGCTGTAAAATTAAGGAGGGCAATTTTGAGCCAATTTGTTCATCTTTTCCTTTCGCGGCTGAAGACAGAGTAGCTGTGGGCACCGCGGCTCTCCCTTCCACTGCCTCTCTGCCTCATTGACTCAGCAGCTCACTTTAAATCTCTGCTGAAAACATAACTTCTTCTCCTTCCCTATAACTCTCGCTCTCCTTCTCTGTGCTATTATTTTTAATGCTAACTTTGTAGCTGTATTTGACGCTGGGCAGTGCCATGGGGATGCAGGGTGTGAAATATGGCCGGACTGCAGCATGCTGCAATGCCGTGGGCAGGAGAGGCAAGGACTGTTGGCCCTTTTCTCCTTATTCTCCATCCTTGGAGATAGGGCTGCTGATAAATCCTCCAGCTTTCGCTTAACCCTTCGGGGAAACTTGAAGACTGTGTGGAAAAAAGTTTCCAAAATAGCCGCAGGTTTAATGGACCTAATCTTGGACACATTGAAATCAATGGCAGTTTGAGCTTTAGGGGTCTGTGCCTTGCCTTACTAGAACGGAGTTCAGATTTGGGCTAGGCTGTCTTAACATCGCAAGGAGAAAGAGGTAAAATTGGGAGAAAAGGAAAAAGAGAAGTCCCTAAGCCAGGGGTGAGCACCAGAGCTCCGAGAAACCTCGTGTCATGGGCAGAAGAGAGCTGCTGCAGATCCCAGCACCTTCGGGGTGCTCTCATGGTGCTGGTCTCCTTCCTTCCCTGTCCCCGTGGGGGTCAGCCTGTCCCTCCCCCCCAGGCTGCCCCCACAGCTGGTGGGAACCCCCACAGCTGGAGTCCATCACGAGCCTTTTTGGAGGACGTGCCTGCAAGAGCAGCACAACGCGCCATTGATTTTCCTCGGAGTTACGCGGTTTCCAAGTGGACGTCGGCCAGCCCGCAAGACCTTCACTAAATCTCCGAGCCTTTTGTGAGCTGTGCAGTTCTGTTTATTTATTTTTTTTAAATTGCTGTTGCATCTACGGTTTCTCAGTTTGTATTTTTTTAGCGTGTTGATCTGAATGGCTGTTTGCTTTGAGAAAGCCAAGGCATTTTATTGAATGGAAATGTGGGTGTAGGTGTCGTGGTCCAAGGAGAGAAGCAAGGCAAGGTTGGGAGAAATGCTCTCTTTCTTTAGGCCAAGTGATATATCAGTGGGGAAAAAAAATATATCCAGCTTTTGGGTTCAGAGTCACTTCTTGAGTAAAACGTGCAACCTATGACACGAAAGCTGATGATTTTTGTGCCAGTGCATGGGACGAGGTGTTAGTTTCTGCATGCAAATTCCCCAGGCAGACCCGAGGAGAACGCCTCTGCGCCTGAATCACGGCAGGGGTTGCAGCAGAAGGAAGCTCCTGCGTGGCTGTTCCCTTTGCCGGGCCAAACGTAGCCACTAAAAGTCTGTGAGGACTCCGGCAACTCAGTGATTGGTATTAAAGTAGCAGCCTGAGGAAGAAACAGTATTTTTCAGGAAGGGAGAAGCAGGTTTTATTGTGGGGTTTGTGCCTGGCTCAGGATGAGACATGACACGCTGCTGCAGGGAGGATGTGGTGGTGACCTTACAGGAGGCTGCGTTTGTGCCAGTTTTGCAGACTTAAGGCTTTTGAAAGCTGTAAGTGAATGAGGAACGTTCAAGCCAGAAGTTTTAATAGGAGTGAATGATTTTTAGGTGCCTGTTTCAGCCAGCCAGGGCTAGTTGGCCTCTGGTTTAATCGAGGGGCACTGAGCACCTCAATGTCTGCAGAAGTTGTTGACTGACAGAAGTTCAGGGCTGCTGAAAGTTGGGTGCAGAGGGGCTTGAGCTAAATACCTCGGGGTCTCCGACTGGAGAGTTTTTAGCTCATAATGTCATTATTTGCTGTTCTTGTAGAAAGATTGTTTCACGAGATCCGTAACCCACTTCTGAGTGATCTCCAGTTTGGGGTTGCTTCCTTGTGCCAGCCAGATGCTGAACTGAGGCCGTGGCATACGTTCACGGCTTTGCTTAAAGAGAAATGGGAATACTTGGACTTCTTCACATTTAAAGCAACCTTAAAGGTAATAACACAGTTTGGTGAACCGTCCTTCCCAGGAGCAGTCTTTGCACGTAGAGGAGGAATTGTCTTCCCTCATCTCTGCACACTTATTTCCCGTCGTTTTGGTGATCTGGAAAATCTTCCCCGTACAGATCATTAAGGAAGGCAGATATGCGAGAGCTCAGGAGGGACGTGGCTTTCCCTATGTTTCTAGGCCATTTATATACCGAAAGAGGCCTGCAGGGCTTTTCTATGCTGAAAGATGAAACCATCTCCTGAAGCCACGCTGTAGAGATTCAGAGTGATTTTTGGGAACCTGGAGCAGTTTTTGCAGCGCTTTTAACTCTTGCTTTAGTCTGATGGGATTTCTTCATCTCATTATGCAGCAGATAAAATACTGTCCGTGAGGAAAGGAATTACTGTTTTATACAAAGACTTAAAATACCTTGATTTTTCTCTTCTCTGGAAGCCTGCTTATTTAAAGTGAATTTTGGCTGTGGTGATAGGTACCGGAATGATGGCCTTGAAATGGAAGTCTTTATCTTATAGGAAAAAGCGCAGCTTGGGCACAAATGGTGCAAGGTGTCTTATCAGTTTGCCAAAGTGTCTCAAATTCTGCCCTTGAGGGAGCATCTGAAGAGGACAGGTCCTCCGCGATTTGAAGTCTGAGCAAGTGGAGGTAAATGCAGCATATAGGCATCCTGGAAAGCTTAGCTCTTCAAGGCCACGGTAGCGTTACAATACCACGACCTACATCAACCCAACAGCAGTATTTAAGAGGACATAACAAGCAGCATTTAAAATCCTTAGTCTAATCCTACCCACGTGTTAAGTTGTTTTTAATTCTATTTGTTATGCCAATTAAACACCAGTATTAGAGTAATACTTTAGGTTGAAGCTATAGACGTTTCTAAAACCATCTTGCAATTCTACAGCTCGGGTTTTCCTGAAGGACGTGTTCTCATAGGTGGTATTTACTGTGTGCCTCGAGAGCACATGCATGTCGGAGCCGAGAGAGATGTGGAGACCTGATTGACAGGAGTATTTCACCTTTCTCTGCTGTCTTCTGAAGTGCAAACTCTGTGTCCTTGAGGCCTGAGGGGTCATTGCTGCCTGTCACTGGGTGTGTGACAGGAGAGAGAGGGACAGTCATCTCCCTTGTCCCCAGGACTTACAGCAGTGGGATGTTTCATGTTTGCATGGTTTCCCTGTAAGGGATCAGGGCTTCCTAACAGGGATGCTGCAGGTCCAGTCCCACCGGGTACCAGGGGCTTCTTGCTCTGCAGAGCATCCCTCGTGGTGCAGAGCATCCCTTGTGATGTTGGGTGGCCCTGGCTACCCACGGCCGGTGCCTCTTGCCCCAGTCCTGCCTTCATACAGCACAGCTGGACTGTCTGCAGCAGCGAGCCAAGCAACTCCCTCTTGAGTACTATTAATATCTTTCTTCTACAAGTCTCACAGTCTTATTATGGTGAATAATGAAAGCATATTCCCTGGCCTTTGCTCCTTTTATCCAAATTGCATTCTAACGAGTATATGTATTTTTGACCCATCACGTGATGGGAAAAAGACTCTGTCCTGTTCAGACAGAATTAGAAGAAAGTCAGATTTAAGAACACACCGAGATGAAGCTTGGTAATTTGCTGACAGCTGTCTTTCTCTTTTCAGCCCCTCTGTTAGGATAACTTTAACAGCATCCCAAGCAGTTGCAATAAAGAGAGGCTCTGAAGTAGCCTCTTGCCTTTGTCATTTAATTGCTTCAAGGAAAAACAGTTACGATGCCAGGTTTTGTGATATCTGAGGCTAGATTTATTAAAATTGAAATAGCAAGTAATTTTAGATTGGGAGCTCTTTGGGGGAAGGGCTGTCTTTCTAGTCTGTGCAACACCTCTGTCTTGGGCTTGGGGGTACTTCTGCATTATGAGTATATCATTGTTCAGTTAATTTGTTTATGGATGTTGCTGTTGAGAGAATTTTAAAATGCTAGAGGATTTTATTTGTAACTTAGGAACCTTGTAACAGATCTGTGTTAGATGTACATCCACTTCTGCAGCACGCAGATTCCCAAAAGGGGTCTCCTTGTCCGGAGGAGAGGCTGCAGAGGGAAAAGTTTGGAAGCATTGCCCTAATATTAACAAGGAGAGAGAAGCAGCCGTAGACCTGAATGTTTATTGATTTTATCAGATTTCTGTCTTATATCAGCAGTCCAGTGTGGTGAACATATTTTATTATTTACGTAAACAAAAGAACTCATATGTGTATGTGTGTGTATATAGAATGTATACACATCCCAAATGTGTTAATCTGCACTATCTGACAGTTTCTCTGATGTGGGAGGCTCTTTCAGCCAAAATGTCAGTTTTACTATTTGGCATCCAGCTGAGAGATTAGGCTGGAGGTATAGGAAATAGACCCTCTCCTGGAAGTTTGACAGCTGTAGGCTGGGATCTAATATTTGCATGTGAAATGCATTTGGTTAATATTGCCTGAGACTTTTTATTGTAACTGCAGAGGATAAAAACCATGGAGATGGCTTGATGTGTTTGATGTTCGTATTAGTTTGTGATAAGAGATTATATCTCATTTATGTAAAGCAAGCAAACATGAAAAAAATAGAAGCCATACATTCTACCCCCAGGCTTGTTCAGTTATTGCACTATTATTACAGTTAATTCAATGTTATTTGGCTTTGAGAGAAATAGCTATTGTTATAGAAGTGCTCCAGAACACTTGATACTAGAGACACTACCCAGTTGTCCTGTGAGCAGTCTCATTGAAATCCATAGGAAAAATCGTAGGAGCAAGTTTGATACCGATTTGGGACCGGTTTTGAAATGCTAGAGCTCTCATTTTGAGAAAACACATGCATAATGTCAGCAAAACAAAGAGGCAAATGCTTTGCAACCCCCTCTTCAGCTGGGTTGTGAGTTCAGCACAAGCCACGTGTTGGAAGTCTGCCTGGGGCTTTGGGGACCGAAAGAGGCACTAAGGCATAAAAGGGGACATCATCTCCCAGGAATATTTAGGGATCAAGTAGTGCCGTCCCTTAAACTTTTGTTACTCCACCAAAGAGAACAACAGATGTGAATGAAGGAAACCTCAACTCAGCTGGAAACAAAGGAATGTTTATTAAAAGAAACAGTGGTTCTTCTATGCTGCCCGACCCCATAGTGTGTATTCTGCAGGTGCTCGTAGGGGATGCTCTTTCTGGTCCAGATAATTCACCATTTTCCTTTTGCAGCTCCCAGCAGCATTACACTACAGGTATTTCCTCGTTCACAGTAAATTTGCTGTTACGGCAGAGAACGTAGATGTTTTCTACATTTTTACCTAAGTCCTCGTAACGTTTGCATCTCTTTCGCTGTTCTCTCCCAAGTCAGAGTCACGCTGACTTGTCTCACTGACACCTGAACTGGGATGTGCGTAATACAGCGAGATTTCCTGGAAATGCTATAAAAACTCAAAGCCGGGGTATTCCCTGCCCAGACAGGTAATTTTTCAGGAGTGAGGGAGCGTGTCGTGTTTCCTGGGAGAGCCAGGAGGGAGGGAGCAGCGCTGAAGTTTGGGTCTCGTTCTCCCTGCTCCAACTTTGCCTGCATTTTCCACCTTCTGCTCCTCTCTTGCACGTAGTAACACTTTTTGCAGCCCAGCTGCGTTTTTAGGACAAGAAGAGAATTGCGGTCTGGAATCCGGGGAGGACAAATTTAGCAAGCAGAAAGTGGGTCTCGATGGCAGGAGATGAATAGAGGGGACATGGGGGACATGGCAGAACCCGCTGGGGTGGGCAGGAGGGAGAAAGCGGCCGGCCTGGAGCCGCGTCGCGCCTGCTTTTTGCCATTTCTCATCTTTAACGGAGAAATCTTCTTATTTTTACCCTTTGCAGCAGCTCTCAGGCCACAGCGTATCCCTTAGCATGATGCTGCCCTGCAAATGGGATGCGTCCACCGTAACCGCTTGCTTTTATTTTATATCGTGGGTTAAAAAGGCAAGTTTGGGAGGTGGGTGATGGGGAGGCGAGGGTGGGGAGCG
>JAVKLA010000061.1:17203690-17294503 GCA_034782735.1 Sagittarius serpentarius | reverse complement strand
GGGGGAGGAGGGAGGGAAGGGAGAATTATTAATGAGTTTGGAGCGGTTGCCATGGGAACCTGTTGCTAATGAATCTCTGGGGTTTCCTCTCCACCTTGAGCCACGTTTCCTGGTAATAGCGTTCCCATGGCAACGTATGTCACTGATACCCTGGCTGGCTCCTGGGCCACCGCCTCGGATGGGCAGATAAAGCTCCTTATTATGTCAGCCAGGGGGATTGATATCATTTAAGTAGGCTATCAAACCTGCAGTCCCTTCTCCTGTGCCTCCTGCAAGCTCAGCGACTTTTTTTTTTTTTTCCCCCCCAAAACAGTTTTAACGTTTCCCAAAAATTCCAAACCTGATCCCTTTCTCTCTGCTAGTTTTTCCACCTAAAGCCCAGCATTGCTGCAACCTTTGCCTCCCACGTCGGTGCTTGCTATCTCCTGGCTGCCTCCTCTTCCTCGCCGTCTCCACTGACTCACTGTCTGGCCCTGCACGGGGCGAGCCAGTGCTGAGCATTTTGGGAGGAAAGCCTGGGGAATGTGGGAGTTTCTCCCCGGTTCTTTGTGGTGGGCTCAGTTGCGGAGTGCGGGATGATTAGCCGCAAGGTAATTAATTTGCAGCCCTGTGTTTTTTTCAAAGGGTGGCGTGGTCCCTTTGGGCTGGCTATGTGCTTAGCTGGGTGGCTTGGGCTCCCTTGTAGGTCTTTGCACAATTACACACGTGTAGCTGTCGGAGAATGAAAAGTTAAAATATGCTTTGCCTGTCTCCAGCACTTGCAAATGGGGTGGGAGCTCCCGGGGCAGGGGGACGGGGTCAGCGCCTGGCACAGGGGTGCTGGGGTGGCGGGAGGGGGCACGAGCTGAACAAGTTGCACTAGGGCATTACCTGGTGTTGGGTTTTGGCATTTGTTGGGGTTTTTTATTCCCCTAAAACAAGTTTGTAGTTTTTTGGTTTGGGGTTGTGTTGTTTTGGGGTTTTTTTTGCCTTTCCTGTGGCCCAGAGGAGGAAGATGCTGCAGTGCTACCCCAAACCGTGCAATGCCCAAGCTGAAATCTCTGGCTGGAACCGGGAGGGTTTCGAGGCACTACGGCGCGAGGGCCGCGCTCAGCTCCCCGTCGCCTGTCCTCCAGAAGCTGCTCCGTTTCAGATCCTAGCTTATTTGTCTGATGGTATGAAGTGGATTGATTCAGGAGCTTTGATCCAGGCTTGCCGTGTGGATGTCTGCAGGCACGTGGCCCTGTTCCCCGGAAGGTGGTGTGGGATGGGGACAGTCCCCGTTTTCACGCCGCGGGCAGCTGCGCCCAAGCCAGCGAGGGCTGACGCTGTGGTTTTTTCATTGTTTTGAGGCTCAGTTTTGAAGCATTTCCATCTTCATTGCCTGGCTTCCTCAGCAGCTCTCGCAAGCAGGTACCAATGCTGCCAGGGTCGGGAGAAGCCTCTCTCCATCCTTGCCTTAGAGAGCTAAAAGCGAAGGAGGAAATATAAGTGGGGACCAAATGGTACCTCTCCCTGCTCTGCTGGCATCCAAAAGCACGGCTGATTTCTAGATGGCCAACGTCTCCGAGCGCAGCCAAAAGCAGGGCTTGAACCTCCTCCTGGAGAGAATTTTTGGAAGAGTTCAGGGTTCTGATTCCCAGGATTTTCCTGGCACTCCTTGCAGAGGGGGATTTTTTGAGTCCCATGTGTATCCAGCATCCGGGGCACCCCAAAAACTCTTCTCATCTCCTAAAGGGGATTTGCAGCTCTGAAAATCGGCTTGACCTGGTGCTGCTGTTTTAGCTGATGGGCTAATTGTGGTGGTGGGAAACAGTGGTGCAAGGAGCCGGCTTCTGTGGGGGGGACAGCGGGGGACAAAGGAGGGTGCCCGAGTGACACCTCACACACGGAGAGCTGGGTCCTGCTGGGTGGTCAGCGTGCTGGACTGATACTGAATTTGTGTGCGTGTCTACTTGATAGAGGTTCTCTGCAAAAAAAAAATACGTCTTTGGTTTATTGTAGCAAGATTAATTAACCGCGCTACGACGGTTCAGGCAGCACCATCCCCATACAAACTGTATGTGAGAGAGGCAGTTAGAGACAAGAAAAAACACATTTGCATTCCTGTTTAATACCAACTTTCTGGTACCAATGGTAAATGAGGTGCATTTCGTTAATGGAGGATGTGCCTCTCTGTAATTGTCTGGTAGCCACTGTTCTCCGGAGCAGCCAGCAAAGCCTGGAGCCTTCAGCTCATTCTGTAACACAGATTCATTAGGAGAGGCCATGGCTGCGATGGCAGTCCTTGACAGGGGTTTGCCTCGGAGTCACATATGTGGCACTGCTTGGAGTGGTAAGTCTGCTCAACAGTTTTCCAGCCAACTAAAAGCTGGTTTTCAGCAGGCAAATTGGGTGTTTGAACAAAAATGGAGCAATTGAGAAGATCCAATAATGCACAGTAACAAAAAAAAAAAAAAAAAAGAGGTGTTTTTTCTTTTATTTATGGGATGAATGCAATAGGACAAAAATCTCCCCTGTATCAGCAATGTCTCATTGGCAAGCAATGGAAAAGAGTATAATAGATGATTAGTATCTTAGGGGCCTGGCAGTTTATCTACTCATGCCAGTTATCTTCCAGCCACTAGCCCTGGTTGTAAATTGTCAATGAAGGGAGCAGCAGTCTGCGTAAGCACTTAAGTGCTTTTGCTATTCAAGGCAGAGCAGACACTGAAATCCATCAGAAGGTCTATTTTTCACCAGGCAGTATTGACTAATCTGTTAAAGCCAAGTCATTTCTCATCATGGGCTTTGGGCGTGATGATATTTTTCCCTCTCATAGTACCTTTCATAGAGGAATTTTTTTTTTTTTTCTCTTGGTAGCACTTTGTAGGTGTGAATAAATCAAACCTCAGCAACTGAGATGGAAGAACTGAGGCAGAAGAGAGCTAGAGTGCTATGGGAGAGCAAGAACAAGACTAGTGCTGAGAAATCCCAAATCCTTATTCCATTCCATTGGCCCCTTAATAAAATCAGGATAGCAGAGGGCATTTCTCCCAGGATTGCTATCACTGAGATGAAAGCTATCGAGCATTAACGGTGATCATCCGAAGCTTTCCGTATGTGTGTGTATTCCCAGCTATGAAAGAGCATGGCTAACGATACCTTGTAAAACAATGAATAATTCATCTAGTGATTGACGGTAGCTCTGAAGTAGGTATGAGATCCTGTACCCATCTCACAGATGAGTAAACTGAAGCTAATTGAGTCTTTGAGAGATCATAAATAAATTGAATGTGTTGTAATACAGGATGTTGCTGTTGATATTGTTTATCTGAAAGAGAAGGTAGGCCCTTGGCAGCGTGAAATGACCATGGTGCAGGGAAAGGAAAATTAAGTAAATGCAGCCCACCAAGTGATTGGCAGGTGGAGCGGCATTCAACAGAGCGAGTCAGTCTTTGTTCGTGTCTGTCCAGGTGCCCAACAGTTAGATAAGAGTTGTTGTACCATAGTTGCATGCAATGACATATGATGAGAGGATGGACAGACGCACGGACAAAAATACCTCATGGGAAAGACATGCTCCATCTCAGTGCTGTTTATTGCTTTATTTCAGCTCAGTAAATGGGCGGTGCAAATACAACGCATTGCGAGCAGCGCTAGTTTATTTTCCTTGTATCACGGTGCACAAGCCACCACGGGACCGCATGGGCCATGTCTGTCTCCAAGGGCTGGGTTGCTGTCACCCTTGTCCCATGCTGCCTGGTGGTGCTCAGAGCTTTGGAAAATTGCCCTCCGAGAAGGGAAGATGAGGAAGGAGGTCAGTGTCCTGCTGATGTCCTTAGGAATTGAAATCTCTCCAGTTCCAGTCATCAGTTTTAGGGTGGAGGAGAAAAAGGCCGCAGTGGAAAGCCCGTAGTCGTCTTTGATACGCCTCTGCGTAAAAAAGCTCTTTCTCCACCAGCTGTTTCGGAAGAGCATCAGCTCTGAGAGGCCCTGGGAGGGAACGGGTTTATGGAGCTTGGAGGAGGACTTTGTAGTCAGACTGCCCATCGCTGCGTGTTCTTCCCGTGTTCCACAAAGGGAGTGGGACCTGAGAGCTGGTCAGCAGCCTGTCTGAATTCATCCGCACACCAGTGCTACCAGATGCGATTATACCTCTTGAATGCTTTAGTCTGTGATCTGAAAAAGGATATTTGCATCCGTGGTACCTCAGAGGAGGATCTGTAGGCAAAAATGCTTCCCTTTCATTTCTCCTGGAGGCTGTTCATTGCCTCCTGACCTGGTGTGCACCAGGCGGTTCTCCCCATCCCATGCACTCACCTCTGCTGGCAGCTACTGCTCCGCACAGAGTTCCTCCGGCATTAAAAAAAACCTCATCATTAGGCAGCCGCTGAGCCGTTGCTGGAGTCCCTTCGCCTGCTCTGATGCTCCTACCAAACACAACGCGTGGAAGAGAGATGACCTCCCCGCTCCCTCTCCCTTCGCAGCAGCTGCTGTGGTGGGGACCACGCGGGCGGTGTCCTCCCCACCGCTCCTGGAGGTGCGCTGCCCGTCTTCCCGCGCGCTGCCGCGGGAAGTGGCAGCAGCATAGCCGTAAGGAGAAGGGGCTGGTCCCTGCTGGCGAGGTCTCCGTCTGCCTCCTGTTATTTGTTACGCCTTACAGATATGTTGCTGTTGTTCCCCGCGTTCTTCCTCAAAACTGCACATTGCAAAGAAGCCCTTTAAAAAATACACTTCCCTTCTTGCTGTTGTTATTTCATTGCTTTTGAATGATAAATATTTCATCAAATGCCTGCCTTCTAGCCTGTGCTTTTCAGTGCTTTCCAGTTCAGTATGTGCAGTGATCTGAATAGATTTATTTAGATAAGAAGCACTCAAAAGAGCTGTCTGCTTTTCCAAAGAAAGCTGAGTTTTGGAGTAAACCGGTCATTTTGTGTTTAAATCTGTGGAAGGCCACTTGGAGTCACCGTAAAATGTTTTGATGTCCCGTGGCCGTCGCCAGTAGACGCCTTGCTTTCCAAGGGCTTCTCTGAAACGGATGGCTTTGCTAGGGAGCCTGGAATGTTTTGCTGCTTAATTTAGACTGTTTATCTCCAGAGGTCCTGGAGTTCAAAGACTAAGAGATGCGCTGAAGCCGTTCTCTCTCTCCCAAGCAGCTGCCTCTCCATAGCACCCATCCACGCTGCAGGTTGAACCATCTTGGGATGCCTGTGCAGACCAGAGCATGCTAACCCATCTGCAGTGGGACTTCTACTTCTTAACAGTCTGATAATCCGGTCTGATGCTTCTTGTTCTTCCTTTTTTCTGGAACTGCAAAATTTGCTTGGAAAACCACACCAACCAACACGACGTTGCCATTCTCCTCGTGTTTGCAGCTCCCTCCAGTCCGTTGCTAGCTTCCAAGCAGTGCCCGAAAAAGAAAGGTTGGCTTTGAGGAAGATTTATTAAATCTGGCAGCCTTTCTCCAAGGCTGTCATTCCAGTTCTGCCATCCTCGACCTTGGATGAGAGGCTGATGGGCAGGACTGCAGGTTGCCATTTGGCTCATTGGGATGAAGTCCCCAGCCTGTCAAGCTTGGTAGAAATGCTGACGTTTTCAGTGAGGTTCAGATTTCAATTTAGTGGGTGTGATTTCATCTCACCTGGAGTGTTATAAATCGGGGATAATTACAGTGGAATTATATCATTGCATGTGAGAGGCTGTTCACAGCCGGTTCCTTCTTAATCTGAGGGACTGGTTTAGGCTTTATTCACAATTTCTATTATTATTGTTTAAAGTTTTTAAAAAAAAAAAAAAAAAAAAGAAAAAAGTCCCCTGTTCAATTAAAAGAGGATGTAAGTATTGCGTTTAGACCAAAGCCAGACCATTATTAAATTCTTCAGTTGCAAGAAAATAACCATTTCTACAACAAAATGTTAAGTGGTCACCCTCTGATAAATGCTACCTTTTATGAATTTAATTAGAAAATATTTATTTCATCCAATAATCTTGGAGTGCTGGAAAGGTATGCCAGTTGCCAGGACAACCCCTTTCTTTCTTTTTTTTTTTTTAATCTTTATTTTGCCTCCCCCCTTTATTTCTCTTATGTCACTTTTGATCACATCATCTTGAAAGGAGATTTTATTATTTAGGTATTCAGGCTAGCTTGATTGAAAGGCAGATTTTTATCTTTTTTTTTTTTTTTTAAAGCTAATGTAGTTTGTGGAGCTCTTCTTGCAGAGTCCCTCTGCATTTGTGCCCGTCCTCTATGGAAAGTCATGGCAAGACAGGCAAAGCAACGGGAACGACAGGGAACGCCGCAAAATCGGAGCAGAAGCAAATAAGCGGCATGTCTCCCCTCTTCCCCCAAATGCCTCTTTCCTGCAGACTTCAGCTGTGCAACTCCTTGAGCCGTCTGCCCGAGTTAGTTTTGTGACATGGGACACAGCGTGAGGTGCGTGAAGGCACGCAGCGGCAAAACTCCTGTGGCAAAATGAGGGTGGCTCTGAAAGTCTGTCTGATGCGGGCTGGTTTCCTGGAAAACCTCTTTTCTCTCTCCCATCCGTCCCTCACCGTAATACTCTGAATTTCAGACTGGAATTTATTTTTAGTTACTTAGGAAGCAAATAAACCCAAAAGAAGTCACGCACACAAAGCTTTGCTTTCCTGGCCAAGGCTGATTAAGCCCAGCTAGTCGTCTTGCAGCAACTAGATGCCACCTGCAGCCCTTGCTCAAGCCCTCTGGAGGAGTTAGTTGTGGCAGATCCATCCGTGTGCCGTGGGAGCGGGTTGGTCGCTGGGACTGGGGAAAGGAGCCCCAGCAAAATACCCCCCAAAATTGGAAGTCTTCAGCGCAGGCATCCTGAACCGGGTGAAACCCTGGAAAGCTGCGTTCGGTCCTTACTCGGGCAACCCTTGGATCAACGCCACAGACTTCCTATATGTTTTACAGAAGAGGGTTATCCATCACTCCGCTGGTGGGATGCAGCCGTCCCTGGGGTGAAGCTCTGAGTGTTCTGCAGAGGACGGATTGACGGATTGATTTAAGCCAGCAGAGGAAGAATGATCTCTCTGGTCCACGGGTTCAAAGGCTGTGGGTAGCCAGGGTGAGTTATGCAGGGATTCAGGCAAGGCGCGTGGGGGAAACACCTTTATATAGAAAAAAACCGCCCATATTTCATCCACAGTTAGGGGGATTTCACTTTGCAGTCATGAGAAGGTGAAGTATGTTAGCGTCTAGCGCAATGCCAGGACTTTTATACCTCCCAAATTCCTCTTGACTTTAGAATGGCAGACTGCAGCTCCTCGAGCAGTAACTGTGACTTGCCCCTCGTCAAGGTCAGGTCTCGGCTCTCCTCGGGGAGCTCCCGCTCGGGCTGTCACCCCTTCCCAAAAGGAGCAGCGTCAGAAAAATTCTTCGCTTGCTGCAGATGGTGGGAGATGCGCCATTAGTATTCATGGGGTGCGGTGTCAATGCAAATTTTTTTTTTTAATGTGAATTGCATGCATACACAATTTTGGAAGGAAATGTTCCAAGTGTATTATTTACATATAAAAATGCAATGGTGTGGTGCAGGGAGATTCAGGTCGGTCTCTACTGGTGTGGGGGTTTTCTGTCCCCCTGGTGTAACTGTGGCTTTGGATTATGAAGATATTTGTTTCTTATTCAACCTACATAGCCGAGAAAAATGGAAAAAGCCTCAGAACACATAAAATAATTGTAGCTGGACCGCAGTGATTTACAGGGACATAATTTTGTTGATTAGTTTTGGTGCTGTTCCCACATTACACAATGTCACACACATCCCAGTGCGCAACCAGCCCAGATGTTTGATTTTTATTGCTTTTACATAAGATCGGGAATCGGGAACGGGTTCTGATCGCATTTCCTTTTTTGTGAAGTATTTGGGAAGCCCAAATGGTCTCCTGCCAGATGATGTATTGCCTCCCTGCCTGGATTATACTGCTTTGCATCAGGCCTTATAGAAACACTCGATGGAACTGGTGGACTTTTCACTCCTTCTTTTCCTAATGTAAAGTAATTACGATCACTGTGTCTTCTTCAATAAGGGTACGATATGGTTGTGTTTAACAAAACACCGTCGACTCAAAAATTCAACTGAAATTCATATTTACTTTTATTGCTGGCGGAGCTGTGAGGGGAAAATGGGTAGAAATGTTTAAAGCAAAGGGGCAGGGTTGGCAGTGCTGGAGTAGGCTGTGACGTGGGCTTGGTGCTTCTGAGTTGTTTGCGTGGGGAAAAGCAGAAGATAATCAGATTTTCAATTCAGACGTCTCAAAACGGAACAGTATAGTTTTTTCTTTGCATTTACTTTGGGTTTTAAAATTGCCATCAACCTTGATTTAGAGTAGAACTTTTTTTCTCTTAAAAAAAATGAAATTTGAAATTAAGCCCTGAGCTGATAACAGTTTACTTTGACCTGCAAAAACCAGAAGAGGATAAAAGGAGGAGATGGATTACAAAAAAATCTCCCAGGGCTTAGTGCTGGAAATAATGGACCAGTGGGTGTCAAAAGACTTGAATTTTGAATCCTGCCTTTGCCCGTATGATCTTGGGAAAATCGCTTACTAACTCTTCCTGGATTTTAGACCCTCTATAAGAGTCTAAAAGAACTGGGAGCTACTATGATGAAAAGCTATATGCATCTCCAAAGCTTTATTGATTGCACTGACAAGTCTACCCAGTGGGCAATGCCACGTCGTCTCCTCCTCCTCTGCAAAATTAGTTGCTGCAGAGGTGACATCCGGACGTGGCGCTTGGGGAAGGTATGTGAGAGCTCAGAGCTCTCCTGAAGCAGACGTGACTTGTTGGAGAGGGAGAAGTCTGGCGAGAACAGGAGAAAAGGAGTGACACTTAGAGAGCTGAGAGTGGTGGCCCAAAGGGCTGGTAGATGTGGCTGGGAAAAGCTGAAAGACAAACCACCATGTCCTGACGGAGGGCAGGAGCATCCTGAGGGATGGCGCTGGCCAAGGATGAGAGCCGGCGGCCAAGCAGAGAGGGTGGCTGGGAAGGACAGACAGACAGCGGGCGAGCAGGGTCCTGATCATGGGCTTTTGTGGAAAAAAATCTCAGCTGAGCCCTAGGAGGGCTGAGATCCTCCACGGGGATCTCAACTTGCAGGTGGTGATCAGGCTCCAAATCAATGGGGGTTTTCAGTGCCTTATCCTGGAAGAAAGAACCTCCTACAGGTACGCCCAATTCAGTTTGTGGGTCAGTGGCGTTACTAGGGATGACTTTGACTGGCATGATTCAGATTTTACAAGTTTTTTGCTTCATCTTCTGTCAAAACATATGAATGAGTTGGAAGGCAAAGCCTGTCTCCAAAATGCAGAAAATATAATTAAAAAGGGACTTTGCATGTATTTCAGAGGACATTTAAATGCTAACGGTGTTTCAGTCTTTCATTTCAAATTTAATAGTGCGGAATGGGTGAGACGAAGGATGTAGAGTTTTTTGTTCCTTGATGGGGGCAAACCTGTTAAGTGACTTCATAAATTGATTTTTGTGTTATACTCTCTCTAATCAAATAAAACTAACTAGAAAATCCTTTAACAAATTTCTGCGCAACCAGTGTTTGAATTAGCAGTACATCCTCATGTTACAGAAGCAGTGTTTGTTGTTTAATGAGAGAAACCGTAAAACCAAATGTTAATAGAAATATTTTCATGAACTATTAATTTTATGCAGACCTTCGCCCCAACTAAACTAATGAGCGCGGCTGTTTGTTCGGCTTTTGGGGGCAGCCCAGATGTTGCAGCAGGATGCCTGGGCATGGGGAATGTGATAGGGACCAAGGCTGGTTGAGCCATCTGCTTTTGTTACTCACAATCAGTAGAAAGCAAAAAGGAAAATGTAAAATTCCTAAATATTATGCTGAATTTAAAGCTTTCCCATTTTAAGAGACTTGTAATTGTTTCGGATATTTCTTTCATGACCAAAATCATGAAACAGGCTTCAAAATGATAACCTAAAAATCCCCAAAACCTGAACCTCTCCCACTGCCCCAAAAGCAAAACCCATAAAACCTCCCAGCCTCGAGCCATTAAGATGTTAAGATGCTCCTTTTCATCTTTGGCTTTCTGGCTTAGCCTGGCCTGCACGCACCGCAGGGTGGATGAGGCTACCCGGACTGGAACTTTCTGAAAAAGCAAAGAAAGGCCATTTCTAGACAGGCACCTGACTTCAGAAGTTACGCTGAAAAAGAAAAGCCTCAAAAAAGGTTATTCCCATAAAATTATGATAATTGGCTGGGATCCTTTGAAATCCCAGTGCCTGCCCAGCTCCTGGTGGTCCTGTGGCATACGTGCTGCTGGAGGTGGCTCTGCACTCCTGAGGTTGTCTGGTGCCTGATGTGCTCCTGAGGTTGTCCCAGGGATTTCAGAAAGATGGTGGCTTTCCAGTCCTCTGCCTTAGAGGGACGGCAGATAAATAAGCCAAATGATTAAGCCAGCAGCTTCTGCTGCCCCAGTCGCAGGCTCGCAAGAGCTGTTGGGAATGATGCCGAATGGGGTGGAGATTCCAGCTCTGGAAGAGCGCTGTGAAAGCAGGAGCCTACTTGTGACACCAGCTTTTTTTTTTTTAATCAACACTTTTTAGCTTAACTCTTCCGCTTAACTCTTTTGTATGCTCTTGACCGCCTGTGCTCTTTTGCCCTGAGGCCAGCCGTTGACCTTCGATGTCTCCAAGCACTGGCTGTCCTGTCCTCGTTCCCAGGAGACTCGTGATGTTTTCCCAGTGCACTGGCTGCTCCACGGCACTCGTGGCCACTGCATCTTTCCCCGGCCTTTGCGTCCCGAAGGGACATCTCCCTGAGTCAAGGGAGAAAAATCTTCTCTCTTATTTTTGACAGCAAGCTGTTACCGAATTTGATTGCACAGGGTTGGCCAGCGGAAGAGAGAGGAAGCCGTCGGCGTGCTCAGAAGCAACAAAGTGGTAATGTTTTATAGCTTGCTTCAAAATGAGATTAGCAGTTCCTGCTGCCTCTTTGTCCTGCTGGTTTCCCTTATAATTTAATCAATAGCATTGATTGGTCAGTAACGGCATGTCCAATGCTTGGGAGCTTTGTTTTTGGCCAGAAAGGCTGCGATAGAGATGAGGGCCTCGTTGCTGTTGGGTGTGTGCAGGGGGGATGGGGAAGCCCCGCTGGAGGGAAGTCACCAGCCTGCTCTTGGAGATGATGGAGGAGGATGTCTGTGTCTGCTGTCACCAAAACCTTCTTGCACTTTGGAACTCTGCAGTTGCACCCTGAGGGTTCACCATGAACCCCAGCGAGCGAAGGGGATGAGGATGATGGAGAAGGAGGGTGAAACCCTGAGATCTGTGGTGGTTTGGTGGTGAGAGCCCCTCCAGGAGGGGCATCGACAGCTCTTCACTGTGTGGCTTTCTGTCACCTCCTGGCACGGCTTTGCTTGATGTCATATGTTGTGTTCTGGGTTTGGACACAACTGGGGCAAAGTAGACCCTGGATGGCTGGTTGGGCTTGGTGCAGGAAGATGCGCATGGCATGAACGGAGGTAGGAGAAGCGCCCGTCACCTGGGAAGTGAAGCCCTTGCCCTGGCAGGATTACCTCCCTCCGGGATTACTTGTCCTCTTGGGTACCAGTGGCTCTTAGCTCTGTTTGGGAAGTTTTTCTGAGGTCTAAGAGCTCTTCTTCCTGTTGCTACTTGCTTGGGTTGTGTTCCACCCAGGGAAACGTTGGCCAGGGGATGCCTTTGAGGTCACAGATTTATTACAGCTTTGTCTCTCGGGCACCCACCTTGAAAACAGATCGATGTAGATGGGAGTCAGCTGGTTTATTCTGCAGCAAATACGTCTAGATACAGGAGTTGTTTAGGAATAGTGAGCTTCAGGTTAACCCTTTAAAAAATCGAAATCAAACTCTCAAATTCAAAGGAGAATTCTGGATCATTTATGGATGCGGGGAGGAAGAAACCCTCAGATAAAACCCTTGATTTTTGGAAGAGAGGATGAGATGAGCTAGGTGCAGCCAAGCTCTGAGTGCTCCCACAAAAGGACTGGGAAGAGAATTTGAGAGAGAGAGACAGGGGGAGAGGTTATTCCCTGTCTCTCCCTTGAGTCACCAGTCTCACCAGGATGGTGTGCAGGGTGTGTTGTAGCTTCAGTACAGTTGGTAATTCCTCTGTGGCTCCCTGCTAATCCCACATAACTCCCTCCTGGTGGCGAGCTGTGGTTTCTTACCAGGCTTTTACCTGTGGTGTAGCCATGCTGCTTTTCCACTACGACCCTATGGAGAGCATCCCTTGGGTTTGCAGGGATCGCTCCTCAGCCTCCCGTGCTGCTGACGGCAGCCGCAAAATCCGGAGGGCTTGGAGGAGAGCAGGCCACTGAGACGTGTTCCGAGTATGTCCACACCTCTTGGGTCTTTTAAACCCTGCGTAAGTGAGGACGTGAAGCACGTCTCCAGGTTGGCACCTGCAGGGGACGATGTCGTGGCCAGGGCTTTATCACTGCTTAAGGAAAGGCCACGCTAAGCTAAGCTCTAGGCTGAGGAGCCAACGGGGAAGAACAGCAAGGGAAACCGTACAGCTGCTGTTTAACTGATAGCAACATTGATTTTTATAACTGACATTTCAAGAGCAGATATGACAGGCTCTCTGCAGAGCCCGTCCCCCACTGTCATTTCTCTCCGCTCACTCGGTTTGTTTGTTTTCTGCAAGAGAGGATTTTGTAAACCTCTGCCCACCGTCCACGTGGTCCCGCTGCTGGAATACCGCCGACGTTTCCCTAATGACAAACACTTGATGCAGGAAGGTTCAGACTGAAAAATCAAAGTCCGTTGTATATCCGTGCAGCAATCAGGTGTTGCCATGTTCTGCATCCGTACCTCGATGTAGGTGTCTCTCTGATATGTGAAGTGCAGGTCACCTGCCCACTGAGGGTTTCCTCTGGCTCTTGGCCGCGTGTCTGACGGGGTGGGGGGGTCCCTGGAAGATGCGGGGACCCGGGAGTGCTCAGCAGGACTGTAAAGCCAGTGTTGCACCACCCCAAAGTTTTCCCCATGTTTTCAACCAGCAGCAGCTTTGAGAAGTGGCTTCGTGAATGAGAAGAGCCATTACCTCAACTTGGACAGGGCTGGGACTGACCTGGCTTTCAGTGTCAAACTTAGAACCCTTTTTGGGGGGAAAAAATAGTGTTGGTTATTTCCAGGAGTCCTGCCGCCTTTTTGTTTCAATTCTTTGCCCCTTTGCTCATCTCGGTCCTGGCTTTGTTTGGATTTTCTTGGGGATTTTTGTCTGGTCTGTATCAAGTTCTCAGGCAAAGACTTGTTCTTCTGAGATGTCTCACCCAAGCTGGAGACCTCGGGCGCCTCGGTAGGTGCCAGGGGTACGGCGGGTGCTCGGCTGAACGGCAAAAAGCTGATGCTCCCCCTGCCCATCACGCCAGGTCGGGTCTTTTACCCCCGTCTTTGCTCTTTTCAGCAATTTCTGCAGTGAAAATGGGGTGAAGTAACCTTCATCTTGGGGCATCAGTGGACACCTCAGGGTTTGAGACCTTGCTGCAATTAAGAAATGAGGTTTCCTAGCAAGGAGCAGTCAGGAACCTCTCATATGGCCCAAGCAGTAGAAAGAGGCAAAGGTTCCCACTGGATTAAGGTGGATTGTGGAGGGATTAACCAGTTTGGGGTTCCTGCTGTGTTTGGGCCTGAAATGCTAATTATTGAGTGCTCCCAGCCTTCCCCGATGCTGCGTCTTGTAGAGCTCATTGGTGCTGAGGGTATAAATCTATTTACTCCAGCCCCATCTCTGATTCATTATTTATCACTCAACATTTACTTTGTAAAACATCTTCCTGTAGTCGGTGCGGTGTCGGCTGCCAGAACCAAACAGACCTTTTGATCCCCAGTTGGGTTTTGTCTGTTTAATTTGGTCTCGGGGGGCAGGGAACGGGGTTCGAGGGGAGGCTGGGAGGGGGAGACGTTAAACGGAGCAGCTGATCTCCACTTCGGTTTTTTTGCTGCCATCAGTTGTTCCAGTTTTGTAGATGATATCCTCCCAGCGAGCAAGATCAAAGCAAGAGGGAAAATAAATATATGCTGAAACACACGGCACTGGGGTGTAACCGCCACTTGTTACACTCTCCCCTTTGAGACGCCTGAATTGCAGCTTTGCTGTTCCACATACTAATTACCCATTGTTCAATTTTTGCCTTTAGTTAGGAAAATAAACCAAGGGGGCGTTTAATTTAGAAGTTTTTGTAAAAAAAGGTGGTCTTAAAACTTTCTGGCGGCACTTTGCGCTGTTCTGCAGGCTGGGCTTTGCCTGGGCTGCTTTGGAGAGCTGATCCCTCCCATCCCAAGGATGCTCCTGGGTTTGCAGGAGGGAGCCGTGCAGGGACCACAGCCCCGCGTATCTGCACCCTCCTCCCCTCCCACGACCCTCGGTGCTGGACCCGCCAGGCATTTAGTAGCCTCGTTGGCATTGATCTTGCTCTAAGGTAATAGGATGATATATTTTCCATTTGCGAAAGCGTGAAATAATCCATATCTGTGTATCTCTAGACTCTCATCCCTCTTCTTTTTCCCCAGGGTGATTGCATTCAGTGTGGGGTTTTTTTAAAAGCGTTTTTCCCAGAGTTGCCTGATTCTGAATTAAAAATAAGAGTGGCTCAAAAACCAGTCTGTAAATACAAAATGAACATATGCTGAATATTTTTAGTAAATTTGTCCTTTCCCCATGACTTCACTGTAATTTTTTTTTTTTATCTTGAAATTGCACCTCCCCCCCCAATCATTCTCCCATCTTCCTTACCCAAGGATCAAAAACTACAAATCCTTAAAAAAACAGAGGACTCAGCATACTTTCCTGGCTTACCACCCAGTGCAGTCCCCTCCCATCACAGGCATCGCATCCTATATAAACTCTTCCATAAACTTAATGGACTGCAAAGGATTCAGATTTCCCTGTCCGGCTAATTTGGGAGTGAGCGAAGCAGCCAGGCTTGCACGGGACACGGTGCGTCATGGAAAAGGCTGCTTTTACCCCCTAAATGGAGGCAAAAAAAAGAAATCAGAGGAATGCAGCCGCTGCCATTAGCAGGGACAATATTTCCAGCAGCCCCTGATCATCGGAGGGTGCTGCTCTCCGTTTGCGGTGCAGCGGTGGCATGTGAGCATAACAGCAATGTGTAATCTGTTGCAGCATCACTGATTCCCATCAATAAATTAACAGTGGTTGAGATGACTTGATATAGTTCTGTGTGCTGAAGTGAATGCTGCTCGCCCTTACACGTAGGTACCAGCTCAAAGTCTTGGGTAGCCCCCAGCCCTCCATAGGTGTTGATTTTGACTATCAAAAGGCTTTCGCATTGGTTGTATTTTGTGACAGAATCAGTTGCCCTTTTTCTTTTTTTCAATGTATTTATTTAATTGACAGATCTGTATTTTTTTGGTTTGTTGGTTTTGGGGGGCGTTTTTTGGTTTTTTTGGTTCATGAATTTTGATGGTTGCAAGATACATTCTCCTGTGTGGCAAGCATGAAAGATTTATGTTGGAATAAATGGATCGGCTTGGCATACGTACAGTGGCCGCACAAATTACTCTTTTTAAGCTCCGTGAGGATAATTAAAAGTATCTGCGTGGGCGTGAGAGAAACAACAGACCAAATTCTGTCTCAGTTGCACTGGGTCACCCCTCTGCCTTCTGCCCAGCTGATGCTGGAGATCAGAAGCAGATCCAGAAGGTTCTGTGATCTCCTATTTCATATTAATTAATTAAATTTTGCACTCACAAAACCACAGCTTTTAATGGAAAAATTAAAACTGATCTACGGAGCCTCAGTGAGTGACTGAGATTGAGGCACTTTGTCACGAGGGAACTGATGCTGAACCTTTAAGAGAAATACAGTGGCAACCGAGGATGTAAATGGGATTAATGGAAGAGAAATTGCTCAGAGGAGATACTGAGAGGAACACAGCACGAGCTGCCCATAGTCCACCAAAGAGATGAGGGAAGAGCTGATTTCTGGAAATATTTTGAACGTGTCTGGGTTATGGACAGGTTGCGAGGCAAGATGGGATCGAGGGGAGTGATGGCTTTGCCAAGCACACCAACCTGATCACGTCTGATTGTGTGAGTGTATTTCTTACGGGTGAGAAATAGACAGCAGAGAACAGGTTTGTGATGGCCTTGGATAAGCAAGAAAACCTAAAATGTTTCTTTCTTCTTCTCTGTTTTTTTCTTATTCTGCCAAATACTGTTACAAGACTGTGCACACCTGAGATGATTTTTAAATTCTTTTTTTTTAACCTTCTTTACCTTGAAATCCAGATTTGATCTGGTGGTAAAGTAGGCAGCTAAATCCCAGTTTCCCTCTTTTAATTAAAAGTAATAGGGCGAGTTGTGCGGCTCTGTGCAGTGGTGAGCAAAGCGGTCCCCGCAGTCCCCTCCCGGCTGACGAATGGTCACTTCTGAAAACCCAACTGGCTTTTCTGAGACGTGGGAAAACCCCTCCACAGTAAAACAGTACAGTAATTTGTTTTTTTAATATTGCTTTGTTGCTGTGCTGGCTAGGAGTGCTCTTCCTGGGGTCTGCTGACAGCAGTTTTAGGCTGGGGGATGTCCATGTTTTTAGTAATAATTCAGGACTCGAGCATAAAATTCCATTGTTTTCTGCTTTTGTATGAATTTGGGGATTTTCAACCTAAGAATAGTTAAGAACAAGGAATGGTCTAGGTGGAGGAGGTCAGAGTGTTTCTCGCCTCTGCCTTCCTCTTGCATGAGGTTATCAGTAACCTGCTGCTGGTCTGGGATCTCCTGCTCTGTAGATCTAAAAGAGCTCTAAAAGTTGTGTTTCTGTCCATAAATTTGGACTGAAAGTTGCACAGCTGAAAAAGGAGTTGTGTTTTCCTCTGAATCTTGGCTATGGAGGCTATTTTGGCTGATAAATGGGGGCTGGTCGTACCTGTTTCAGACCTACAAGCGTGAGCTGCCGTGGTTTAAGGGATGGGGATGCCTGGGATGCCCTTCATCCTCCAGAACTGGTCCTGTGCCAGGTGAAGGCAGCCCGAAATGGCTGCCGCGTGTTGCAGTGGCCATAGACGGGTCTCTCTAGGCTGGTTCCCAAGTCTTTCCACTCTGCTGCAGAAAACACTTTGAATGTGCCAGAGATTTGGTGGAGCAGTTTGTTCGTTTGCCTTTACTCCCCTCCTGCAGCGAGGGTCGGAGTTGGTCCTCTCGCTGCTGCCAGGGTTTGGCATGGATGATTTGACTGATCGGTGTGACCCAAGTTACCTGCTCTACTCTAAGCACAGGTGAGCTAGAGGAGATGTTCAACCCAAACCTTTGCTCTGACAAGCTTTTTGTGGGGTCCCCCTTTCCCCTCCAAACCCTGTAAAATGATCTAACCTGATTTCTATGCACGGACTGTGGGAAGAAGCAGGTCACCATGCTATTTCTGGTGGGACAGGGGTTAGATTATACGAAATATCTGGAGAACAAGGTATTTATTTGATGTGAAATATCAAAAAAACCCCAGGACTTTTTTCTTCCTCTGCGCTGTCCCTGCAATACAGAACTAGGTGCATCCTGGTTCAGGGTTTGCAATTCCAGTTGGTCGACTGCGACGTGCGTTGAGCTCGCTGGTGCCCAGGAGGTTTCCCCAGCGCAGGGTTCAATGGGCCGTGCCTGTTGCTGCTCCAGCGAAGTTCCACCCGGCCTTGCTGTGCCATGCCTGAAATAAATAGTGGGAAGGAGGCGAATACGTTTGGAAAGAGCAGTGCAAGTCATTTAAAGCCTCTTCCTTTTGTCTTAGAAGCAGGGCTGAACTTTGTGCATCCCTTCTATGAACATCTTTCGTTGAAGTCCTTTGAGCTGGCTTTCCCGACATGTCCTTTTAGTCCCCTGCACTTAATGGTTTCTAAATACAGTGTTTATTATTTTTTTGCTTTTTTTCCTCTCTGCAAGTCTGGTGGCAGAGTAGCTCTGCTGGGTTCCTCCAACAGGAGTGGAGCACGTTTCACGTGCTAAACAAAAATAATGTGACATTTGCAATATTTGCGCTGGCACTGTCTGCGCCAGACACTTAGAGCAGCAATTAACACCTGATCCAAAACGTGAATTGGCTGATTGAGTGCCTTATAAAAATTAACCCACTTTTTATCTGATCCTTTCCTTCTGTTGCCTTCCGCTGTGTGGTGGCAGACAAGTATTCAGCGCCGAGAAGAGAACGGTCCCGGCGCAAGGCTGTGGTTCAGGGCTGCATCTGGTTTTGATTGCTGCCTCCAGATAACATCCTGCAAGTGCACGGCACTGATGACGCGGCTCGGGGATTGATGGGCGCTGCCAGTAGCCTGCAGTCGCCGTCTGAGTGGGTTCCTGTGAGACCCCACCGATCCTCGGTCTCCCCAAAACTTTAATTATGCACAGAAACACGCTAGGTGTCATGGCAGGGATTTTTATAACAATACGTAAAAATAACAAAATATCTCACTGGGCAGAGATTTTAATATGTAAGAAATATATATAGAATCATAGAACTGCTTAGATTGGAAAAGACCTATAAGATCATCTAGTCCAATTGTCTAACCTAGCACCGACAAGTCCCCCACTAAACCATGTCCCTAAGCGTATACATAAACCATATACACATGTATGCTATGTGTATATAAATTACATAAATTTATATAATACACAAATACTCTATTGGAGCTAATCTTTAAAGTTAATTGGATAAGTTTGTTGCACCGTGATATTAAAAAAAAAAAATCACAGCCTGGGTTACAGGTATGAGATTTCTGGGTGTTTAATTCTGGAGACTGCTAGAATAAGGCGATTGATGTCTAATCTTTTCTTATTGATCAGATACGAGATGAGGCACAGATGTTTGGATGCTTGAATGCAGATTGGTACCTGTGCTTATGCTCATCTGTAGAGAAAGGCACAGAAAGTGGTGACATATAGGCAAAGAAAGGGCGCGTGTGTACTTTCAGTGATGCCACTGATCCCCTCCAGCCAAGAGAGGTGCCGTTGACGTATGTACGGAACAGAGGCTGCGATTTAAAGCCCGGAAAGTCCTTTAAAATAAATACATTCAGCTCCCACTGTGTCAGTAACAACATGCACCAACTACAGTTATTCTGTGTCTAAGGTCAATTTTGGAGCAGAAAAGAGCCCGAGAGCTATTTATATAATCCCCACTGACACCATATCTCACAATTTTTAATGTATTTATCTTCACAGCACCCTGGGGAGGGGGAGTCCTGCTGTCCTTTCTTGGCAGGTTGGAGGCCTGAGAGAGTTAGTAATTTATCTGAGGTCGAAAGTAGCGGTGCAGGGAGCAGAGCTGCGCTCTGCAGTCCCAGGCGCAGGCATTAATCACCAGCCCGTGGTTTCCCTCCGTAAATGAAGGTTACCCAACCTATAGATGGAGTCTGGAGAGCTTCAAGGTGTCACAGCAGCAGGAGCAATAATAAACTCCGCTGCTAATAAACTCTGCCCGAAATCCAGGTGATTTTTTTTTTTTGTTTGCTGAGAAAGATGCATGAATGGCTGCTCTTGTTTGTGGTGGCCTCTTTTGGGAAGAGGGGGGTGTTGAAACAGGATCCGCAGATGTGCCTGCAAGGCACCCCAGCACCGCTGGCGGCTGGCACGGTGCCCACCCGGCTATGGGGGACATATGGGGACACTGCAAAAGCCACTGCAGAGGCAAGTCACATCACCTACTGTGACCCAGCAGGGCTCTGCTGGTTAGCACTTGCTGTTAGATAACTTTGCAGGGAAATCATAAGACCACGGATTCACAGCACTGCCCACCTGCGGGCGTGGGGGAGTGGTGGGAATAAAGGGGCAGCATTAATGGCTTGTAGAGACCGAAAAAGAGTTTAATAGTGAGCCGTGCGCTGGGAAAGCTTTTGTTAGATGCCCAGAAACCGCTGCTTAAAGCTGGCTGTTAGCTAGGACAGCAGGAAGGAGAAAGCTTTCGACGTAAAAAGAACTCAATGAGAGTTTCATTTTCCCCCCTTCGGTAAAATTCCTTCAAAATCTGATAAATCTCTAATCAAGCCACATGCCTACGCACAAACCTTATCCCTTCCCTCCGTGCAAGGTAGCGAGCTGCAGGAGATGTTGTCTGGGGGAAGAGCAGGACTGGCTATGGCAGGAGTTTGTAAAGAGTGTGGGCACGTCCAGGCTTTCTCCTCGGGAAGGTGAAAAATGCACCGAACCCTTCCATGTGCCTGAGGTTTGTCAGGAAATCTTTTCTAATGACTTCACTCTGCGTCTCTGCTCTTGGTTTCCAGTTTAGAGAGTGTTTAGAGGGGAGGACATCTGTAAAGATGAATAACAATGATAATTTAACAAGGAGTCCGGCCAATTTTACTTTTAAATCAAATTTCAACAAGGCAGGCTGTACCACTATAAATGCCAGGGCTATATATAGTTCAAGCGGAGAGCAGGGATAAAGGGAAGATTTAGAAAACTTTGGTATTTCAGCAGCTTGTTATCAGAATGCAAGTTGTAATGAGGCAGAAGCCATTAATACTGACGCAGACCATGATGTGACTTGTCTGGAGGGAGGCGTTGTGTTTTGAAAGCCCTGTGCTTTGAGCAGGCTGTGGGGCAGAGCCTCTTGGCTGGTGCTCCGGTTCCTTTTCCAAGGAACCAAGGAAACGGAAGGAAGCATCAGCAGGAGCTGCCTGTGCAAGACCTCCTGCCCGTGCACCCTCCACGCTTTGGCTGCGTTCAAGGACAGGGGACCTCCGGCGTGCTTTGTGGTGACTTGGCTCTGATGTCATTTATGATGAGCAGATGCATCCTTCTTTCTCCTACCCTGCTGCCTCAGAAAGGCAATTTGGTGACAATCACTGCATTTTTGCTGAGAACGGGCCTTGCCTGGCGTTGTTTGGGCTTTTCTTGGTTTTTCCCGAAGGGCTGAGGAACCACCATGAGCCCAAGTACTCGAAAGCATTTGACCTAATCAGTCAATTCAATGTTGAGTCTGTTTTTGGCAGGAATGTGAAACAGCCTCGGTCTTAGGGCACGTGGGGTAATAGGAATTAAACAAAGGGTTGCCAAAGCAAATGACGTCGGGCAGTAAGGGAGATGTCTCTGGTTGAGCTGAGGATCTGGAGGCTTCGCAAAGTGGGTCTTTCCATGGTGATGGAGATGCGCTATGGATTTGCAGTGCTATGGATTTTCAGTGCAGGATTTGGCCCTGGGCTGCCTGAACTCACAGACTGTGCAAGTAATGGAGTTGATCCGCTCCAGTTCATGCTCCTTTCAAATGAATGACACGTTAAAAAGGGCAGTTTCTGTTTGTATGTGGAAGGGTTGCTGTAAAAAACAGAGTAGCAGATGTTGACTTCTCCTTTCAAAGATGTGACCCAGAGCAATGCAGGAGAACAGAGGGTTGATCAGCCACCTCATGGTCCAGGGAACTGCACGTCCCAAGTCTTGACTTGTTAAGAGCAAACTCAGTGTTTGGGAATTGGGCGACGGGTTTTTATGAGAGGAAACAGTTTCCTTCCATTGGGCAGAGTAAAAGTGGCGAGAAAAGGAGATTTAGGTAATGTCATCCAACTTGTGGCACGATCTCCGCGTATTTTATTGTGCTGAACTGTTAAGTAATCAAATGCCCAGACGGGAAGAGAGGAAGGACGTCTTTTCAACCCCACGTGAACCCTCTGACTCTTCCCGGTAGCACTTACTAGGTTGCTCCCAGCTCTCTCTTCCTCTGCTGGCAACAACTGCCAGATCTCGCTTTTGACTCAGAGGTTGGTCAGGACACCGAGACATCGTGGGAGAGATTTGCTGGAGAATAGCAGAGAATTGCCCTGATTTCTTTCCTGCTTCTTCCTCGGCAGTTGTCCCTGATGCCCCACTCCAGCGCGCTGGACCTCGCAGGGCTCTCCTCGGCTCCCAGCTCGGGGAGCCCACCCGGGGCAGCAGCAAACCTCAGCAGCAATGACAGGGATGCTTGTGGCTGCCGAGTCCAAAATATTGCTTCCTTCTTGCTGCTTGTTCTCCCTGTGAAACCCATATATGGGGTGTTTCCAGGAGAAACCTCTCGGTAGGGCTCTAATCTAAACAGTGGCAGCATCCCAGTACTTCTGCCTAAACGTGCAACTGCAATCTCCCGCTCGCAGCAGCAGGGAACAGACTCAAACTAAAACTAAGAGATTATTAGGAATACTGAGCAGTACTTGTTTCGTATAAAAACCCCACCTGGAAGTTGGCTTTTAAGTAGCTGTGACATTATTAGAAATCTGAAAGGAAGAAACCTCTGTCTACTTGAAATGCAGGAGCTGGTGGGATTTGAGCTAATACACTGCGTGTTCATTTTTAAGTTTTCTCTTTTTTTTTTTCCTTTGCTGTACAAAGCTCTGCTCCCACCTCCGTTAAATGAAGCTGACTATCCATACCTAGTTTTGTGCAACGCAACCAGCACCCTGCATCTGCAGAGATTACATTTTAGCATTTATGTTGTTAGATTCATAACCAGACCACGCTGCATTCAGAATGCACTGAATTTCTGTGGTCGGACCACAGAGGAAGCAATAGGGGTGAAAAAGAGGAATATCCCCTCGTCCCCGTGCTTGTGCACCCGTCTGTTGGCAGGGAAGGCTGTATCTGTGCTAACTCCCTGCAATGGCATCGCTGAACAGAGAATGAAAGAAGTTTCTGAAAATCACGTCTGTGTTGGCGTAGTGCAGATGCCAATATTTTCCTGCTGAGACTCAGGTCCATGGTAGCCTGCGGATCGCATTTTGCAGCTCTCTGTCTGCAGCTGGCTGGAAGGAGCGGCAGAGGAGAGCTTCCCCATGGACTGGTGGTCCCGTAATGCAAATAAGCAATGAAACTGTATTTGGAGGTGGATAGCGGTTTTTACAGCGGGCTGAATTCCGAGCTCCAGTTCGTATCCATCGAAGGAAATGTAGAAACAGATCTAAATACTGAAAAATCTTCCAACCTCATCAAAGTTGGGTTTTATCCTTTTGTTTTGGTTCGGGGGTTGTGCTTTGAGGGTGAAGCAGAAAGCTGCAGAGAAGAGCAGGCCCTTCACATGAATGCTTTCATGTAGCGACTCCCACCGTCTAAATACTCGATGGGAAGTCTGTGATCAGCCCTAAAAATCTGTCGTTTGAAAAACAGCAGCACCCTCCGCGCTGTTCTGGAGCCACTGATGGTTTTGTGCATCACTGTGCGAACTCCAGGATATTTTATATGTTCACAGCGTATGTATATCATGAATGAATTCATTTGTCTGGGAACGAGTCGATGGCAGCAATTAAATTGGCTCCATAGCTGCCAACACGTCTCTAACTGGCACGAGCTTTGCAGGGCACTGGGACAAAAACTTTAAAGCTTAGAGAGAAGAAAGGGGTAAGCATCGCTGTCGTCTGTTGTTCGTGCACCAGGGATGTCCTTGGGGACAGGATGTTTTACGTTAAAGCACTTCAAAGGGCTCGGGTAAGGTCCTTATTGCCATAATCGATGCCAAACTGACTGCATGGGGCAGGGCAAGGTTTTCTCAGCCGTGCATGCCTCTGCGTCCCATCGCGTCGTTAATGCCGTGCACGGGTTTTAGGGTTTTCGAGGCTCTTCCAGCCGGTGCCCAAATAATCCCACCCTTATTTTGGGGACGAGGTGGGGGGGATACATGTGCATGTATATATGTTTGTGTGTGTGTAAATAATGAGGCTGGAAAAAGCCTGCTGGGAGGTGTGAGCCCGCAGAGCCCCTGGGACAGAGGGGACACCCTGTTGCCATGGGGGGACATCTCCTCCTGGGGCTGGCGGGGACTCTCCCCGCTGCGATCCGCTCTCACGGGTCCCTGCAGCATCTTTAAATGAATAATGCTGGGGTGATGCTGTTAATAAGTAGTATTACATGCTACTGGTTTTCTCCTTGGTAGTTTACGGGGTGATGGGGCTGTGGCCATTTCAGGTTTGTCGCCGTAGGAAGTGGCCTATAGTGGGGGGAAAAAACAAAACAAAACCGAAAAAAACTCCCCTCTGTGTGACTTGTGTGACTGAGCTTTTCAGGGCTAACTGGAGCGTTGGATTTTTTCTTATCTGCAGCAGCCAAGGACTCTGGGCTCACTTTGCTCTCCCCATCCGTCTCGAGGACCTGGCTCCCAAGGGACAACGAGAGATTAGGGAGAAAGATCTTCAGCCCACAATGTACAACAAATGGGGAAGACAATCCAGCGAAGGAACAATAATGTTGGTTCTGTTCCCTCGTCTTCCTGCTGTTGGGTGTTAATTAATGTAACAGATAAGAATGGCTGGGAATCGTGGGGATTGTGGCTTTTTCATGGACTTAAACTTGGCCGGTGATGCTGTAATCTTGAATTTGTGACATCAGAGTTCATGTCCCGACAGCAGAGAAGGTTCATGGTGTCGTGCTAGAGGCTTTGGGTTTAGATGGGGAGGAGCAGGGAGGGACTTATAAATAGTTATAAATAGCTCTTTTTCCTAATAAGGGCCAGTGAAAAAATAAATCCCATCCTGGTTTTGGCCTTTCTTTCCCCTTGCAGCCAGCCAGCTTGAAATTTCCCATTCATAATATATTTTTAAAAAGATTTCTTGAAGATTTTTTTTCTTCCTTCTCTGCCTTAATAAATGTGAAACACAAACTGCTTTTGCCCCAGTCCACTTTACATGGGATGTGAACAAAGATATTAAAATACCTGACGCAGGAGCAATGCTACAGCTTTCCAGCTCACTGGGACTGGGACCAGGAGCTCCCAAGCTCCTGTACGGCATCTTTACCTCTGGGTCACTGTGGACCAGATCAGCTCATTTGTTCTCCTGTTATGTCATTATTATAAGATCAGGCTGTTTTGAAGAAGTATGGTCTGGTGCCAAACCGTAGGAGTTAATGGGATTTTTTCAGTCTCTTCGTGAGACTTTGGGTTGAGCCAGTAAGTGACTAAGCACTAAGAGCGGCCATCAAGAGAAAGAGGTGGTTTGCCCTGAAAATGCACTGAGTAGCGGTTGAGGAGAGCGGGTTTGAAGCCGGTACCCAGGCTCGGAGCAGTCAGCTGCCTCTTTGGCAAGAGCTGGGTTTTGGGTGGAGGTGGCCTTTAACCAACGGCACATATGAAAACAAGGATCCTCTGGCTGAGTATTTTTTTTTTAAATGACAGTGTTTTATTTAGCTGACAGCTCTCCCTGCGAGTGGAGGAAAGAGCTGCCACCTTTATTGCTTGCAGGAGTAAGGAGGAAGGGAAAAACGCAGCGACTTAGTGCAAATATTGCCAGGCAGCAGAGGCGAGCCAGATGAATTTGTTGTTTATTGAGCTGGGTTGCCTGACAGATATGAAATTTTTCGTGTGAACTGTGTGGGGATTTCTCTGGAGAGCAGCTGTTCCCCCTTTTTTTCCCCTTTCTCTCTTTCTGTGTGCAGTCACTAAGCAACTTAGGGGGACGTGGGATGGGGGAGGGACATACTGTAAATAAAAAAATTAATCACATTTGTGTGGCTGGGGAAAAAAAATGCAAAATAATAGCTGCAAAGTTTGGATTTTGCAGATGAGTCTGGGTTTTGTTGGTTTGGGTTTTTGTTTTTGGTTTTTTTTAATAAGTGCTTTCCTGCAGCCAACTAATTCGCAAAGTGAATGGACCTTCTCTAGCTACCAGTAAATAATGAGATATTCCTTTTGGCTGTTTATTTTAGTTGGGCTGCATTTTCAACTGAACTAAACAGTTTTTACAATATCTGGCGCTGTAAAATGTAAAGTGTAGCATGTGTTAGGAAAAATAAGTGCCTAAATAAATGCAGTAAAGTGGGATGAAACACGATCTTTAGCATGAGGGACAGTGCTGACCCACCTGGTGAGATGCTCCTCGTGTCTTCAGCTTCAACAGCAGGGTACATTGTTAACACGAGTTAGGAACTTGGAAATGAAAAGCATCCTCTGGGCCCAGCTCAAGGAGGGACTGGAGTCAGCAATGAGATGCAGGCTGACTTGCTTAAGGATTGGATTCTCCCCTATTTCAAAGAAATAATGTTCCTGGGAGCAAAGGGCAAGTTGAACATTTGTAGTAGCGTAAAAACTCTTAATAAAAAGAGCAGGGATGCTGGCAAAGTGCCCCTGCTCACACGTGGCTTTGCATCCAGCTGCCTCCCTCCCCGAGGAGCTCACAGCCCCTCCAGGGTGGGTACGTCCCCGTTTATATCCCCATTTTCCTCTGCTGCGTTAGGAAGTTGTGTTCCTTCTTGCAAATACAGCGAAGGGCTCAGGAAGACCCAGCAGCAGCCCCTGTGTTGCTGTGAGCTCCAGCACCCACCGCTTTTAGATGATGCTTTTTGACATCAAGCAAAGAGCAGCAATTTTAAACGACCTTTAACGTTTTTGAAACTCAACAGCTTGATTCTGCAGTGTGTTTGCAGAGCCCCGTGCTTCTGGGGTGGTGCTGAGGGTGAGGAGGGCCAGGGGGTGTGAAGGCAGCGTAAACAACCATGCTGCGTTATTGGTGTTGCTGTGCAGGGACGATGGAGGCTCTCCAAAGGTTTGTTCCTCTCCAACATCCTTCATGGCCCCAAAAGTTTTATTTATCTTGTTTTCTTTGCGTATGGAACAACTAGCAAATCTGGTTGGACACGGGTCGTTCCTGAGTCAGTTGATAAAACAAATTAATGGAAATCATACTGTGCATATATTCAGGAATTTTTTGTTTGGGTATGGGGAAGTCTGCAGCTATTTTGGTTTTGTTTTTGCAGATTGCTCCAACTTCACCTGGGAGTTAGTTTCTGTCTGGTTTTTGCTTACCACAAGCAATCGTGTAGATTATAATTTCTTAGGACAGACTCCTTAACTGATTCTTATTTCCTCTTCACCCTCTTCAGTGCCAGCGGACTATCAGCAGTAGTAATTTCCTTTTCACTGATATTATTAAAATGTGCTGCAATGAATTGCCTCAACATGTGCAAGCCCACTAAATTGGCGTAGATATTTTAGACTGTGCAAGCGTTTCCCAGGCAGAGTCCCTGCCCAGGTGGCTCAGCTGCCGCAGGGACAACGCTCTCGCTCGTACTAAGACCATTGTCACCGTGGGCCAAGAGGCAGATAGCAAAAGCAAGACTGCCTAGTTTTGTGGCATGGACACTAGTGTGCTCCGACCTGGACTTTACATGGTCAAGACTTGTTCTCTTCAGCTGGATAAGAGCCGTTGAACAAAAAACCAGAGGAGGTGCCCAAATCGGTTGGCATCTGCCATGTCTTTCCATGGGAGGAGGCAAAATCCCCAGGCACTCCATCCACATCGTGTTTAATGGCTCTCAGAGTATGTTTTTACTCTCAGGGCACAAAACGATATTTAACGCTGCCCAAAAGCTTTCACAGCGTGGAGCGTAATGCTCCTGGAGAGCACCTGAGCCAGTGCAGAGGTGGTGGACGCCCGTTCGGCAGGCTTGGTAGGAACTAGGCAGGTTGAGAGCCGGTGTGGGTTATTCCCAGAGCTGGGACTGCAGCGAGCCTTGAATGTCCCAGCCAGGGTCTTTCCTGCCATACGAAGCAATTTCTTATGGCTGTCCCCTTATCCCGAATCGCTCTGGTTGAGTGATTAAACCGCTGCATTTTTTAACAGTAGTTCATCATGTAGTGAATCCAAGCAAAGATCTTGCATCTAAAAGATGCTCTCCTCAAAACTCTCCGTTTCCAGAGCAGGTGAGCAGAAACTCCTCAAATTGTCGCAGTTGGAGTGTGAGGGAGAGCCCAGGAGTGTGGCCAGCTTGAGCTACAGCATTAATTAGCAGAGGTCGATGGTACCATGTGAAGCTTCCCAACTGAAATGAGATTATCTCCTGGGTTGTGTAGGGCTCATGTGGTGGGCTGGTACCAGGCAAATTTATGACAATTAGAACAGAATACGGTATTGGATGGGACGTGCTTATAGCTCCTAACATCAGCTGCTGATGTTGTGAGGAAGAAGATGAAAAGCTGGAAGAGAAGTGTCAAAACACGTATTTTTATATCTGTCTTCCTCTCTCTCTCTTCATAGGTTGGTAATATCCTACCCAAACGCACAAATCCAGTTCCTGGCTATCTGTGGTGGAGAGTTTTCTCCACCCCGTGAAATGTAATTTCAGGCTTTAAGTGCCGTGCATAACCTGGCAACCCACCTACACGCAGCGGCCGCACGGAGGCAAAGTTATCTAATTACAATTGAATATTTGACTTGAAGCAACTTACTTTGCAGCCTTGAACTATTGACTTGCCATGGTACCTGAGAATTAAAAATACAGGCAAGAAAAAGCAAATTGGCATCTTAAAAGGTGACTCTGACGTGAGCGATCCGTTCTGCAGTAATGAGGTTATCTTTTCTCTTTCGTATGGCAGCAAAGACAAAGCCACCTGCCTTAAGTCGGGCTAATATCCATCACTGATGTTGACATTGCATTTGGTATTATCTGGCAGTGGAGAAGCCCCAGCCAGGTCCCCTGGCTTCACGTGCAGCACTCCTGCTCTCCAGAAACCTCCGATCACTTCCCGAAGCCTTCAGAGATGCTGGTGGCTGAAGTGCAGCTGACCCCAGGGCAGAGCGTGTCGGCTGCTTCCCAATACCCAGATACACAATATAACGTTCAGCCAGGAGTAGGCACTAAAAATAAGTATTTGCATAAAACCGTCTGGGAATTTAGCCCCAAGTTAAATTCTAGTTAAACCCCCGTTCTTAGGAGTTGTCTAATGACTGGTTTTGAAAAGGAAAAGCAACAAGAAGAAAACATCTTAACAAGCAAATGGCACAACTCTGGCTGAGTGCGTGCCTCTTTTTTGGAAGGAAAATTCTTGTGCTATTAGGGATGTTTACACATTGGGATACAGGGAGCATACCGGAGTGGAATGCAATTCTCCATGTAGTTAGTCACTAAATTAATTCCTGTGTTTCTTTGTCAGAAAGTTGGCAACACATCCTGTCATTGTGAGCAGCGGGGTTAATGAGCACATTCTTCAATATTAATCTTATAATCAAATTCTATTGACTCATCATCTCGTACACATCCTACAAAAGCCTTGCTTTGTGAAAAGCTAGAGAGCTGGGCTGGCGGGAGGGAACGGTTTGGTTTGGTTTGGGGGCAGGAGCCAAGCGCTGGCTTTGGGCTCTGCAGTTCGTGCCAGGATGGGTCCCACCTCTCGTGGGACGTGTGTGCTGTGGGTGCATCATTGGTACTGATGATTTATGGAATATTTTGGTTATGACAGGTCCACACGCCAGAACACATGGTGCTCTTTGCAGCTTTGGTTTTGGAGCTTCCCACTGACAGGGGTTTTCTGTTGGGGGTAACTTGCTCTTGGGAAGCCAAAATTGAAAGGTTAAGTTGATATACGGCAGTAAATAGACTTTGGCCATTTAGGTGCTGGGTTTGGATGATTCCTCCTAGAAAGGTGGTAATTAATCCTGAAGATAAGCCCAGGCACCGTCGGTAGGTGTGGGCTCTCTTTTTGCTGTTCTGTGGTGCTTTTCCTAATCTGTGTCCATTGGGTCCCAGACAAACTCTCGTACTGAACAACCACGGCACTTTCACGCAGTTTTTCCTTTCCTCCTCTTACTCTTTCATCCCCTCTCCTGTCTTTCACCCTGCTCCAGCTTTCCCATACCCTCCAAGTTCAAACCCTAGTCACAGTCAAGTTCGAATAGGACTGAAACGAGGCCAGACAAACTCACTCTGTCCCCATTAGAAGACGAGGAACATTTTTGATGTTGAAAAATACATTTACAGTGTCACTTTGCATTAGACGTGAAGCCAAAGCCATTACAGCCTCTCCTCGATCGGGTCTGAGACATCGCTCGATAGCCGTATTTATTGTAGAAGGACATCTTTTTGCATTTTCAAAGACAAATCAGGTACTCGACAGTCAGGAATGGCTCCTTTGGTGCTTTTGCATATTATTTAGCGTGTCAGTGAGTAATGCAGGGGCTCCTCTGTGTTGATGTGAATATGGATGCTGAAATGAGTGTTTAAAATGACAGTGCACTCTGTAACTCAAGGGTTTGGTTTTCAGAGGCCACTGTCACCAGCAGATCTAAATCCTGCTTTCTGCCTAATGGTTGTTGGAAATAATCTAAGCTCTCAAGGGAATTTAAAACTAAGGAGGGTTAATGGAGAGAGCTAAAGAGTGCAGCGGGGTTTGGGTGCAGCTTTGGGACCTGCTTTGTTTGGTTGGGACCAAAGGTTGGTGCCAGCAGTCAGCGTGTAGCCTGGGCATTGAGTGTGGGTCATCGTGTCTCCCAAGAGTCCCCAAAGCCCTGGGCAGCCCCACAGCAGCCCTCTCGTGGGTCAGAGTCTAAGGACATGCAGTTCTGCCAAGTTATTTTGCCGGGGTGCAGCGTCTTCCAGCGTTTCCCAGTGAATCTCGGTTCAGAAGTGACAAAATCTGCATTTTCACTCCAAAACTGCCAGCCCTGCTGACCTAATCTGGGCTTGCAGCTGAACGGGATTTTCCTCTGTGTGCGGTGCTGCCAAGGGCTGTGTTCGTGCCAGAGCTGACAGCCCTCCGTCCCCCGGTGAGCCCCTCTGCCCGGCGTGGCGCCTGCTGTCCCGCAGTGCATCGCTCCAGCATAGGGCATCAAACCATTCCAGTGCTGATCTGCCACCCCCTGCATGGCTAAAGGGGTTGGAAAACAGCAGAAAGGCTCGTTTTGTCCCCAAAGCCAGGTCTAGACACGAGGCAGGCCCAGGGACACGCATCTTTAGGAGGAAGCAGCAGTTTTAGAGCCATTTCTCAGAGCAGCATCGGGATGGGTCCAGCTGCGGCATCTCTGCTGCTGCCGTGGACCAGGATTGCTTTGGGCACGATTTGGCAATAATTAATCCCCGATCCGTGCACTTCCAGACCCCCCCCAGCAGTTGAAACTGGGTCTGGATCTGGTGCGCACACGTGGGGGAATTTCTATCCGGCTGACCAGAGCCATAAATACAGAGTTTGTGTCAGCTTTATGCTTTTGTGTTGGCATCTTGCAGACCGTAGAGGACCAAAAATGCCTGATCCAGCATTTCTGTGATAGAAAAAGCCCTAAAGCCAGAGTTATTGTATGACAGAAGAGCCTTGGTTTCCAAGGCTGTCATTTTGATGTCTTCTGTCTTTCCTTTCCAAATGGAAAGGAATGTGCGCACCCTGGAAAGCTGGGAGGTGCTGGAAAAATGCCATAGAAAAACCTTCTCCTGCCACCCTCCTGGAGAATTCATTAAAAAATAATTTATGAGAATTTTAATAATTGCATTTGGGGGTTTCCTTGAGGCTGTGAGGCGTGTACATGCCCTCGCTCTGCACCGTGGCCATTGGGGTGCACCCGGGCATGGTGGGGGGCCCTGGGAGTTGGAGGAAGCAGCAGGTCCCTACTTTTGCTTCCTACGCGGCTTAAAAGTGGTTAATGGAGGAGCTGGGGAAAGGGAGAAAAATCTAGTCGAGAGTATGTGTGTTCGCTGCCGAGCTATAAACTTCTTGAAAATACGGACTTATAAGGCAACACTTAAAAGAATCTCATTTTGAGCCTTGTTGCATTAATGGGTAGTGGGTCTGTTTTTAAATAAATTTACAAGAGGAGAAAACTTCCATTTTGTGAAATGAAGCAAAAAGAAAAGTATTCTGAACCCGATTGTTTTAAATGGAGCATCCTCACTTTAGCAGCCCAGCAGCTAGTTATCGAAAGCTGCTGGTTTTCTTTCATTTCCCATCTCTCCCGGTAAAATAAGGGGTCGGGAAGGAAGTGACAGGCGTGAAATGAGCAATGACATGGAGGGCGATCGCGCGGGATGGGCGCTGAGCCTGGGATAAGCCTCTGACAGCCCGGACATTAGCAGCGCCTGCTCGCACCGTAGCTGCCATCTTTGCCCTGTCCCTTGACAGTTGCTTCCAGTTGTAAATGTCAAATTTGGCTTCAAGGGGGGGGTTTGAAGGGGAGAAAGGAGCAGAAGGCCCATGCCTCGGTGTCTGCGTGTTCGTCCGTGAAGATCTCGGGGGTGCACGTGTATTTTATCGATGAGTTTGTGTTAGTTGTACTGCATCGGGTAAGAAGAAACTTAAGCGTACGCCTGAGTTTAAGTACAGGTATGACTCTCACCTACAGGAATCACCTCATGTAATTAACTGGCATTAACGAGCGATCGGCAGCAAAAGCTCTGCACGCAGATGGGTCAGCAGAGCGGGGCCAGGCTCTCCGAGGCAGCTCGCGGGAAGGCTGGGCTGGAAAGGCTCTTTCCTCCCCCTGATTTGGACTCCATTTGAGCCACCCCCAAATCCTCCTGCTTCAGCTCAGTGTAACAGCAGGTCTTGGCTGTGTAGGAAGCAAAGAGGCCATTTCTGCATCATCCCACCCGCTGGTCCCTCGTGAGTAAAGGTCGGAGAGCCGGCTGTTACGATTTACAGTACATCATTTGGGTCTTACTTTTTTCCAAAAGAAGAGTTGCAGATGGGAAAGCAGGCTTGGATCTTAGAATTTCAAAATATCTGAAACGTCTTTTTTTGTTTCAACTCCTCAAAATTGCCCTTCCAGGGGCAAAAAGAGGGTTTTGCAGCAGATCTCCTGCTGCGGTGTGACACGCCGGGGCAGCTGGGGGAAGGCACAGAGAAGGGAGCGTTACGGGAAAGAAAAGTTGCGTGTCCAGCACATTTTTTGGCCGCTGTGAAATTGCGGGTGATGACACTGTCACCCCAATGCCAGAGCTCGCTCGAAGCTGAGCCTGAGCTGCCTTTGCAGTCGGAGCAGCCTCGGTGTGCTCCCTTTTGCGACGGCCATGGCACGTCAGCTGCCTGCAGCAGCTGCGGGTCCGACCTCCGTGGCGGCAGGGCCACGGCAGCAGACAGTGAGGTGTCAGCCAGCAGTCAAGCCTGCACCAGGACGGAGTTTCTTGGGGATAATTCCCGGGTGTTCATAGGCAGTGGTTTGTGTTCCTGCAGCCTTGTCCCAGGGAATCTCCTCTCTCCTGCCCCATCGTGCTCTCTGCAGGGGAAAGGCTCTCTCTAACCCTGCAAAGCACCCAGACTCGGGCAAGCCACGCAGCGCGGCCGGGAGATGTGTGTGGGGCTGCGCTCGGCTAATCGACAGCCCCCTCGAAAGCCGCCGTAGGGCTGCCAAGCCAAAGTGCTTTCTGGGCAGGGTGCTGGGCTGGCCAAAAGGCAGCACCCTTGAAAAGGGGAGTGGTAGCAAGGCCCTGCTTGGGATCCTGGTGCAGAGAGGTTTTTCTCCTCATCGCTGCTGACATCTGCACAGACATCCTACACCCGTGTGCAGCTCGGGCTCAAGACACTGGAGCTCTCCCAGGCAGAGAAACTCGATAGGATAGTTTAATCCTTGGCTGCGACAGTGAAAATATCAAGGTCAAATGTGCACTGTCATGAAGGTTTCGTTTTTCCCCCTCACTCCTCTAACCTTTCCTTTTATACTAGATACATATGTCAGCATGACTCCTCTCCAGCTGACGGGGCTCAGCTGATGTTTCTGTCCCCGTTGCACGTGTGGCGGTCGGGTGGCGTGAAGCCTCCTCTCCTCCAGCCCCCCCTGGCCGGGCATCGCCATGGTGGTCCGCAAAGGTATGTGCTGGGGGCCGGGGGGGGATGCAGCAGCCCTGGCCAGCGGTGCTGGGGCACTCGGTTCCCCCCTTGCATGGCCAAGAAGCTCTTAGGGAGGCTGGAGCATGGGGGACTCCTGCGTGCCCAGGGTCTCCAGCTGCATCCCATCACAGCCAGAAAATATGGAGCAATCCCAAAGCGTCTGCGTAGCCCTTGCCAAGCGCGAATGCTCGGCAGCGGAGAAGGGCTGTGCTGCATCGGCAGAACCTTGCTCTCCTAAGGAGCATTAAAAGCCGCCCTGTCCCTTGCTGCGTGCATGCTTTGCAGGGGAGAAGGTATCTCGCGCAGGGACAGCTGCGCCATGGGAGGTTTGGCACGTCGCTATCAGTCCCGACAGGAGGAATGCATCCTCCTCCTCCTCGGAATGCCAGACGGGCCGTACTTCCCGCTCCCACCCCAGCGGGACACCCCAGTACCCGCACCCCAAGCGTGGGAGTGGGGGCAGGTGGGTCCGGCAGCAGCAATATGCAGCCCCCCCTTGCTGTGCACGGGGCGGGATCACAAAACGCTGCTTGGGTGGAAAGTCTGGCACGGGAAAGAGCAAATGCAGCAGGACGAGCCCTGCACCAAAGAGGGTTTGCTGCCGGCCGTGTATGAAGGTGGATTTGAAGTCACCGAGGTCCTGCCAAACCTCTCTGGGGCTTCCCCGAGGGGTCTCAGTTAGGAAAGCCCACAGCCACGGCTGAAGCCACGAAGGCCATCGTGGCTGCCTGTTTGGATGCCGTTGCCTGTGCTGATACTTTTTCTGTCTGAGGCTGAAAGCAAAGGTTTTACACAAGGGGGTATTTTTACTCTTGGTCTGTGGTCAGGGAGGAGGAGCTGGAGGGGGTTTGGCGTTTTTCTGCGTTTTTCAGTGGGTTGAATACATGAAATCATCTCCTTTCCTGAGCAAACCAGTAGCGCAAGGTTGCTCTTTTGCCGCTGCAAAACCTGGTGCGAGCACGGCCTGCTCCCACCCAGGCGTGCCCGGACGTGGGGAGATGGGACACTGGGCTCCGTGTCCCCCCAGTGCTGCTCCCGTGCTCGCCCCCTCGTTAGCACAGCGGCAGCCGGCGTTTCCGCTCAGCGAACGAGCCAGATATATTTGTAACTTAATAGGATTTAGGAAGGCAGCGGAGAGCGTGTGCGCCCGGTGTGTGGGAAATCTATTGATACGAAACTGGAGGAGATTGTTTAGCAAACTTTGTCGCCGGGCTTGCAAGGCAATGAATCAGCCGCAGCGCAGCGGGGACGTGAGAAGGGGTTGCGGGATGCAAGGCTCGTGATTGCAACTGAGATAGGGGCAGCTTGGATGGGAAATACCTATCCTGGGGACGCTGTCCCCCCAAACCCCACGCCCTCTGTAAGGGCAGCACCTTGGGGCCTCTGCTCTGTCCCCCGCAGCCAGGAGGCCACCATGACGGCTGAGCACTGCGGTACGCTCACCCTGAAGTTTTGCTTTTCTTGATGCCTTTACCAGCAGTTGAAGTAGCAGTTCATCGCACAAACAGCTTGTTTAGCATCGCCCTGCGGTTGCACGTATAGCCCAGGTACGTTAACCACGCTGCACTGACGCGTAATTATTCTCCGTCAGGTAGTGAACTTCCTGGTTAAATGAATTAGGAGTAATTATAGGTATCACAGCGTAATTGCAACGTGACTGCTGTTTGCAGGATGACTAATTGCCGTACCCCGTGAAGCAGCTCTGCCGTGTGTACACACACGCTGGGGTCGAGGAGCTTGCGTTTTGCTTCACCTCTTCCACTTTGAAACTGTGCGGTTCAGCTGGCTGTTCTAGTGTCGGGAAGCAGCGTATCGACTCGTCTCGATGGTGGAAATAGAGGCTTTTTCCAAGAGCTTCCTTCCTCCTGGACCTTCCGCCTCCCTTTGGGCTTGGCTCTGGTTCAAATGCCCGGGGACCAGCTGGGCTGGGGGAGACCTGCTGCTGCTTCCTTGCCCCCACGGGCATCTCCGCCTCTGCCCACCTGCAAAACAGCAGGGAATCCACGCAGGAACAGCACGGTCCTTGCTTTAACCTCAGCCCAAAATATCTCGCCGCTGTTTGCACGCTGCAACATGCTCGCGTTGTATTTCTGCGCACTAGGTGATGCAGTGGAAGAGCATTTTAGGACTGAGGGGTTTCTCCCAGCAGAGAAGAAGATTGCAGTCCTAATTCCTTCAGTGAATCAATGTTTTGCTGTGTGTTGCTCCGTCCCTTCTCCCCGCGCCCCGACCCGCTCCCCGCTGCCAGCCGGGATGTGTGTCCCGTCAGAAATGATGCTGAGTCTGTAGCTGCGATTTGCTACCCGCCATAATTATCCTACCTGAGTTTGCCATGACTTGGAGCCAAAAGTTTGCTGCTGAGCTTGGCTCGCTGGGAGCCTTGTGTTGGTGGGATGTGAGTGACGTGAGCTCGGGTCACGAGTCCTGGTGCAGAAAAGCAGTGGCTGCAGCCTGGGCTGCAGCTCAGGAGACAGCTGTTTAAGTGATGCACAACATCTGGCCTGGTTAAAGAAAGCAAATAATCACGTTGTAATCGGCCAACCTGTGAAATACCTGCTCGTGTTGGGAGAATGCTCTTTATGGAAAGGGAAAAGGTTGCCGGGGTTATTTTTGTGCCTGTGCGCCCTGCGCTTTGCAGCGCTCTCAGTTCTGTTTCCTTGGACCGCTGGTGACATCCAGTAGCCAGCAAGCTTAATCACAAGAAAATATTTTCTATAGATCTTTCAGAATATCTACTTCAGCCTGAATTTCAAATAAACATTGCCATGTTTGGAAATCTCCCTGGTGCGGGCCCCCCCCGCCCATCCTCTCTGCGTGAACTTTTGCTGAAGGGTGACTCATCATAATCCCTTCGCTAACAACAGAAATACCAGGCTGAGCTGCCTTTTGGGATCTGGAGGGTCTGCACTCGGGTTTTGGATACAACAAAGGACAAGCCAGTCGCACGCTTTTGGCCACCAGATGGATTTTCCCCATTTTTTGCCCCTTTTCCCCCCGTTTTCTGGTTTTGCTGCGCAGTTTGAGCTCCTTCGCAAGCGGCCGGAGTGACGCCCCGGGATGGATGTGCCGTGCTGATGCCGATGCGGCGCGCTCCCGGGTGCTTCCCAAGCAGGGGACATCTTTCCCCCGGGAGCTCATTAAACGTGGCCCAAGGCACAACCGGGATGTATTTATTCCTTCCTCCCTGCCCTCTCTCCTCTGTGTAGTGGATTTAAATGTAAATGTTAACTTATGGCTTTAATCCTCCTGGGCAGTGGGTTTGGGAGGTGGATGAGCATAGAAATTAGTGGAGGCTGTTCTGCTGGTCACCCAGGCTCTTTTAATTAATGCTCTGCAAAACTGGGCTTTGATGAGGGGTAACTTTAAAGGTATAATTATTGCGGTGCAACAATTAGCTAGGCTGGTGTGGATGCGAGTATTTCCAGTTTACAGCCAACAAAAAGCTTGCTCTTTGGCAATCGATAGATAGGAACCTGTGAACTCTGGTGCATCAAAGGGAACCAAATCAGTCAAATACATTCCAAAACCCTTTATTTGTTTCGCCAAAAAAAGGAGAAATGAAATGATGGCAACCCACCAGTGACGAAGGCATGTTTCCTTCGGCCGTGGACTTCTTAATTAAGTTACTCACATGTTAAGCGTTAGAAAAATCTGACATTTAGGACTGCAGGGAGCATTTCCAGGGGAGTGCTGTTGGTTTAGTTAAACCTTGGCAGCAGTGCTCTGGGATGAAACCGAACCCAGCAAAGCACAGGTGGCGGGGAGACTTCCCGAGGCCTATTTACTGTTTGATAAAAGTCGCTAAAAATTACCCCAAAGCCCAGGGTAAGAGCACCAATTTGTAACACAATACGCAGTCAATTTTATGCAAGTTAAATCACTTCCCTCCTCTCCCCTGTTGCCATCCCCATCCCCGCTTCGTCTTCGAAGGATGTTTCATTAGAAAACTGACAATTTCAAGCTCAAAACCTCCTTTTTAGGTTTTGCACAGCACAAGCCAGCAGCAGTCCCCAATGATTCATAATCATAACCTGCTCTTGGCTGCGGTTTGTTTTCCAGCTCAATTGGCCTCTTCCCACCGATCCCCCGATGCAGCGCCCGTGCGTTGGTCCCTGCTGCGAGGGTGGGCGCTTGCAGGGTGGTTAGAAAACCAGATATCTCCTGCTTTTCTTTTGGGGTGTTTTGCACAAACGCACCTATGAATGTCGAGAGTCCTGGCCGAGAGAGCAGCTTTAATACTTTTCTGCTCACCGGAAAATATCCAGTAAGGAGAAAAAAGTGTAAAAGGGAAGGAAGGAAGGAAGGAAGGAAGGAAGGAAGAAAGGAAGAAAGAAAGAAAGAAAGAAAGAAAAACTGTGCTGCCTTTGCCATAGCTTATACTTCTTAATTTATTTCAAAAAATACAATATCCAAAGGTTCTAGCTGCCAACTTTTTCTCTTTGATGGCCTCATAAATCCTGTAAACTAAAATTCAGCATTTTCTCCTAAATTGAAGTTAAAATCTATTGATTCAGTAGAGAGAGGATGAAGCTAAATGTGTGTTTGTATGTATGTCTGCACACACTACTTAAAAATGTTTGAGGAAAGGCCTTTAAATGAGAGAGTTTTGCATTCATCCCTCCTGTTTCTTGGTAATTCTCTGCTCAGTGGCAACACTGAGCTCTCCAGGTGGAGAACTCAAATGCTGCCTGGGAAGTCATAGCTTCAAATACAGGTAATCGCAGAGATATACATAAAATAAATACCTTTGCAAGAAGTGCGTGAGACTGCCTCCATTTCTGATGCACAATAGCACAAGTCCTTTTATCAAAATCCAGATTTGTATTCAGGCTTGTGAGGTTAAATTTATCTTTGGGGGGGGGAAAAACCTTCCCGTAAGGCCTGCAAAATACTGATTAAGAGAGCATGGCTGAGAACTGCACGGGGAATCTGGGAACGGTCCTGAAATTGGGGCTGAAAGGGGTTCGCCAAAGACATCTTTAAAACGATGGGCTCCCGTGCCGGGCGCTCGCTGGCTTCAAACGCCCTCGTGCACGGCGCAAATATTTTGCAGGCATCTGGGAGGAATCGTAATGAACTCTTCATTCAGTGAGTGAGCAAGTGGCCAGCCCGATGAGTGCGGGGAGAGGTGATGCTTTGATCGATTTGCTACCAAAACGGCCGCTGCCGAAGGTGCTGCTGTCGTGGGAGGGGATTTTCCGGGCGTGCATTTATTTCTTTGGGCTTTTCCAGCTGCAGAGAGCTGCTGGGCTGTCGCAGGAGGACTTGCACAGCGCTGGCAAGGAGCTGTACGTGGCCACCGGGCACCTAAAAATAGGTGGGCTCAGTGCTAAAATACCGGGCTTGCAACTGCTGCCTGTCTTTGGGTTCGTCTTGGTTTTGCGGGGGGGTAATTTCTGGCTGTCACCCCATCCTCGTGCATTCCCTAATTGCTTGCCTGGCTCCATAGTGTTATTTTAAGGCTACCTCCTCTGTCAAAAACTGACACGCTGGAAAAGCATTCGTTGCTTTAGTTCCTTTCTTAATTTCTTTGGGCTGGTTTCAGCCAGGCAGTCGTCTGCTGGTCGGATCCAGGACTGGAAGGGAAACAAGAATTCACATCTCCCGAGGCATCGGGTGGGAGGGAGGGAGCCCTGGGAGCTCCCAGCTGAGCCCCGAGTCTCCCGTGTCCCCGCCTGCACCCCGTCCTCACCTCCACCAACAGGGAGGGCTCCTTCCTCTGCCCACAGCCCCTTTTTCATCAAAGTAAAAACAAAAAATTAATTTCAATTAATTTGTCTTTTCCATTGGGGATCGTAGTGGCACAAACAAAGAAAAATCCCGATTTGTTTTAATCTGAGCCAGTCCTAGTGCTCCCCACCCTGTTAGGATTCATTCACGTTTGCACTTACGCCCATAAATAGTCCTGCTGAATTCATAGGGACGAAGCATACGTGGTGGTGAAGTATAGAAGGGAGCTCTGAAGGATCAGGGCTGTGGCTTTGCAGTAACGGCACACCAGGGCACTAACATCTGATTCACATAAATCGTGTGAAACTCCCTCTCTGATTTCGATGAGCTGTTACCTTTCCTTGCCTTGATTTGTAGTGAAGTCTGTGGTGGTGGTGTAATCAGAAAAAAAAAAAAAAAAAAAAAAGAAAAATGCACTGATGTTTCATTTTTAGGTCTTTTCTCCCACTTTTCCACTTACTTCCTCATTATTTAAGGAATATATAGTCTATGTATATATATGTAAGGAGGTATATACATACGCAGATATATGCGTACACCTATGTATGTGCATATACGCACGTGATGCGTGTATATCTTCTGCCACCCCTGAGCTAGGTCAAAACTATATTGTCCTCCGAGTTCAAAATGCCATGCCTTTTTTCCCCAGTGGATTTGGCATTCCTCTCGGAGCCAGCAGGATGTCTTAGGCAGGGAGCCACAAATAATACGAAAAGCAAAGCCAGGGCTGTGACTTTGTTTTTGAGCTCTGCTTGTACCTCATTGCCATGGAGCAGGCTTCAACACAGAGATGCAGCAGTTTCGGGGGAATCAAGAGGTAGCAGGGGTGGCGTTTCGGAGCCGGGCTCTCAAATTAATTTTTCCAATGCTCCAGCGATTGCACTTCACCTGCCAGTGCTGCCAGGTTGAGAGCAAGTCTGTACCTCCCTTCCAGAGTGATTAGAAACCGGCTTCCCTAGAAACCTTCTGGGAACATATTTAATTGGGCCCTAAACAATAAAATGGGAACTTCGTAGATTGTTATGCATATGTGACTTTTTTTTTTTTTTTTTGTGCTTTTATACCTTGTCAGCAGCTTGCAGCTATGGTAACAACACAAAGATGAAACAGAAACTTGATTAAATCAATACATCAGACAAGTACCTAACATATACTCTGCTTCTTCAGCCCCCAAATAGAAAAACTGCTGAAGAGCAAGGTGAAGCTAGAACATAGGGTGTGGGGTTTTTCCCCCGGCAAATCATTTGGGATCACTGTATTTATTTTTTCAACTCTTGCTTTTTCATTTTTCCCCCTTTTTAACAAAATTGGGCCTGTCATTTAGATTGCAATGTTTTGCATACTTCCAAAGTCACAGGGCAGAGAAGAAAAATGAAATACAAGTTGTTTGGTTTTTTTTTTTTACTTGGGGAATCAAGATGGTAGTCCTAAAAGCCATTTAAACACAGTGTCTTTGCAAAGCTCTACCTGTGCGAGGAGCAGCGCGCAGGACTTGGACTTTCACGTCGCGAAGCGGCCGGGAAGCCGCATCCACCCTTTACATTGTATTCCCCTAGCGTGTTTGCACGAGGGTCGCAAAGTGCTTTGAAAATACTCGTTCGGCCCCATAATAAACGTGTCGAGGAGGGTGACAGGAATTTCAGAGGCGGAGGCGGTGCAGCCCCGTTCCTCCAGCCTGCAGTGAATAGGTGCTGTCCCTCCAGCCGCAGCTCCCGGGATGCTCCGAGGATGGTGTTGTTCCAGCTTCACCCCATGACTCAGCCGTTGAAGCGGGAATTGCATTCAGCCCTCTGCTTCCCATCCCAATGGCATGCGTAAACAATTACTGTCATCTTAAACCTCCCTTTTAATTTGTAAAAGCCTACTTTTAGTGGGGCTTGAGTTTCCCAGGCTGACAGGCGGATAAATGCCGGGGAGAGCCGGCGGGGATGTGCACGGCGAGGATGGGAGCCCGGCACGGCGTTCCTCACGTGCTGGGAGGAGAGGGATAAATCCAGCTGGCAAACGTTGCTCCATACTTAGCCTATGTGCTGGTGCAGAAGGAATGCAGGATGCGGCCTGCAGGGCTGACGAACAAAGTGAAGCAGCAGGGTTTGTGAACCCTTAAAATAAACACGAGGGTTTGGGGTTTGTTTGATTTTTTGTGGTTTTTTTTTTTTTTTTTTCAGCGTGTAAACCACTTTTTACTCAGTTTAATTATTTTCGTGGAGAAATTTGAACTGACGAGGGTATGCAACTGTGTAAGGATCCAAGCAATCCAAGTAATATAGAATCTCAGATGAATGTAATTCCTGCTCTGTTTCTACCAGGAGACTAAATAAGAGATGCCGAGAACCAGACTTCTCACTTGCTAGAAGCAGTCAGGATTGGGGCCCCAAATTGAAAGCACATTCTTAAATCATGTTAATGGCCCTGGGATGCGGTTCCTCATTCAAACTCCATTGTCAGCCTTGGGAAGGCTCCTTCTCCGGGTTGAGCTGGAGACAGTTTGTTCCTGTTTGGTAGAACCAGCTGGTAAAATCACAGCCAGTTCCCAAAACTGCCTGTTTAAAAAATTGCCGTCAGCAAGTTTCACTCCTGGCCTCTCCTGCACCGTCCCCCAGGAGCAAACTCAGCTGGCATCTCCTCTTGGGCTTTTCCCGCCTGCTCAGCCGCAGATGGGGAAATCCTCACCCCTTACGGGAGCGGATGGAGAGGAACCCCTTGCCGACCCCATTGCTGGTCCCACTGTGTTGCCCTGCAGCTCTCAGGGCGAGATGGTCGAGGAGCCTGGGTTTCTGTGCGGTTGGGCGGTGCTCAGGCAAAACCTCACTGGTGGTGGTGAGATTTTTGTATTGCTCTAAATGAGGCTGCAGTTTCCATCGTGGCGGATCGGGGTCTTCCCTCTGCCTTACTCTGTAGACAGCTCCCAAAATGTGAATGCTGCCGTGCCCTCTAACAGGCTGGAGTGAGGGTCTTGCTTGCTCTTGCCCTTTCTCTTTGGGCGCTTACACACAGTTCTAGACAATTTGGTGGCAGTCTGAATTGCAAGCTGTTACAGAATCGGAGAGTCACAGAATGGTTTGTGTCAGAAGGGACTTTTAAAGATCATCTAGTCCAAACCCCTGCTGTAGGAAGGGACGTCTTCCACTGGATCAGGTTGCTCAAAGCCCTGTCCAAATCGACCTTGAGCACTTCCAGGGATGGGGCATCCAACTTTATGGGCAAGCTGGTCCAGTGTCTCACCACCCTCACAGTAAAGAATTTCTTCCATGTACCTAATCTAAATCTATTTTGGTTTAAAACCATTACCCCTTGTCCTATCACTACAAACCCTGGTAAAAAGTCTGTCTCCATCATCCATTACCGTTACACAGTCATGGTTTTGGAAGTGCTGTTCCTGTGGTATCTGTTAGTGAAACGGCCTCAGATGATGTGATCTCCTTGGCAGTGGCTGGCATAAGGTTAAATCTCTTATCTTTTATACATTTGTATTCTTGTGAAACGTGGTTTTCAAAGTCTCAGTAGATGCATTCGGGCAGTTTCTTTAAATAACCAGGAATGATAAAAGGTTATCAGCGGAAAGGCCATCTGTTCCCCTTGCATTGTCAGAGGAGTGGAAGTGCAACTTCTCTCCACGCATCCCCTCCTCCATCCAGCCTTCCCGGGGTCTCCAGCTCAGGCACCGGTGGCTGTCATACCCATTTTCAAACCTCTTCTTCCAGTGTGCTTTTTCCAGCTATTTGTGTGCCCAAAACCCAGGTGTCCTTGGAGGAAAGGTCACTCTCTCTGTAGCTGGCTGATATACCAGGAGCTCTTCGTCCATTTGAATTTCTCTGTCGTTTGACATTGCTCACGTGTGTTTATTTGGCCCAGACCAGGGGGACCAGTTAACTTTAATCAAGGAAGGCAAATGAAAGGCTGGGAAATAATCTTGTTGAATTGTTTAGATTTAAAGATCTGACATTAGAGAGAGTAAATGTCAAATTGAGTTTAAACAACAGACTAACACTTGAAGGGACAATTTTTTCTCTGGTGTGTATGGCTGCAAATCCACTTACTTCCCGCAAAGAATTTGGCTGTATTTCTAAGCAAGCCTTGCATTCCTGTTCGGAATCACTGGGCTGAAGTTCATGGCAGCCACCCACTAACTAACCTGCGGTGCTCCAGCCCCTCCGGCTGCGGGGGCTCTCCGCAGCCCACCGCAGACGCCGGCAGGAGCTGCTGCCTCTCAGACCAGCGAGAGGCGTTTTTTGCTCTTCCTTATCCTATAAGCTTCCTTTTATTTGGATAGCCCTTGTATTTTCCCTGCTGTTGCCACCATACCTAGCTTTCTGCATTGGCTGGGTCCCTGTCCGGCGCATTTTCCGCTGACCCCACCAGCCAGGATCCCCCCGAGCGCTCCAGGACCTCCAGTGTCGTTTCCCACCCGCACTCGCCCTGTGAGGACGAGCAGGGATGAGCTGCAGATTGAAAACCCCCATTTTGCATCTATTTGTGTTTCTCCTGAAGGGCTTTTCGTTCCCATGCAGATGCTGTGCTCAGGAAATGATGTTTAATTATCCCTTGATTGAACAGAAAAACAGCGAATATGCTCACATTCAGGTTTTTCTCAGAAGCTGTTAGACAATTGATCAAATGATGAGAAACCTCATTTGGCTCAGTGGGAGCATGGGCTTCGGTTGGGAACTTATTTATGAGGTCCTGTAATGAAAATAGATGATGCTTATGGTACCTGGAATAGAAAACAGAGCTTGTAATTGAGAATGCAGGATGGTAGTGGTTGTATTGTTAAGTACAAGCCCCAAGAAAGCACCTGAAAAAATGTGAGGACCCTGATGCTGCCTTCAGGTGCATATGCTTGAGCATACTCCCAAATGCTTTCAACCAAAATTACACCCCGTAGCCATACCCCCCAGGAGCCTGTCAAAGGCAGCGGTCCTTGCAGCTCTACGGAGGGTGAGTGGCAGGAGCAGCATGGAAGGAACATTAATTAAAGAGCGCTCAAGAAGTAATTGGCATTAAACATCACTGGAACTGCCTTGCTGAAGGGTTGTAATTATTGCAGAACAGGGTTGCCGGAGGCTATGCGCAAACTACGTCGTCACAGAGCGCAGGCGCAGCCCAGAGAAATAGCACGTGGATGCCTTGTCTGGCGGGCTGGAGAGCGGGTGAGATAACGCCCGGCGTGGTCCCGGGGCGGCTGCTGCTGCTTCTCAGCTCGCCGGGCTGCTCCCGAGGCCACCGAAGTGTGCCGCGCTCCTCTGCCAGGCGAGCAAAGTAACGTCGTTACGTCTCCCTAATGAGCAAGTTCTTGTGGGCAGAGGTTGGGAACAGAGAACCGGAGCTGCTCACGGGGCTTGCCTTTGGGAGTTACTGAATCCGCCCCGGGGCTCGCTGTGGCCGACGGACGTTGGTGAATGGGATAAAATTCATGCTGTCTCGTGAAGCAGGCAGCGGGGAAGGCTCGGGAGGGTTTGGTTATGAGAGCTTGACAAAGTGGTGGCAGGGAATGTATGAAAGGTGCAGACGTGTTGGAAAAACATTAATATTGCAGGTAAAGAGGGGGGTTGTGCGTGTAGGTCACAAGTGTGAGCTTAACTGGATGAACTGAAGATGCCGTTGGGTGGTGTGTGACTATCAGATAAAATTATAACCTTGTCTAAAAGGTGGGGCTGGACGTAGTCCAAACTACAACTGATTTTCAGGTCTGTTTGTGCATTTGCTTTTCGGAGGCAGAAGGTTTGTTTTTCCAAGGGTTATGTTTTCTGTGGGATTCCCTAAAGAATTTACGGATGGCTTCCATTTTGCACACCCCTCCCACCCCAGTAAATCCATATTGGCTTCTCTGTCATCGGAAGTCAAGCACCCAGCTGGACAGGCAGCCCTGGCCGATGTTTGTAGCCTTGCGGTAAGCCTCTTCTGCAGGATACTGAGGGAGGTGATTCTCCTATGACTGTATTTAGGACGGAATAAAAATTTTGGTTTGCATAAAGAGAAGACCACCGTCGTAACAGCGGGCTCGTTCTGGTTAGCTTGCCAGTGGCTTTGCAGCATCCTGCTCCCCGGCACTTCATTTCTCCAGGGCCGCTTTCAGAATAACGTGTTATTCGAGAATAATAACGCACGACTCGGCGCGAGTCAGGCCATCGGCATTTGCGAATTAGGTTCTGCAAGCTTATAATTTGGGATGATATAATGGCAATGTGCTATCCTCCAGGAGCAGCGCTCGCATCACGTGCGCCGGATTCCCACTCCCGTATTATCTTTCAGGGCTTTCCCCTGCTGCAGCTCCCCATCCTCCGTCCCTTCTCCAGGCAATTACTCAGCTGTTTCTCAGCTGTTCCTCGTAGCGTGTTGCTGTCAGGGATGAGAAGGCAGTACCGCTGCTCCAGGGGTAGAGGTATTACTTCTGGGTTTTTTTTCCCCTTTTTTTATGGCTGGGATAAGCTGCCCCCAAACTGCTGGAACAGCTGTGGGTCGGGGACAGCCGAGCGCCGGGCGTAGCGGTGCCCAGGTCCGGAGGGAGCAGTGAATTGAATGGCTCGAGATGGTTATTTATATTTCGTGAGCCTGGCATTGATTGTGTTCGTAGGAGACCGATTCCCGAGCTTCACAAAATGAGGCTCTTTAGAGGTGTGTAATTAGGGAAGGGCTAGTAAAATAAAACCGATCTCCTTAGGCTTAAGTCCTAACAAATTCTTGGGCTCCCTGAGCGGCTGCTGATTTTCTGGCCACGTTCAGCCCGAGGCTGATGAATGAGGACCTGCTTCCCTTCCTCACCCCTTAATCTACCGGGAAGCCCATTTGCAGTTACTGTTAGATTTGTTTTGAACCTGGTTTTCTTTTTTTCCTTGTCTGAGAGCATCCCGCTCTCGGCCACACACGCTAAGAGCCTGTTATTATTGTTGCTTATCAGACCGTGTCCCCGTGGCTCTGCAAGTCGATGCTTTTCTTTTCCTGATGGAGACACAAACCTGGGTTTCTCCTGAGGGGATTCTTTATATTGACCACAAGGTTTTCCAAAACTTGCAACCTCCTTATCCTCTGCGAGGGGGAACGGGGATAAAGCCATGGCACAAGAGGGATGCTGTGCTGGGCTCTGCCTTGGGAAGGAGATTGTGTCACTTGGGTACATTTCTGAGATGCGTACCTTGCAGGTTGGTCTTAGTTTGATTTTGAGGCAGTAAAGGCTTATTTAACTAGAGAAAGAAAAGCAGCAGCGATAATCATTGTCATCTGGCTCTGTGTGAGGTTTTAATTAGATGCCCGTCGTTGTTCCTAGTAGTCGCTTTTACCAACCTGGCACCTTTCGTGCCGCTGAGCGGCTTTCACGTGCTGTCAGGAGGAGAAGCCTGATCAGGTCAGACCCACTTGTTCTCGCCCAGCTTTTCTTGTTAGTTCATTTGTCTTCAAAGGCTGCTGTCAGCACTTCTCCTTACAGGCACTGAAGGTGCTCTTCTGTGTTTCTAGAGCTTGCGGGAGATTCAAGTGAAGGCACAAGCTTCTCTGTCCCCTTTGTGTCTTCCAAGCCTTTTATCCCAGTGGAAAGCCCTTTGCTCCTCTTGCTCTGCAGCTTTGCGCATCGTTTCGTGGGTGCCTCCCCTGGGACCTCTGCCTGGTGATGCTCCGCTGGCCGGGGCACGGGCAGGGGGGTGGTGCTGGAGACCTGGCAGGACAGAGGAGCTGCTGAGCAGGGTCCACCCTGGGTCTTCGTCCATCTCTTCCATGTTTTGAGGTTGTCTTTCCGCTCTAGAGTCCCTTGGGAAAGGAGGTCCTGGTATCTTCAAGGCACAAACGGCTCCATTCTCCCTTGGTCCTTTCACGTCCCCTCTCCTGAACGCCGCAGAGATGTGAACCCTCTGAAGTAGGACCTGCAGCTCCCTGCCCTCGTGCCTATATCAGGACGAGGGGTCGGGGATTAATACCCAAAATCTGAGCCCAGCCAGTGGATCCATAGTCGTCTAATACCTTAAACAGCCGTGTGACCTGAGGAAACAACTGGAAAGTAATGTGTTAATAATTTCCTGCCATTTCCTTACCTTGCTTGCTGGATCCTTTTCAGTGCTTCTCCTGACCTCAGAGTTACGCTCATTCATTCACTGGGTGACGTGGCCGGTCGCAGCTCCCCGCCGCATCCTGCCTTTCTCCCAGGCTTGGTGGGAGACCTTTCGCCACTGAATTGTTTCCCAGTGCCCCCGTTGAGTTTCTTTTAAGGAAAAAGTGATGCTGGAGGGGGTCCTGAAAAAATTCCTGATTTAAAATTACAAATTGATTTGGGGAAGATGCATTGTATTTGTGCATGTTTCCTGAGCTGTGCAGAGGGAACCGCTCGACTTGGCTTCGCCTGCTTTGCGTGTTTGTGGGAAACAAAAGCGTGTGCGTGTGTGTAAGGAGACAAACCCAACCTAATGCCTCCGAAGCGCCAGTTGCTTTTCACAGATCCAGCCGTCTGTTGATTATCACAAGAGCAAGTTGTTATCTCGCTGTTACGTGTTGAGTTTGAGGAGTAAATGGAGCGTACGTCGTGCGGCGCCTTGTAACGCTCCCACCCTCGGCGGCGGCAGAGCTGAGAACGTGGAGGGAGCTGCTCACACACCGTGTCACGGCGTTTGCTGCCGTTTTCTCTCCGTTTTCGGGGCTTAGGGCAAGAGATGTGCTCTTTCCTGGGGAGGGGGGGCGACGACACATGACACACCAGCGTTTTCCTGGGGATTGCATGGTGGGTTTGCCTTTGGTGAGGCATCTTCACGACCCAAGAGGTCCCTCCTTGTCCTATCATCCCCACTATGCTCCAGCCACAGTGGTGGGGGAGAGCTGCAGCATCTGAACCCCCCCCGGGGAGATGGCTGGTGGAGCTCAGTAAAGCGGCACCTGCTCCTGGGGCCAGCTCGCTGCCGTCGCTTAGAGGCACGGCCCGTGTAATCCACACTGTCTCCTGAACTCCACTTTTTTCCCCACATCCACAGCTGCTGCGAGAGTTGTGCTTGCTCGGGGCTTTTCCAGCGCACTATGTTTTCATGCGGTGTTCAGTTTTTCCGAGCTGCTTCAGCCTAGGTTTTTTTCTCTATTTGTAAAAAAAGTGAATGTCGGCTCCTCGAGTTACCCTGCGCCTCAGAGAACTCTTGGTCCCCCTCATCGTAGATGCCCCAGATAGGACAGAGTTGATCACGGTGGTTTTCTTCTTGCAGAAATTTGCAGCTCAAAGGAAAGAAGTCGATGGAATGAACATTTCATGTTTTCAGGAAAAAAAAAGTGGACTGCAAGAAACCCGAGCCCCCAAACATCACACAGAATCATCTGAAAATGGCTTCACCTTTTTAAATGGGAAATGGGGCTCCTCTCTGAAGAGAGAACTCTTTGGGGATGTTTTTGTTTCATCCAGAAGCCCACTTCTCCCTCATTTGGGTAAAAGCTCCATCAGAAAATTTATGACCTTTGCTGTGGTGGGAGTTGAGCTACTGAAGGACCAACTCCTCATAATAGGGAAAGAGGGGAAATTGGGAGGGAAATAATGAAATATGTCAGTTATTTCATAAATGTAGGACAGTCAGAAGAAGTCCATCCTGAAGAATGAGGTATGTATATGGACTATATATATAATTGAGGTTTATGGCTCACAGGAGCGACTGTAACCAAAATGCAGAAGAGTCCCTGCCTTGCCCCAGTGCCAGGTTGTCCTGGGCTGACATTTCGAAGGGGGAAATAATTTCTCTGCCGCTGCTGCTGCTTTTCTGCCACCGAGCACATTCACGTTCCCAGTGTCGCACACGGAGATAACTGAAAAGCTGTTCTGGGCTTGTTTAGCAAAATGAAATTGTATCTCCTTCAGCCTGTAAGGAAAAATCATGTCACTAGTCAAGTGTAAAGAATTGCTGACCCTTGTTGCTGAGATAAGGATATAATATCAGGCTTTTTTCTTCCCTCTTCTCCCTGCTTGAGAGAAGTTAGGAGTGTGCCTGCCTAAAGACACAAATCTGAGCCCATCGCTTTTACCTTGAGTGAGATAATGCCGTCAAGAACAGAAAGATCCAGAAGAGCGGCTGGGTCACAGAAGCTGGTGGGACCCCATCCCCACGTCTCCTGCACTGGGACCCCGGTGCATGGCAGGAATCGCCCCGCCGGGGCTGCTGCCCATGCCGTTCAGCGTGAAGCCCAGTGCTGGGGCGGAGGATGGCTAAATCCTGGCGTCTGCGGTTTTCCGCCTGCCGGGTCCCGCTGCCATGCCAGCGGGTGGAAAGAATTCCCCGAGCCTGGCGGGAGCTGCTTTTATCTGCGTAGATACTGGGGCCCCTTTTGGAAACTCTGCTGGGGAGAGGAAGATAATATAATAAGAATGTGACAGTGAGAAGGAAAGGTAACGCAACGAGAAAAGACAACGCCTGACAGCCTGGGATGGAAAGAGATACTTACCGGAGGAGATAATTCCTATCTTTATGCCCAGGGAGGTTTCTGTCCATTAGTCACTTTAACATTAATAAGAGTTGTGTGGCCAAGTCCTAAAGAGTGGCTTGTTATGAAGAGTGCAGCCCACTATAAAGCATGTCATCCAGAGTGATAGACTTGCCTTGCAGCTCCGTTATCCCAGAAATGTGATGATAGAGAGAAATGAGGGCTGCAGCCTGCTGCAGCTGCTCTCCGGGAAGAGGTGTCCAGCTCGTGCTCGGCTGCTGGTGGCCCTCTGCTGCCCTGTGCTCTCTGCTTGCACCTCGGGCCACCTCGCTGACATCGGCCCCGCTGCTAGAAGCGTTTTGGAAGAAGCTACGGAGCTCTCCGGCATGACTGGAGAAGCAGGCAATTTGAATTCTTCATCCCGGTGTGCCTGGAGGACTTGGATACCCAAAGGGCTGTTGATGGAGTAGGATGAAGACCGTGCGCTGTTGGGCTCGCTTGCTCAAGCTCGTTATCTCTGGTAGCATCCAGCCTTCACCCTCTGACAGCCCATTGTTGTGTTGTGAGCTGGTGGCCTCCGTCCAAGTCCCGCAGACTCCCCGCTGCACACATCCGTGGGGCTCGTTAGTTCCCTTATAGCAGACAGAAGTCAAAAGGCAGGTCGTGTTGTAGGTGCTGGACTTCACTTTCCATGTGTGCCCAGTCAAGTGAGACACAAGGCTTTTTGGTGCATCTCTGCGTGGGGTTACTGCCTTTCCCAGGACCAGCAACTCAACATCTGCTATCACTGAAATGCCTCTTGGAGAGAAACCTCACTGCTGCCCGTGCAGCCTTTGGCTTGGGGGAAACTGCCCTCGAGTGCACAGGGCACGGTCCGAGCTCCGCTGGCAAGCTGGCTTCCAGTGCCGTTGGTGCCGGTGATGTTCCTGAATTAGTAAAAGTGTTTCAACTCCACGGTCTGTGTGGTTGCCAGCCTTGGAAGTTTTGTCAGCTCTGTTTTAATAACGAAGCCGGGCCAGCAGATTGCAGAAGTATTCAGAGGAGAAAGCCGTGCGAGGAGGGGACGCGATGGAGCCATTTTGCATCGCAGCAGCGGCCTGCCATGTGATGAGCTTGGGTGGAGAATGGCGGGGGAATGGGAAACTCTAGCAGCAGCAGCAGCGGGTTTTATGCAGCCTGTTCAGCTTCGGGTCTCCCAGTGCTTCGTGAAGGAAATAAGCATCATCATTGCTTTCGTTTTTCCCAGCGGATAGAGTTGAGCAGGAGACTTTAACTGAATGATTTGAGGGTACGGGTGTGTGCTGCTTTTGAATGGACTCGCCAATAGGGCCAAGTGGAAGAGAACAGAATTTGAGGGATGGGAGACAGCGGGTGAGTTGGGTTGACGTTTAAGAAACAAAACAAGAGGCTTCCTGTGAGTGGAAGAAGGATGATCCCTGATTATCTGGGCTTGTTCTTGGTGGTCAGTGCTTTGGAGCCAAGAGCTCATTCCTCGCCGTGTGAGGGTGGAGCAAGACAGCCGTGTGTTTAGTTTAACAGCCAGAAAAGAGAAGCCAAGAGGGCGAGTCCAGGGCTGGCCACTTTCCAAGGCTGATGACCATCTCCTCCAGCGGTTTATGGGATGATTTGATGGTGCAAAGGGCCGCCCGATAAGACTCGTACAAGGCTCACCTGAAGGATGCTCAGGTGCCAGCCGGCGGCTCTGGTCCGCACCCCTTCGGGGGAGACCCGCGACGGCAGCAGCCGCCTCGTCTCGCCCACGTACGCAGGTTGCCCTTTCCAATTTGGCAGCTGCCGGGTACTTTTTAAATGCTTCAGCAGTGTTCCCTTGGTAACATTTTCAGATGTGGATCGCAACGTGTGTAGGAGAAATATTGAACTCTACATCCAGCCACTTAATTACACAGTGAGCACCATCCCGTTAGCACATTAAATGCACGGCTATTCCTACCTCTCAAATGCAGATGTTATTTTTAGCTCTGACATGTTGCAAGTATCAAGTAACGGGCAGGATCGGGTGCTCTCGACGCAGTGCCGGGGAATTTGCACAGGGGAACCCTTGGGATTTACCGTGTAAGTTAAGACTGGCCCCGGCTGCCAAGGACGAGGCTGGATTTCCCCAGCCATCCCGACCGGCTGCCGCTGCGTGCCCGGTGGGTTTGGGTTTGTTCCGGTGTTGGGCTGGACCGGTCCTGGTGTCTGTGGGAGCTCTGCCCGGAGTTCAGGGGGGGGGGGGTCCAACTCAGCATCGCTTGCTGTGAGCTTGGTGCCACCTCCAATGGGTGCTCGTGGGTTTAACAAGACTCCTCTCCCGCTGCTCCGTGCAGTGTTCCCCATCCCAGGAAATGATCGACACAGTGTGCAAAATTGCTTATGCTGAAGATTTTAAAGCGAAGGGGGGAAAAAATGAACTTTCTGTTCAGTCCATGGCAATCTGGGTTCATTATAGCTCCCTGCCAGCTCTGGTCTCCTTCTACCAGCCGCTCGTTTTATTAATTTGTCCATCTGCTTTGAGGGAAAGTGAATGAAGTGGTACGGGGGGGGTTTCTCTTTCCTTTTTCCGGGAAACCAGAGAAAAAAATCAGCTGGGAAATCTAGGCCATCCCATTGTGGCTCGATCTGGGTCTTGAAACCATCAAGCTGGGCTTATTTGAAAGTGGCCATTTCTTTCTCGGTCTCACTCTTTTGATTTTATTTTGACTTTATTTTATTCAGTCATCTGGAACAAGCAGGTGCAGAGGGGAGGTGAAAGCAGAGAATGCTGATAATAGTTCTTTGGCAGCAAGTTGGGCATAAAATAGCTTTATCTGTGGGTTTTGTCCTTTTTTTGCTCCCATTTGCAGCAGTCGAAAGGCATTCGCAGAGGGGCCAGGGCAGGCGGGTGCCGTAGGAAAGCTAGTTATCCCTGGGCTTTGCAAAGACGATGTGCTGGCAGGGGTTGTGCCGCGTAAGCCGAGCGGCCCACCCTGGTAGTTGATATTTTGCTGGAAATCTGTCTTTTCTGCACATTGAGCATCGTGGGGAGGCCGCTGGCAATTGCTCCCGTGTCCCTTCCCCCGACCTCGGCTGCAGGGCAGCGGTGCCTGCATCCACCCTGCTCCTGTGCCCACCGCTGCCCCGATGGCATCCCTAAGCTTAGGATAAACCCATTAGTAAGTTGAAGGCTTGCATGTTCAGACTGTGGGGTTTTTTGGCCCACATGCCGCAGCTGACAGCCACCCTGACTTGGCTTTTTACCCCCAGAGGGTTTCTGTTGGGTTTTCCTGCCTGCAAACCCAGAGCTTGCTGCTTCGATGCAAACTCCTTCCCTGCAGTGTCTGAATCCGGCACTTGGCAACTTCTTGCTAGTTCATTTTAATCACGTCGTTAGCCCCAAACTCCGCAGTTCCCTGCTCCCGTGGCGGGATGCTCGGAGATGTGCACCGCAGCCGGCGTGGGGTGCCTGCTCACGCTTTCCCGTGGGAGGGAGAGATGCGGATCCCCTGTGCTCTGCGTGTTGCCCCATGCCCTCTCTTGCATTAGTTCTCCCTTTTCCATCTGAATCTTTCTTTAAACCCATGATGTGGATTTTTCCTCCTTCCCCCAGCCTGTCTGTTATCCCTGCAAGGTCTCACAAGGTGGCAGTGTTATTGCTAGTCCACCAGTGGGTTGCTTGGTATTTGTTCAGCACAGTAAATATATGTGTTTAAAGTCAGCTTTGATACTGGTTATGATGCTGCAGAATGTGTTTTATAATATAGGAGGAAATATTGGGGGCAGATGGCTGTCAGCAGCCCGTCCCCCTGCCCACCATGGAGGGCTTGCATGGTTTGTCCCCCAGCATCCGCTGGAGTATGTAGGCCATGGGACATGGCCAGCACCTTCACCTCCCGGGAGCCACTTGCAAGAGCAGACATTAAAGACACCAGACAGGTTTTCTCCTACTAGGAAGCAAAAACTCATCTGCGCCATTGTAGCAAGGTCCCCAGCCATTAACGGAGGCAATCTTTGTCGCTGTTGTCTGATTTCTGTGTTGTTTTGTTTCCCTGGTTCTCCAAAGGGGCTGGTGAGCAGCAACCACAGCAACAGCAGCGCGCTCCTGTGAGCACAGACGACGTGTTTGTTCCGAGCGTGTTGCCCGGGGCCGCTGCTGGCTGCGCTGCGGGGAGAAACGAGTTTGGGGAGGCGAGGTGAAGATGAGGATGGGAAGCACAAGGCTGGGACGGTGCCACTCTTTGCATTAGCACCGCGGCTTGGCAGAGATGGAGGCCTGCCTGGAGCATGGGGTGCAAAGGGCACCCCGGCACCAGGGTGCAGGCAGAGAGCTGCCCCGGCTCTGCCGCCCTCCAGCCCCAGGGTCTGCCCCACGGCTTCCCGCGTGCACCATGGTAGTTCAATACCAACGTGGAAATCCATTATTAACAGGCAAAATCGGAGACTAGTATCAGCTCAGGCTCTGGGAGGCTGGGAGCTAAGAGGAAGCCCAGACTCTGCCCGTGTTTTCCATAAACTGTCCCTGTCCCTCTGCTGCTCCCCGACGCTTTGAAGCAAAGCCTTGGGCTAGCGGACGGACACAAGAGCGTTTTCTTAGGCAGTATTTCCTGCATTTATCTGCTGCTGCTCTGCCTCCCGCATTGCTGTCTCATGAACGCTTGAATTTCCTACTGCATGGGCGCACGGCGGTCGGGGCTCTCAGAGCCAAAGCCCCCAGGAATACCAGGGGTGTTTGGGGGCCAACATGGGATGTCGGGGTGGGAGGGAGCCAGGGCGGGTCAAACACAGAGGCTGCATTACTGCCAGACACACGGATGCTGTGCAGCGCTGCCGTGTGGCCGGGCAAGTCCTCCCACTCCTCCTGTGCCACTGGAGACCCCTGTAAAATCCCAAGGGGAAGAGGAGTAAATCCCAGCTGGTGCGGAGCTGCGTGCACCACGGGGGCAGTGGAGTGTCCTCTCTGCCACCCCAGATCTGGGCCAACCAGCGAGACGGTGCATCACGCAACGGAGAGCTGTGCTCCAGCGCCCGGCTGCTGACTAGGTCAGAGCCAACGCTGCTCTGGGGGGGTCCCCCTTTCGCTGGCCCTGCCAAAGCACAGGCATCAGGCACCGTCAGGTGTTGGGGTGCTGGCGGTGGGGAGCTGAGGCGTGCCTCCTCAGCTGCCTGCACGCTGCCGCTTCCTGGCGATAATGAACTTTATGGCTCACAAATGCGGTTTCCCATCTTTGCAGCTCCGTCTGCGTCGCTTATTGATGGAGCAGGCATGAGGTAGCCGGGCACCAGTGTTATTTGCTTTATTGAAAAGCTTCTGTGTGTCTCTGTTTCTATAGTATGGCAGGATTAGGGTCTCAGAAAGCTTATCATGTGTCCAGCCTGACAGATTTTAGCCCAAAATGCTTAATGTTGCGCACGTGCTTAAGTGCTTGGCTGAACGGGAGCCCCTAGGAGTGTGTAAGCTCCAAAATGTTTTCGGTAGAAATCATCACAGACGTCGAGCTGATCTCTAAATCCTCACTGTTGCTGAATATCGGTGGGAGTAAATCTCATTTTGAATGGCTGAGCCTGTGCCAGTATGTGGTTGAGGGTCCACTGGAAGAGCTGGGGAGGGGTTTATTAATTGTACAAGTTCCATCAGGCAGGAGAAGCAGAAGAGATGGGGGCTGTGGGACTCCCCTGAGAACCCACATTAAAACAAGCAGCCCCAGAGCTCGGCGGTGGCAGCGGTGCTCTGCTCGGCGGCCGCAGGCACGCACACATCTGCCGGCCAGAGCTCTTGGCTGTTCACTGGGTTTCTCATTTCTTTGGTGTGAAAACAGCTTTTGAAACCCAGGGGATTCCTAGCGAGTGGAGGGGTGACCGGGATCTCTGAACAACGAACGCTGGAGAGCTTTTCTGAAGAGCGAGCTGTAGGCTTCGTAGTTTGCCCCCTGTCCGCCCGTCTCCCCATGGGCGAGGGGGGATGAAACCAGAGCAGCACCACCCAACGCCTCTGCCACAGCAATGGCCACACAAGGCATGGGCAGATAAAGCGTTAGACCCAAAGCATTAGACTCCCTGCGAGGAACGTGGAGTTGGACTCCTTGGTAGGACAAGGGGTAATGGTTTTAAATGAAAAGAGGGGAGATTCAGATTAGCTACAAGGAAGAAATTTTTTACGATGAGGGTGGTAAAACTGGCGCAGGTCGCCCAGAGAGAGGCTGTAGATGCCCCATCCCTGGGAACATTCAAGGTCAGGTTGGACGGGGCTCGGAGCAACCTGATCTAGTGGAAGGTGTCCCTGCTCATTGCAGGGGGGTGGGACTAGATGACCTTTAAAGGTCCCTTCCCAACCCAAACCGGTCTATGATTCTGTGATCCGTATGGGTCCCTTCCAGTTTAATACCTTCTCCTTTTATACTGAAGAATTAAAAATTCTCTCTCTGCGGGTTCCCATCATTCAGCAGGTCTCGCCTTCAGCATCGTGCTGCGATGCTGCGGTCATTGGGGTGAGCTTTTGGGGAAGCGCCTGATGCTGCTGCCTCGCTGCAGCGAGGACCGGAACGGTTCACTCCTACCCATCATGTAAATGACCGGGGACCCAGAGAGCTGGATTAAATTGTGATGGAGTTGGGCTCTCTCCAAGCCTCGGCTTTAGCCTTATATCCCAGACACATGGCCAAGGATGCCACTAACTTCTCTCCGAGCTCCCTGCAGAAGGCATCTTGCGACGCCTCGCATGCATCGCTGGAGGCTTTCAGTGTCATTGCGCTCGTTGCCGATAACAGTAATATATAATATTGATGTAGATCATCTGGCAGTCTTAAAGTGCTTTTAAATTGATGATCTGAGCATCAGAACAAGTGTTGGTTGTAAAAACCAAACCGCTGCTGTTCTGCGGTATTGCAGGCACAGGCTGAGCCAAGATTTTGAAGTAAAAGGCAGTTTCGGGGACTGCAGGGCCCTCTTTTTCATCAACCTCTTTTCAGTAAAATTGGCGTGTTTGCTCTCAATTAATAGATACGCTTTTCCAAAATGTGTCAATTAAAAAAAATCCTGAAGGGGATTCATGAAATAAACACTTTTTCTTTTCTGAATTTGGTTTCGTTGGGTATTTCAGAGCTTTCCTTTAAGAATGTGAAGCTTTTTGTTGGGAATATTCTGTGGAGGGTTTTTTCCACGCATTTCTCTGTGCTGTTTTGTAGCATGTCAGAAGTGGCAGAGCACAGAGTCCGACTGTTTTATTATTGCACAAAGATGAGGCGTTGCTCCAAAACGTTTCAGTCTGTCCCCTGTAGCATCTGCCCGTAATGACTTTAAAAAAGTAAATTAAAAAAAATGCTTCAGTTCATGCGTCAGTAGCACATGTCAGTAGTGGATAATTCCATGCTGCTATTAGTACTGCACCAGGGAACTACAGAAACCTCGTCAAAATAACCTACAAAGCCACAAGGAAAAAAAAAAAAATCAGAATTTCTAACTTCTTGGCTTCTTTTTACTCCGTTTTGTGTTTTCAGAAATGCTCTTGGCAGTGCATCGCCCGCAGCCTTTCGCCGGGGACTGCAGGGGCTGTGCGAGCCCAGGGTGCCCGGGCCGCGGGGTGCAGCCTCGAGAAGAAGGTGCTGGTGTTAATTTGGGGTGCTGGTGGTATTTCTGATGGAGTGGGAAGGGCATATGCCTGCACTGAGATGCACTGAGCAGCTCGCTGAGCAATTCATCCTGGGCAAATGCTCAGTACAGTGTTTCCCCATGTGCCTGTTTGGAGTAGGGCATGGGAAAGGAGGCAAGCAAGTGAAAAACCAAGCTTGACCAAAATCTTCAATTTTGGCAGAGGAAGGAAGAGTTCAGGTTTGCAAACTGAGCCCATAGCAAGAAAATAGGAAATTCCTAATCAATCTGGAAATGTATCCGTAAAAGATGTGACACAATGAGCCCAGCTTTGTAGCAAGGAAAATCTATGATTTAAATTTTAATTCCAAAGGTGCTGGATAAAAAAAACAGGAAATCCGGAAATGCGGGAGGGCGTAGGGAGGCCTGAGGAACACAGGGCACAAAATGTCTTCATGAAGATTAAAACCTATATTGCTGCTTTAGCTTTCAGATGATTGTGCAAGAGAATTGTTATGAAAATATGGAGCTAATAGTTCTATTATCCTCTAATATTGAATGCAAACAAAAGCCTATTATGTCTCTGTGTATCCGAAATAACTTGTATATGCGCTGTGAAGTACAGTACAAGTGGGGTCCTGCTGCAAATTCATCATCTCTCGAGGTGCCTTTGTCAGGGCTGGAGAAGTTTCCTCCGTCTGGTCTTGCTCACCCAAGTAAAGGACAGGACCAGTGACATGAGGACAGGCTGGATGTCGCCTGTAGTGACCTGGGAATGGCGGGTGCGTGGTTGGCCCCAGCCTTGCACCAGTGATGCCCCATGTCTTTTGTGAAGTTACTGGTCCTGGCTGGGACGTCGCAGGCTGCTCCCAGCCCCGCTCATGCGGGAGCACTTTTTGCGGGGCATCGTGTCCCCTTGTCCTCGTCAGTGCAGGCGAAATGTCACGCGACTTGTCCATCTTCATGCAGACAAGGGGAAAATTGTGGCTAGTCGCAGGTCTGGCTTTCCGGGGGGTATTTCTGCAACGTACAACTCAATAACTAGGAATATAAGCTCAGCAGCATCAAGCATGAGCAGAGGGAGCCAGCAAATATGGCTTTGTCCTTTGCTCTGCCTTGCAACAGCGAGAAGACCTCCCTGCAGGTCATCTTTGGCTCTGGCTCGGCATCTCCCTGTAGCATGGACATCCCCTGTCTCGTTGACCTGGCCAGGAGCTCCGCAGGGACAGCTTTCCCAAAGCTGCAGGAGGTGGCTGAAGGAGGCCCCTCAGCGTTCCCTGCACACAGGGTCGTGGCAGGAAACATCCCGCCAGTGCCCGAGAGCCCGCTCGGGGTGGCCGGTCCCCAAAAAAGTTTCTGGAGCAACCCTTTGAGCTTGGTAGCATGGCATGGAGGCACCCGGGCCACCGCGGGTAGCAGAAGAGCCACGCACAAAACCATATGGAAGAAGAAGCATTTCTCTCCCACGTTTCTCCCCAAGAGGCCCTTCTAAGAGATGACATTTTTTCTTTAACCCCCTAATATTTTTCCCGGGATCTGAAAGAACATGTGAAGCCCACAAGTGAGGATGCTTTTTTTTTCCTCCCCCCCCTTTGTTGGTTTTTTTTCCTTTCACTAAAGGCTCCAGCGTGGGCATGTGATTCGAGGAATGGGCTGCTCTGAGTACTTTAGTGGTTTGGGTATCCAGAACAAGCCAACCTAATGGCATCTGTGTGCGGGGTAGGCTCTCTCAAGACATGCCTCACTAAGTGGATCTCTAGGAAGAGAGAAGAGTGCAAGTGCGTACATCACCTCCAGCGAGGCTTGGCTTCCTAAATCCCTCAGCAGTTTGAAAATGTCACCCTTCATCTTAACCCTATTCATCAAGTTTCGTTTTACCAGGGAATGGCCCCAAAAAGGGAGGAAGGGTGCCCTATTACGAGACTTCCCAGGGTGTAGCATTGTATGGAGAACGAATGTCCCTGAAAGTATATAAACTTCTGCTGCTTTATCCCTTGCCCGCTAAGTCCGAAAGCTTGTTAAGTCCAAAGGTTTGTAGCAGTGGTTTAATGTCTTAAGCATTGACCCAAATTACCTGCTATCTGTCCTCTAAGTGATTAGAAACACTGCGGCTTGGGGAAAGATTGTCTCCTCCACAAGCCTTCCCATGGCCCGACAGTTCTGCATTTACAAGTTTTATTGGTTTAGAGTGCATTTGATAGCAACAATTTGACTTTTACTTATTGTAATGCTTTTTTTGTAAGCAGATTGGTTTGGTTTGAGTTTGTTTTTAAAAGCCTTATTCATCTCTAATCCAGAATAATACCATCTCCATGGCTTTTAACGTGATTAAGTAAGGACAGCCTATGACGACACTGGGCAATTCGGTTTCCTAAAGTATATTGGATTTAGCACCAAGTGAGGCTGCTGGGCCATAAAAGGAAGAATTTTGGTGGGCTGGTTCAGGCAGTCCTTAGTTCAACCCCCATGTTCTCCCTGAAGGTCACTGTAGTACAAGTGCTCCGTAATTAAAGGGTGGAAAAGGAGAGCCTTTTTCAATCGGTTTTAGTCCCATCTCTGGATATATTACACTGAGCTATGCCGCATTCCCTGCCAGTGATGCAGGTCACGGGATTTCCTTGCTTAAAAGCTCGTCGGTGACCAGTGATGGGCAGAGTGGGGTGACCTCTGCATGGCCATGGACTTGTCCACCATTAAGTAACCGCTCTGCAAAGCTCTTGGGATCGCACAGCCGGCACCATCGCATCTGCCGTCCTCCCTCCATCACCCTCATGCACGTGCTCCGCTCTAGAAGGAAGATGCTGAAGCACCCAGGCAGGACCCAGGAGCGATTAGTTCCCTGTATGATCTTGTGCCAGTCACTCAACCTCATTATGTCCTGCTTCCTTTGTGCTTAACCAGCGGATAATCTCTGGCAAAGTAGCTTTCCATAAGGTGCTATAGGATAAACCCATTGGCGGCTCCGAGGTGCTCGAAGGTGCTGTGCTGCAGGGATGTGCCAGCGGCTGAGCCCACGGCGTGGATGGGTGATGAATCCACTGAGCCTGGCAGAAACCTGTAAATACAGCAGAGAAAAGAAATTACTAGGAAAAATGAAGTGCCTACTTACTATTATTGCCACTCCTCCTAATAGCAGAGTGCTGTAAAAGTAAGTTGCAATTCACAGACAAGGGAAAGCCACAGGCCCAAATCCTCCACGGTGGAAAGTAATCTAGGGATTGAATGCCTGCTTGCAGAAACTCACACGTCTCTCTTGATATAATCTTAAAGCTCTTCAAATCCAAATTCCTCATGTATCTGTAAAAATGTGCAATTTTTCAGGTCTTTTTTTCCCCAGTCCTGCCAATCCCTAAAAAAGATGGTGCTTGTCTTCAGCTGCGAGGGATCGGGCGAGGGTGCGTGTGTCTTCCAGGCTGGGACCAGGATCCTCAACCCGCATCCCCAAAGCTCACTGCCGGTTTGGAAAGGGAGACACAACTCCCCTCGGACCGTATCTCATTGCCACGTCTGCTACCAGCTCAAAAAACCAAAGAGAAATATTATGGCATGTCTTCAGCTTCCTATTTTCCTGGCTCGCTGGAAGATGGTTCGTAATTATGGGGCAGTTTCTCAGTGTCTGCGGTGTCATTAGTGGCTGTCAGAGATAATGGAAGGTGGTGGTGCTGGGATGAAAGCAAAGCCACTTCTGCTTCTCTGAGTGTAGTTGCCCTTTAGGTAAATGATAGTCACTTCCACAGCAACTAGTGCTTTCTGAAGTGTGTTTGATTAAATTAGATATCCCTTTTCCAAAAGTAGGAATAATTAATCTAACAGTGACTTGAGTGCTGGCAACTTTGTCGCTTCGCTGTCAACTTTCAAAGACATCTCCAAGTAGTTGGGGAAAGGAGAAATCATTTTCAAGTCCTTATTCCTATGAATTCTGAGACCACTCACTGGGGCCATTTCTCTTAAACATATGTTTAATTTCTGAAGCCTTGATTTAGCGTGCAGTCAGGTGACTGGTACATTAAGCGCTGAAGTGAGGCATATGTCTTGTGTTTTGTTGAACCAAGACCACGTCTCGTGGTTGATGGGTCTGGACACTGGATTCCCTTTTTTAGCAGAAATAGACGTGCTGCAGGGAAGCGTGAGAAGGAATTCTTGCCGGTGAGCAAAGTGCAAGACGGGTCTCTGCGCCCGTTCATCTCCCGGCGTTTCTGAGCCAGCAAACGCCAGCGGCTGCCAACGGTGGGAGGATGCTGGCCCCAGTTCAGCATCTCGTTTCAAAGCTTCGTCACCGCCGTGGCTGCAGAAGCCGTTCCTGGCACCGAAATGGCGTGATGGGCCATTTCAAATGCCAGGACCCTGCCAGCGGGGCAGCCTCGGTGGCCTTGGCCAAGGCTACGTGGAGGTGGCCACCGTGCACGCCAACCTCCGCGTGCCCCAGGGATGCGCCGGCTCACGTCGGCGCTGCTTCGCACACCTCTGCGCCAGGCTCCGTCAGCAGACGTGGCTTTGCTGTCCTCCCTTCCTAGCAGGAGCTTTGCCGGCGAGGTCAGCTCATGGCACACCGGTCTGCTGACGACGAGGGAAGTAGGCATGAAGTATAATTAAATTGAAAGCATATTTAAACTGTTTTCTGAGCACTACTTGTGAAGGAGCACAGATATTCAGAGCATATTAAACTGTCAAATTTAATAAATCTTGAGCAGCATGGCCGTGGTCCAACACCAATGCATATTTTTTGCAGCACCATTTCATTAAGAGTGAGTATTGTTCTTTAAGCTTATTCATTGTTCATCTGAAACAGAGTGCACAGTAAGAGCCGTGGAAATGTGTTGGTTCTGTAAATTAGACCTGGCTGCCGCTTTTTCGTTCGGTAGCATTGAATCTTAACCCAGAAAAAGGAAACACTGTGGAAAAGATAAGGGCGTTACAGGGAGAAAATCACCACGGTGACATGACGGAGGAATCGGCGCTGCTTGCTCCGTCCGAAAGCAGTCTAATCACAGGGGCTGCCTTTGACACGTTCATTGAGATCAGTTAAAATGGCAACAGGTCAGGGCTGGAGCAGGTCTTAAAACTGGTGATTGCTTTTATCCCTACGACAGAGCCGGCTGGTCCTGTGCTTTGCTGTGAGCCAGGAGGAGTGTGCTGAGCTGGAGCGTAGCTGTTATAACTTCAGTATTATCTTGATAAAGATAGCTTTTCTTTTTTTTTTTCCATTACAATCTTGTTCCTCTACGACCTTTTGAAGCAAGTTGAGCAGGCCGGGTCGTGAGAAGCCATCTTCTACAGAAACCGCTCAAATGTGGTTTCTGGCATTAAAAATGATGGCGTGGTCACGGGAGCTGTCGAAAATCAAAATGATAAGAGGGGCGAAGGACCCTACCTTTCTCCCCAGGGTTGTGCATGTTGGGAAATCACCTCCAGCCCTTCTGAGCACCTTTGCAGGGGTGGGACGCTTTGCACGAAGGCATTTGCGTGGTTGCATGTGTGGACCCATCCGCATGGGTTCAACAGCTTTTGTCCACGTCTCAGTTTTCTGAACCAAGTGATGGCCAAAGGGCCTGTTTGGGTTGCAATTTCCTGAGTGGAGACTGCAACCAAAACCACCAGCAGTTTTAGAGGGAAAGAAAAAGCAGGTGATGGTGAGGATGGAGGTACTCCGGGCCATGCAGAAACGTTCCGCCTTCTGTTGCTGCTTGGTCCAGCTCTGGGCTGGGGTCAACTGCCCCCCAGTTTGGCAGTGCTACGCTGGGTTAAGAAATCGCTGGCAAGGAGGGCGTGTGTTGTATGTCTCAAAGTTTCACAGACGTTGATAAGGTGTGGGGAAACCAGTTACTCTTCTATGGACGTGACAGGATAGCTAAAAAACTCACTCCACAGAATTGAGTGAAAATAACCCAAATTTGTTATGATTGCTTCAGGATTCCTCTTCCAAACCCCTCAAACACAGGGTTGCTGGATGATACAAAGTCTGTTCTGTGAAAACTCAGGTGCAGAGCTTGAAACCACTGCCCTGCTTTCCAGAAACTTCTTGAGAGTATCTCCTTGCACATACTCCTGCACCTTCTATATTATTATTTTTATTGCTTCTACTTGGTTAGGAATTCCTGTTAAACAAGGCGAAACGTCACCCAGCGATGGATGAGGAGCAGAGCAAGCGTGTAACGGTGTTAGCCCGGGTGCTAGCCCTGCCTCCAGCACTCAGCAGCTCCTGGGCTGCTGGAGCCAGATTTGTCCTTGTGCATCTCATAAACCTCCACGGATTTTTCTCTTCCATGGATGTTGCCGTTCCCCTTTGCCCATGGTAGTGGATTTTGGTAAAGTCGTTAAGTCGTATCAGTGACATGAGCATTTTAGTGCATAAAACGGGCTCAAATCTTCTTGTCCCAGCGCAGTCTCTTACCGGATCCGGGCAAGGAGCAGAGGGGAGGGATACCTGACAAGGCACAGCATGGGAAATGCAAAAACTCCTTCGCTGGGCGGTCATCTGGATTTCTGTGGAAGTTAACGGGTTGGCTGCTGAATTTACACCTGTATGTACTGCTCTGTTTCCCCCGCCAGTACAGCTGGTTGTCCCCAGGTGATTGCAATGCCACTGCAGAAACTAGGTGTTTCTTTTTTTGAAAAGTTGTTGAGATTTCGTTTTAAAGACGCATATAGTGATTATTTTTGATATACAGGTTTATAGCAAAACAAGGGGCTGTGTGCTGTAAGACCCGGTGTGGGTGATGGGGCGGTGGTGGGGGGGCTCGAGCTCTGCAGTGCTTCTGCACCCGGTCAAGTTAGTTTGAGAAACGTATACGGCTAACGATACGCCGTGGTGACAGTCATCTACATAGTGCCGCAATCCACCAGTCCTTTGCCAAAATGACAGGCGGGCAGGTTGCTCGGAGAAGCTTTGAGCCCTGCCTGGAAGCTGCGGGGCCTCAGGTCAGCGCCCGACGGGGCGAGACACGGGGCGAAGGTCCCTGGGCAGCCGCAGCCTTTGGCAAGGGGCTGGGAATACGGGGCGTGCTGCGGCCGCGGGAGAGCTCCGACCCACCCGCAAGCCTAATATATAAATTTACTCCAATTTTGCTGGAACAGCTTGAAGATTTTAATGAATTGTGAAGCCCTGCAGTTTGAGGACCCTGGCAGAGAAAATCCATCCGTGTAATTAAACGGCACAAGCGGACCAGGCGCACTGCTGATAAGCAGCCGAGGCCAAGGACCGCGGTCGCAGCCCTGTTTCCTACGGCTGGTGCCAAACCTTGCTAAGCGTACATCCCTGCGTGAAGCAAGAGCCGGGCAGGGAGGAGGCAGCTGCTCGGTTGGGGCAGAGCAGGGGCATTTCTTGATTTTTCTAAGGCACTTTGAGCTCTGGTGAAGTCCTGCCGAAGCCCAAAACTCCTATAAATGGCATTTGAACTGTGCTCCACAAGGCTGCTGACAGCAGATGTCAGGACACAAGGATGGCTTTTGCTATTTAGGTTGGCCAGCGAGGCTGTTCTTTACCCATTCCCATCCTTCAGAGGTACCTAAAATTTAGAGTGATCGTTGTAACACTCCAGATGTTGCTCTTTGGGGGTGGGGGGAAAGCAAAGTTGGAATAATTTACTAAGGAACTTCAAATGCAAATGAGGGAAGCTTTCCCAAGATAAGGCAAAATAAAACATTAAAATTCACGCCCACCGCTTCTGTCACACTTTCTTAGTCTCTGACAACAAGGAGGCCAACATTTGGCAATTCCTCATTTGGAGCTGTCACTCTGTAACCTTCAATTTAGATTAAACGCCAGAGAAATCAAAGTCCCCTCCTCCGTGTCTCCTCCTCCCTGCTTGGGTCCCTAACGAAAGCCCAGCTACTCCTGCCCTCTTTTCTTTCCCAAATCTTAGGACCCATGAGACCAGGGAGGCTGTAGTGTTACTGTTTCTCCTCCCGTGTGCTGCATTGAGACCTTCATCCCGCAGTTACAAAGAAATCTGAAACAGTGAGTGCCAGGCTGTAATAATCTTTGCAAATTCAGAGCTGAGATGCCCTTCTGCAGAGTCGGAGTGCGGTGCACCCCCCCTGCCTGCGGGGCTTCAGCACCCCTTTGCTTCAGGTTGTCTTGCTGCAAACTTGGTTGCAAACTTGGTCGCAAAAGCTTGTGCCCTTGCAGTTTGTAACCAGATCAGGGGAACGCTGCAGGAGAGATGCTAAGCTTGGTGCAAAGCTACAAACCGTGCTTGAGGGGTTTTCTCGGTGGAAGCACTGTCCGTTTTCATGAAAATCAGCTTCTTTTGGTGATGTATAGGGAACAGCAGGAACATAGGATCGGTCTTTGGGTGCCCACCAAAGCTGCGCTCAGATCAGGCATCAAAGCCCCTTTGCTGGATCCGACTCTGTTTCTGTCTATGTGGGTGTTGATTTTTACAGCTGAGCTTTAATTGAGTTGGTGATGCACCGTGGAGGGGGAAAAAAACCAAAAAGGAAAGAAAAAATTGTCACTTAAAGATGACAAGTGATTAGGTAGACTGTCAGAAACAATTAAGCAGAAGATTGACGGTGCAAGCGCGCAGGGACGTGGGGTGTCGCGCGCGGCGGGACGCAGGGCACGGTGCAGGCAGGGGAAGGCGCCGCGTTGATAAAACCAAATGAGGTAACGGGGGAAATCCTCCTCTTGCAGTTAGTCACTTTTAATTGCTAAGATGTTTCCAGAATTACATGTTCTATTGCCAATAACCTCCCCAGGAGTTTGCAAAATGCTATTTTAAAGCGCGTTCTCCACCCCCAACCTCCCAGCCCAGCTTTTGGAGAAGACCTTGAAATGGAGCGTAGCATATGCTTCCCTCGTTACGCTGCGGACGGGGTGTATTTCTGGCACCATTCAATGTCAAAACACTCCCAGTATTTTTAGTAAAATTGCTCAGTAGGCACGAGCTTCTTGCAAACCAAGGAAAAACAGAGCTCCCTTGCAAATATTCATGGGATTCCTTGAAAGGGTACCAGGCTCTTGCTTTCCTCTTGCCGTGATGGCACAATCCCACTTTAATTAAAGAAATAACGAGGGTAAAAATGCACCGAGAGCAGCAGATGAGATTGCTTCACCCAGGCCTGCGGGCTTGCAGTGTTTATATGCATTTTAATTCGCGCCCCATTCGTGAGCACTGTAGACAATTGGCTTTGAGGGGTTTCTTTGCGTTTTCTGCAACCAATCAGATCTTAAACGCAAAGATTTTCCATGTCCTAGGAGGAGGAGGTCTGGAGGCCTTTGCAATGACTCTGAACTGGAACGCAAACATTTTTCAGTTCAATCTCTGTCTCCAGCTGGAGAGACAGAGCAAACAAACAAGCAAACGGATTAAAGCAAGGCAAAGGGCAGATAAGAGAGCTGCTGAGAGGGAGAGACCAAAGTCATTCCCTTCTGATGACGATGCTGGTAAAACATCTGAAGTAGGACAACGTGACGATTCGGTGGGATCAGCTTCAGCGAGCCGCAGCCGCCGTGTGTACCGCTGGTTTCGCAGGCGGCTTCTCCCTGTGGTTCAGCCAGATCCGCTGTCTTTCGGCGCAGGGGGGATTATCTTGCCGATTAGTTTTTAGATGAACGGTGTATGCTGGTTTTTTGAACCTGTAATGTGGTGCCCGAGGAGGTCTGAGCGTGTAGCCCGTGTTTTCTGGAACCTGGAAAGAGGGAGAACGGGCTTGGAATTGCTGATCTAGCTCAGGCACAGCAGGCGCCTGATCCACACCGAGTGTCTGGTGGTGATTTAGTCTGAGTCTGCTCTTACTCTTTCAAGCTATTTCTTTAAGTCGGCGGAAAACATCAAAGAAACATTCTTCCCTGACCACCCCCCGTGCCCCAAAACATCCACATCTCCTTTGGCACGCACTTTCTGCGGCTTCAAAATGTTCTTCTCCACTGTGGCCTTCATCTCAAATTTAATATGCTGGGTTTGGTTGGTGGGGAAAAAAAAACCTCAGATTTTTTCCCCTATTTTTAATCCTTCAAGGGACTGTTTAGTCACGATTCAAAGTGGACTTGTATTTCTGTGTTTGTGAAAGATGCGACTTTGTCATTGCAAAACAACTGTATGGAGAATGTGAAAACAGAATAAATCATGAGATGGATAAAGGAAGGGGTGGGATGCTTTTATCTATTTACTTAGATGTTGTCCCTAAGTATTAACATTTTATGCCACTCACATTCACTTTCAAATCTACGAGACAAGAAAGTTGCATTGAAGGGGATGAGAAGAGATAATGCAGTGGAACATAGTTAGTTATTAATATTAATATTTCAAAAGAATTTATGGGGGCTGTGGAGGGCTCTGTGCCATGTGTTTATCTCGTCAGTGTTTTCTGCTTCGTGCCTGCAAACTGCAAGGTGCAAAACTCAGGTTTTGCTGTACACAGCTCCACATTTAGTCTCGCGCTAAATGCATGTTGGCAGATTGAACTTGAGGCTTTTAATGAGAGCGATGGAGAACTTGAGCTGGCCACTGAGGTTTCGGGCATGTGCCACGTCTCCTTAGCAGCCCCTCATCAGGGTTTCTGGGTTGATGACTTTGCTGATGGGAACCAGCACCATCCTGGTGAGGATAATGGGGCAACGTGACCTTCAGGGCCAGGATCATGGTTCTTGTGAGATCCAGGATCTGAGCAGTTTGTCCTTCTTCTGTCCTCTTCTCTTTGCAGTCTCCAGGGTTTCAAGAAGCGTAGGCAGATATTTAGGTTTAACCGACAGTGGGTGTCTCCTAAGCTCCCCCGAACGAGCCATCGCTGTGTCCTTATAAAAGACGGAAAAGCAAGATAGATTGTTACCGCTCTGCTCCTGGAGCCTTCAGTAAATTTATCTCCGACTGCTCTAGCAAGGCATGGGAGATGAGAAGAGGATACATATGCACATGCCCTTGCTGTCACTGCTACGCTGTAAATGCAATTTCATCAAATCCTAATTTCATTCATATTCTGACACTTTGATTGAGCTGTACGCCGGTGCTGTCCAGGGCTGCCACATTAGCGTGGGCTAATATAGATTTGGAGGCAGTTCTGCGTTTGCCACTCCACAGGATTGATGGGCTCTGCCGTGAACGGAGGTGAGACGGATGCTCCTCTATCAGCCTTCCCCAGGCATCGGTTTCCAGCCTCCCGCTGCGTTGTGCTTCAGAAAGCTGGTAAATCTAATTCACGCTTCCGCCAGCTTGCTGGCGTCGCAGGGGGGCAAACACATGGCTCTCGGTCAGCGGGGTCGGGTTGTGTGCTTGGATGGAAACACCCAAACGGGAAAGTTTGTCAAAGCCATCCATCTGTGAGTCTACAAAGCTGGGCTGGAAACACGTGGGCCAGGAGGTCCCACTCTGCAAACGTTTGCTCTTCACTTGGTTCATGACTTTACCTCAATCAGATTATATAAACAGAGAAAATGAAGTGCACGTAGGATTTTTGGCTCTAGGTTTTTGTTTGATTTTAATATCAGGGTCTTCTGGTGCCTTCAGGCATCCCCAGCCCTCAGACTTGACACCACCTTTTAGCAAAGTGCCTGCAGTGCATCTTGGACGTAATGTGCAAAAGCGGCTTCTTTTGTCCAGGTAAACCGGGACCGTCCATCCCGGCCTCCCCTCAGCCCGCCTGGTCACCCAGGCAAGAAACGCGGGGACATTTCCAGCACGTGCTGAAAGTCAGGAGACTCCCACCCAAGGAGCCTTAGCACGATTCCTGACTGCAGAAAAGCTCTGGTAGGAAATTTCTTTTACTGCATCCTCCCGTTTCGGGCCGCACAGACATCAGATCGGCCCGCTGGTGCTCGCCAATTACCAGGGCGCTAACCGGTGCAGGCAGCGCTGCTGCTGAAACGGCGAGCTCTCCGACGCTGGGCGCTCCCGGCGGTGCCTCCTGCGCAGATCAGTGCCACCCCGGCGTGCCGTTAAAGCCCTGGCTCAAACGTGCTCTTTGCTGCTGCCCTGTTTGCTGGAACAGCAGTCGCGGGGAGACCTGTTTCCGAGGGAAGTAGTTCCCAGATGAAGCAGGGCGAGTTTTGTGCTGTAATGCTAGATAGAGCATTTTTTAAGTCCCAGAGGGACCATATGATGCTTCAGCGCCGTGCCGGTCCTGTGCTGGGCTACGACCCATTGCTGCTTAATGATGTCGCCGTTAACATCTGGCTTTTTCATGACCCTTCCTTGTCCGTAAGTCCCCGTCGGCCGCGCTGGGCAGCCTCTCGCCGACGCTGCTGTCTCCGTGCACGCAGAGGGCTAGCTTGCTTATTTCTAAACAGCAAATGACAGCGTAGATCAAGAGCCGCTCTTCTCAGCTGTGAAAGCTGTTTGCATAATTTTAATGCCTTTTCCTTCCCTGGATTGATTTTGTCATGTAGCAACCCTTCCTGGAAGGAAAAGCAAACGGCAACAGAAATGGTTGGGGCTCTCCAGAAGTGGTGGGGGCTGCGTTCTCCATCGGGTGGGCTCAGCGATCAGGGTCAAATTATAGGTGCTGCTTCAGTCCTTTTCATTTGGGGAATGAAAGGTATCATCAAAATGCAATTTGGCATCCAGGCTCAGACTCTGTCCACTCCTCCCAGCAAGGCAAAATTCCCCCTTCAGAGAAATGATGGAGGGAAGGTAGTTTTGCAACGTGAAAGCGGCTCTGATGAGCCACCTGCCCTGCGTTTCCCTTTGCTCTGCTGAATCCTCTCTCTGTCTCTCAGCGAAAATTACTTGGACCCAATTGCTACAGTCTGCAGGTATTTCGCATTTCGAATTCGCATCGAAGGCAGCCGTCAGCATTTCAGCCAGCTCCTCTGCTCTTACAAATTGTTTGTTTGTTTTCAGAGGAACTTGCAATAAAGACTCATAAAAACTAGGGTTACAAAATAGCTACAGATTTGGCTTGCTCCTTTCTCGCCCTAGCCAAAGGAAGATGCTGCAATTCTCCAGATAATGTAATTGAAAATGACTTGAGTGCTGGGGCTCTCCTGGGTGACCCTGGCACAGAGGTGATGCTCGTGCTCTGCCTCACCCTCCCTTCGCTCTGGCCCCATCTCCTCAGAGGAGCTGCAAAAATTGGCGTTGTCCTCTTGAAACGCCCAGCGAACAGTTACAGAGGCAGCCCAGAGATCAGAAGGAGACAAACGCCCGGGGGTATTTTTTTTTAAAAGCTCTTAACTGTTGTTGGTATAATCTTACAGTTCTCTGCAATTTAAAAGGTCAGAAGTTTGCTCCCGAACAGTGGTTGGGATAAACGGAGACCAGCCTGGCACGGGATGCTGGTGGCCGCGGGGTTTGTCCCTTCTGCACAAGTGGACTTTGTAGACAAATTTTCCAGAGAGGGAAAAAGAGCCACAAACCAACAGAATGAAACCTAGGATGAAATGGTTTGGATTTGAAGGAAAATTCCCACCGAAGCACCTCACGATTCCCAGCCGCCGACTGATGAAAATCTTTTTTATTTCATCTTCCTTTCTTTGCAACCAGATTTTGTTAGTGGCGCTGAAACAGCCGTCTTCTGCGGAATCTTAGTTTGCCAAATAAGAAACCAGGACAAGGAGAAAAGCTCAAGCGGGGAAGTGTCAGTGGACTCTGCCGCTCGTTCTCACTGCATTTGCAGATTGCTCTCAGCAAACAGGGATGAAGGATGCACCAGCCATTAATTTCAAGAATTCAAACCCAGTTGTGATTGCCCAGAAAGAGATAAAAATCTCGAGGCAGGACGAGGTTCCCCGTGCACGCACGCAACGCCCAGCGGCACGGGCAGCAGCTGCAGGCAGAGGAGCTCGTTGCTCGGCTCAGCTGAGAAGCGATGCAGCAGCAGCAGCAGCAGCGTTCCCAGTGTCCCTGAGAGACAGGCACAGCAGATCTTTTAAGTTAAATGAAGTGATTTCTTTCCTCAGGCTTGCTAAAAATAGTAAGTAATAAAATGATCCAGCAGAATGATTTATTGTCATCAGTAAAGCAAGGAGGGGATGAACGGAGGAGCTGCCTGGGTGGCTCCTGGGAGCTCAGCTCGGGGGGGGGGCACTTTTCATAGGGGCAAGCAGAGCCCCTGTTTGCACCCTAATGTTTTTAGGCATATCCCAAATTTGCATTTGGGAAGGAGGCAAAGTCTGTTGCTCGTGCAGGATTCATTCACGGGCCAGGGGCGTTCGTGGGAGTAAAATGCTTGAAGAGATCAGGGCTGTCTGCAACCAGTAGGTGCACCGGGCAGTGCCTTTGCTCGCGTTTTGGTTTTAAGGCGACATGGGAGCCTGTTCTCCCCTCCCGCATCCAGGAGGCTCAGCCCCCGCCCTGGGAGGGCTGCAGATCTGTCGGGATGCGGGGATGGTTCCTGACTCTTTCCCCCTGCCCAAAACATGACCGTCACTGCCCGCTGTCCAAGCCGCAGGGCTCACATGTGCCAGGCTCCTTACACAGAAGAAAAAACAGAAACGTTGGCGTTTCACCTGGTAAAAACCTGCCTGGAAGCAAGTTTCTTGCGCGGCTGGGGGCTCAGCCTGGTGCTTGGCCTTCCCTGCACAACCTCTCCTTTCCCAGCACTTGGGAAGCCGCAGGTTTCCCCTGCTGCCCGCGGGTCAATGTCTGTGGGGTTTTCCTGCTCCTGCACGACCGGGGGTCCCGTGGGGTTGAGCACCCACGAACAGGAGCAGCTCCCCTTGCTCCCAGCTCGCCATGGGGTGCAGCCTTGCCTAAGTGTTTGCAGGCTGAAGGTGTCAAACAAACTTAAATTAGTTCCTTAAAGCTGCACGTAGTTATGCTCAGCAGCATTACAAGCTCCGATATGTGTTTTTATTGCGGCTTATTAAAGCATCAGTGGTTGAGAGTTTATTTTTGATGTATTTTATTGCATGATGATTTACAATAAGCTCTTAAAGAATGCGCAGTCGTTGCTTCTAATAATCGTTTAATACATATTCATAAAGCATTTCTAAGTGGTACTTTCATTCAGAATATTTTATTGGAAGCAACACACAGGCTGGAGTCTTCTGAGCTGCGCGAGACCGACACAAGGTCTGATAAAAAGAAATAATTTTTTGCTCATCTCACGGTGCAGTGCTGTAAACCTTCAGGTAACCTTTAACTTCTTTGGAGATGCAGTTCTTCAGGGGAAAAAAAAAAAAAAAAGAAGAGGAAAAAACCTGTGTTTCAGTGCCTCAGGGGTCAGGTAGCTTCAGCCAGTGTTTTGCATTGAAACCCAGGGAAAACACATCGGCTGGCTTCCCCAGAGAGTTAAAATAACTTGGGTTTGGTTTGTTTGTTTGTTTGTTTAAGTGTTTCCTTGACTGTTGAGCGCCCAAGTGTTAGTGATGGCAACAGGATCACCACATATGGCACGAATGTTTATCCGTCTGAAAACTGAATCTCTAATTACAGAGCGAACCCCTGAGACTTTATAACAGGAGAAACCCTTGGAGAAAGCTGTTATAATACAGCTTTGACAGGTTGCCTTGCTACCCAAATGTCAGGAGAGGGAAACACACTTTATTTGAAACCCTGATGTAACCCCAAAATGAGGTTTCTCGTTGTAGCAGCACTTGGTTCTGGTGGTGATCGTGGTTCGTCATAATGTGATTTTATCGTACGTTTGCACAAATCCAGGGAGAAGAGACAGGCTAAATGACTTCGGTGGTCTGGTCCCAGACTGGTAATTTTAGGTGGGGACAAGGTGGAAGGTCAGAACTTTTGGGGGCAGATTGCTAAAGTTTAAGCAATGATGATATCTAGGCTTTTTTTCTTATCAATTGAGCTCAAAGCACTTTGGAAAAAACGGTTGTTTGCTTCCTTCTGGTTGTAGAGATGGGGAAACCGAGACACAAAATGCCAAAGTGTATTTCACAAACAGCACTCTAAAGCAGAGCCCGGCCGGCTGCGTCCTGTGCCGGTCCAGTGCCGGTCCTGTGCCCGTCGACTCTAATTCTCCGTACAGAGAAAAGCAGCAGCACTGGGTGGAGGAAAATGCACTCCAGACAGAGTTACATGGGTAGGTGCTCGGTCTGGTAAAAACTAAGTCGGTAGAAATCAGGTTTCTTTATGAAATGAAAAGAGAAGGAGAAATTCGCAGTGAAATAATCGGGGTTCAGTACTTTGCTCACCTTGAACGGAGATCCTGCGTTGTCTCCTTTGCATCTGGGCAGGCTGCTGTGTCGGGGTGCTTGATTAATGTGCGCTGGGCAGGTAGTTTCATTAGCTTTGTGTCACTTCAGTGTGTGATCTGAATGTGTGCAGCCATCGCCAGTCTCCGGATATAGGCGGCTTTCTTTGCTTTAGGTATCCTGCTCTTCCTGATGTGCTAGTAAGGCATAACGAAACCTTTAATTGGATGCTGGGGAAAGAATTGTCCTTGGAACTCTTACCTCCCTCCGTAGAGAGGGTTTTGTCCTTTTTGCTGCCGGTCATTTGCAGGGAAAGGGGGGATTGCCGTCAGTTTGGGTGTTTTGGTCCAGGCTGGGAGGACCTCCCAGGGCTGCTGCGGGACTCAGCATCCCCCCCAGCCCCTGGCTCCTGGTGCCACCTCAGACCTGGATCCTGGGAGGCTGCATTTTGCATTTTGTCCCAGCTTTGTCACCCCATGCTGAAACCCTCGGGGGCTCAGCAGCCGAGCTTCTTGCCTTTATCTGCAAAGAGCCGCGGCCTCCTTTCCTCGAGCAGGGAGCCCCAAATGCAGCGATTTGCTCCTTCCCCCAACACACCACCACCTCCGCTAGCGAGAGCAACGTGCGTTCACACATGCAGAAGCCAGGCTTGTATGCAAATACTGCTGGCAGTTGCGTAGCGTGGAGTCACTAACATTTAGGAAGCTGTGATTATATAAGAAAACAAGGAAATAAATCAGCCGATACTTTGTCTTCCTGTCTAAATGTCCATCATGGGATCCAGCGGAATGGTTTCGCTTAAAAGGAGCATCAAGTGCTGTTTTGAGCAGGGGCTGCTCTTGGGTGGTTAATCACAAAGGCAGTAATTGACTGTCATACTGCTTTCATTCTCATTTTTATTCTCATTATTCATCCCCCAGAGAGACAAAAAATAAAGAGAGATGACAGCCAGAGAGAATAAGAGCAAGTGCTGCCGTAGGGCTGCCTGGGAGCCAGCGTGGGTGTCACCTCCTCCGCCTGGCTTAGTGTCACCGAGGGGGACGCAGCCACCGGGGAGCCGCGCGGCTGCGTGCAGGTGCGCGGTGTCGGTGTGCCTCTCCATGGTGGGCATTAGAGACTTTCCCCATCAATTCTTTGGTTAAATGTTTTCCAGCAGTTTGCTGGGCAGTGAAGCACAATTCCCAAATTTAAGTCTGTTGCAATTAATGAATTCTAGTCCACAAGCAGATGTTGGGGTTTTTTTTTTCCTTCTTGGATTTTGGTTTTTTAAAGTTAAATATATTTCCCTGTGTGCCTTAGAGCTAGAGCATCTTCTGAATTTTCAGCCTTGCCCTTTCCGAAGTGGGTTGTACAGCTCTGCACCCCACTTCTGCTCTGGTCCCCCCCCCCCCCACGCCGTGGCCCAGAGCTTTCCCTTCCTCTGCCTTTGCAAGCTCTTTCTCTCCCTTTTTTTCCCCCAAAAACCTTTTTCCCTTCCCCCTGCAGACCCCACTGGCCGGGCTGCCCCGTTGTCCCTGTCCTGGCCGCCCTCCTGCAGGGACCAGCCCCGGCACGGTGCCCTGCGGTACCAGGGGACTGGTGGGGACTAAGCCGCTTCCTCAGAGATAATTTGAGGCAAGAAAGGCACAATTAGATGCACATTTCAGCCCTCCATGACGTTCGACTAATTGAGAGGGGAATTGAGAGTTATTTTTGCTCAATGCAGGATCTGGAGACGGCAAAATATTTTTCTTTCTGGAAAAGTTGTTTGGCTGTTCAGCACAGCCGAGCAAATTTTGCTGTCGCCGCTGCAGCAAAGCGTCGATTTTCCAACACAGTCAGGAGAGGAACAATACTAAAAATTAAAGCTCTCAGCACCAAACCATGCCGTCCTGCCCCGGGGAGAGGGACCTTTTCCATCAGTCGGGATATATCAGGTCATGGCCGGGACCGAGGGTTACAGCGAGTCTGTCGTGCCGAGCCTGGTGTTACAACCAGTGCAACATCTTGGGTGGAGAAAAGTGGATTATGGGCTCTAACTCATGGATAGAAGCGGTGGCAGGTTCCCTTGTGAGGCTGAGGAGTTTCTGCTGCTTACAGCCAGATAGGAGCAATCTTTTTTAAAGAATCCTGGTTTTCTTGTTGGGGATGGCACTATTATTGTATGGTTCGGTTTTTGCTTGCAAACAGACTGGGAATTTCCTAATGGCTTCATGGTGAAAAATGGGTTTAGCAAGAGCATCAGCTCATTAGCAACGATGTCCTGTGCGTGGTAGGAAGCTGTAGGAGAACTGGACACAACCGGGCCGTGGATTGAAGCCATTGAGAGGCAGAGATGCACAGGAGATGTTGAGGTCCTGGTCCCTAAACTGGTATTTACAATGAGAAACATGGAAACCTCTGGTCCTGATGTTAAAACCAGAAGAGAAGGCTGTCGCCATTCCCACTTTGTTCAGTGCGTGGAGAAGGGCACAGAAGTCTTCTAGGGGACGGGTTTGCTTCAATAGCTGCGGTTGAACTCAAGGACACACTGTAGAAGGTCAGTGGAGTAAGTCTCCCAGATGATTTTGAGTAGCTGTGCCACACTCAGGCTTTTACAGGTGTGGGTAACTTCATAACCGGGGAACTCTGTCTTTGCCGTCGACAGAAATAGCGGATCCTTCCCAGTGCCGATGCTGAGCCGCTGGCATGATGGGAGGTAGGAGTATGTAGAAATGGATTACCCGTGGGCAGGGTGAGGGATGCAATGCACTGTGCCCGTCTCATTTACCGCCCGTGAGAATGACTGCCATGGACCAGCGGGAGAGAGAGGAGATGATTGTCTTGTAGCATCACACCCCTCTGCAGAGAAGACTCGGGTACAACACAGAGCAAGTCTGGGATATCCTATCCAGAGTCTCGCGATGAGAACAGGTAGAGAAAGCAATCACGTCAAAACCACAGGGGTGCAAGATCTGTGTTCGTTAGGGCTGCAGTTAACTACACTAAATAAGCTCTGGTAGCACCAGGTCTTAAGGGTTTTCATCAGGCTAAAAGAGCGCTGCAGCTTGGTATCTTAACCAGGTTGGATGTGTGCTGATGGCTGGAGCTTCCAGAAAATCCCCGGAGGAGGAGACACACAAGAAGTTAGGAAGACCCCGAAGTGCCCGCGTCCGCACCTGCAAACGTCCTCCTTTTCGGGGGAAGCGAGGCCAGCGAAAGCTCTCTGGGCAGCTCGGAAAGCAGCACGGCTGACTTGGGGATGGAGGTCAGATGTCGCATTAGCTCCTAAAAGGACAACTCAGGCACCGTCTCTCTCTGCCGGCACTCTCTAAACCCTTGACCCATTCAGTCGCACCACGTGTTAAAGAGCCCCAGAATTAACCTAGAGAAATGGCTTTAGGTATTTCCCTGGATTTACTGTGCACATTTAAGGACTTGAACATCTAGTACGATGGTACTAAATCCATGAGACAAGTTTTCCCAGAGGAGCACCGCAAAGTCGTTTCAAAAGGATTGCTGGTGCTGCTTCATGCGAGTGTCTTTTCTCATTTTCCCAGCCTGACTGCGCTTGCAAATGAATTGCTACCTGTCTTATGTTTGGTTTTATATCCACGTCACGACAGACAATTCTCTCATGCAAGAAAAGGAGGTTGGCATATACAGCCCATAACACCTCCAGAAGAGTTCAGCCCGAGGTGGGAATCGCTGCATTGGGCTTGTATTTATTGTTTTCCAGCTTAAGTGCTAAGCCTGGAAACCTTTCTGCAGCTGTGTGCTTCCTATGATGCCTTTAGCTTTTATTTGAACACCATGTTTTATCTTTGTTCTGATACTGAATGGGAGAAACACCAGATGTGGGTTGTTCTTCGCTCAGCCTTGCCGTCCTGCCTGCACAAGTTGCCAACTTCTCGTTGCCACGGAATTGCCCAATTAAAGCTGAAAGTTCATTTGCTATTGGAAAATAAACCCAAGTTAGTACTTTTTAGAAGAAGAAAATTGAGATGAAGAAAACTGCGCTGGCAGAAGTTGAGAAATTCGGGTTAATCATCTGTGTGCCACCAATTACCACCATTATATGCTTCCTCGGTCCCGATGTGCCTCTGAAATAAGTGTAAATAGTACCGCCGGTGATCTCCTGGGAATTCGCCTCCTGCCCCATCACTCGCTGCTGACCCCATCCTCTCCCTGCCAGCAGGCAGCATTGCGTCCTCCCCTCCCGATGCATCAGGCTCACCCTCCATTTACTGCCCTGCCCGCTCTTTAAGCCTGGGCAAAATCCACAGGAGAAGGCACGTTTAAGTGCTTTGCTGGATTGGGGCCAGAGCTGATCGAGTTTACAGACGTGCTTGACCAAGTACGAAGCCCTAAACGCCGTCGATCACTGTTGCAGCTTAACGTCTATCAGTGCTCCGAGCAAAAAGCCTCTTCCCTGCAGCACCCTCGGGAGGCAAACACAAAAAGGAGCCAGTTCAAATCCGGACGATTTCTAGCAAAATTTAAAGCCCGGTTCGCAGAGGCTCTCGACAGCCTTCACCTCGCTCTGGCTGGTAGCTGTCGCTTTCCATTGCAAACATCCACTGAATTTTATAACCCAAGTAAAAGGCAGCTAGCAGCCAAAAAACCCTCCGCAAGCTCATTTCAGCATCCAAGTCAATATTTTTTCTCCTTTGCCTCACTGCAATCCTGCTCGGGTCAGGAGGAGTCTCTCCACAGACAGCAGCGGGCTGGGGGGTCAGACCCCAAACTCCCGGGGCAGCCAGTGTTCCCCCAGGGAGCCCGACCCCCCCGTGGGGCTTCACACGTACCCTCTGCTTTGAACGCGAGTCTGACGTCCGAGAGCCTCTCCCAGCCCTGCTTTCCCAGTCGGCTCTTCGGCTCCGCTGGCAGTAACACTTGCTAAGAGCCTGGGTCGGGCACGTGTGCTCCCAGCAAAAAGCGCTTTGGATTTTCTATGAGGCGGGGGCGGATGCAGTAGCTTGGAGCATCCCCGATGCTGAGCCCAGCCCGGTGCCTGTCTGCCCACCGCGGGCGTTTTGGGTCTTGTTTGTGTCTGCGCACACTGAAAAAAATCGGAGAGGTCAAGTTTTACGCGTTTTCCCCAAAGCTTTGCTAATGTCCGTGTGCATCTCCAGGCTGTGATGATTTTTGCTGGTGATTTGCTGACACGCTCTTTTGAAGGCTGTACATAGTGCTGAGGAGGGGCCTCATAAATACTGAAGTGTGTTTATTAGACAGGGAAAACAGATGAGTAATTATCTCTCAAGGAAAGACCATAGTTTCCTGCAATCTTTCAAAATAGCTTTAACTGATCTTTTTTCCTCTATTAGCAAGACATTGCTAAATAAATACCCTCTTGGAGACCTGACGCATCACGAGATAAGCTGGTGGGCTGCAGCTCTGTTTCCCTTGATCCAAATTCCGCTGTTCCCTGCAGGCACGTCCCTCCATGGGGTCTTGCATGGGTCAGCGCTGGGGACACGACCACTGCCCAACTCAGGTCAGACCTACGCCTGATGAGCCGTTGGTTATAATTGCATCCTCTGGTCCTGTAAGTCTTCATGCCAGTGAAATCCAGCGTGGAGAGTGGCATCGTGCCCTTTCCCGTTGCATCATGGCTACCAGCAGTACCTGAACTTGCCCGTGGGCAGCCCTCAGAAACCTGCGGCGTTTGCCAATGTCACCAGTTTACTCCAGATAACTAGAGAGGGAGGTAATGAATTTCAGCTGTTTACCTCTTTTAAAAACTCGTTTCTGTTTAGACATAATTATCTAGCCGCTTCTAAGAAAGGCACCATTGATTGCAGAGCTGAATTAGCATTTTGTTGCATTGGCTCTGACAACCGCCTGCGCCGATACAAGAGCACTTCATGAACATTAAGTCATTTAAAGTGTAAATTGCGACTCCTTTTTCACTTTGCAGCATGGGACCCAGCTAGGCAAAGCTTTGCTTGTGGCTTCTCCGAACACCTCCCGTGCCTGTACAACACCAGAGCGCTGGAGCTGCCAGCAGGTGAAAGGAGGGGAGCGAGGCTTCCCTGGTTTTGGAGAAATTTTGGGTGCTCCCACCTCCACACAGCGATGCTGCGGGGTGAGGATTGCAAGGACAGGTTAGAAATGTGGCTGCGGTGGCGGTGACACCACTTTGGGGCAGAACTGGGCCAGTAAAGACACTGAAATTCAGGGGCCTTGCTGCCTGTGCCGGGCCGTACGGGTAGTTTTGCTCTTGCAGAGCTGCCCTGCTGCGGGCAGCCCAGGGCAGGGTGGGATCGCTGCCCTCGGCATCAGTGGGAACCAAATTTGGCAGAACGGCTGGAGGAGCATCGCAGCCCGGGGCAGGAGCCGGCTGCGGGACAGGGAGGCAGGTCCCTTCTCCCCTCCCTCATTCTACGCTCGCCCAAGCCGCTGCACCCAAGTTGTTTTTCCACTAGTTACAAAATACAGCTGATAATCTTTCCCTCCTTTGCAAAACTTATTAAAGCTCAAGGACGTAAAGGTTTATACAGCAGCAGAGTAATATGGTTAGTTTAATCTCCAATCTTATGAAAAACAAGCCTGGTTTTAATAAAACCCCAGCCCTTTCCAGCTAGCCCCCAGTGCCAGCACCAGCCCAAGGTGGGCAGTGAAGAGAACCTGGGCTGGCCGAGGTTAACGCCGACCACAGCTAGCTCCTCGAGAGCTGCACTTCCCGAGCTGCGACAGGCCCTGCCGGTCCAGACCTGGGGCAGAGCCGGACTGGTGGGCTTCCACCTCTGACGCTGCCTCGGGATCCGCTGCACCATCAGGGCGCGATCCCGCAGCTCTTCAGTTGCTCGTGAAGCCGCTTAGTCTTTTCTAGCAGGTTTAATCCCAAACGGCGTATCGTCGGTGTGTCGTTGCAGCGATCGGTGCCCCAGTTTGCAAGGGCGGAGGGGGCGCAGAGGGCTCCCCGAGCTCGAGCGCTCCGTGAAATCCATCGCCGCTTTGCCCCTTCCTTTATCTTCATTTACAGAGGAGTTGGGAGTAGCTGCAAGCAGGCTCCAGCGTGCACAAAGCAGAGCCCAAGCGTGCACTTTATTCAGCCAGAAAGCCTCACGACAAGTACGCTGCTCTCTGCTCTTTGTACGAGCTCCTGCCCGTCGCCTTGCGTGCTGTGGCAGATTTTTCCCTTTAACCTTGCAGGGGTAGCGGGGTTAGTGCATTGGGAAGGACTTTGCAATGGAAAGCAGCATTGCATGCTTTCGTCACGGGGCATCTCTGACAGCGCAGTTCAGGAAAACTAAGAAAATACGGTAACAATTTGGCCCCCCCGGCACTTTGGCTTGAACTTTTCCCATTCCCATTCAGAGAGGTTGGCAAGTGAGGTGTTGTGATGTGCAGATCCTCTCAAAACAAATGATCCACGCACCCCACCTTGCAGCAGACTGGTTTACGTTCCCTGTATTTTTTCAGAGCTTTCCCTCATTTTGTCCCTCAGCGGATTGTGTGGCTCCGGAAGGAGCGGATACTACTTTGTCCCTCACTCAGGCTTGAAACGTGTATGTTTTACTGGGATGGAGCGTGGAGTGGTGCCTGTGCTGCAAAATGCCGACTTCCCAGATGAAATGCAGTAGGGTTTGGGTTTGGGTTTTTTTCCCCAATACCAAACTGGGCTTTTTAGGGCTTACACCCAAGCAGATTACTCGGGTGTCTGCCCATTCCCAAAGTATCTGGGGCTCATGCATGGGCCAGGGTTTGGGAATGGCTTTGCTGGGCCATCCTAGGGCAGCCCCAGGCTGCTGCTGCAACGGCTTCGATCGCCTCCCGGCTGCCCCCCAGCAATGGAGGAGCCGCCGTGCAACTCACAGGGCAGAGATCCCGTGTCTCCACCATCAGCACCGTTTTCCTCTCACTCCCTTCCTCTCCATCCCACATTCCCAAGAACCACATCCTAAGTAACGCTGTTCCTAACCCCTCTGAGTCCTCCTTTGTGGGAGCGGAGCTGCTACGTGCAGCCCAGCCGTCCTGCCCGTGACAGCGTGAGCCCTGTGCAATCCCAGTTTGTGGGTTTTTTCCCCAGTTTGAGACAACGGGCCCGGCCTGCCAGCATCCCCGAGCAGCACCCCAGCAGCACCGAGGAAACACCTACCCAGCTCCTCAGCTGGTCCTCTCGGCCAGCTGCAGCTCTCAGTACCCACCGCTAACGATCAAGGGCTTAACGAAGCGTGAGGCAGCTGGCTGCTCTCCAGCCTGGCCTGCTCAGGAGGGAGAGGGAGAAACTGCGCTGATGTTCCTCCTGGTTGGAAGCCGAAATTTCTTTGCTCATCCCTGCCCAAGGTTTTGCTCCTCTGGTCTTCTGCAGGGGGTCTTCTGCACCCGTCCGCTGCCTGCGAACAGGGGCGTCCTCCCGGGGAGCCCCGCTGATGCTGAGGGGTCTCCAGGCTGTGAGAGCTGAGGTAGGAGAGCTTGGGGACGAGGGGGAAAAGTGGAGGGGGGGACGGGACACAAGGGGATTAAAGCTTTTTGTCACCTCTCCCCGAGCTGCCCTCCGTACGCCTTCTCTGCGGCTCCTGCTCCTCGTTGGGCTCGTTTCTCATGTGTCAAAATAGTGCTGTTTTGTTTGGGTTGCAAACACTGCAGGAGGAATTTTTAAAAAGCTTTGTTTTATTGCAGTGTGAAAAAAAAAAAAAAAAGCAGCCCAATAACTTTTCTATTAATATCAGGCTTTGTAAGTCTTTTGTTTGGTTGGTTTGTTTACGAAATCTCTCATTTTGGATCTAAACTACTTGACAGTGTCCCTTTGAATGTGTGTTAAAATAGATCACAGTTTCATTCCACACATTTTGGGGAGGATATGAAGCAATTTCGCTTGTCAGCCGTGAGCAGGAGATGGATGGGGCCATTCCGGGACCGGTCACGGTCCGGGGAGGGGGAGCGGAGCAGCGCTCGGGAGGAGCCGTGCCGCCGCTCGGCTTCGCTCCCCTCCTCTTGGTGCTTGATGATGCTTAGTGGGGAGGATCTGACTGGGATGATAGGTTTTAAATGAAAAAATAATGCAGAAAGAAGAGCCTTGTTGGGGACCCAGATGGTTTATGCACTGATCGAACTCCTTGCATGCCACGCTACCTGCGTCTGGCTGAAGGGCTTTCCAGCCAGCACAGATACTTGGGGATTGCAGTGCAGGGCTGAATAAAGCTGGAAAGGAAAGCCCATCTCCAGCAGCATCCTTGCCACTGGCTCCCCAGCCCATCCGGCTCGAGGCCAGCTGGACCATGCTAACGGGAGGGAAGGATCCGACCCTCGGTGGGATGCGCACCCACGGCGGGAAATGTGAGCATCGCTTTTTGCTCACTGCTTTCAGCTGGGCTTTTGCGGAGCTGCTTTCCAGATGCAGACCTGACCCCCTCCAATACTGTGAGCCCCCCGTGATGCCGTCACAGCCCCGGTGCTCGGTGCTTCCTCCCCACCCGTAGCTCTGAGATAGGTGGGAGACAGACTTGGCTTGTTCAGCATCTGCTGTCACCCAACCAGCTGTCCTAGCTGGCCATGGCAGCATCTCAGATAACTCTGAGATAATGCAGCGATGCATCTTCTTTCCTTCAGGATGCAGCTGGAGCCCTGGGTCAACGCGCTTCTCCGGATTTCCCTTGCTCCATCCTGCACCATTCCCTCAGGATCTGCTTCTCCTTCTCCCTCCCTTTGCCTGTGTCCCTCCTGACCCTATTGCTTCGTTAGCAGTGCAGGTGTTAATCAGCATTACAGTAATGAGGAGCCAGGGTAAAGAGTGCGCTCAGCAGTGCTGCCAGTGTTGGGATGCAAAGGGCTCACGCTCCCCAAGCCGGGCGCAACCGCGTTCTTCCCTGCGGCGCTGAGCAGCACAGAGCATCGTTAGCAAATGCAATATCAGGCTCTGCTCACCAACACAGGCCGTTTAAAAAAAAAAAAAAAAAAAGGCGCCGAAAAGCAAATCCACAAAACCGAAACTATTTTGCGCCAAAACAAAAAAAAAAAAAGTAATAATTTGAGGCTGCAGAAAAATCTAGCTCTCCATCGAAGCTCAGCTAGGCAATCGGGTGGTGGAGGTCTGGCATAGAGACTGCATGTGTGAACCTTGTGCGGCCTGAAAATCTGCTAAGAGTTGGCTCCTGTTCCCTCAGTTTGAAAGGGATGGCCAGCACTCGTTCTTCTTTTCTGTCAGCTGCATCTTGAGATCCACTGTTTATTTATTTTGATAATATTCCAGTTGGAGGCAGAAGCAAGAGATAGCAGAGGCAAGCAGAGAGAAAAATTAAGGTCGTTAGGGGCATTTCCTGGCTTGCAGGAGCCCGGCCATGCTGGCGTGGCCGGCTAGGACAGCTGTTAGGGTCACAGTTGGTTGCAGACAGCTGCAAAAGTCACTTCCAGGGACCTTTGCCCCTTCCTCATCCCAGAGCATCCCCTCGCCGTGGCCCTGTGGTCCCCACTGCGGGATTTCAGTCCCTGGCTGGGCAGGAGCAAGCATCTGGAGGACTGTGCACGAAGGGATTGGTGGAGGCTCCCAGGATTTGGCTCGTTGGGCTTTGCACTTGAGCACAATTACCATTTTCAGCATTTTTCTAGCACGGTCCAGTTGTCGGGCATGGAGCGGTAAGTCCTGCTCTCACCAGGATGCTGGCGCAGCACCCAGTCTTCATCCCTAGCAAAGGTGGGGTTCAGACGCTGCGTTGCTTTTATTATGCTGGAGACTGGCTTGTCTTCGGGGCAGACACGAAATTTGCAGCGGTGCCTGGAAATCAGCTTCTAACCTAGAGATTCACTTGCATGGCCAGACTCTTTCTGCAAGGAAACGAGGAGTCGATCTTTCCAACCCAGCCACTGCGGCTGGGTAAAACGTGTTTTCTGGCTCCTCGGTTTTTCCATCAGTCGGAGCGATAGCGCGATCCCAGCCAGAGTCAGCGCGGCCTGGTGAAAGGCGGCCACTTGTTTCTGCGTCATCCGGCATTTTTAGGCACCCCGCGTGGGAACGTCGAATAGATCTGACCCCAGCTAGGGCCGGCCCTGGGGCCTTGCAGTGGGTCCCACGTAGAGGGATCTGGGCACCACTGTGAAGAGGATAATAACCAGGTACTTGCCTGGTGGTTTTGTCACAGGTGATGCAATGTATACATCACCACCAACCAGAATAAATAGGTTTCTTCCTATCCCCCTCTTCCATCCCCTTTGTGATAGCTGGTCAGGAGAGAGGCACTGAAGAGGGTATTTCCCATCGAGCTTGGAGAAGACCAGCGAGCCTTGCCAAAATGCTGGTAGTGAAACGTTTTCAGTGGAGCAGGCTGTAGAGCAGAGGAATGGGGGAATCGACAGACTTTTCATGTTGACATAGTTACTAAATGCACACATGATCGATGAGTGCTGCATAGCTGGAGATACCGGGACTAGAGGATCCAGATCTGGAGGTGGACGCTTCATAGCCCATAACCTCAAGAAGTTTGTCATAAAATCATCACACTCCTCAGTTTTACTGTATTAACATACCGTTCATCCATTCACAACCCGTCGAAGCTCCGGGTTCAGCTCCGGCAAGCTGTGCTGCAGTACAGGGACCTGCAATGGCTAGAGCAGCCGGGACCGTGCCACTGCTGCCTGCCCTGTGTGGCTTTGTCCCCCTCATTTCTGTAGCCGGTCCCCGTGGGGCAGCCCGCAGGCTCCCGGGAGGAGAGTCAGGGCCATTTCCCCATTTTTTTGGGTTAGGCGCGTCTGGGACTGGTTGCTATCTCAAAAGTGCTGCATCCAAAATATGCCTCATTTCCTTTGGCATTAAGGGCTGCATTTGTCATCCCAGCACAGACTTACAGCTCAGATAAAAGGGAATAAAGCTGGAGAGTTGTGCCAAGGAGGAAAAGCGCATAGAGAGGATGAAAGAGCATTTTGGGCGAGACGCATGTAAATGCATTACTCATGCAAAGAAGCCATTAAAGATCGTGAGGCTCTCGGATACCACAACAGCGAGGCTGGTAAGTCCCAGGACAGAAAAGCCACAAAGAACATCTCTGTGAAAGGAGGGAATGTTTGCATTTTAACTTAAACTGCAGGGAGAGCGGATGATGTGTCACAGCTCTCGGATGAATTCAGCCGTCCAGAAACGTGTGTCCCCCTGTGTCAGCCCAAGAGAAGGGGTAAGGATCGATGCAGCCCTGGGAGTCACCGGGAAATATTTGTCCAGGCATCCAAACCTGCATCAGGGACAAACATGGCTTGTTTACCAGGAACGAGCCCTCAAGAGGGATTTCCAGTTGGTTTTGCTCCAGCAGAATCCTTTTCTCGGCGACGTGGCAGTGTTTCTGGCCGAAGGGTCGTAGGGCTCTACGCAGAGGGGACCACTCAAAGGCATCTGAGCTGCCTGGCACCCCCAGGAAGGAGCGGTTCAGGTTCAGCTCCCGTTTGGGGCAAAGGTTCACATTTCAGCTGCTCTGTTATTTCTCTGGGGTTCATTCAGGCTTGGTTAGGTGCTAGTGGGATGTGTCCAGTCCTTACCATTCACAGGCTAATCCAGGACAGCAAAGCAGAGAGAAAGCACTGAAGCATCCAGCCAAACCCGAGTTTGTCAGAGGAAACCTAACCATACAACGTAAATCCTACTATAGCGATGTGAGGGTTGGGGACAGTGAGAGCGTTCAGAGAGGAAGGTTAACTCCAAAGTCCCTCAAACCACACGGTGATGCTTCCGTGACGAGCAGCGTCCTGCACTGGGATGCTGCAATGTGTCTCCTCTGGCACCATGGCGTCCCCATCACCTGCCTAAGCCCAGAGCACTTCTCGTGACAAAGCAGGTCACTCAGCCATTAATGTCCTTTGCCTCCTGAAATTATTGTAATTTGGGGAGTTAGTACGTTGCAAACGTGGGACACGGAGGTATTTAAAGCACTAAGTAGAAAATCACTAGCTGATAATACAGCTCAGTTTAAATTTGAGCTCATTAAATGTCAGTCTAAACTGCCCCTTGAATCAAAGCTGCTTAAATTATCCTGAAAAATAATTGCTGCTATTCATCAGAAGAATATGCCATGGATCCAAGTATAACAGGAAATGTTTGATTGGGGATTTTATTTTATTTTCCCCCCTTTTTTTTCAATATTGCAGTCAGAAAAATACAACTCTCTTTGCTCTCCCATTAATACTCTCTTTTAACAGAGCAGGGCAATCCATCACATTGCAGTACTGAGATAGGTGAGTTTTATCTGTCAGTGACGGATGTTGCTGCTTATGCAAATCTATCACGAGACCCTGGCTGCAGTAGCGCTCGGCTCTTTGGGAATAGGACTTCCCGCAGCTGAATTAAAATATGCAGCTGTCCTGACTGAGGAGAGTAAGCATGGAGGTTGGCTTGTGGCAGACCTTGGGGGCTTCCAGTGTCAGCACGGTCATTCCTGAAACTCAGTGTTGTAGCAGAGACGTCTCTTGGGTACCGAGGATGAGCAGGCAGTGAATGGAAAGTGATGGAAAGCACCAAAATCCCATCTGCTTATAACGACTGCAATTATTATCGTCCTTTATTTTTGCCATTTGTCGCCTCAGTTAGCTCCATGCACGCCCAGGTCCGTGGAGAGCCCAGCTCGGGATCCGCCGGGAGCTCAGCAAAGCCCGTGGGCTCGGCTGCGGCCCCTCTCCGGGGCAGGGACCCGTCTGGCAGAGCTGCTGCTGTGTCCAGGCTGTTGGCGTCCCAGAGGCAGGGAAGACCCAGGTAAACCCAGTGCTGTGGGGCTGGCTGAACCACTGCAAATGCCCGGCTGTGCTCTTTTATTCACTCTAAACTGGACTGAACTTCTTTCATTTTGGATGCCTTGAGGCGTTTGGCAGAGGCTGAAAGCCTTCCCAAGGCCAGTTACGGCTGTCCGGAGCCTGCGCGGAGACCAGTCGAGTGGAGATAACTTTGCTCACTGAGCTCAGGCGTGAGTGGAGAGTTACAGTAAAAACATCTGAACATCATCAGTTAGGTTAAAAGGGCATTGCTTGTGCGCATCAGCCACGCTTCTTGGACCTGTTCGTCTTCTCCAGCGCGGCACGTGGTGGGAGCAGATGTTACAGACAGTAAGTCAGAAAGATTTTGCCATTTTGAAACCACCCTCTAAGCCCTGAGCCGGAGATGGTGCTGTCTGCCAGCTCTGCAAGCGGATTACCCTTTCTTCAGCCCCCGTGCACTAAATACAGTGCCAGACAGTGGCTGCCTTTCCTTTTCACTCCATTGCAATTGCGAAAGGTTTTCTCCCCTCTGCTTCCCGAGTAACCCCGGGAAGGAGCGTTAGAAATGTCATGGCATAAATCCATCCAGGACCCGTATGTGTGCCAGGAGCTGGCCCGTGAACGGCTCGGCTGGGCTGGCAGGGCAGGCGGTGGGTGCCGGTGCCCTGCGCCTTCTCCAAAAGCAGCTGGAAACCATCCGTAGGGAGTGCAGGGGCGGCCCGCACTGGTCGGGGCATATTTTGTGCCCAGGTAAAGTGCAAAGGCAGAGAGAGCGACCGGGCAGCCCCTGCCCACGGCGGCCGTGAAGAGCGAGAGCCGCAGCGGCAGCGGGACCGAATCCAGAAGCTGTCAGAGCTCTGGACTATGGTGAAATTAGTTTCTTCCTCCCCACAAACTTCATGCCCCATGTGCATCCCTGATTTTTACCTTTGTATTAGCATTTCCCAATTACTCGATGCTTTCCGGCTGGATGACATTTAGTATTGCTGTTTATTGACCCTGGGGACCGCGGCGTTGACATTATTGCTACCGAGTGACATTTACATGGACACCAACGTCATATTGATATCAATAATGGCAGCCAAGTTTATGACACAGCATTAACTATGTCAGGCAAGAGAGACAGCTGCTGTTATTGATGCTGATACTGTTTAAGAAAAAATCCAGCCAGTCTTAACTTCGATTGACCAAATTTCTGGCAAACCTGTTGCTGGGCCATGGGAGCTGGTCTTGCCGAGCAGCCAGGGCTCAGGGACCTGCAGGGTGGCAATCCCGGCTGCAAACACAGGGGAGGCAGCCCAGCCGCACTCGCTGCCTCCATTCGTATCAGATCCTCCTGCCCCGATGTTGACAGAATTGATTTTTGTGGTGCGGTAGCAGAGGACCAGGTTTGTTCTGGTGTGCCGGCGCCATTTGCTGCTCGTTCGTGGTGTTTGCTCGGTGGCTCAGCCCGTCCCACCCCGGGGGGGTGGGCAGCAGGGCTCTGCTGCGGTGGTGAGACGCCAGCTTGAGTCCTGGGCTGGGTTACGGTTCCTCCCCGCACCATACCGCACTCCCCCTTTGCTCATCCTGGCCCACAGACCATTTGCTTCACCATTATTATTGCCATTATCATTACTATTATTTCTCCCTCTACGCAAAGACTGTTTTGGCATTGCTCAAAACCCCGTGAAGTTCAGCCTGAAGCAGCTCCGTAGCCGGTGGCTGGATCCCATCGGAGGATGAGGATGCAACCGTGCACCAAAAATGCTGGGTCTTTGGGTAGCTGGTGTCGGGGCAGGTTTCGAGGGTGTCACTGGTTAAATCACCCACGGGGTGATTCCCACAGGGTGGGAATTGGAGCCGTGTTGTTAAAGCACAACATCCCTCCTCGGCTGTTAAATACTTCATAGCCGGCTGCGGGGAGAGCCCCAGCACTTGTATAATTCACGGCCCGAGTTTCTGCCTCGTTTGCCGTCGGAGCAATAATTACTTTTAGTGGTGGCTGGTTCTCCTGCCTGGCACGGACACCGGCCATACAGGGAACCGCTGCGAGCGTGGCTGGAAATGGGCAGAGATGGGGCAAATCCAAGCTAAGAAATCCCCCACCGAATTGTTACCTTCTCCTCAGAGCTGATCTCGTTCAACTGCAAATATTTAGAAATCCCAGATAAAGGCTATGGGGCACATTGGATTTAAAAAGGCAACAAAATTTTAATGCGAGTGACCCAATTTTAACATGAAACACTCAAGTGGAGGGAGAGAAGATCAGGCTGATGGAAACATCCCTCTCTCTGGGTGCAGTTTGGCTCATTAAACCAGGGATCAATGCTGATAACAAATGAAATATTTGAGATTTTTGAAAACACCCCAGGCTACTCTGACGCTGTGACGAGATCGATCCTGGCTGTGGGCTGCTGCGGGGGGGGGTCACCCCTCTGCTGGGTGTCACCGCATCTCGGCCGGGACCCTGATGGCAAAACCGGCTGGGGCTGAGGCTGATTTATGAAGGGAGACGTGGCCAAAATGCAGCAGATCAGGGTTTTTTTTCAAAACTTGACCCTTTGTTTTTTAAAAGTTGGACCCAATGCAGCTGAATTGTCTTAGAAAGAAGAAAAAAGCCCCTGTGGCTGCTCTCTCCCTTGCAAACACCAACCCTGAAAGCCATGATGGGATACTAATGGGGTGTAGAACACCTGAAGCGTCTAAAGTAGGGAAGAAAAACACAGTTTTTCTCTTTCCTGAGAATGAGGTTAAAAATTCTCACCAAAATTACTGCGGTATGGGGTATCTCGGCACAAAGCGAGTATTGGGGAGCCTATGCTGGGGAAATGCAGGCTCTTTCCCGGGGTGGGCATGGTGGCATTGGGGTCACCGGTCCCTCAGGAGGTTTTTCTTGTCATCTTGTCATCTAAAGGCCAGTTCATACTATCCCCAGGATTACTGGGGCGCATTGTATCTTTAGTCCCACACAGCTCTGTAGCTGAAGGAGAGAGGAGAGAAAAAGTACAGCGATTTCTCTTCCAGCATCTTTTACCTTTTGGCCTTTCGTTTGCCCTTGGAAACGCAGAGGAGCATTCGGGTTTGGATGAGGTCGGAGCAAGGCGTCAACCCCACCCACGCCCCGCGCGGCATCTGCCTGCGCGGCTGCACGGAGGTTTGCGATCCGGGTTTGAAGGGGATCTGCAGCGGGTACGAGAGTCCTGTACCTGTTGCGAGGGCGCTGCTCGGAGCGGTTCATTTGGTAATCCCTAGAGTGAGATCCACATCCCCACAAGTGATGTTTCCATGGGAAATACTGGCTATCGTCCTCCTAATGCAAACCACAGCCCGAGGTCCTGCTGTCCCTGCTTGGACAGCGCCGGTCATTCTGGCCTGGGAGGTGGCTCAGGGGGCTCAGGATGGGGTGCAATTTCTGCCTGACACCCACCCCGATTTGGACGGCTCACACGGGGCTGTATTTTGTCTCCTTTGGCCTGTACTGTACTGCGTGGGTACAAATTGGGCTTGCAAGCAGGAGTGCTGGCCCTTGCAAACCATCCCTCCGACCTCTTTCTCTGATGATATTTCCTGTCTGTAAAAGGGGATTTTTCTTACCCGCCACACGGTGCTTCTGCAAAGTTTAATTTATTTGCTTGCTTTTTTCTTGTAAAGCACTTTTTCCCTGGCTGGATAGGCGAGGCAGAGAAGACAAAGTCATCCTCTTCCCTTTATTTTCAGGATTCCAGCTGAGTTTGGCTTCCAAAGGGTTGCACTTTTGAGGCAGTGCGCTGGTGGAGCAATTTAGTTGAGTGCAGGCTGGGAATGGCATGCATTTTGCTAGGGGCACATGTAAGGGAAAAGGCAACCAGGATGCAAAGGTGATGTGTTTCCAGGGGAATTGCAGCCCTGGAGCAGCTTCCTCTTTGCACTGACCTTCCTTAGAAGGGGACACTGAGATGTTTGTCACCTGCGCGGTCCCCTGCGGGTGACAACTCCTACTCCTCAGCACCAAGGGCAGGGGGGAAGGCTGCTTCCCCTCCTCAGCCAA
>JAVKLA010000061.1:17177225-17191003 GCA_034782735.1 Sagittarius serpentarius | reverse complement strand
TTTACAGGCAACATGTAGAAGAGTATATACAACAGAGTTCATTTCACAATATCTTTAAGTACATCCACATTTCATGCATGTGCCTGTAGTCTCCAGGAAGGCTGGAGAAATCACAGCTGTCCAAGTCCCCACTACCCTACAGAAGTCATCCTTTAAGTAAAGGCTAAGGCATGCTCTGTAGGGCAGCACTGGATTAATTGGCGCACCTTTATTTTCTCTTCTTGTTTTCACAGTAATCTAAACCCCAAAATTCTGACCTTCCTCAAGAGGCTCCTGTGCTTGGGTGCACAGGCTTGCCAGCGGGATGCCCTGAGGCTCTGTACCATGAGGAACCGCTCCAGTCATTCCTCATGGGCAGCAGAACTGCCCTCACAGTTGCTGCTTCAGCCTCTGCTTGATGTGCACATTCACTCCCAGCTGTGTCTGGGTCTCTGGGTAGGAACCCGGTCCCTTCGGGAGTCCGTGAAGGCATCAGAGGTGAAGCACAGCCCCCTGTGTTAGATGGGACAAATTCTTTCTAGGAGGTACGAGCTGCCCAGTCTGGAAACGCAGCTTCCACTGCAAGGTGCTGAGGCCTCACAGACCCAACCACAAACTGCTATTGAACGCATAGGCTTTAAATGCCAAGAAAAATATCCAGCCTGTCCAACAGTGATGTCCTCGTATCTTTGTCAGTAGATTAACAGAAGCTGCTAGTGCTTCCCAGACAGTGGCCTGACCCAGGAGCTCTGCTCAGGGGTTGCCACCACCCACCAGGTACTGCAGGTTTTATTTCTGAGTTCGGCAGATGGCACTTTGGTACCAGGGCTTTGCCTTGCAGCGTCTGCCAGGGTATAGAGAGTGCCTCTGCGGCGGGAGCGCTCGTGCCTCTGCTTTCCCTTTCCCTGATAAGAGAGCTCAGCAGAACTGACTGTAATAATCTTTTACTGGTCTCCAGGCATTTGACGACTTCATTTTCGCTTTCTTTGCGGTGGAGATGGTCATCAAGATGGTGGCTCTGGGGATCTTCGGGCAGAAGTGTTACCTTGGAGATACGTGGAATCGCCTGGACTTCTTCATCGTGATGGCGGGGTCAGTAACAAAATCTCATAAATTTGCTCTTTGCGGTGAAAGCCAGAAAACCCCAGAGAGCCAAATCTGTAGGTTGTCCGGGCTGGTTTTCATAATGTTTTGTGAAAGCTGCCAGGCTCGAGCCAAAGCAAAGTCTCCGAAGCCTCATTTGGTTTCACCTCTGGCAACCACACCGGATTATGGGGTGGGGTAGGAATGTCAGGGCAAAAGCCATCAGGTTTTCAGTAGCAATCCTTTCACCAGTGTTGTCTCTGTCAAATTAAGTGCACGCCGATCTAGTCCTTGTGGTGGCCAGTATGCCCCAGTGCTCGCGGTTAAGGCTGCTGTCTCCGGAATGGGTGGAAAAAGTACACAGTAGCTCAGCCCCGCTTCTGCTGTGTGACACCATTAGAGTGAGGCAGGCAGAAATTGGCCAAACAAGGAGAATCTAGCCCAAAAATCTGGTTCAGAAGGTAGAAATCCCAGTGGAAGAAGCTGGCCAGAAGCTGACCCAAATTACAAGTGCATGCAAATGCCTCCTGTAAACTTCTCTTGGTTTACATTTTAATACCATCTCCCACAGCTGCTTATTTGTGCAGGATGTGTTAATAAACAGATGTAAGGAAGATCTGTGTGCTTTTGACACCAGTTCCCTCACCCCCGTAGGGAAAAACTGAATGGACTAAGCGCTTGGCAAGTCTAAAACTTTTCTATAAATAAATGGATTTTAGAAACCCCAGGCTCTCTTACCTGCTTAGTATACCCTAGAAAGGGATAGACTGCTTTAATTACAGAGCTCTGCCTTATTTCTGTATTCCTGGGTTTGTAATGACCAGCCTGGGGTTAATTAGAACATTCCTGTAATATGTTGGGGCATTTTTACCATTACATTAGTGATGTACAGTCTTCACTGCACTAATGGAGTTTTGTTTTGCTCCATGTTACTTGCCTGAAATACAATTAGGAATGGCCTTACTGGTTTGAATAAAACATGAGCTCTCCTGAGCAGAGCTTCCTTTGAACCCATGTGCGGTTACAGCCCAGGAAAGAACAGCAGGGACAACAAAAGCAGCAGTTAATTATTTTTTCTTTCCAAAGCTGCTGCAGCGTTTAAGCCAGAAGTAGTAGTGGAAGAGCAAGGCTGTGGTTGCAGGGGGAACTCGGGATCAGAAATCTGCCATCCGTAACCAGCATGCCAACAGTGTTTCCCCACGCTGAACCTGCAGGATGAGCTCTCCTGATGGGCGAGCAGAGGTTCCCCACATCATCAAACAGATCTTCCCAGCAAAATGGGAGAATAAAATAGCACATGCAGGCAGAAAGGCTGAGCCCTCTGCTCATACCTCAGAGTCAGGTTTCGCACCAGGATCTTTGTTCACGTAGCACCTGGGACAAGGAGGAAGGTGGCTGGTGAGTCAGTTTGGTAGTTTTCCAGGGCCTTTCCCCACCCTCCGTGACTGGCATATATTTGAGAAGAATGAAAACAGCAGAAGCACCAGGAGACCCCAACGGGAAGCTCTGCTGCCAGTCTGGCGTTATTCAGGCTGAAGATGAGAAGAGGAACGGCCCCTTCTCTGGCTGATTCTGGGCCATCTCCAGATGATTTTGGTGTTTTTGAGCCATACCTGTGGCATTATTTCCCATCTCTCGGAAGAGAGGCTGGTCTGGGAGCTGGGCTGGCCGGTAACGCTGGTGGAGGGCAAGGAGAAGCTGTGCGATGGGCTGGGGTTCTTCACCTCTCCCACCTCTCTCACTACCACCGTTCGATCCAGTACCTGCTCCTAAAACTGGAGGTGGTTTTAGCAGGGAGCACCCTACTGGAATAACAAGAGTTGCTTTTTCCAGTAAGTGGATGGATGTGATGCGAGTTATTATGAGGCCTTTTGTGATAAGAAGGGAAACAAGTGATAGGCAGTGCTGCCTGCTTTGTCCCATTTGGTCTCCTCAAATACGCTGATTTGGCTTACTAGCAAGTGTACCGAAGAGAGCGGAGGGTAAGCAGGGAAACTACAAAATAAACATATCTTCTGCCTCTAGCAACAGCTTGTGTCTGAAGTTTGTTCCAGCACTGAAAGCCCTTTCATGTTTTGCTCGCCTGAGAAATGTACCCTGGAAAATTTCAGACCGAATGGAGCTTACAACCTTTCAGTCTGTCCAGCAGCCAAGTTGAAAGCATTTCCCGAGCATCAAAAATGTTGTCCGCAAGAGCTGACACCAGAGAGGTTTCTTGTGCATCCAGTCCCTGGAGACACTGCAGGCTCATATGGTATGCTTTGGACATCTTTAACTTGACAGCTGAAGGACTGGAAACTGCTCGTGGTAGAAGACATCGCAAAGGCTTGTGCCTCCTTTTTTTCAGTACCCGGAGGCTGTAGGGAATCGCCTACGAAGTGCCAGTTCACCCAGACCTCCGGTCCCTGCATACCCAAAATTTCCAGCTCCAGCAGGTTTCTGTCGGGCATTTCCAGGGTATTCTTGGTTTACAAGTGTGGTATGAGAACAAGACCCCAAGCTTGGCCTTGACAAAGAAACCTTTGACTTTTTCATGAATGTTTCAAATGTTTTCACTGCTTGTAGAAGGTTCAATCTGGAATCCGTCAAGTGTCTCAGGTTGGCTTCGGTGGGCAATGTAGACCCCCCTGAGACTTACTTTCAAATCCTAAGTGGAATATCACGGAAGTCCAAAGTACCGGGGTCAGAAAGTGTTTCCTAGGCCAAATCCTGCATTATTCATCTTTTATCAGCCCCATTGAAACTCCCAAGAGCCAAGTAAAAGTGAGGCCCCAGGAGCTGGCCCTTTAACACGCTAACAGTTGCATGTGCTCTCTGGAGTACAAAACCAGCTCCCACTGGAGCATTTCATACTCCTTTTACATGCTATTAGTAGTTCAAAAACGGTATCAGTTACACTAAAATCCACTTACTCAGCCACCCGATAAATTGTGAGTGTGCTGTATTGGGACTACGCCAGCGAACAGATTCAGGCTTCAGCAGTATTCACTTCAGGGACTTTAAACAATGCTTTGTCTATTCCTGCAGGGTCTGTTTAGAGCAGACACCTGGTGCTGGCTCCAGGCCCCTCGACGCAGGTGTGAACAGGCATTTCCGATGGCTTTCCCAGTGTGTGGTCCTTCGTGCGGCTCCGGGCTGCTTCCCACTGCTCTGCTCCGGCTGCTTAATGAACACACGTTAGATTTAAAACCTGTTTTTGTGCCGCGCTGAGTTTTAAAGCTATTCATCATGTTCGGCTCAGTTCCTACATACAAGCTTTAAGGTGGTTTTGATTTATAAAGACTCACTAACTACTTCAGGAAAAAAAAAATATCTCTGGAAGTTTATCACTAAAAACAGCTCAAAATCATCAGGGCCTCTGCACGGCAAATTAAGGCTAGTGGGCAAAAGTCACCTCAGTGCAATGCCAGTGATATCGCGGGGTTACAACTAACAGCTTCAGGACAAAGACAAAAGAGAAGCAAACATCAGAACATCTAGATATTCCCAATTAAACTTTGTAGAGCAGGGCAAGGCATCGAATACAAAGTGCAAGGCCCCAGCAGAGCGGAGCATGGGCACACAGGCAGTGATGTGCCTGAGCAAGGCTGGCCCGAAACCAAACCTCCCTCTGTTGTTGCCTGAGATCCATTCAGCTGTTGCTTCAGTCCGTTCGGCTGTTGCTTCTTGATGGCACGTAACAATTTTGGTCCATCCTGGCTGCAGGACGCAAAAATCTCTCTTTCCACTGAAGCTTCTGAAGCACCTGGTTGCAGCAGTTCAGCTCATATTTGCCTTCCTCCTTCAATATCTGTTTGGTTATTTAAAAAAAAAAAAAAAAAACAAAACCAACAAGAGCTCTTTCTCCATGGGATCCAACAGCTTACTCGCAGGGTTGCTTTTGATGCTGTTATGTTATTTGAACAGGCGTGGTGAGAGATTTGTGACATATTTACAAGTGCTTCCCTGTAGTCAAACTCATAAATTGTAATTACAGCCATGCTAACTAGCCATAACCCCATTAAAAAAACAACACTACACACATTTGCCACTCATTGCTATAAAAGAGCAAGAAAACTGACTTGACTTAACGTCCTTTCCAGCCTGGGAGAGAAATGTTTATGTGAAATGGAGACGGAGCATGAAAAAGAAAATGTTCCCTATTCTTAATAATAAAATGGAAACCAAACTACTTTAACGTCATTTGTCAGTTTGGTTATTCACATTTTTGTCATAGGGGAAGAGATAAGCTGGCGTGAAAATACGCTGCTAGTAGGGGGTATAATATCAGAAACATCTTATTGACTTTGAGCTGCATGGAGTTGTGCAGTAATCTCCCCGGGAAGGTTGCGGATGTGCCGCCGGCCGGAGCGTGATAAACTAATAGAAAGGGAGAGCAGCACGGCTACGGGAGCTGAGCAGACAGCTGGGGGCTCCCCCTCTGCCCCTATTTCTGTGGCCCCGACTTTGGAGCTCCTTGTCATGCCAAGTCCTGCTTTCCGATGTGTTACCTGGGCTTGCAGCCCATTAGCCCGGGAGCACGTCTGCCTGCCGGCCCCTGCACCATCGCTGCTCATGTGGGTATTTTCAGTCCCTTAGAGGCTGAAATATCCCTTATATCCCCCATTGACATCACGATGCACATTATGAGCTGCAAACACAGAGTGGGTAGTTTTGCAAGTCTGGGCTATGGCTCCTAGAGCCCACAGGCAGCGACAGCCCCAACCCTGGCCAGCCCCAGCACCCTCCTGCCCAGAGACTGAGCATCCCACATCCTGACACCTTTCCTCTTTCCCCCACAGCATGATGGAGTATTCCCTGGATGGACACAACGTGAGCTTGTCTGCGATCCGCACCGTCCGGGTACTTCGGCCACTACGAGCCATTAACAGGGTCCCAAGTAAGTACCACCTTCGGCCGTGCCGCAGCCACGCTGCCGGGCTGGCCGGCTGCAGCTCAGGCTCTGCCTGGCTCTCCCCCCTGGGAAAACCAGGGAGTTAAAGCCACCCCAGCTGGCTCTCTGCATGCTAAGCCTTGCAGTAGCAGGCTACTCTTCTGCTGCTGAGAGCAAGTTCATGTATTTTAATTTTTAGTGGCAAGGTAGGGATCATTTATTATGATTATCAGTGTTAGTAAAGGGCAAGGGAGTAGACTTTGTACCTGGGGGGGCAAACTTTCATGGCTGTTTTCCAGCGTTTTTGTGAACGCTCTGAGGCAAGTAACTCTCTGCTCCTAGTACAAAGTTCCTGTAAAGAAAGGGGAAAGGTCAGTTCTAAGAACAATCTCCTTGCCCTGGATGGGTTTGTTTTCCCGTGTCAGCTATTTAAGGTCTTTCTGTTTCTTTGTGTTCAGGATTAGAAGCGCAGCAGCCTGCGTTGCTGGTAAAATACCACAGAGGGTTAGCTGTCATGTAGAACAAAATTGGGTTCATCCACGATAGAAAGTTCAAGTGGCCCCTAAATCCATTTTCAAGTGGCTTCAGCTGCTTGTCTTCTAAATCCAATTTGAAAGACGAACCAACAAGTTGAAATAATTTCCTGCCGGAATCAGCTGTCTGCTGAGCAATCCTTTGCAAGGTACTAATTTCATAGCGCTTTCATCATTTTTTAACCGAAATCCACTCAATTCAAAATGCAACAACATTGTATGGAAATCATAGAGTTTCCTTACTAAAAAAGTACATTTCCTGTTCTTTTTAAAAGCACGTTTAAATGACACAGCCCCGCCGGTCCTCGCTGAACATCCTGCCCGTCATGTCGGCACATCTAGGGACAGCAAAACAAACTCCCCCAGAAGGGTTTCAGTTCCAGTATCTCAGATGAACATGCAAGGGAACAGATGGATGTTTACACACAGGAGTCTTTGAAGTTTCTTTCTGAGCTCAAATTCTTCAGGATCTTTCTTTTAAAAAAAAAAAAAATCTGTAAATTCGACGGTGACATCATTAGAAGTTAAAAACAAGACAAAAAGAAACGAGGGGCTAAAAGGGACCATGAAACCCTCCGGAGCTTTTGTTTCCTAATGAGGTTTTGTTACCAGGGTTTCGGAGCAGCCCAAAAGCACAACACAAAGTTCTCCTCTGGGGTTTTGAGCGTAGTGCCTCTGTGGCCTCGCTGGGACGGGGAGGAGCGGCGGGACACTGGCACGTGCTCGGCTCGGAGCCCTGCCGAAGTTTCAGGCTGGGGCAAGGATCAGGCGTGATCTGAAGTTACGTAAATCCACGAAGCCCTTCGTAGCTCTCCCTTGAAATACTGGGATTCTCAAGCTGGGATTCTGCTGGGCTGAGAGCAGAAGCCGGGGGAGTCTGAGGATTTACGTGCCTATTAAAGCGAGGCCCAGGGATCCAAATGCCTCCAAGTCTAGGTGAAATTTTGATCTGGGTCCAGCTTTTGTTTTTCTTCCTTAGGAGTCTGATATTGAAGCTTTGAAGTAAGCCTTTTAGGCTGTCATCTGCTACACTTGCCATTTTGATTTTTTTTTTTCCCAAAAGACAGGCAACAGAATATGTCCAATTTGTTGTTAATAGTATGAGATTAAATCCAAAGAGCTCAACTCATGTTTGGAGTTGAGTTGCCTGGCATGACGAGCAGCTAGGCTTGTCTTACAACACTACTAGTGTCATGAACAAGTGCCAGGGCAGGATTAGTATTCTTAGAAATATCTCAGTTCCTGGAGGGCAGATAATCACAGACTTTACTTGTTTATGAGACACTAACTCCATCCACTTTTAACATCGGTACTTTTACTGTTTCAGACTGATATAATCCAGGGTCTGCGAGAAAGGATAGTGACAACCCTCTATTTTGTAGTATTTTTGCAGTTTCCGGTAATAACACAGTTACATTTCTAGTCTTTCATCCGTGGGGCTGCTAGAGCTTAGCCAGGGGATTACCTCAAACATGCACCGCATCCCAGCCAGCAGCGCGGCAGCGGGTCCCGTTCAGCCCCATCCATGCCGTCCCCAGCGCTGGGACAGCGATGCTCCCCCGGCCACCGCACCACTGGCAGGAGTGGGGGTTTTGGCTCAGTGGCAGTCACAAAAGGACGTCGAGCAGATACGAATTATGACCGGATCAGAAGAGATGAGCCTGGTGTTCAGTCACAGCACAGGGGAAGCAGGGACCCATGAGAAACAGCCTGGCAATTTATCCCTGTGATGCCTGGGCACTTTCCTGGGTTCCAGCCAGTGCTATTAGCTCTTTGCTTCCAGGCACAATAAATTCACCCACAAGATTATTTCATTTTTATTGTACTTGTTAAGAAAAGAAAGGAGAACTCCGGCCAATAAAAACATCATCTCTATTAGAAATTATTCCTTGAAAATGACTGGAAAAATATAATTCCTGCGATTTATATGTTTGGCAGGGTCTGTAGTTAGGGGTTTTTTTTTTTAGTAGTGGTCACTGTTTCTTCAAATCCATTTCACTGCTTTTTTTTTTTTTTTTTGCTGTGTGGTTTAAACCAGGCATCACATGGAATGGGAATGAAAAGAAATCCTGATCCTCGTTTCAGCCTAACCGATGCTCGTGCTCTTTTCCCATGGCACACTTGACATTCTGCTGAGAGCCCAGCGCACCCTTAGCGGATAGCAAACAGATGGATTCAATCTCGAGAATGGTGCCACTAAGCAACCCAAAATACCAAAAGTAGCTGAGCGGAAAAAAGTTGTCTGGCACAGAGAGATAAATTTTAACCATTTTTGGAAAAAAAGAGCGAGGTTACTGGGGCGGGGGGGTGGGGTGGGGAAGAAGAAAAGCCCAGCATCGTCTTTCCAGTGGGAATTAAGTGAGTCTTTTCTGCTTTTCCAAAGATAGATTTGCAAGGGAAGTCTGAAGGGCAGTGCTGTGGGATGTGCTCCTGGGGGGCTGACGATGACAGCATGTGTTGGGAACAAGCGTTGTGAAATGAAACCCCCATTTACCTCCAACTCTGGGTTTCCCCCTGCGCTTGGAGCAGAGGCCAGTGCTGTCCCCACGGCTGGCACAAGCGTTGCAGTTACCGGGGATGGCAGGGGTGCTGGCTGGCATCCTGCACCCCCTGTGGCGCTTGCCGGTGCAGCCTGGCTGCCGGCATGGTGTCCTTTCCCCGCAGGGTGGCATTGGCGCCGGGGCGGCACGGGGACGGGGTTTGGAGGGCAGCTGGCGGGGCTGGCACGGGGCTGGGCGCCAGGATCGCGGCTCCTCCGGAGAGGCATCTGCTGCCGGTGCCAGCAGCGGGGAGCCACGCCGAAGCCAAGATGCAGCTGGGCATGGAAACCTTGAAGGGCCCTTGCCCTGGGATGCAGAGGTTATTACTCACACTTAATTATTTATTAGTGCAGACTTCTTGGCCCGGGTGGATTATCCACTCGTGCCGTGCTGACAAGGTAATGTCCGCTCCGGCCCTGCTTGGCTGGGTTGCGTTTCCGCTGGCAGAGCCACACGAGGAGGGGGGTAAAGTGGCGTGATGGGGCTCCGGCTCCTGCCAGCATTGCCTGCCACGTCCTGGGAGGTGCCAAGTTGGACAGGCACTTCTCTTCTGGAGACCCTGCTCCTCCCAGCACCCACCCATGGGGTCTACAGATGCCAGGCTGCAGCCCAGCATTGTCACTGAATTAGCAGGAGAGGCATCAGGCATGACTCGGGAGCTGGCTGAGGGAAGAAGCCAGTGTGGAAATCGGTGGGGGAAGAGAGACTGCGTCAGTGTAAATGCCGCTTTCCGTTCAAATGGGATGAGTGATGGAGAGCAGCATCCTGCTAGGGAAAATGGAGGGAGAAAAGGCGCCACGCACACAGGCAGGCAGGAAAAGGTGTTTGCAGAGCAGAATTTTAGTGGGATAAAATGCCTCCAAAGGTGGCAGTGTCGCCTTACCCAGCAGCCGCATTGATTTCCACCATGCTATAAAATTGAGCCCTGCTCTCTGCTGAGGGCCGGGCTCCCAAGGATCGGTTTCTGGTTTTATTCTTTTCTATAATTTAGCATTTGCCTTTGTCTCTTCCTCTTTTCATTAGTTCTCCTCTCATCAGTTATCAACTGTTGAAATGGTGGCTGGTCGGTGTCTCAGAGGTTCATTTAACCTCTATTGAACTGCTGAGCTGCAAGTCATTATTCCCTTTTTATTCCTGTTTTATCCTTGAGTTTGAAGGTGCCCTGATGTGTGAGACAGGGCAGCCCCGAGGTGCCAGCCCAGTCCCTGCCTCTGGCCCAGTCTTCCCTGGGCAGCGATGCTGGGGGCATGCTGGACAGAGATGCAAGGGTTAGCTGAGGCTCTGCAAGGTTGACTCATTCCTCAGTCTTCTTAGTTAGGATGGAAGACCTTGCATAGAAATCAGCATTTCCCTGGCAGCAAAAGTGCTGGGGGAGCCCCTGCCCTGCACACAGGTTCATAGGGAGCCTTGCAGAGAGGCGCAGGACTGGCTGGGAAGGTCTCCTGGCACCCTGCGCAGGAGGAGGGGAAGGGAGCAGAGCTGAGAGCTTTCCTTAGAGGAAAAAACATTTACATCCTGCTTTCCCCTCTCAAAAAAGTCAAAATTTCCCCTGCCTCCCCTGCTTGGCAGTTCTGTGGCATGCAAGGAGAGGAGTGCTCCATGGAAGAGGAGTTGGCTACAGGGGAGGCCGAGAGAGCAGCCGCAGCTATCATCCTACACGAGGCTCTGTATTGTTTAGGGGAACAATTTGTGTGATTCATGAGAGATGTTCAATATGTTTATAAATACATATTTTGACAATTTCTCAGGAGGCTGATGGTTTGCAGGGGCGTTTCTCCAGGAAAGACTGTCTTGCAGCTTTGCCCGTGTTTCTGTGTTGTTGAGTGTTGTGTTACTGAAAACATCTGAAAATCCCACCCTTAAGTCCACCCTTTGAGATACGCTGTTTGTTCCCATTTGCTGCTAAGCCTTTTGCACTCTTTACCTTCCTCTTCAGCCTTAAGGTTTAGGGGAAAACATAAACATCCCAGTTCCTCTGCCCAGGATGCACTGGCTGCACAACCAAGCTGGGAATGGTGTGGCATTCACACTTTCCCCGTGAAAGGGCTCCTCTAACCTGTTTTATCCTTCTCCCCACAGGTATGCGAATACTCGTCACCCTGCTGTTAGATACTCTGCCTATGTTAGGCAACGTCCTCCTCTTGTGCTTCTTTGTCTTCTTCATCTTTGGGATTGTCGGTGTGCAGCTCTGGGCAGGGCTGCTGAGAAACAGATGTTTCCTAGACAGGAATTTTGCAATGTAAGTACAGCAAAAAAATCTCCACCTTTTCTTCCTTTCTCTCTCTCCCCTGCCGGAGAATCCCCGGTGGTCAGCGGGGTTAGCGTCCCGCCAGGGTGCAGCCAGGGCCGGATCCAGCAGCACTGCAGATGACAGCACGACGTGGCTGTGCTGCACGGCTGCAATGGCAGCTCTTAACTGGGCTGTCATCTTGATTCACAAGGTTGTTGGCTTCAGGACTCTGAGTCTGGCCAGGTACTTCTTGTATGAAAAAAAACCACTTGTCAGCAAGTTACTAAGGGTTTGGAGTGGCTTTTTCGTGTTTTCTCTGTGCAGCTGATGGACAAGGACATTAGTGGTTTGGATTATCTCTGTCTGAGGAAGCAGAGATCCCTGACTCTGGGAATTTAAGGATTTAGAACAAACAAAAGCATTACAGCTGTCCTAAAATTGCCAGTTCCCAAAACTGTACAGGTCTGGGAGGCCACGTAGCACACCACACCACCTGGCAGGGGGCTGATGAGGTGGTCTGCCTGCTGGTACAGACAGCACCATGGAGATGCTGCTGAAACACACAAATAAATCTGTAGGTGTATTAAGATAAGAAGCATGATGTGAAAGGCATTAAAGACATTTACACACCGCGCTCAGTCTGGGACAGGCATCAGGGATGGGCAGCACATTGGATCACCAGCTCTTTTTGATGCAAACTTTAGTTTTGGTTCTTCCAAGCTAGGCAATTGCATGGACCAGCATCCCTGCCAGGTGCTGAGGGTGCTAATAGACCTGATGAGTCTCACCTGGGACCCCCACCCATGGCCTAGGAGCTCTATTTAAGCTCAGCCTGTGGTTCAGTCCTGGTTTGAGTTGTGCTGTTGCTGTGTCTATCTCCAGCTCTCTTTGTTCCTGATTTCTCTGGCTCCTGCCTGAGTTTTCTGGGTGGGTCCTAGATCTGGTTCATCGCTTGCCGTGACCGGGGCTTTGAATGGACCCTGCTGCCAGCCCTGGGTTCTGCCCGCTGTGTTCAGACTCTGTCCGTGCAGGTGCTGCTGGTGCTGGGATGACTCTTTGCTCCTTGCGCATCCCCTGCCACAGGGCAGCCGGGCTTTTGCTGCTCCGCAGCGCAATACTGAGCCTGGGCCGTTCTGCACTTGCCCTTTCAGAGGTGCAATGTAAGGGCCCACCTTAAAACCTATCAGCACAACAAAAAGATCAAAACCAAGTGCAGCCTGCAAGCTTCCACAGAAAAAGGAGGTCTGCCTGGGAAAATCCTTCCGAAGGGCTCCTGTCAGAGGCTGCTGAAGATGTCAGTGGCTCAGAGGTGAGGAAATGCCTGAGACCAGCTAATCGGGGCAACTGTAGCTCTGTAAGAGAAGATAGAGCCTGTAATTACATCTGTTTGTAATCATCTGCTGTCTACAACTTGTATTGTGTCTGGAAGACAAGCAAGAGATTATCCATCAGCTCTGCCCCAGGTCCTGTTCCTGCCTCTCACTGATTAGTCCTGTGGCTTTCAGCTCTCTGAGCCTTTCTCTGTACTGCAGACCATCTCTGATGGCACTTACTCATCCCATCAGAGATGCTGAAAGGCAGAAAATCGATGAGTCTGCCGTGTGTGTATGCTGCTGCTCCTGCATCTTGATGCTTCAACATCGCAAGCTGTCTCCGGCACCCACGGCAAGTATTTGCTGGTCACCAAGACCCTCCGTCACTCAGAGTAACCCCTGAGCTGTCATTTCAAAGCCCAAAGAGTGGTGTTAAAGCTGTGCTCAGGTGGCCCCATTGCATGGGGCAGGCAGTGTGTGTGGGCAGTGCATTGAGCACAAGGAGCACAGATCTGTAATTAGCTTCAGTGAGTCCCTCTCATCTCTTTGACCAGGTTTCTAAAATGCTGTGTGTTTTCCTGCAAAGTGGAGCTTTTAAAATTAACCACAGGGGAAACGTTTGCTAAGTACAGATACTAAGCAGGCTGTTATGTAATGGCCATTAGCAGCATCAAAGGCATGGCAGGATTTTCTTATCAGGGTCTTGGTCCCGGTCACTGAAGGCAAATTCAGGCTCCCCGTGCTAAGCCTCAGGAACTGTGTTTGAAGAGGCAGGAGGTTTGTAAGAGATCTCCTTCCCACTTCTCTGCAGCTCTGTGTGGTTCCTGGGTCCCCTCCAGCAGCAGGTAGTGGTGAATTTGGGTGGCTGTGGGTTATCCGTCGCCTGCGCCCAAGTCCTGTTGCTTGATGCCACGTGCTCAGGAATACTGTGAACAAAGTTACTGTGAACAAATTCCTTAGCACAAGAAGGATGTGGAGCTGCCGGAGCGGGTCCAGAGGAGGGCCACGAAGATGATCAGAGGACTGGAGAACGTCTCCTATGAAGAAAGGTTGAGGCAACTGGCTTTGTTCAGTTTGGAGAAGAGAAGGCTCTGGGGAGACCTCATTGCGGCCTTCCAGTATGTAAAGGGAGCCTATAAACAGGAGGGGGAGTGACTTTTTACACAGGCAGATAGTGATAGGACAAGGGGGAATGGTTTTAAACTAAAAGAGGGGAGATTTAGGTTA
>JAVKLA010000061.1:17138101-17177125 GCA_034782735.1 Sagittarius serpentarius | reverse complement strand
AGAGGCTGTGGATGCCCCATCCCTGGAGGTGTTCAAGGCCAGGCTGGATGAGGCCCTGGGCAGCCTGACCTAGTGGGAGGCCCATGGCAGGGGGATTGGACTAGATGATCTTTAGGGTCCCTTCCAACCCAAGCCATTCTGTGATTCATTCCAGAGAAATTTGGAGAAATGAGGCTTCTGGCATGCCCATGGGGCAGCTCTGTTGCAGGGCAGGGCTACTCCAGCTCTGCTGGTGCCAGCATCAGCGTAACAAATGTGGGTTGCTCTGGTACTCACCCAGACTGAAGCTACTGTCTTGGTCCGTGTTTTGCTGGGTGAGCTTTAGACCTGAGAAACCTTGCTGCAGTGAACCAGTCCCTCACTTTCCAGCTAGAAGCTATCCCAGATTGATTGGAGCTTGGTGTGGAAGTTTTGGGGAATCCAGATGGAACTATTCCTGTCTTCCCAGTTCATTCTCCGTAGTTCCAGGCATGAGGATGTGGTCTTTAATATCCCAACAGCAAGTTGTATAGGGGGAAAAGGCATGGGGTGGCAGTAACAGGGAAAGCACTTCAGGGTTACATCTTCCTGCTATTGTACAGATGGGCCAAAATATACAGCACTGGGCCCAAACTAGTAGGTCCTGCTGACCAGCAGCAGGATGCCATCTGCCTGCAAGAGAACATGGAGCTATAGGCAAAGTCAAGCCCAGAGCTGAATTGGAGCAGATCCATCCCTGTGTGCTTGGTGTCAGTGCTGGAGAGCCCTGACCAGCCGTCCCCTTCCAGGGAGAGCTGCCAAAGAGAACAAAACCAACAACAAAACCTTCACCCAGGGGATGCACGATTAAAGTTAAGCTCTGGTTTTGGTTAGCAGTAAACAGAACAGAGCTCTGCGGGAAAGGGGGAACGAGGTTCTGGTCATTCAGCTTGTCTGCCGAGTCCCACTAAACCCCAGTCTTTTTGTCCTCAGCCTAAAATAATGTTTACCAGCCCTTCAGCAGGCTCTGAGGGGCTGGTGGATGGACAGGCATGCTGTGAACCTGGGTTGGGGCTGAGCAGGTGATGGTCCTGGCTCAGATTTTCTTTACAGCCCTGTGAAGGGGAAAACCTGAGTTACTTGTGGGGCTCACTTTGGTGGTGTCAAACCCCCCCAGATGAAAACAGAACTGCTTTAAAGTGAAGGTGAGCATCTGAACACAATCCAGGGTGCCAGGCAAGGAAGGGTCATAGCCCCAGAGCTTTTCTGGAGTAAGGGAAGTGTAAGCGAGCTCAGAGACTGGTGCTTCAAATATAGTTTCTTATCTGCTGCATGCTTCTTTGCACACTCACTGCCAGCAGCTTTCTGGGCCGTTCAGCTTTACAGCAGGCAACAGATGGAAGAAGTGACTTTGATTTTGCCATCATTCTTCTTCCTGTGGAAACCTTTTCTTTTAAATCCCCCTTGAAAGTTGGCTGCTTCAAGTAAAGAAACTATTTTTAAATATAGTACATTCTGATAGAAAATTGGGGGGTTCTTTGAGGTGCACTGGAAATATCTGCTTTCTCTCTCACTTTGAAAATTGCACTGTTGCAATGCAGTATCATGCTGGAAGGAGGTGGTTTTATTAAGGACTCTCTTTTAGTAGTGACTTTGAAGGAATTACAGGCAGTTACTGGGCAGTTGCAGTGGTGGGTTGGCAAGCAATAAACTGGACTGGGTCACTGCTGTTCAGGACATGTGAGAAGCTGTCACTTCCCAGTCAGCCCTGGAGACCAGAGTGGTGCTTCAGAGATCTCCGGTGGTTCAGACACCTCTTCAACCTCGCCGAGGAGCTCACTGACCAGATTGCGTTTCCCCTGGCATTGCACAGCAGTGGGGAACAGCAGTGGGAAGATGGTGTCTGCTGCTACGGGAGCAAGTGCAGGAGATCCCTGACAGTGGGAACTGGAGGGGGAATTTCATAAAGGCCTTTTTGGTTGGCTCAGCATGCATGCGTGGGAAGGGCAAGCGAAGCCAGGAGTTTATCTGTAAGATCTCCAGGATGTGTTTCCCCCACGCAGCCCCTCTGGCTCCCTCCTGCCATCACGAGCTGCTCTCACTGTAAATAAAGGAATTGGGTCACCCCCAGCTTGTCTGGGTTGTTGCTGCTGGGGCTGCTCCATGTTTGTGTGTTGTTATGCAGAGGAGCGTTTTCCCCCTCATAGAGCCTTTCAAGGAACTCGGTGGGTTGGAAGCAGGAGAGGGGAGAGAGCTGTGAAGTTCTTTGTATTTATCTAATGCTGCAGGACAGTTATAATGGGAGTGCTTCAGTCTTAATTAACTCTGTACCTGCTTGGCATTGTACCGCCTTTGGCTCCTTGGCTTTTGTAGAGCTGTGAGAAGGCACATACAGCCAAGGCAGAGAGCTCTGAGTTTGTCTGAAAGGTGGTACTGAGTTCTGCTTAATTGCTTCTCGTGGCACCACTCTGCTGCAACATTGGGTTGTCAGCAGGATTTCCTCCAGAGAGCAGCCTCCTCTTGGAGGGAACGGATCCTGCTTGGTCCTGAGTTTCCTCCACCTTTTCTCTTTCCTCCTCTGCTCCTCAGAAAGCTGAAGCAGAATTATGCTCAGCGTACACACCATACACCAGCAGTCGTGGATGATGTCCTGCATGGGATGGTTGGGTTGGGAGGACTGAGCCTGGGGGAAGATGAAGCAGAGAATAATTGTTCAGCCTCCTTTGACATGGGAGCAAATGGACTTTCCTGCCCCACTGCTGTCCTTCGTGCACATGGACGTGTCCAGGGATGGAGAAAGAAATACATGGCAAAGCTGCTGCAAGCCCACAGAAAGATGTGCACTGGGCAGCTGGCCGAGAAAGGGGTGTTAATCCTTTCTAATGTGATAACAAGATCCATTCTGGGGCTTAGTTTTGCATGTCTTTTCCCCAGAGAACAAGGGTTTCATGGTTAGTGGATTCATTACCATTAATAAGTTATTTGGACTGTGCCTGTTACAAGTAACAAGGAAGTCAGATTGACCTTTTCTGCATGTGGAGGTAGATGGTCTTGGCAGAGGTAATTCATTTATTTTGTGGATTTTGGGGGTTCCTTCATTCTGCAACACTGTTGTTTTTCATCTGTGCTCTCCTTCCTTCTTTCCCCTTTTTGGTTCTGCCAGCAGGGTCATCAAGCAGAGGAACTAGAAAAAGGCCTTAAATTTGCAGTGCTTGCTGTCAGTCGGTGTGTCCCTTCCCCTCTGTACTCGGTGGTGGCAGAGCATCATGCAGGTGCAGGTCCTTCCCAGCCGGACGGATGCTCATGGTGTCTCTGTGCCCAGGGCAGACATGGGAGAGGGAAGGGCTTGAAAAGAGCTGGACTGGAAGTGGCCCCCATGCGACTGGTTTTGGCCTGTCATACAGAGGACTTCTACTTTGTAAATTATTTTGGGGGCAATTGCAAAAATGAGCAAGGCAGAGAAAAGGGAGGATAAAATCAGTTAGGCAGCAGCAGAACCAAATCAAGCTTCATCTACCCTTCGCAGTCAAGCTGTGCTTTGTTTTCCTAGTATTATTTTCCTCCCACAGCTGCCAAAGTAGGTCGTTCTGTTGGTTCTCCAGGGGGTTTGGGCCCAGATCTTCTCTATGCAGCTTATTAGATCACAGCCCAGGGCACTGTGTCTGCAGGCAGTATTTCTTCTTCAGCCCAAGGCTTCCTAAACAGTGACTCAAATCTGTGTACGTGGCTCATCAAGAGCCTTTCCAGTTGCAAGGTGTAGTGAATAGAGAAGTGTTGCACAGGAGGGGGATTGGTCCTGTAGGTCCCGAGCTTGGTTGCGTTCCCTCCCTCCAGCGAAACTGGGTGCACGGGCTCCAGCAGAATTGGCTGGCACGCTGCTCTCTGGCTAGCTGTGTCCCTCCCTGTCCAGCCTGCCCAGCTGGGGTGGGCATATCAGGAGATCGGAGAACAGCTCTGGGGGCTGAAATAAAGATGATTAATGTGGGGCAATGAACACGTATCAGAGTCCTGCAGCTGGGAGGGCAGATAGCTGCGAAGTCGTGTGTGGTGCTGAATGTTATGTGTGTTGTGCCGTGGTGGGAGAGGCAGCTCTCGGGAGCTGGGATGCGAGATCAGAGTGGAGCATCGCCCTGATGCATCAGCCCTTCTGTCTGAGCACCTCTTCCGTGGTCAGTGTTCTTGGCACGGCCATGTGTGTGTCTGCATCTAAACACAAAACTGCTCCCAGGAAAGGAGCTTGTGCATCCATAGCTGCTAATTACACAATCATCCCTCCAGATGGTCCATCTCCCTCTGCAAGTCCAGCTTTGCTCTGGGTAGAATCCTAATTACACTGGCCCATGAGCTGTGGTGGGCTGAGCCTTCCCATCCTGCCTGCTGCCAAAAGGTGTTTGTGATCAGGAAACTCCTGCTGCTGGTGTTGTGGTGGGATATTGCTTTCAGGGTGATGGTGATGGAAGTAAGTTTTTGCTGAGTTTCACAGCTCCACCTGGCTCTGGAGCAGGTTTTCCTGGAAGATCAGTTGTAGTTTGGAAGAGTATGTCCCTGGAGTGGCACATCCAGAACAAAGAGCCTTGGTGAGCATTGTTTTAAGGGGAATGAGATCTGTTGAGCCTTAGCTGAAGGTCCAGGTACTTTGATGAGAAGGTACCAAATGAGACCTCTCCTGCCTTAGGGACTCATAGAGCAGCTCTTTGCCTGTAACCCATAAAGTCCTGGTTTCAAGAGTGGTGAAGTCAGCCGCAGGGAAGCCGGTTGTACCCCAGAGTCCTGTGGCCATGCTACTTTGCTGTATTGGGCAGTCCACAGCGTAGTCCAGGCTTGGTCTGGGCTCTGGGGGTGTTAGACCCCTGTCACCACCACAGGGTGCAGAAAGCCCTGATCCCAGTGTCCTATTTGAAAGACTTTAGAGCTACTGAGCACCTGCTACTAAATTTCTTGAGAGGAGGCTAGTGGGACATGCACCTGTGTCCCAGGTGTGGTGTGGTCCTCACTGTCTTTGAGGGTGCAGGAGCCCCTTCCACCTGAACGGAGCTCCTCTCAGCATACCCACTAAGGCCAAAATGGAGCTGTCGGGGCTCCGCCTTCCCCTTGTGAGTTAGGAGAAGGCACTTCTCAGGCATCTCTTCTCCTCCTCCCTCTGTTTCTTCTCTCCAGTTCCCCAGCTGTCTTTGCCAAAGTCTGTAGCGCTCCCAGACAAGTCCCTGCGCCTCAGTGCGTTTTAATCCTTTGCAAACCTCCGCAATACCCCGCTCTGTGTGACAAACTCTGCTGGTTGTAGTATCTGATCTTCCAGCAAACACTGTGCTAGCGTAGCACTCAGCCTTTTCTTCAGCTTGTTTTATATGGAAATTTCCTCCAAGTGAAACCAATTTGTGGGAGGGGAAGGAGGAGGCTTTTAGGCAGTCTTGGAGGAAAAACATTTTTCAAGTTTTTCTTGTCTCTTGAATCTAAGGCATAGAAACTGGGAAGAAGATATTACAGTTTTGTCTAGAGGTGTGGGAACACTGTGCAATGGGAGGGGAATAGCTGGAGAATACGTTTAATTACCAGCGAACAATGCCCAATTCCTCTGACATGCCACTCTTGCCTATTCCTGAAGCTGCATGAACCCTCAACATCCATCTCAAGTAATTCATTGATGGAGGAGAGCCAAATTCCCCAGGAAAGTTGTTCGGGGTTAATTTCCCCTCAGCTCTGCCCTGCAGGAATTGCTCTGTCCTTAAAGTTCAGTTGCTGAGTGACTCCTGCTTTACTCAATGGTTTTGGGGAGCAATTTCACGCAATTGTATGGAATAACACTAGTTTGGCACTCATTAGAGACGAATTTATTCAATAGTTAGGTACATTCAGAAACAGATAAAAATACAGCTGTCCTGTCTTGAAGAATTACCTGCTTATCTTGGTCATATAATTTGTGTGTTGCCTTTTCCCTTATCTCCTGACTGATTATATAGCATCTTAGATCCCCGCAGCTGTGAACACAGCAGATAAAGTCGGCTCTAGGACTTTGCACATTCTCATTTTGAGCAGTGCTTCAGCAGTGCAAGTGCTGGTGGGTCTCACTAATGCTAATCAAACAGCATGAAAAGTCCCAGGCTCTGCTTGCTCGCTGATCTGCCCCAGAGCACGCCTTGGGGAAAAAAGGCACATCGCTGCCATGCTACAATTAGAGCACTTGCTTATCTTAGCTGTAACAGAGCCATAAACTTTATCCAGGCCATTTAAATCAGATATGCAGTAAGCATACAGTTCCTATTAATGGGGGCTCTTTCTTTGCCTTATGTAAGAACAGAAGGAATTTGAGATGGCCTGTGGCTGGGTGTCTAAATGTTAAAGTTCAGCTCAGTCATCACAGAGATGTGCTGAGGGGCAAATTTATTGGAAAGCTGCTTTGCCATCAGCTTTTCTGAAGCATGTTCTGAGCATCAGAAGGGCTCTCTTAAAATCCTTCGATAAAAACAAAGAGTTCCCTAGATTTTTGGGAAACACCTGGCCTGCTGGGATTTTTCTCCCTATACCCTCTCGTTTCAACTTTCAACTGCCCTGTTCACTTGGGAAAACTCAGGCTGATCTTTAACTGAAAGATCACTGGTGCCTTACAGGACGCAGAAAGTTTTGTAGACAAAGGTAGGGCCTGATATCTCAGCTGCAGCTTGCTGTCCCCAGTCTGATGGGGCTGAAAGGCCAAGGAGAAATAACACACCCAAACCAGGGACAGAAACCAGCGCCTTTTGCTGCTGCTGAAACAAGGGATGCATCGTTTGTTCTCATCCTTCTTTCTTCCCCCTCCAGGACGTACAACCTTACCTTCCTGCATCCGTACTACCGGACAGACGAGGCGGAGGAGAACCCGTTCATCTGCTCATCACATCGTGAAAACGGCATGCAGAAATGCTCCAACATCCCAAACAGGAAGGAGTACAAGGTGGAGTGCACCTTGAGCATGGACTCCTACACCCCAAGTTCATACAACCCTGATTTCAGCAGCAGGAATGCCTGCATAAACTGGAACCAGTATTACAACGTATGCATGGCAGGGGATGTAAACCCACACAACGGAGCTATCAATTTTGATAATATTGGATATGCCTGGATAGCTATTTTTCAGGTAGGATTCTCCTAAAGATTTTTCTGTTTTGTCATCTATTGCTTGGAAAGATTTTAATAGATGCATCAGAGGAGAAAGGAATTTGCTTGCACCTGTGTGAAACTGCAAATGAAGACACATGGAGTAAATGAATCGGACAATAACCTGCACAAGTGTTGCAAGAGAGCATTTGGAGAGAATAGCCACTTTTTCAGTGCATTTTAGAAGAGAGGGGAAATGCTTCTTGAGACAGACAAAAGTATGGAAAGTTCTAGCACTGCAAATCAGACCTGGATAAATCCCAGGGATTTTTGAGTGTTAGGGTCTTTATTTATTGCTGTAGTATCAGGAAATGGAGAGTGTTGTTGAAGTCCTTAAGCAAGATTTAATATCATTCTAAAATGTAGGAACTAGCTTGATGGCGTGGTTTGGGCTTGATTCTAGAATTACAGGGTTATACTGGTTAGCATGGTATGCTGGAGGGTGGAAGAAATCTGTTCCGGCTAGAATACCTGTGAAGAGATACTACTCAGGTGCAATTTGAGTCTCTCTTGATCCACACCTATACAGCTCTTCACTAGAGACCAAAGTGCTTCTAGCTCACATTGGGGGAGCCTTTACAGGTGACAGAAACACTCCAGCAACTGAAGCATTTTCAAAGCATTTGTAGCTCTGGAACATTGGATAGCTCATCTACAGAGTCCAGAGGCTATGGTCTCTTAGGGCCAGCCTATTTTAAATGATCCATGTACTGTTTCCCATTTTTAATTTGCACTTTCTGGTTTTAATGCAAATTTCTTTATGCTTTTGGCTAGATGCCCTGTTTTATTTGGTCTTCCTCAAGTGTAGGTGACATCTATTCCTAAAAGAGAAAAAAATTCTCCTTTTAATTTTGTAAATGATGAATAATTACTCATTCAGAGCTCTAAATTTCATTTATGAATTTCCTTCCAGTTTCACATTGTAATACGAACTTAATAACTTTCAATTTTCATCTGGGAGTTGTAAAGGGGCGATTGCTTGCTCTGAGCATCTTGTCTGCTCTCGTGCTGTCACAGCAGCACACCTCGCTGCTGGTGTCAGAGGCTTAAAACCAAATCCAGAAGGGTTCAGACAGATCCCAAGTCTCTACTAGGCTACGTTTTTTAAAATGCTTTGGTTCTTTCCTGGAATTAGTATGTCAAGAGAGGAGCTGCCATAGTAATTTTGAATATTCCTGACTGGTAGTGAGTGTTGCATAAAGGAAAGAGGGAAATCAAAGTGAGAATAGTAGATAGGTCTCTGGCTGCACTTGCATTCTCCTTTTTCTTGCTCTTGCATAGTTCTTTGACAGAGCTTGATGGATGTGCCCAGGAGGTCCCGTCTGGCTCCCACCACGGGGTAGCAATGTTCTTGCCAGAGAAAGGGCAGAGGGCAATGCGTTGCAGAGTGCCTGTGCTAGCGCATTGAAAATGAGCAGGTGCTTTTCGAGGGGTCCTCTTTCCTTTTTACTTCCAGAGCCTTTTTGCAGACTGCAAGTTTTCATTTCATGTTGGTATTTCATTTCCTCAGCCTGAAAATGTAGTTTTAAGCCAGGAAGAACACGCTAGCCACCGCAGAGGTTTCAACTGATTCCTTCAGGCAGCGCAGTGTCTGGCAAAGTTGGATATTGTATCCATAGATCATTTTGGCAGCTGCCAGGAGGTTTATGATTGGTTTTAGTGCTGCTTAGGCCATCCAAGTGCTAAAGGGTACTTCCAGCCAAAAACTCTTCTTACATCTTTATTCCTTTTAGAAGTAAGGACTCACTTTTAGAAGCTGAAAACAATACAATTCCAGGTAAAGAAACAGTTGTTGGGAGTAAGGTGCTTGCTTAACTTTGATATGGAAAAAGTAAATCATTACTGCAAGAGGTGGGATGCTAAATCAAAACAACTGCTGTAAGCAGAGAACATTTAACAAATAAAGCTATTGAGTTGTGTTCTCATTACATTTAATAGTTGAAGCTGGGTAGCACCAGGTCAGCAGTTAGATGAGGCCTCGAAGTAAGTAGTGCAGAAAGCAGAACGGAGGAGCTTCCCTGTGAATTGGTATTGAATTACTGGGCAAAAAGCACTCTGCTGTGTTCTGGATGAGACAGGTCCAATTGTCCTGATCCCTTCTGAGGAATAATGAATACGTGGTACTTTGCAAGAGTTATAATGGTGGACTGAACCTCAAGGTCTGGCAAGCCTCCAGTTTGCATAATGGCAATCTTAGGACTCAGCTGGATAGAGCATCCCACAAGATTTATCCCAAATGGGTTGGAAATCTAGCATGGTTTAAGAGCTGTCAGAAGGGAGGTTGGTGAAATGAGCGCCACAGGTGAGGTTCAGGAGGGAAGGGTCCAAGTGCAGTGACTGCAAGTCGTGCCCAAGAGTTTCCAAGGGCACAGTCTGATACTGTGCAGACTATGAACAAACTAAACCAAAAGCAGACTTTGACAGGAAAATCTGAGGATCTCTACTCCAAAACGTCCTTGCGAATGGTACACCAAGGCAGGAGGCTAGCAGTATGGCCAAGCTCTTTCAGCTGCCAGAATTTGGATTTAAGCAGCCAAGCTGAAAGACATTTAACTTCATGGTAGTGATCCTGAACTTGCAAGTAACCTGGCACGTGGCAGCAGGGCGTACCAAATGGTAAAATGCATTGTTGACCTTCCAAGTAGAAGAGTAAGTCAGAGGCATCAGACAGGAGAAACCAACCTAGTGCAAACAAAAAATCTTAAAGTAATACAGACAATGGCTGCATCTACGGGTATTTGAAAGGATAATAATTCCTTATGTAATCCTGCAAATGATTAATGTTTTGATTCCCCTCATTTGTTGTGTAATAGGCTAATTCACGTATATAATTGTTACAAAGGCATGTTCAATGGCAAATTATGTGAACTAATTAGCTTATTACAGAATAAATGAAAGGAGATGGAACCTAAATTAACTGTGAGGTTTGGCATGATATTAAGATCCTTTTATTGCACATGAATTTCAGGTGCAACAATAAAAGCAGTAATTACAGGTATTGTTGTCACACTGCAAATGATGAATTACCCACCTAACCAAAGTCCAATTTAATTTGAATTACTGACAGTCTCAGTGGAGCAACCAAAACACTGCCACCTTCCTGACCATCAGTCTTGGTGTGGCCAGGCCTGAATGCAGAAACCCTGTTAAAACAAAAGGGGGTTGGATGGCTGGTAAGATACAGTTTGGCAGAAAGAGGTGATTTAGGCTACTTTGCAGACCACAGAACCATTGCTTGGATGATTTCACATCTGACTTGCAGAAAAGCAAGACCTATAATAGCACTTCACATCAGGAGGCAATGCTTTTGGCAAAACTAGTGAGGCAAAGTTGAAGGAGCAATAACCATCAGCTAGGCAGAACCAAGACAAGATTAAGGAAACAAGCTGTTCCTCTGTCCCTCCTTCCCGAGTATAGTTGGAAGGACTGAACTATGAGAGCAAATGTACGGGGAAAAAAATTATATGGACATTTCAGGAAATGTCCATCCAATACAAGAGAGATTTGTATGGCAACTTAGAGGGGCTGTGACACTGCTGGTGCTGGCTGAGTTACCTTTTCTATGGCCTCTTCTTCACGTGTATTTCAGAAGTAGGAGCATTTTCTAAGGGGCTTCCTTAATGAAAGACCCTCTTGAAATTAGTCCTTGGATGCAGCTCTCAGATTCATGATTCTGTCTCTGGCTTATGTTGTTATAGGCGCATATAGCTTCTATGAGGTTTTGCTTAAGAAGACATCTCGGTTAACAAGTTGATCGAGTCATACAGGTAACACATCTCTGGCCCATGATCAGAAGGCCCTAGAGAGAGAATTCTCATAGGAGACTATTTTGAATTCAGCAGCCCCATGGCTGCTGTCGGGGGCGAGGGTGGGGAGAGCAAAGCCTGGTTGTGTTCACGGGAGCTGAAGACAGCCCAGCAGGCGCACGACATGATAAGAATGCCCAAGAAAGGAAAAGCTGAATCACCTTCTGAGGAAAGATGTCTGGGAATAGAGCAGTGTTAAAGGAACTGTCAGCAGCAGCAAGAGTTCAAGGTGTTATCTTGATAGCGTGCTTGGATGGAGAACTTCTCTTTTCACCTGGTCTCACCAAAGCTAGCAGTATGTTACAGCCACGGAGGTGTGGGTGACCAGCTTGGGAGACAGAACCAAGTTTGGGGTGGGAAAATAGGGGGATTGATGCCACCCACTTCTTCCTTCATTTGTCCTTCTGCGGATACTTTACTCCCAACGCGATGGCAGGCTGCCTGGGCAGGTGTGACAGCTGGCAGTGACAGCCGTATGCTGCAGGCCACCTGCCGAAATAGCCCTTTTGTTTCGATGTGAAGTTACCTCTTCTGTGCTCTATCTTGTCAAAAAAGCCCCTGGGAGCTTGTGTAAGCTATCTCAATCCAATCAAGGATTTATTCATTTTGACCCTGCTCTATGTGCTGATGAGGAGCTTGTTTTGTCTCCCTGTTGCTGACTCTGCTTCTGCCAGGATCTGCATCCCTGCTAGCTGTGCCTGTAGATGGGCCAGCTGAGAAGGTACAGAGCTTGGCAGGAGAGTTCAGGTTTGGAAAGAGGAAGGTTCATTTGTGTCATTTCACTATTGTTTGGTGCCCTGATCTGTTCCACAGCCATTGCCCACTTCACATTGTTTCAACCTCTGTTCATCATGATTGAAATCATTCCCTGAGGATTTCTCCCTTGCCTGGAAATCTTTCAGCTAAATCTGTAATAGGAACCATCTCTTCTGTTCGAATTAAAGGAAAAACTATATGCACTTCAATGTGCTTCTGCTATGGCCAAACACAAGAATGAGCTTGGTGTCCCTCTTCATCTATACTGTCACTCAAGAAAAGATCTTGTTTGAGGAGATAAGACTCTCTAACATCCCTTTCCCTTAGGGTAAGCACAAACCTCCGCTCTGGAACCTGCAGGCAGGACAGAATTGGCAGGGTCATTCCTGTTTGTTCCTACTCACTCATCTTCCTCTTAGCTGGGCTGTCTGCTCGGGTGGATATTAACAGGGACCTTTGGGGGCCTGTTTCTCTTGCTTTGTTGCTGGGACCTCAGGGTACCTCAGCCAAGTTCCTTACAAAGTGACAGCTCAGGAATGGTTACCCCAGTGTCTCAAGAGTATTGTATGCAAGATGCTACTAATACGCTTCCTTGCCTGTCTGCTGCAACCTCTGTTCTTCCATTTCCAGTAGCCTTAAATATTTTGGGGAACAACCAAAAGGCACACTGAAGCAGAAGGAAGTGAAAGAGCCTGAGGCTTCCAACTGCAATTGTATTTATGCGTGCAACATGTAGTTTTGTGTGCCATGTTTTTCAGAAGCAGCTGTCATGCTGGATGCCCATGTTTTTAGAGTTCATTGAGTAGATAATTTTTTGGCCAAAAGGACTTCTTTTGTCAAATGGTTCATTCTTTAAATTGGAGATATTTCAACAATGCTTATCTGTGCTGAATTTGGCAAGAAAAGAGTTCTAAGCTTTTCATTCCCACCGCTTCAAGATGATGCTTTGTCACTAGACTTGAATCTGGTTTGCACCACCAAAAATATTTCACTCTAAATGATGGGGTTTGAGTTTTGTTGGTGTTGCTTTTTTTAATTTGGTCAGCCAAATAAACATCGTTTTCTGTATTTGAAGAGCTTTCATGCTGAATACCCAATCTAAAAATACCCAGCCCCTTTAAGCATCTCAGAGTGTGCTTCCAAGAGGATTGGTTGCTTTTGAAAAATCTCCTTCATTTTGAAGGTTAGAAGAATTGTCTTATATAGCACAAGTCAGAGAGGCCATCCTGATTCCAGGTCTGGGCCCACTAACCTATGGGAGGTGTTGGAGGGACCCAGTATGGCACTGAAACCTACTGCAAATTCTGTAGTTTTGGAAGGGTTTCATCTTACCTCAATCATAGATTCTTGTATTCAGAGTAGAAAAAGGGGTGCCTGCAGCAAGCTGTGGCCCAATCTGGAGTCCAGTTAGGTGATGAAAAAGCTACTGGTCTTGAGGTACATCAACAGTTCTTACAGGGAAATCTTAATTTGGTTTAATTGCCCCAAACCTGCTCCATGATCAGTTGCTGCTATTGCACCTTGCACTGTGAGTTGTACATAGGCTACGGGAGGCTTGTGTGCTACGCCAAAGGTTCAGCTCCTTTACCCTGATGTCCCCACACAACTGTCTCCAGACTGTGTTGAGTTGGCAGATACATCCAGGAGAACAAGACACCCCCCACACACTCTAATTAGTGTGAATGGGTAAAGCTTAAGACACTTGGACACCTGAAATGTATTTTTGTGTCCTAAGTCTTGAACAGAGGGCTGGTTGTGCTTGAAGTTGTGCACCCTTTGTCCCTAATAATGTCTAATACAATTTGAAACAAGGTGTAACAATATGCATAACAAAAATCCTTGCTTTTTTCATTTGGGTCAGTACCCCAAACTGCTGCTGTGTTCCAGACAGTGGTGTATGGAGAAGAGCTGTCATTCATGTGACTGCTGTATGGTACACTCATCTGTATGCAAGGATCTTAGTCTGGCTTCGGTTCCCTTCTTCTCATTGCAGACTCTTCATCTTTCAGCTTTGCTCTGCTATAAAACTCTGATTTATGGCGCTCTCTATGATAATGGACTCATTATTGCTGAAGCTAAACAGTTAAATACATTCCCTGTGCATAAGATACTTTACACAAACAATGAAGACAGAGGATAATTATCACAGTAAATCAAACCTCATGGATATGGACTGAGATGTGATTTGTTAGAAGCAGCAGTCATCTGAAATCAGTGATGGTTTTGCTATTGGAAGAGGATCTTGCATTATTTACTGTGAAACGGAGAGACAGCAACTAACCTTCCTTTTATAGGAAAAGTTGTTGACTTTTTGTGTAATTTTTAAGCCCGTAGATTTACTTTCTTGAGGTTTAGGGCCACCAATAACAGTATCGGTGACGTGTCCAGCTTTATTGCACACTGGCTGCACTCTGCTTTTCAAGATCCACTGTGAACTGGTAATGCTGACCAGAGATCACGTTTATGTGGAACAGATTTGAGACATCACAAATCCAAGACACGCAAGGTTGCACAGCTCCCTTTTTTTCTGCTTTGCAGGGCCAGTTTTCAGAGCAGATGCATGCTTTGCAAGACTCAGTTTACAAAGAAATGGCTAAAGTCGCTTTGGAAAGTAAGCAGGCCCTCAAAGTGAAAGGAAAAGCATCTGTTCAAAGGACGTTACTCAATATAATAAAACCTGTTTTTTTCTGACCACAGAGGTTACTTAAGAGGAAATAATTAAAAATTGTGAGGTTGACTTCAAAAATAGTGATTTGATTAGCTGCCAAGCACTCTGCATATGGAAAAGGAGTACTCCATTATTCACTGGTCAGTGCTTGCTAGCCAAATCAATATGCCCAAGAGGGCAGAATACATAGATAAGAGGCTTTCAGAAATTAATACTGAAGGCCTTATAAAACTTACTGAGACCATCATAGTAACTAATAGCGTGCTCAATTTCTGTCATTGGATCTTGTCTTGATGACGTTTATAAAAATAAAAAAGCCTTGCAGCAGGGCCAGGGAAATGATGAGATAAAAAGTAAATAAAACCAAATAATCATGGTAGTCCTCAGAGTTGGTGCTCGGTTCAGCACAATTGATTTTGATGCAGATAATGCTCATCTTGTTCCCAAAGGACCCAGTTCAGGCCAAAGAAAAAGAGGCTGAGTGCAATTTATAGATGTCAGTTAAGATGAACACTTCAAATGGTTTGGAAACACTTGGGTTTCTCTATATCTCTATCATCTCCTGCTTTGGCCAGGCACTGAGTTGAACAAGCATCTGCAAATCTGAAATCAACCACCAAGGAAATTTCTGTTTGCCAGAGCTATGCTTTATAGGGGTTTTGATCAAAGTGTGAGATGCTGATTTTGGCTCCCATGCTTGGGGAGGCTGTCTCTACAAATGAAGTTTGTTCAAGTAATCATAGAAGTGAAATCTTGCCACGAGAAAGATCAGGCCTCAGGGCTAGGCTGGAGTTTTGTACGCTGTGCATTCAGTTCTTACAATCTTTTCAGCTTCACTTCACACAGTAATTGCCCAAACTTTCCTCAATTGATTAGTGGCACCTCAAGGTTGATTTCTGTCTGCAGCAGTCCATCTGGTACTAGCCATTAGTGCTTTCTAATACACATAAAGTAATTCAGTGTTTGACTTTACTAATTAAAGTAGTTTGGGTTGGAGTTTGGGTATTGGGTTTTTATTCCCCTGGATTATTCTTTTTTTCTTTTTCTTAAATGACACTAAAGCAAAAAATAACCTGCTCTTGAAGGGATTATAGCCAAGAACTTGCAAAAATTTTGGCAGAGCTCAAAGACAAGGATTTTTATGATGAAAACTTCTTGACAAAATAAAAGAAATTGTTCTGCAGAGACCTTTGAAGTGACCCCAGAAAAAACAATGTAAACCTCCTGTCTCCCTGGGAACAATGAGGAGGTCTGAATTAATTGCCAGCGTCTTTAATCGACATCTCCCTTGTGATTTTTCAGTCTGGAGTTTTAGATTGATTCTGATGAGCTTGACTAGAAGACCTGATTCTGTCCCCAATTATGCTACTATAAATCAGACAAGCATCATTGTCACAACTGATGAAATTATTGTGGCATGAGCAAACCAGGAGGATCAGAATCACAGAACAGAAGACGTAAAAAAGAAAAAATCTGGTTGTCCGCTCTCATCCTGCTCATATTAGTATGGTGATCAGGGAGTGCCAGATTGGGGACTGCATGAATGGTGTCTAAGCTGAAGATCAGTGAAGTCAAAATCTGTCTTTTCATTCACCTGAGTGAGCTTTCCGTTAAATTCTTGCAGTGATGGGAGAGAGGGTCAGACACAAGACTCAGGGCCTTAGTACTCAGCCTCATAGGTATTAATGGGAGACAAATGATTTATCCCATGCCTGCCCATGCTGTGTAAGAGGTAAAGGACTGAAAGAGCAGGCAAAGAGAATCAGACTGAGCATCATACAGGATCTCAGGTGGGTTAGAGGATGGCTCTGTTCTCTGCCCAGATTCTCAGTCCTTGGAAGGCAAAAATCATTTCCCCATTCTAAGGGGGCAGCATCTTCTTTCCCGCTGGGTCTGCAGCATGTGATTACAGTTGGGAGCACCCTCCAGGACAACCTTGCCAATCATCTTAATTGAATCTTTCAGCTATTTCCCTGCAGCTGCCAATTTTAGTGTGCCATGTATCTTGCACATCTTTTTCATCAGAGCAGAATTAGGAAACGTGTTTCTTGCTGTCTTATCTCTGTTGATAAATAATCGTATGTTGCATTTATTGGAAGCTTTGAACTGGTACATTTGGAGACGCTGTTTAATATGTCTGTCTGTGAACAACCATTGCTTGAAGAGAATTTAATTACTGAGAATGGATTTCTGAGATTGGAAAGTACAAGAAAGGTGCTCTGGGTGCTTGGGAGACATCTATAAAGGGCTTGGAGGGCCAAATGCTGGAGGTGCAGTCAACTGCATTAATCAGACTGGAAACCGAAGAGAGGAGGAAGTCATTTCTGCTTAGCGAAGTAGGTGATATTGCATTCAGAGTGCCCCAAGGGAGGAACACTAGGCAAAGCAACGCTGAAAAAATATATCCATGTTCTTGGGAGAATAGCGAGAGTTGCTAGCTTTCCCTCTGAGTTCATCTGGTCTGAAAAATAAGCGTGTAGGATCAAACAGTGCATTGCAGCAGTGAACCTTCCACCAGTGCAGATGCCTTTGACTTGGTTCCAAAAACAGTTAAAGAGTTTAGTTCGTGGTGTATAGACCAGCTGTTGGCAAATTCAAATGGTCTGGTTCCCATTTACACCAAGGGCTTGCTGGGGATATGCAGTGAGATCTTGGAGTAGGTAAAAATGCACTCTTAAAGTCATTCAGAGCACTTTAAAGGACAGCAGGAAAGAAGTCCACAACATGGCAAGAATCAGGCTGTAAAAATCATAGACACTGTTCCTGTCCAGACAGGCGGCAATGCATGTGTGTTCTGCATTTCTCCAGAGCTATTTGATTAAAACAAGAAGGCAAATGTCTGTGAGCACGCTCTCTTTATAGGATTGCTAGTACTCTCTGATCCTCAGCAGTTCAGGAATCCTTCCCATAGGTACTGCTGCATTTATACTGGGTGATGAGTCCAAGAATGAATCCACAAAGATGTCAAACAGGAGAACAAAAGCCCAGCGGTCTGTTTATCCCTCCTGTATCCCTTTGGTTCACAAGTGAGTAGTAAATAATGCAAATTCTAATTACATCTTAAATATTCTGAGAGCCGGATTAACATTTTCAGCCCTCCAGAGGAGAAATGTGGTGTGTTGATTGATTCTTGCTGAAAATGCTGTCTAGCATGCAAGAAAAATACCTCTATAAATGTTGGTTGGCCCTCACTCTTGTCTCAGCAGCTGTTTCCCAGGTGGGAGCTGGCAGCGCCTGCAGAAGCCCAACAGCAGCCCTGAGGTAACTCCTTTTGCAGAGAGGGTTCTGTGTTTAATCGTTTTAATACATTCAGTTTGAGAATTGCCAGCCAAACACAAATTTGGTGAAGAGGTGTATCCAATATGTTTGGAGTCCCTGGGCTCATTTTTCATCCCCAAGTGTAAATGGATGGAGCACCTGCTGTGCCAGCTGTGGCAGCCTGCCTCTGAAATGCCCATCCAAATAGAGGGGAAGGAAGGTAGAGGACTTCAAACAGCACAAAGGAGGCAGACTATTTCTTAGGTAGTTGGCGGTGATTTGGTTTAGCCTTGTGTAACCTCCCGACTTGATCCCTCTAGTTTCCCCACAAACCTACACAGGCGTCAAGTGTGGAGATGATCGGCTGCTGTGCACAGCCCACACAGGCAAGGAGTGCGGCCGAAAAGAACTTTGCTGTCTATAGATGTTTCAGCTGTGTTAAAGGAAAGGCAGAAAAGGGCAGTTTGAGTTTGATTGCTTGTCCATTTCACACTGCTGAGAAGACTGATGACTGCCTGTGTCTGCCCAGACAGCTTAACCCCTTCTCAGACTCCAGGGTGAATAACAGTGCTTGCATCCACACAAAAAAATGTGTCTGTTGCTGAAAACTTTCTACCACAGATTGATCTCTGGGGTTCATGTTGACCGAAAGCATTCTTTTTGGTTTTGTTAAACCCGTACTGCTGGAAGCATAGCATTGCTGTCTTAATACCTGTACATCACTAACCAGCAGCGAGGATGTGATATGAAAGAGCATCTAATGCATGTAACAAGGAACAGGAGAGGTGGGTGCAGTTTGTGTAAACGCAGCCAGCATGTCATCAGACCTGATTGCTCAAAGTCTTTAACAACGCTGACAGAGTAAAACAGCTGCAGAGATATTTTTTACCTCCTCCTTGGCAGATCATGTTTATTGGTTTTAGCGTGGAACTGTATTCACTGGCTTCTTCTCACCCAGCTGCATGGTGGGTGTTAAGTTACATGGGAAGTGGGTTTGAAAACTTGCTGGTGAGACATCACCACGTTTGACTTTAGGATGAGAGGAATCGAGCAGGCAGTGTTCCTCTTCCAGCACGCATGAGCTGATGCAAGGTGCTCTGACAGTCTCAGGGAGACTGTGAGTACTGATGGTTGTGTGTACAGCAATGCTCTCCCTCTTGCAGATGTGGTCAAATACCAAAGATCCATATCTAGAGGCTTCTTGTGGCTCCTTAAATAAAAAAACAGGAGAAAAGTGGCTAGGATTCCTGTCTGACTTCCCTGCAAGTGTTTTGCCCTGATGCTCCAGGTGTGACAAGAACATTGTTTTATTCACTGCCTCAACAGCAAGTGCTTTATGGATCACCTTTCTGTACATGCCATACAAAAGTCCTCCACACCAATGAGGCTTGATCCTTTTCTTGTTCACAGCAAGCTAATTCACAGTTCCTTCCCTGCAAAGACGGTTTAAATCAGGAAGGATGCCACTGAAATTGGAGGCAGGTGGCAATTGTGGGTTTATACTAGGACCACCAAGGCTTACATCAGGCGTAGCAAATAGGGTACGTCACTGCAAGTAAATTCAGACAGGAGCTTTGATTTTGATGGAAATTGTGCTGGAATTTCAGGTCTAGGACTAGTAGCAAGATAGCACTAGAAGTTTGGTATGTTTTATCTAAATAAAAAGTGTAAATTACATGGCAGAATTTGCTTTGCTCTGCACACAGCCTGTGTGGTGTTAATTAAATCCTCAGCTTCCTTTTTAGTGGAAGGAAGACTGAGAAAATGAGTATGAAATCAATTCTACATTTAATTAAAGTAACTCTTTTCCATTCAGATGCTTTCCCACTATGATATTGGTGATGCGGTTGTAACGGTGAGCCAGTAGGAATCACAAAGAAATTGGTTTTACAGAAACAAAATTGACTTAAAAACTTAGGAATTTTATGGGTAGCATTACAAAACCAGGAGCCTAAGGTAAAAGCCCAGATCTCTGCACAGAGAGGCTTTTGCTTTATAATCCCTCCCTTGAAATTTTTTGCACTGGCTCAGAACCAGTGTTTCAGATGTTTTATTGTAATATTTTATCATTTTAATCGTACCAGATTCCTGTAGAAACCTCAGGCCAGTCCTTTGGTCACATATTGCTACTATCCTAAGGCAACTGGGAAAAGAAGTGCAGCAGGTCTGGATGGATCCTGAGAGATGCTGTGGAGTGATGAGTACCAGGAACTATCAGCAGATTGTTGTTTACTAACTTTTTGGTTGACTTTTGTTCTTATACTTTCTTTCTCTGTCTTCCTGTAGGTTATAACCCTGGAAGGATGGGTTGACATCATGTATTATGTGATGGATGCACATTCTTTTTACAATTTTATATATTTTATATTGCTTATAATAGTAAGTATGAACTGTGAGATGCTCCCGTTCCTTGTCCTTGTGGGGTAAAGTTGTTCCCTGGACTTGTCACAGAGAAGAGCCAGCTAGGATTCAGAGTGGGAGTCCTTCCTCCCGCCATAAAGTGTAATCATTCAGGTTGTGATCAGTGCTGTGGCGACAGATTATTGGCTACAACAGCCCTTTTTAGTGTCACATGTGATGCACAGTCACAGCTTGTCAAGCCATATGGTCTTCCCTCCCTCTTACTCTCCCAGTCTTGGTCCTGTCACCTTGATGCGTCCTAACTATTGTGCCTTGGCCAAGCAACTGCTAATCAGAACAAAAAGCGGAGAGGCTGTAGCTTGTCTTCTTTTAGCCTTCTCAGTGTGCCAGAGGACACCTCATTTCAGTGAAGAGCCCCCAGACTACTGAACTTCACCTGAGCCCTTTAAATAACATCAAAAATAGCAGTGCACCTTTCTGAAGTCTTACGGTGCTGTTGTTCCTAAAACCAAAAGTATTACTCACTGAAGGTGCTGGAGGTTGCCTTCAGAAGCTGCCATTCCATGTTAGCAATGTTCTGTTTTTACAGTGGGCACAACCTTCTCCAGTGGTCTACAGCTGTGGAAAAGTTAAGCATTTAAGTCAGGAGGAGAGCAAAGGGAAAAGTACCATGTAGATGTCAGGCAGGACGTGGGATGGAGGCACTTCGAGGTGCTTTTGTGGCTGGATATTCTTTATATATAAGCCCACCCTCATCAGTGTGATTTTGAAGGCCTTAGGAAGTCAAACCACCACAGCTCCCACCACCAGTGGGAAAGGCATGGGTCAGAGCGGCGTGAGAGTCTCCCAGTAATGGATAGCATTCTGAAGCCAGGGATTTTTGAGCCTTTAGCAACGAGCCATGCATAGTAGACATTTACGCTCCACTCTTTTGAGCCCTTCTCTACATATGGATCCTTGCAGAAAAGCCAGAAGGTGACTAATCTCCAAGTCACTTGGAGCTGGGAATGGCACCCTTGCTGCTTCTCAAACAGTATCCAAGCTGGTATTACAAACCGGAGAATAGCACTGCACAACATCTCCCAATGGCTTCCCCTGAGGATTCACCAGACAATGGTCCAGATTAAATCCATACGTTTCCTACTGAGCACAGCACAGAGGTTTGGCCATTTAGACAGTGGCACTTTCTTGACGTCAGTCCCTTTCACGCCTAAGGGCACTGATTCTCTGATGGGAATATTTGACATTTTCCTTTGGCTGATTTATGAACCCAAGTGGTGAAAAACCAGTTTATGGACTCAACAGCTGAGGGAAGGATGTAGCTTTAGGTCACTTCACATCCTTGTCCTTGCGACTTCATTTTGAAAACCTGGTATCACCCAAGAACACATCAAGCCAACCAGACAATAAATCAGGCCTTTCTAGGAGCACTGAATCTTCTGGAGATGCATTTCTCTGTGTCGGAGAGATACAAGAGTACAAGGTCACTGATGCATGGACCCTGACTGTCCTCCTCAAAATGAGGGCACACTATGCCAGGGTGTGAAGTGAGAGAGGAGGAGAAGAGGCAGTTTCAGTACAGCACGAATTGGACTTCAAACCATCTTTCCTTGCAGGTTGGCTGGGTGTTTTCTAGTGATCTGTTTTGTGGTGGTAACTGATTGCGTTGTGTTTCATACGCCCTGCGTTAGTAGCAAATGTCATCACTGTTGAGGGGAAGAAAGTGGTGAAGGCTATTGTTAACGGCTTTCTCTACGATTGCCAAAATAATTTAACATGGCTTAAGAGCAAATTTAGCAGCTCAGGCACATGTTGACATAACATTTGGTGAGCAGACTCTTGAGATTTGGCATGTTTGGAAATCTTGGGATTTCTAAGAACCACACTTCAAGTCCAGACAGCATGTGGTGGTGAAGAGTGTGTCTTGCTTTGTAAAGCCCCTGCTAATTTGCTAATTCCTTTCCCTGTGTTTTCTCCAGGTTGGTTCCTTCTTCATGATTAACTTGTGCCTGGTTGTGATAGCAACACAGTTTTCTGAAACAAAGCAGCGGGAGAACCAGCTGATGCAGGAGCAGCGGGCCCGTTATCTCTCCAATGACAGCACAATTGCCAGCTTCTCGGAGCCAGGTAGCTGCTACGAGGAGCTGCTCAAGTACATCTGCCACATCTTTAGGAAGGTGAAACGGCGGACAATACGTCTGTACAATAACTGGCAGAGTAAGCGCCGGAAAAAAGTTAACCCAAACAGCAGCACAAATGGGCAAAGCCACCGAGGCAAAAAGCGCATCACCTCCATACACCACCTCATCCACCATCATCATCACCACCACCACCACCACTATCACATCAGCAATGGGAGCCCGCGGGGGCCATGCTCCAACCCGGAGATCTGCGACCTGGAACTCAAGGTCATGAAACCTGGAGGCCAATTGATGCTTCCTCCTCCATCACCCAGCTTACAGAGCCCTGCTCCTCCTCCAGATTCAGAGTCTGTGCACAGCATTTACCATGCAGACTGTCATGTTGAAGGGCCACAGGTGAACTGTAAGTCTTCCAATGCCCCTGCAAGCACTAAACTGACTGCTGGACACTCCAACCATGGCAACATGAACTATCCTACCATCCTGCCTTCTCCAACTAGCAAAGCCAGTTCTGTTCCAGTTCCCAAAGGAAAGAAGAATGGCAATTCACCTGTGGCCGTGGTTAATAGCCCTGTAAATTTGGGCATGGATTCTTATGGGAAGCTGCAGCAACTGGTAGGAGAGCATGGTAAGGACAAACAGACTGATTTTTTTTTTTTATTTAGGAGAACTGGGCAAAGGGCAAGTTGCTAAAGAGTGAAGGTGTTAATGATAGCCATGTAGGTTGCTGAAGATGGAGGCTGTTTTGTGAATGCTATTTGAACTGAGCGCTGAAGCCAGAAGAAGGCCAGGTTGAGGGACTGAGAGCTCTGTTCCTTCTACCCTTGTATTTGCAGTCATTGGGTAAAGCAAGATACAGGATGGTCCGGGCAGTGAGTTCAGGCCGCTGCTGGAGGCCTCTCTCCCATGGTTACAAAGCATGTGTTTCTGAGCTCCTCTCATGTGCTTAGTGATACCCTGGAGATTCTCCTTCTGTTCCTACCCAAGAACAGATCTATGCAGCCCCTGGAATTACATCTCTGGTGAATGATGGACCTGCTGGCTGCAGCCCTGCACCAGAAAAGCCCCAGCTGCTGGGAGATGGTACCTTGAAAGGGAAGAGCAGGTGGAAGCTGGTGGAGAAGTGTAAGGTATAGGAAACATAGGAAGTGTGAAACAGGGAGGCACCGAAAGAACTCAAAACAAGACACTTGTAGAAACCCCTAGCTCTGATGGGCCCCTGAGCCTCTAAATTTCTTTCTGGTAAGAAGGGGCAGAAGGTTTGGAGGAAGGCCCATGGCCATTGCAGGGTCTTGCTCTGTGCTAGTCCTCGGAGGATGCATGTGAGGGCAGGAACGTAGCAGAGCTACAGGTCTCAGGCTTTCTCTTTCATCTTTCCCCATGTGCAGAAGAAATGTAGGACTGAGTGTTAGTGCGTATTTGGAGCTCCATTCAATCTGAAAGAATGAGGAACATCCTGGGGACTCTTTTGTACCTCTGTCCCATCCCTGTACAGACTGCAGCCACACCAGCACGACTAGTTGGTATAGTTTTATCTCCCTTCACATATAAATCAGTCACTGCTGGAGTAGTGATTACATGCAACACTTTGGTTTCTATTCTGCAGAATGTTTCCAGTCCTCGTGGCTGGAGCTGAAGGCTGAAAAAAAGACTCTTAAGCCCTCAAACAGTAAAAAGTCAGAAAGATGTAGCTTCTATTTTTTAAGCTTTTCAAACCAAACTCATTATCTGTTTTTTTCAATGCCTGTGTTTTCCAAAACTGTTTATCTGCGTGTGCATGGACACAAATATTTATCCTAGTGACGTATGTGCTGAAAAAAAACCAAGCCCAGCTTGGGGGGGGTCACAGTAAAGGTCGCTTGCCAAATAGGTTGGGTGGCTTGTCTTTGTTAATTTTTTTTTTTAAGTGACCATACAAAAGGGTAAAGTGGTTTGTTTACAGAAATTGCCTTCGGCAGACATTTCTGTACGCTTGGGAGCTTAGCAGGAGGGCAGAAGGGGGCAACATTAGTTGCAACGTTCTTCCATTGTTAAGCAAGGGCTTTACATGAGTCACTCGTTCATCTTTAACTATGCCAGTCAATGAAGGTTATTATGAGAACGTGTATTTACCTTGAGATAAAAGCCCAGGCTCAGCAAAAGTCTGGAACTGCGAAAGCAGGGATTACCAGAAGAGCTGTTGCTTGGAAGGCAGTGCTCAAGTCAGAGGTTTGGTTCTTGTGCTTGCAAGGGGATCTGCTGCTGGGATCCTCTTCAGAAGAAGAAAGCCCCATATCTCAGTACCAACTGTGACATCCCAGGGCCACTTCAGTGACTTAGGACATTTTCACATAGCCTGTGGTGGTTCTTTGAAAGCTGGAGGTTACGTGAGTTCCTATTAATAATGCAATTATAGTATCCTCTTTTTAGGGAGGCATTTCAGCCCAGAGCGTGCCAAAATGCTTTAAACAAATCTCCTGAAATTGTTTTGTCTCTTTCAGAAGTGTGGTCATATCTAGGGGAAGGGGTGGATGCCACAGCTCTTGCCTGGTGAGCGGCAGCTTATCTGGCACCCTGAGGAGCATGGGGCCTGTGAAGGGAAGCAAGTCAGCTGGGTCCATCTGGAGACCCTGTCACACAATGTGTCAGTGCCCAGCTCTACCCCTCCATGGCACTGGCGCTTTCCTGGCCCTCCTTCCCAGTCTTGCCGCAGCCCCTCCTGCTACACCAATAAGGCTGAGTCAGGTTCACTTCTGCAGTGCAACCATCTTCATACAGCAGAGATGACGGATGGGTCTTCCAGGCTTCAGGAGGATCTTTAAGTGCCAAATAAGCTAGCTCCTGAGGGTGTAGCTCTGTCACACACAGCTCCCGACTCATGTTTCTCCATCCCAGACTAAACTTAGCAAAAGAGCCATGTTAAGTCCCTGCTCTGTACATGGCGGGGAAGGTGAGGCGGGCTCACAAGCTCGCCCGACCCTCCTGGTCTCAGCCTCTTCGGGCAAACAAAGAGCTGTTTCACTTAATTCTCCCTCTGCTCTTACAAGGCAACAAGCAGAGTCTGTTCACTGCAAGACTTGTGCAAGGAGAGCACACAAGTGATAATTGAGAGCATTAAGGAGGCATTAGCAGCCAGGGCACTCACAGCCCCAGCTGGAAACAAGGTTGGTGTCTGCTGGGAAAGATGCAATTGTGGGAGAGAGTATTCTCTTCCCTTCTTTTGTTGTGGAATTGAACAGCGTAGAGTACAGCCTGTTCCTCCGTGTTCTCGTGCCCTGCAATGCTGTGAGGTTATTTTAGCAGCCAGCCAAGGAGACTCTGGTATTTTGAAGACATCTGCGGCGCCAGTGTTTTTCATATAATTTTTAACACTTTGATAGCATTAAAAGACGTCTGGGAAGCCCACTACCTCTGCTATACGTGCTACTGTGGCTGTGCTGCAGTCTTTTCTTCGTCAGATCGGTCCTGATCAGAAATGCCATGCTAATGTGCAGTGCTGCACCGGTGCTGCTTGCAGATTGAGTAAGGGGGCAAGTATTTCTGATCTTCCTGGTGTATTTGACATAATGACCAGGAGGAGGACAGCCCTCTCCTGCAAGGCTGTTTTGAAGGCCAGTGATATCCGAGTGACATTCAGGCAAGTAAAAAGTATTTTGACTCTTGTCACAACCTGGTTTTCAAGCTAATGGGGCGCTTTTATTTTGTTTGGTGCCGCCTTCTCGTTAAAGACCTCCTCAGCCAGGAGTGGCTGAAATCAGCAGCATTACTGCTGGGTGAGCTCCAAGCTCCTGGGCCCAGAGCCAGGAGCATCCACTGCCTTTTGCTTGGTCTCCCCAAAACAGACCCAAGTGTCCCCATCCAACCTCCATACAGGGGCATGTTACAGGGGAAAACCGTCCCCACACCTTATTTCCCTAAATCTCAAGAAAAGCTTTCGTTGATGCTTGAATGGCATTTTGTAGGAAGGATCCCATGCTTGCAGTATCGTATTCATGTTGGGGGAGGAGGGGTGTCTGCCATTAATATCTGTCTCCTAAATATGAGGAAACTAGGAATTTGGTTCCTAAATATGAGGAGATAAAATCTGGTTCTTGTTCCACCCAAATCGTCCTTGTTACACTTGTCCATATCATCTCCATACCCTGGCTCTGTGAGGGCAGTCAGCATTTCTCCTCACACCACAAAACATGTGGCAATGTGTTTGATTTCAAAACACCCTGAACACTCAGTCCTGTGCCTCAAGCAAAGAATTCACCTGAGCTTTATTAAAGGCTGAAGGAGGGATGAAGGAGACTGAAGGGACTACGTGACTCTCCAAGCTGTGATCCGTGGTCTGTAGCCACCTTTGGTCCATTTCTCCCTCTCCCTCCTCATTATTAGCTAAATGGAAGCGCTATCTAAATTGGGTGTAACAGCTTGATAGCGCTTAGATCACTGGTAATGATGTTAGCCTGGTCAGATATAATAAAAAATAATTGAAAGTGAGAGGTGTGCCAGTCAGTCTTCCCGCAGCAGCAGAACACAAAATGGCTGCCTACTCTGTGGAGAGAGGCCTCTTGGCCCCACATCCATGGAGGGGGCTAGAGGGCGGGTGTTGGGGCTTGGGGAGAGGGGAACAGAGGGAAAAATGACGTAAAGCAAGAGCCGTTTGGTAAGATGGATGGCTAGAAAGCTGTACTAGGGTATTACATTTGTTTGAGGATGCAGCAGAAGCTGCTCTGCCCTGGACGGGCCCGGCACCACCTGAGCGGGGACACAGGGCTCTCCGCCATGTTGAGGGTGTGAGGTGGCTCATGGCATGCATCTCCCCTTGCAGGTCTGCGGCGGACGCCCAGCCGGCTGTCGGGGCTAAGCGCGGCCTGCCCGCTGTCCAGCCCACCGGGCAGCACGCTGATCTGCGAGCTGCAGGACTGTCCCTTCTGCGCTAGCCTCCTGGAGGACCCCGAGTTCGCCTTCAGCGAGTCCGACAGCTGCGACTCTGACAGCAATGGCGTCTACGAGTTCACCCAGGACCTGCGGCATGGCGACCACAGAGACCAGCTCCAGCAGCAGCGGGGCAGGAGGAGGAGGAAGAAGAAAAAACCCAAGGAGAGGAACAAGGTCACCCGTCTGTGGAAGGCTTTTGGCAGCAAGCTGAAGAGGATCGTGGAGAGCAAGTACTTCAACCGGGGGATTATGATAGCCATTCTCATCAACACGCTGAGCATGGGCATTGAGTACCACGAGCAGGTTAGTACGGGACTGACCTGAAGAGCCCTGAGGGTCTGTGGTTTCAGGTGCTCACGGCATGGCAGCTTGCGTGGTAGTTTGGGGTGACTCTGTTGAAGCCATGCCAGAGGAGAAGCAAGTGGTTTTCATGCAAGTTGGAAACACCACATGGGGCTGAGGGCCTGATCCTGCAGACGTGTGATAAGCAGGAACATCCTTCTGTGTGCGAAAAGCCTGGAAGGTGGCTGGCAGCGCTGCTGAGGTGTGGAGAGTGTAAATGTGTGTGTTAGGATGCGGCAGCTCAGAGCCTGACTGCTTTAGTTTGCTCTGAATTATTCATATAAGAATGAATTGTTCTGATGGAAATACTCCTTTGGTCTGATGGTGCTGGTACACAGTGGACCTTGTAGTGCAAATAACCCATGCAGAAGTTTCTTCTTTGATCCTGGACCTTTAAATAAAGACTTAAACTGTCAGGCAATGCTAAAAGTGACAAAGGAAAAAAAAAACTTAGTTTCTCCCTGAAGGCTCCAAACCCTTTAATTTGACCTCATAGGGTGCAAGTAGGTCTTTCTTTTAAGTGTTTGGAGGGAGGAATGAGAAATCATGCTGTTCCCAGTATTAGTCTGAACAGGGTGATGGCAGAAAGCAGTGCTGGCAGCTGAGGTCAGCTTGTCCTTGTTGGCTGATGGGAGCTTGAGGGGCTGCGCAATGGGAGAGGGAGGTGAGTCATCTGAGTATCTCCAGTTGGTCCCTCTGGAGAAAGCTCTGCTTTTCTGGGCATTTCTTTCTTGGGAAAACTGGTTGCTTTCAACTGTCTTCTCAAGACATGCTCTGGGATTTCTCGTGCCACCTCTGTATCAGGTGCAGAAAATGCATCCCAGTGAGGCCAGGAGATCCTCATACTGATCTTTTGTGAGGTGGATAGTCAAACGTTCATCCAGCGTTCCCCCAGAATATCCACTGCGGGGTCAGGACCAGGTCAAGGTTATTTATAAAGCTATTCCTCCTCTCTGCCTTGGTCTGTCCGCTCAGGAGTGAGGAGGAAAGGCAGACAGAGTAGCATAGTACATCCAAAGCCAGGACAACAGGCTCTGCATTTTCTTCTGTCATCATTTCACAGGATTAAGTTCTGCTCAGGACCATGGTAAACAATCCTCCAGAGTGCTGCTACTTTATTTTCTTTCCACTTGTGTACTTTAAATCCCCATATTCTATGCTATCTGAGACGTATTTTCTTTCAGAAAAGCAAGCACTCAGCTAAAACGCATGAACCTCAGCTGTGCAACAATAAATTAGTTCACACGTACAGCAGAGAGCGTCCAAACCCAACAAAGAAATAGCTGTCGCTGTCAGCTTTCTGTCTGGTTAGTTGTTCCACAACAAGTTTTAAAATTAGGAAATACACCTTGTCAGTAGCCTTTGAATAGACCATTCATTCCTCATAGTGGCTGCATTTCTGCATGGATACTCTTTTGTCAGGCGGATACAGCTTTGTCAGCCCTTGGATATTGCCATGATGGGTGCTGGGGGAAAACCTTAGGCAGGCTGCTGTGAGAAAGCCCAGGGATCGCATGGAGTCTGTCCACAATCACTCCTATAAAGGTAAATTGTGATAATTATATCCTTGCTGCTAACAAAGGAAAACTGTAGCTGACAGGTTTATGTTGGATTTTACCTTGTAAAAGATTTGCTTTAAACCATCTCAAAGCCAATGGCAATAAAGATTCTGAAGCTTTTGGCTACGGAGCATCAGACTCCTGCCAGCTTTGCTCACAGGCACTGCCCAGCATGGGCCCAATAAAAAGGGAGGAATTTTGAAGTGAAACCTGTAAAAGTTGCTCCACGTGCCTGACTGCAGAGTGTCTCTGGTACACAGTGGGGATAATGAGCCATGGAGCTGTCAGAGCCCATAGAATCACAGAATCATAGAATGGTTTGGGTTGGAAGGGACCTTAAAGATCATCTAGTTCCAACGGCGCTGCCATGGGACACCTTCCACTAGAGCAGGTTGCTCAAAGTCCCATCCAGCCTGGCCTTGAACACTTCCAGAGATGGGGCATCCACAACCTCTCTGGGCAACCTGTTGCAGTGCCTCACCACCCTCACATCTAATCTAAATCTACCCTCTTTCAGTTTAAAGCCATTACGCCTTGTTCTATCACTACATGGACTTGTAAAAAGTCCCTCTCTGACTTTCCTGTAAGACCCCTTTAGGTACTGGCAGGCTGCTATAAGGTCTCCCTGGAGCCTTCTCTTCTCCAGGCTGAACAACCCCAACTCTCTCAGCCTGTCTTCATAGGAGAGGTGCTCCAGCCCTCTGATCACCTTTGTGGTCCTCTTCTGGACTCCCTCCAACAAGTCCATATCCTTCTTATGTTGGGGGGCTCCAAGAGCTGAACGCAGTACTCCAGGTGGGGTCTCACAAGAGCAGAGTAGAGGAGGAGAATCACCTCCCTCGACCTGCTGGTCATGCTTCTTTTGATGCAGCCCAGGATATGGTTGGCTTTCTGGGCTGCGAACGCACAGCTTTGAAACACGTCGCCCAAGCACTCTCCTATCAACAGAGTGACCTCCAGGGCATTGCCAGAGGCTGAGAACCATCAGAAAGCAATAGAAAATGGATGTAGGCTCCCAGACTGTTTGGCATGAAAGTCAGGGGCTTCTGTGAGCAAAGCGGGGTGATTTCAGAACCCACAGCCCTCCTTGTGTGAGAATTGGCTGCAAGACTTGGGTTGGGGGGCTGGCTTTGGCTGGAGATAAGGAGGAGATGCCTGAGTGAAGCTGTCACAAACCCACAGTGTGGTGATGGGACGGAGGGGAGGTGAGAATGGCTCATTTTGGGTATGCCATGATCCTTGCCAGGAAAAACAGCTTAATCAGAGCTTTCTGGTTACTGAGTGACAGATGCTGCCCAGTCACTCTGCACCTCTGCACCTCTGCTCAGAGCAGGTATTACAAGGCAAGAAGGTGTGAGCCTTCCCCAAGCTGTTAACCAGGCGTGGGTGTTGCCATCGTCTCCTTCTCCATTCTCCCAAGGGCAAACCTGGAGACCGTTCCCCAAGTCACAAGGATTTAGAAGCTGCCTACAAGGATAGCTACTCTGTGGCTTTCCTCTGCTTTCCTCACTCCCACCGAGCTGTTCAGTGTTACCCAGAGAGCAGGGTTCAGGGGCTCCCACTGGGGAGGCCTCCTGTGCTCTGGTGCCTGCTGACAGCCAGCATGGGCAGGGGACTCCTGGGCCCTGAAAAACATCACCTACCATGGAGACATTTGCTCTGGGTGGAACAGCTTAAGCAGGTACCCTCAGCTCAACTCTTGCCACTTGTTTTCAGCCATTGACTGGTTTTATGAAACTGGGCTGCAATCAGTGCAGCAGCCACAGGGAAGCCCTCCCCAAACCTCACTGTCTGTAAGGAAATGCCCCAATCCCTTTTATAAAAAATTATTAATGGCTGCTTGCTTTTCTTTTCCATCTTCTCAGACTTTATAGTCATCTGTGGCTTTGCAAATAGATGGGCACACCATATACATTTGTATTTCAGAGTGCTCTTCAAAGCCAAGGCATCAATCCTTTGTGCATATGGGAGGGGTGGAAGGTACTGAACGACATATGGTGCGGAAGATAGAGCAGTACTAGTCCTTGGTGTGTTATCTCGCCTTTCATCCCGGGACACAGCAGCGCTCTTGCAGAGAAGTCTCACGGAGCCCTCTGGAGGCAATCGAGTATTATTGTCCATATCTTCTGGGTGAGGAAATCCAGGTTGCAAAGTGCCAGGCTGGAGGCAAAACCCAGTGGGCTTTACTGCTGGCCTTTATCGTAGATGCAGGGCAAGGGGGCGAGTGTGCCATAGCAGCACTTTGGCAGCACCCTTTGACAAGACAGGAGGGTAATCCGTGTCTGAACTGCCACAGTCCCGGACGCTACCTCCAGATGAACGAGAGACCTGTCTGCATTCAAATCCCCTCAAGGCTTCAATATGTGGTTTTATGGGAATTTGAAGCTCATGGCAGTCTGCTCACACAGTTACTCTGGCTGCTCTTGGCTAGCGTAGCTGGCATGACCCAATTTAATGCATGTAGCCCACATAATACCCTTTTAGGCAAGGATCCTGTCCTGTGGCTAAGGGCACAACAGCTGTAGCAGCTAGCTGACTCATGGGAAAGATTCGGAGATGGCTAGAACCACTTTGCACAGAGCTGTCCTTTAGCAGTCCTGCTCTTCTCAGAGGCAGACTGAAGATTTCATGACAGCACAGCCGGTTTGCGGCAGGAGATCCGGGTAGCAGGAGGCAGCTGATGATGGGAAGTGAGTTTCTTGGGGACTTCAGTCATTAGTGGCAATTGGATCCTCCCGCACAGTGCATCCGTGGGGTTAACAGCCAGCTCTGTCTCCAACTGCCGTGTTGTACGTGGCTGGTAATTAGGTTACAGGATGCTCTTAGTTAGCAGCAGCACAACTTGTATTTCAAAGTTAATTGGCTGGTTTGGAGTTCCTCTTCTTCTTTTTTTTTTCTCCTTCTCTCGTGCTTTATTTATTTATTTGTCTATCTCCAGCACAAATAAGCACTCCCACAGATGAGGAAAGCCAAGTACAAAGGCGGCAGCAGTCCTTGCATTAATCTTCCAGGCAATTTCAATACATTGGATGATTTTGTTATGCATTCATTGCAGCTGACAGTTCTCCAGATTATCTGAAAACATTCCATGGCACTGCAGCAACCAAGCAGGAGCAGTGCACTCCAAAAGCACGACTTCTGCCAGGCCTTTGGGGCAGTGGGGAGAGATGCCTAGCACAAGCAGGTCCTGCTCCAGGAGCTGTGTTCCCAAGTGCCTTTCTGCCACTGAAAGCTGATACCTTTTTGTCCCAGTCAGCTCCTGTGTCTGTTTCACTGACTGGTCTGAAGAAATAATTGCTACTCCTTCAGTCTGCTTTGATTCCCAGCTCCCCACTTGTCCAGTAGGACAGAGTCCTGTTCATTTGTCCAAGAGAGATGCAGAAGGGCGAGCTCTGAATTCATCCATGAGGACCTCTAGTTTAAGTGAAGAAAGACCCCCCTGGGCTTCCCAGAGGAATTTGCAGAAGTAGCTGTTGATATTTGTAATGATTCCACATAAAAGGCTCAATTTACATCAAATGGCACTAGAAATGCTATTTTATATTCACTTCTCAGAAGAGAAGTACAAATTATTATTTGTTCCAAGCCATTGCTGTTCAAAGAGCTTTTAATTGCTTTTCTGATGCCTCATCCATGGCATGTTTCATTCACAGCAGCTGTCTTTGGAGTCAGTTGGAGCTGACCTTGGTGAGCACCCAGTGGTCCATTGCTTATCAGTGTAAGAGAAGTATTGGGTTTGAGTAGCACGTTTTATTATTCTGGAGTAAAAGTAATTCCATGTGATTTAAGGTAGCAACTAGCTTCTCTAGTGATGTTCTATTTTAGCATTTGTCAATTTTGGCTTGAAAAATTGGTTTGGCCTGGAAAGCTGAGCACTTAGAAAGCAGAGGAGAATCTTTCAGCAGTGTTTGAAGCAAATTGCTTAAATTCCTTTTGAGTTGAGTCAATAAAATATTATCCTGATCTGAGATTCTCACTTTCAGCTTGCAAAACTTGTTCACTCTTCCAGCTTTTTGTATGATTCAATTTTAAGAACTCACACACTGGCTGGACTTGAAGCAAACAGATTCCCCCAGCCCAGCCTCGAATGTGAAAATGCAGCCCAGTGTGTTTGTGCTTATTGCACAAATGATGTGAGACTCGTTCTGCCCTTAATAGTCTTTTGTTTCATGTGTTCGGGCTTTGTCAGCTAAATGCCAAGCTGTCCCTTCCCTGCTCCCCCTCCAAGGTCCCAGCAGTAAGTGGACAGTTTTCCCCAAGCATTGGTTTGGTAGGGAGGCTGCGCTGGTCAAGAATACATACCGGGTCTCCTTACCACAGCAACAGAAATTTGGCTCATTCAACAAACAACTTGTGATAACCTGAATCCTGTCTCCACCTCTCAGGAGGGAAGAGAAGGGCTTTGTCTTGTGGCCTTGGGGAAGAGAAGGGTGTTTCCCATCCTCAGTTTTGCCCCAAGATCATACCACCTTCTTAGTGCTCTCCAGACCACCTTTATCCAGGCCCCCCTTTCTGCAGGCAGCCACTCTGCCAGGACATTAACACACCTGGTAATAGTTTTAGGATCCCCTCTGCACAGTTCAGGCTGCAAGGCTTCTGATCAGAGCCAGCAGCAGCTCATACATGGAGCATTTACACCTGGCAAGGTGTCATTCCCACATTAGAGGGAATCAAGGATCAGAGGCAAGATAGCATGAACTGATGGCAAATGTTTGCAGTTAAAAGCCAGGTGTCCCAGCCCAGGGCTAGATCACTGTCTGCTGAACCTTAGCAGCTGTCATGGCAAAGGGTGTAAATCGCATCCTTCCATGGGGAGCCTCCTATGAGTGGTGTTCATGGGGCCTTGTGTCTCTCTTACTCTCTTCTGTAATTTAACTGACTGCTCCACTGCTCTGTTTTCCTTCTGTTGGATTGTATGTTCTTGGTATATTTTTTTTTACTATATAAGGGAAAGCATACTAGAGATCCTTCCATTCCTCTGCCTCCTACCAGACAGGAACAGTACCTCTCCAATGTAGAAACTGCGTGTAATAACTCATTTGAGTGCTGACATACTGAGCAGTCAGGGGAGAGTCAGGAGAACAACAGAGCTAGTCATGGCGAAGGGAGTTTGCAGTCTGATCTGGTTCCTATAGATGTGCTCATTAGCCTAGGGAATAATATTAGGATATTCCCTGTGGAACTGTAGGCACGTTTTACCACCACCAATGGTTCAGTTCCTTCCCCTCACATACGCCATTAGTTGTTCTCTGTGGTGAGGGACTGGCCATATAAATCACATCTGCTCTCTGCCAAGATGACAGACTTCTTAAGCAGGTAGTAGTAACATGCTTCCCAGCATGAGCTGTTGCATGAAGACTGGAGATCTGCATAGTGCCAGTAACAGACCCACGCCACGTAGCCACAGTGTGCAGGACCCACCAGTTGTGTTTCTGCCATCTGGGTCATGCAGTGAGTCAGCTGAGACAGTTGCGGTGCCTTGCAAGGCTTCTGAGACTGAATCCATGAAAGCCCTATGCTTCGTAAACATACATGATGGCAATGGGTGGTTATATATAGAATGCGGACAGATTGTTTGCATTTCAACTGGCAGGTAAAATAAACCAAGTGTAATATAGCTCCAAGAATGAAAGCAGAGTGCACTTGCCAGCTGCATTTCATCACAAAAATGTGTGTAAATCACAGCCATGAGCGGCCAGCTTCAGATGTTATGTTGACAATGGCTCTAATGTGCTCCCAAGCAGGGAGGCTTGACACAGCTGGACAGCGGGGTGTTCGCTTTCTGCAAAGGGAAACTGTGATGAGAGGGGGCCTGTAATGAAGAAGGTGGCTTTCACAAACAAAGAGCATGGTGTTGCATTGAGTCTGTGCCTTCCTGCTGGCTGTCAGCTGGATGCTTTTGATCTGGGAGTGGGTTTGGTGAGAGGGAGCTTGGCTTTGATCAGGTAAGCAGGCCTTGGGGTGAGCGCACTCCGTGCTCCAAAGCAGGCGTACCTGGTAGTCCCTTGCCTGAGCGATGACAAGATAAAAGTTCGAGGAAGAGCTCAAGTGTCTGGTTCGTGGCAGCTGTGATCAGCAGCTCCAGAGAGATCATGGTGCCTGTAGGCAACATGCAGAACCCCAGACAGGTCCCTCCAAGCAGCCCAAGTGGCTTTGGTACTGCACATGGCAGCAGCGGGCCATACTTCCAGCTGCCTCCATGAAAGGCAGCTGGGCTGCAGGGACAAGAGCAGGGTTAGCAGAGAACAGCAGAGGAGGAAATGCAAAAGACTGACACAGCCAAACCAGCCGATGGGGGCAGGAAAACGTGCTTAGGCACTGTTGGCAAAGCTTGGAGAGGAACGTGCCCTGTTGTGGTGGGAAGCAAGGAGTGGCTTGGATTGACTGAGGAGCTCTGGGGAGGACGTAACTGCTGGTCTACCAGGAATACCACCTCCCATGTTAGCCGAGGCTATCTCTCTGTTTCCTTACACTTCCCCAGTCTGTCTGCATCCATCTTTTTTCTTCTTGGATTTTTTGTTCCACAGGACAAGGATTGCATTTTGTTCTATGTACATCACCCCGCCATGTGGGGCTCCCAGGCAGGGCCTGCTAGATGTTGTTACAAGTAATAATAACATTGGGAATGGGAACAGAGCACTGCACCTCTCCTGGCACCGGTTTTTATGCCTGGACGTTGCAGGCAGATTCTGTGAAACTGAGTTTACAGCCCAAATTCAAACCAAATGCAACAGGAGTGTAACACAAGGGGTACGCAGATAAGAGGATGGGGAGGGTGGTACATGATGGTGCCGTGTCGCGGACTGACAGTGCCTATAGATCGGTGGTTCCCAGCTGTTGGGAGGCAAAGGAAAGAGTCATGTTTAATTTAGTACTTTTGTGCATTTCCAACCATCACCCTGTGGATGATTGCTTTCTCTGTAGACCTGGAAAATACAGAAGGGCTTAAAAATAGATTTAACTGAGAAAACGTGAGTAAGATGTAGAAAAGACAGTCATGCCACACCTGAGAGCAAAGTGGGGTTAATATTTGGCAGTACATATGAAGTGATGGCAACTTAGTCTGAAAGGTCTGTGTGGAGATTCAGTGGTATTGCTAAAGTGTCCTGTACACCACCCTTATCTGGGTACCTCAGAGCTGAGAGGCAGAGGATTAAAGATGCTCAGGGTACTAATCTAGCTCCTTGCACCAGAGGAGAAGAACCACTGCAAGGAAATAAACAGGTATGTTTACTGTTGCTGTCAACCTGACTTGTGATTTTTCCTTAGGTTTGAACCAAGGTTCTCCAGCTGGGACAGTGAGGTTTTCCAGAATTATGAATGAAGCTTTAAATGTCTCCTTGAAACCTCCTTCTGGATCTTTTGTTACAAGATCAGGATGCTTTTTTATAAATGGTTTTGAGAGGCGGGGGGAGAAAGCTGCATCTGAAAGGAGTGAGACTTACTCGAAAATGAGGGAGATTTGGCATGCCTGCATGCATTCTTTTAAAGCTCTATTTTTGTTTGCTCTGTCTGGTTTACAGCCTTAAAGACAGCCTGACTCCCAATTTGGGAAAAACACTGTGCACAGGCCTTGTAGCATCAGTGGTAAAGCTTGCTAGAGCAGGGAGTCTGCCATCAAGGAGGATGGGGCAGGAAGACCACTTGGCTTCTTTCCCCCAGTGAAAGCATTTCTCAGGAGTTTTCCTCTGCTGCCTGATGCCTGTACAAATTAATACCTCCTCTCTCCCTGTCCTGTCCTTGTCCCATCCACAGACAAATCCAAAACTTTTTATTATAGTGCCCCTGGAGAAAGCAGCAGAAAGAGAAGTGTTTTATTTATTTTACATACTCCAAAGGGAATTGACTTTGCTGCAGACAGACAGATCCTGTAGTTCTCTGACTGTCGGCATGACTATACATGGACTTGTCTGTGCTTTAAAGCTGATTTGGATTGAGATGGTTTATGAAGCCAGAGTGTGCTGGCTGCTCCTAGGAGCTCTACCTGGAGCTTGGTGATGGGACCAGGGGAACAAAGTTCTGGCTCTGTGTTCCCCAGGTGCACCTTGCTCTCAGAGCTACCCAGAGCCTAGGCAGAAACTTTACAGCTCCAACCTGCCCTAAATCTAATCAATAAGAGGAAATAAATTGAACCACAGGGAGCTGCTCAATATGGGAGAGAATCAGAGTTTTTCTTTCGTTCATGAAGGGTTCAGAGGCAAAACATCAACCCCGTCAGCATTCTTCATCCCTGGTCACTGCTGCTTGGCAGTGCAAACAAAGTAATTTGTGTAAATTCATTTCAGCCAGAGAGTCTGAAAGCATCGTGGGTTGCTGGGCAATTATCTCTTTGCAAATGGTCTGTGTTATGGGGGCCATATTGCAGAAGATCTCTCACTTGTGCTAAGGTCTTTTGAAGCTGCCAAAATAAGAGATCAGCATCTTGAATGTCTTTAAAGCAGAACTACTAATATGGTACGTTGGGAGTGCTGGCAGGTATCAGCTGATACGTGTGCCAGAGTACAAAGGACTGAACTGCAGAGTGTGGAAGTGCAGGGGGATTAAATGCCAGAAATCCCAGTTTATGCTGAGGGCTATTAGGAGCTGCAAATGCCTCTCCAAGCCCCTAGAGAAGAGGTGAGTGGGGGGACTGCTCCCCACTTCCTCTGAGAACAACATAACCCACCAAAACACTTTTCAGAGATATCCAAAAGAGAATTCCCATTCCTCTCCTTGTACCCCGCTCTTCTTTACCTAGCTGTGTCCCCTCTTTAGGGTGCTACTGGGATCTCCTAAGGTTCAGGCTGGAATTAAGTTATTTACATCCCTTCCTTCCTGCTGCCAGACTACCAGCATATACAAATATCCCCACAAAGTAGCAGGAATCACTCCCGTGCTGTAGTGTGGGGAGTTTGATAGCTGATGATGTGCCTCTGCTCCTTCCTTTCTCGTGCACAGATTCTCCCTGTTCCTGAGACTAAGTTTAACCTGTGAGCGAGTGATGGACAGGCAGGCTGAGACCAACAGACAGATTACTGACCCTGCAGCAAACAGTGGAGCGGATGTTTCCCACCTGAGCTTGCAGAAGTCCTTTTGTATTTCAGCAATGATTTAATGCTATGGGTTTCCTCCCACTCCTTTTTTCCCCCTTGCTAGTCGATGTGTAATAGCAGAGGGTTTCATTCATATTTGATTTTTTAACTATAGCATGAAATCTGAATGCTGTATTTATGGCTGCAGCTGTCACTCCTCTGAAAAAATGCAGTGAAATGAAGGTTAACAAGTTTGGGCTCTTGGGGAAAGCACGTAAAACAGCACTGCAGAAGACTTTGTGTCATCACGCTGGAGTGAAGAATAGTTATTTTCTGAGGTTCTCCAGTCCAGGGTTATTTATCATCATCTGAAGCAAATACTTTTCTAATTGTATATCCTTGTTTGAAATTCTCGAAACCCCAAATCACATTATTTTCCCTTGTACGATACACACAGAAAGTACAGGATACAGAGCCTGAGGGCATGGTTTAATAGTTTAAGAATCAGGTTGGCACTAGCCAGCCTTGATGCAGCCGTATGTTCAAATCCCAGGGGTGACCACTCACCAGGAGGCAAACAATGCTCCATACCATTTATTGCGTGTTCACTTAAAAACAGATGTCCTGATTACCGTGGCTGAAGGAAGACATACTCTGCTTCTCTTCCAAAGAGCAAGGGCACACCGTGCTGTTCAGTCCCCCCCGACACATTTGCACTGTTTCTGTGTGCTCCCTTACTCCTGTTGTGTGCACAGTTGGAAATTTGAAGGCTTGTCTGGTTGATTTTAATGGAGATTTGCTTAAACAAGACAGAATAGCTTTTGGCCTTTGTTTAAACAGAACTTCGGTCTGAAAAGTATCAAATATACTTGGGAATAGTGTACTTGGTATAGAAGGTCTTGTTAGAACCTATGGGCTCGTGGCTGTGTCTCTCTAGGGTCACTGCACTCAGGTTTGGGCTCTCCGTGACTCAGGGGATTTCATAGAATCATAGAATGGCTTGGGGGGGACCCTAAAGATCATCTAGTCAAACCCCACCTGCCGTGGGCCTCCCACTAGATCAGGCTGCCCAGGGCCTCATCCAGCCTGGCCTTGAACACCTCCAGGGATGGGGCATCCACAGCCTCT
>JAVKLA010000061.1:17055669-17138001 GCA_034782735.1 Sagittarius serpentarius | reverse complement strand
AGCAGCTCCACATCCTTCTTGTGCTGGGGACCCCAGGCCTGCACACAGTATTCCAGATGGGGCCTCATGAGGGCAGAATAGAGGGGGACAATCACCTCCCTTGCCCTGCTGGCCACCCCTCTCTTGATGCCGCCCAGGAGACAGTTGGCCTTCTGGGCTGCAAGCGCACACTGCCAGCTCATGTCAAGCCTCTCGTCCATCAGCACCCCCAAGTCTTTCTCCGCAGGGCTGCTCTCAATGAATTCTTCTCCCAGTCAGTACACGTCTGGGGTTGCCCTGTCCCAAGCGCAACACCTTGCACTTGGCCTTGTTGAACCTCATCAGGCTGTCGTTGGCCCACTTTTCAAGCCTGTCCAGGTCCCTTTGGATGGAGCTGTGTCAACACAAGACATGACGTTTCAGCCATGCCTACAGGCCTTTCTGTGTCTGCCTCAGTGCCTGGGAAAAGCAGAGTGGAGCCAACCTGGGACCTAGCATGGGTGTTGAGGGAGTTGGGCACTGGTGCAGACCAGAGCTTTGATCCAGCAGGACCATACAGATGGGATGGGATGTGAAAGCTCTGTCTTAACAATGCAAATGGTGAAGCCATCAAGATTGATGGGGCTGGGGTGTGGGAGAGTTCAGACATATTTCTAGTAATCGCATCCTTCCTGTTGTGTGTTGTTTCTGTTTCTAAGACTCTAAAATAGACTGTGTAGGAAGCTGCAAGATTTGGACTCCTCTGCCCAGTTTTGCAGATTAAGGAGATAGAGCTGCTCTGAGAGGCCGCCAAACAAAGCTCCAGTGCTCTTCTGAGAAACCTCTTAATGCATGAGGATCGCTTCTGCCTTGCAAATGCTCACGTCCCTCCCTCTCCCTATCACGTTCGCATCATAAGAAAATTGGGTAGGCTCTCCTCTCCTGTATTAATGGCCCATTGCCTGCAGTTAATTAAACTCTGCATGATACTCAATGCAGCGTGTCAGTTTGGTTAACGCCTGTCAGCCAAAGCAGTAACTTACCCCCATTATCTGTGGCTCCGAGTAAGGAGTCGTATTCTGGGTCTCCAATTCACTCCTCACACTCCTCTCGGCCAGCATTTGCTGCTCAGCCAAGTTTTTGCCATGCCGAATTCGGCACCCAGAAGGTGCTGTTCCATTTTTTTAGCATCTCCATAGAAACCACTTTGGAGTTGCAGAGTGCAGGGTTTGTGCAAATTTAAAAAGAAACTAATGTAATGGTTCAGCTCAATCAGGTTTCGAACTGAGTCACTTGGAAGGAGTGTGTGTTTCAACGATAAAGTTGGGAAGAAAAGCAGTGGAAGTTCTCAAAGGCAGAGATGCAACAATTTTCTGCTATATGAGCCCAGGATAAAGCTTTTATGATAGCACAAAGTTTATCTGAAGATTGTTTGGAAGGCAACACAGACACATTTTTTATTCTTCCACAGAAACATAGGTAAATTTCTTGCCTAGGAGGATACCCGTTTATGTGCATGCAAGCTTACTTCTTCACCTTGTTAACACAACTGCCTCTCAGTTTGACCTCTCTTAAAAGGTTTTTTAATGCATATAGATTGATGTAATTTTGATGTCTGAGCTAATGAAGTCCTATGCCTCCTCTGCTTAATTTTATAGTTTATAGATAGAGGCTCAGCACTGCTCAGGAGTAGCCAGGATTGGACCTAGGGTTGGTTTGCACCTGACTGATAGAAAAGTTAATTCTGGGTTGGGTAGCAGAGAGGCAGGCGTGAACAGAGGGTGCTTCTCTGTCTCTAGCACAACCACTTAAGGCAACTTTTAGATGGGGATGAACTCAAATAAAAAAAGCATCGTTAGACAGCAAAGGAGGAAACTTCTTGCTGTGCTCAGATGTCCAAAGGTCGCAGTGGTTTAGCAGCACCAGTCCAGGTCCATGGTCACCAAGGCAATAGCTCATTACCATGGAAACACTCACCACCTTCTCAAGCAAGAGCATTTGAGCAAGTCCTGATGTTTAGCAAATAATTGCTTGATATCCACTGTGTATCCCACCACTCGACGCATTTAGGGACTAAGAAAGAGAATAATTTGACAGCTTTGACCGTGATCTATCCATTTTGGAAACCCATGAGGAGGATTTCCGTCAGGGCAGAAACATTTGCGAGCTCAGTTGCTTTCTCAAGGGCTCACTGTTTGCACGTGGTTGGTTTAGCTTTACTAGTTTATTAAAGCCACTACACTGGAGATTGCATCTAAATTCTCTTTTACTCCCACTCTCTACAAATAAAACCTTGTGTTGCCTGTTTCATATGAGAACTGACATAGCTGTTTGGAGGATGTGGATCAGTTTGGCTTATTCTTGGGGTTGCCTCTTCAGCAGGCGGTGGTTGGCCCTGCTCCCAGGGCAGGGAGCTGGATCAAAGCCCTGGTGCGGCTGGCATAGCCGTGAGGACTGGTTAGAGCAGAGGGTTGGAGCAGCCCTTCCTGCACGCCTGTTCCTTGTGGCTCTTGCTGCAGAAGCATCGCTTCTGCTAGTCAGAGCCATAGCAGGGTTGTGAAGAGCTGCCAGGAGGAAAACTTGAATGTGACATGGAGGAAGGTTGCAAATGAAATCCTTTTTTCTTTTTTTTTTTTTTGTCTGTCTGAGCTGTCACTGTCTGACAGATTTTCCCCAGGTGAATGCATCATGTGGGCGGTGGGTTGGCAGAACCCTGCAATTCAGCAGGGCTGCAGAGTGGTTGGGTGCTGCCCCAGTGCTCTCACGGGGGAGCAGGCGGTGCAGCGAGCCAGAGCTCATCTCCTCTGCCCGGAGGGTTTCTCCTGACATGGTTCCCGCGCACGGCATGGGATCAGGATGGGGGCATCATGGCAAGGCAGCGCAGAGGACAGCATGGCCTGTGCAGAGCACAAGGGCCAGGCGCATCCTGGTGTCATGTGGGAGGAGGAAGGGAAAGGGCTACCTGGCCCTTCACCCGAACCAGGCATCTTCTGTAGAGAAATTGCAGCAACGTGATAAATCAGGAGGAGTGTGCTGCCTCTTTTGCCTTTGCTTTTCTCTGCCTCTCAGCTCCCCTTGAAATGACAGCAGCACATAATTGCATCGCTTTGGCGTTCATGGCATCAGTGCTGATGATTTGAGAGGTGTTATTATTGTTGCCATTAGCAGTGTAATTAGTGTTAGCATAACAGTCCCCTTTGCCCAACGCACCAAGGCTGAATTAACAACTTCCAAAACCAAACACATCCACTCCACCAGCCTGGGGAGAGAGTCTCTACTCTCAGGTGTTCAGCAGTCCTACATCTTCTGCAGCATGGCACTGCAGACTCATAGTAGTAGTGAATTACAATAATTTTAATTAGTACTACTGTTATTAGGGCTAATATAATTGATTTCATTATTTTAGCCGTGATTTTATTTTATTATATAAAATCAGAATGACTAAACTCTTTTTTCTGAATCGTTTTGTTCCCATAACAATGGAAACATACTGCAAATTCAGGGTATGCTTGGGGGTGAGGCATATTTTGTGCAAAAGGAATAAGAAAAATGCAACAGAAAGTCACCTCCTCATTTTTAAGTCCTGTTTTCCAGATTTGTGTGTTCTTCTCCCAATATTAGAAATAAATATTACAAGAGAAACATGTTGCAAAGCCAGCACAGTTCTTTTCTGTGAATTTTGTTCCTTAGTCATGTCTGAATATCAGTGGTGGTTTAATAAAATTTCGTTTCATTGGGTTTTTTTTGTCAAGAAGGTGAAAACGTGGAAGCGCTGGGCCGTCTCCAAACTCAGTGGTGGTTCCACTGAAATCGAGGAATTCTGCCAGGTGAAAATCCAATAGCTGTCTGTAAGATACAAACAGCTGATGTGAGGAGGAACAAGAGTTGCTGAGCTCTCCTGCTGGTTTGTGCTCACATTCAGTAATTCCAAGCTTTCACTTTATGCAATGTCCAACTGATGCGACTGTGCTGAAGGGCAGCTCTGTCTTGTAGTTCCTTTCCGACCTCTTTTGTCCTTTCTTACCTTAGCAAAACAAATTGCTGTTGTCTTAGGGAGCAAGAGGGATGACGGTGATTGTAGTTGTTATTTTTAAATTTCTGAGTTTGAATGCCTGTATTGCGCACACTCAGAAGCTAAAATGGGGCAATGAGCTCCTGGGAGCGGCTCATTCCCTTGTCTCGAGCAGAAATGCTGTGTTGTGTTGCTCACCACTGTCCACCTGCTCTGATGCAGGCTGTTATCAAAGACACACCTGAAAGATCAGGACCCAGAAGCCTTCCTTGCCAGTCATAATAGCACATGCTGCAGGCTGCTGGCAAATACAGACTCTGGTTTTGTACCTTTTTGTCTTTGCTTTTTCTTTTTGATCATTGTGGACGCTTCTAATTGCCACTTTAGTCTGATGCTCATGGCTAAGAAGAGCGTATCAATAATTCACTTGCAAGAACAGCGTGGCAGCTCTAAAGTTCCCATCTGCCTGCTTTGGCTGCAGGCAGGAGCACCCTGGGCTGCTCACAGCTTTGTGTTCTCGGGGACAAAAATAAGCTTGTAACAATTGCTTGGGTTGCCTTAGGTTTGCTAGAGGGGAGGACAGGAGGATTTCCCCTGAATTTGTTCTTCTGCCTCCTAGCCTATCTTTGATGCAGAGCAGAGAGGAGTTGCTGCCTGTATTACAGATGTAGATTCGCAGATAATCGTTTCCATGCTGGTGAAGCTTTTGAATCTTAAGCTTTTCATGAGTGATTCTGGAAGCTGCGGAGAAACTTTACCAAAACTGAGTCTGTAGCAAGTGCAATCCTCTCTTGGAGGACAAAAGGGATGGAGGTTTCCCCAGCTGTGTTGTTCCCACAGGATGTCCTTAAGCTTCATCAGCTTATGAAAACAGTGATAAGATGTAGCTATCCACCCTAGCAGTGGCTTGGATCCTAAGAACCCCAGGAGTCTTTTCAGTCCAGTGTCAGAAAAATCACAGTTGATAGAGCTCAACTCACCTAGTCCATCCTCTTGCTCTAAGGCAGGATCAACTCTTCCTATATCCGGGTTGCAAGTGGTTTCGTATCTTTTAAGACAACCCTAGAAGGTGAACATCCTTGGTTAATGAAAGTCTCTGCACATCCCAAAGGGAAGTCCATAAAGAACTACCTGTGCCCAAATGTCTGATACATGTTTAGGACCATGTGAGAGACTAGACGTTAGTCTAGGAGGTAGGAAAAGAGCTTGGGAGTCCTGATGTTTGGCATCTCACTGTAGACACTGAACCTTCCCTTGGTGACCTAAGAACGAAGGCTCAAGTAGGCAACATCCCGCTGTTCTGTAAGATACACCACTGAATTTTCTCCTGATGTCCACCCAACATTTTTATTTTCTTCTTCTACCCCAAGATCCTTGAACCTCAGAAAAGCTTTCCTAATCTTCTTTCATTTTTCCTTCTTCCACTTAGCACTCAGAGGTCAATTACAGCAGATTGCTCAAACTTTTCTGAAAAATTATCTTCTCCTTCAACTTATTTCCCCATCAGGCCACTTCAGCTTCCTCTCCTTGGTCTTAAAAGATGACTAAGTCAAGGTCTTTGTCAGATAGACTAAACGTATTCCCCATCTTGTTCTTCCCATCAGCAGTCCTCTACCATGTTTTCTTGATGTGCCTCATCTCCTAATGCCAGTACACAGCCCGCAAATCACGAATGCGCATTTTTCAAAGGGACTCTTCGTAAAGGTCTATTAGCAAGGGATGAGTAATGGTTTGACAAAATAGATTTAAGTGGCCCCTTCTGAATCATCTTGGCAGTAACAGAGAGAGTGTGTCCATTTTTTTATTAAATATTTCCAGTGCCATTAGCTTGGGTGAAGTAAACAACTTCTATCGAGTTTGCCTGCTAATGACAACCCAAAGGCCTTTGATCTCTCTGTTATCAGAAAGCAAGCCTGTTGCTTGGATGTGGATAAAGATCATATAATCATTGCTAAAGGTGCCTCTTGCAGTACAATCAAAGAGTTTGGAAATGGTTCTTTATTCTCTCGAAGTTCGTGCTTCTGCCACATTTAATGGACCTGGTCAGAGCTGCCTGTGATGGGCATCCTGTAATTTCTATGCACAATCAGAAAGATGCAATGGTAGTTTGGCTGCAAGATTTTAGCAAAGAAAATCAACAATTAACCTTCATTTCTTGTGCAGACTCCTTGAAGCAGGGCCTCTGTTCATTTTTGTGTGAAAGGGGCTGTAGCATATTTCCATGTTCTTTGTGTCCATCCTTTTATAGCATGTCTCACAATATTCTATGTGTTTTCTTAAATTCTCCAGCTCTTGAAATCTTGTGACTCAGTTTACATCTAAAAGGAAACGGTAGACCCTGGCTCTTCTTTCTAGTTAATGGTATGAAATACAAGAAATTTTCAGCCTAAATATAAAAAAAGAAAAATAAAAGAAAAAAGAAATCAGTGTGAATGATGGATTATTTTTTTTCAAATGCATGCTTTGTGATTAGCCAGCAAAGCAAAGCTGATTTCAGGCATTAGGCTGATGATTTTTGACCATTTGTTGTTGACTTCAGCACAGATAGTGGTCAAGAACAAAAAGGTTTGCGATGGGCAAGAATTGTGTGAATATAATTCCTTGTGTGAGTGTAATTTTTTATGGCGAGGGATAAGCTAAATATATTGAATGAAAGTCAACACAGGCCTTCCTAAGATGTCATGCCTCACAGATCTGCTGGTGCTTTGAAGGACTCCACCAGCATATGGATGGGAATGATTCAGTCTGTATAATTTCCTTGGGTTTTCGCCAGAGGCTTTTAAAGGAACTAAGCCCATGTGGGGTGGGATGGCAGTCTGCTTGTAGAGAGAAGTCTGCTCATATTTAACAGCTGCTTAAGAGAAGAGGGAAGGGGTACAAGTAACAGGTCCATTTCTGAAACACTGGGAAGTTGCCAGAGGCATCTCCTGATGCGGTGAGACACATGCTGTCCTGCATGAACCATGTTCCAGTGACAGCATTGCTGGGAGTGAAGGGGTGATTGTGGCTTCCCTTGGCACCAAGCTCAGTCTGAACAGGCACTTCCTCACTTGCACCCAGCACTGGAGGAATGATTAGGCATTTGTTGTCCTCAGTTCAGCCATTTTTCTTCTTTTTCAATGCAACTAATCGGTGTATTAGCACTGACAGAGATGACCAGTTCGCAGAGTCCGCACTCTGAGCATCTCTCCCTAGGTGAGTTATTATGGTGCCCTTGGTAGTATTGTTGGAGGCATTCATCCTTGTTTGTTATCTGGAGAGTTGGCTCCTTCCTCCTATGACTTCTTGTTTAATAACCAAACCTAAGCACTTCTGGCCTTGTTTGGGGGTGTATTTTATAGGGTTTGGTTGTTTGTTTGTTTTTTTTTCATTTTAAGGCTTATTTTTTCAGCTGTCTGTCAGACTAGGTGATCCTTCATCAAGATATAATCCAGCTGATTGGCCTACTTTTCAAGAATAGTAGCTTTAGTTTTGTATGGTACTGCTGATAGCATTTCAGATTGCCCAGGTCCTTTCCTCCTGAGGGTGGAAAAGACAGCAATTGATCTAATCCAGTTTGGCGTTTATGCCACTTGAAATGAAATTGCATTTTGCTGAATGAAACTGAGCAATGGGAAAGTAATACTGCAAATATGTTGTGCCATGTGGGACCTTCTGCCTGGGAAGCTTCCTAAGGAAGCTACAGCAGAGTTGATTATCACAGAGAACAAACTGATCTGTAGATCTTGTTGCAAGAGATCAAAGTGTGGCAGCCAAGGTTTCTTCTGTAGAAAACACTCCCAACCAGGAGTCAATACCAAGTGAACTTGAAGCATTAACACAAAAATCCCAGAAAGTATATGTAAGAGTTTGGTATATGGTCATTGCTGGATAACATTAACTCTAATGGCACTTTTTTTAATGCCAGAGTACATCACGGTTCTATACAGCTTGCTCCATTCCTCCACTGATGCCCTATTTGCAGCTCCAGAAAGGAGCAGCACGTTTCGCATTTGGCTGGCCATATGCAGTTGGGTAAGTAATTATTAACAGTGACTTTCATGCCACAGAGCAGAGAGGTAGAAGTAATTCCATAGAGCATTAGGAGATCAAGTAGGTCAATTGAAAGGAGGAAAAATTACCATGGGCTATTTTCAATTAAACTGTTATCGCTCCACATGAAGGATCCCATTTAGAGGAAGGCATAAAACCTGAGAATAGAGGTGACTGAGAGAATAAATTCTCCATTTTTTATTCCAAAGCCAGAGAGTGAACGTTCATCAGTAGTGATGAAGAGGAGATCGCGACGTCCTCCTGTTTCCAGCCTACTTTTAACTGGAGCCCACTGGGAAATCTCTCAGCAAAACATTTTTTTCATCAGAAAGCACAAACTCATCAAAGTCACAGCTTTTAGCAGAGACATTAATGACAGCTGAACCTTTCCTGAGAAGGGCTTTTGGTTCTGAGAGGTTGTAGTGTCTGGCTGTCAAATGCAGGGCAGAAGGCATCTCAGAACAGCAAACATCGTGGTGACCAGGGCACTCTTCTAGGAGCTGGGGCATCCTGGTTCAAGTCCCTGGTCCCTTTCCAAGGCCAGAGAGCATAAATAACTTTCAGCTGTGCTCATGTGCATGGGAAAGCACCATCCAAACCATTTTTCCTAGTAAGAGAAGTTATATCATATGAAGGCAAGGCAATTTCTGTGGTTTGAACCATAGTCTAGATTGACTAAACTGGTTTGAAGTTGATTTTAAGACAGTAAGAGTCCTATGTTGTAGTAAATAAACTACATCAAAGTGGTTTACAAAGGAAATATTTTCAAATGCAGAAATTGAAAGGCCCACTTGCATTTTTCTTCATATTTTTTTTAAGGGCAAGGAATGCAGAGGAGGAAAGAAGCCAGGTCTTAAATTGCTTGGGGTTTTTTTGTTTGGTTGGTTTGGTTGTTTGTTTACTTACCTCAGAAATATCAGAATTATTCAGTTTGGTCTTTGAGAAGCAAAAAAAGGGGAGAAAAATAAAGGTCAAAATGTAGTCTTCACATTTGCTAGCAGTCTTCTGAGACGTCACTTACATTCCCTGACTGCTCTGTGCTTCAGCTGTGAGCTTCTGGCTTTTTAAACTCCCTCAAAGAGGACCTTTTCCCAAACTGCTTCAGAGGCATTAGAACAAAATAGCTGTAGATAAAAACAAGCATACAGCTTACAGAGTGTAGGGCAGCCTTGTCTCTTCTGCATATAATTGCTGCAGTATTGAGTCCCTCCTTCTGAGGTGTCGCAGCTTCCCTCCTTCACCCGTTTCTGGGCCAGGAGATGTTTGTGTTGATTATTGCAGTTAAGCCACACTACGTGCTTACGTTTCATTACTGGTGTGTGAAACGTGTTCCACGCCCCAGCCCAGCTAGTGCTGCCTTTTGACAGAGCCTGCAGACACTTCCAAAGGACGTGGGCCTAAACACTCTTGCTCTTATTCAGGTGTGAAATTCACTGTCTGCCTGTAGTGTCTTGAGCTGCTCATTTGCTGGGGTTTCAGGCACGCGCCATTATTTTCAGCAAGGCGGTCACCAGTGCTCAGCCTCCGCACAGGCTGGGTGAAAGCTTGGGGAGGGACATGCAGGCCCCTTTGACTGCATCGTTCTGCCTCCCGGTGTAAATCTGCAGTGATGTTCGGGCTGTTATTGTCCCAGACGTGGAGTGGGGATGTTTGGGGGAGGCAGGACAGAGTTCCTCTGCCCAAGTGACAAATACCTGCTGTGACTGAGGGAAGAGACCAGCCCCCAGATGCTGGCACGTAGAGCATCTGCTGTCATGCTGGATGGCTGATTACATTGCTCTGGACAGGATAAATAATTAATAGCCTCAGGGGTGCCTGAGGTGACAGATTCTCCTATACGCTCCATTAAGCATTTAAGAAACTTCAGCTTGGGCCTGTCCCATGCCATGTCTGGTTGCTGGGCCAACTTCAGAAGGGTCTGAGCTTGTGCCTAGGAGGGCAAATGCTGCCAATGTCTTCATGCCCTTTGGCCAAAATTTGCTCTGTAGCAAAATGCCTGTGATGTGATTGTTAGTTATTGCTCCTGGTCCAAAAGTGGAACCTACCTGAGGAGACTAGGGCTCCTCTTTAGTTGAATTTGCTGTAGGAAAAGGATATGGGCAAGAAACTGGTGTTTGATTTAAGTTTTCAAAGGAATGAATGTGCAAAAAACACAGCTGAGGGTTTCAAATACAAAGTTTGAGCTTGTAAGAGTGCAAGGATTTGGGGATCCCTATGGAGCAGGTGAGCTGTGGTGCTTGGGGAGGAGCGGACCACTGGGTGCTGTGAGGACTGGGATAAATCAGCCACCTCCAGGGAGAGGAAAGAAAGGAGACAGGCTGTGAGTTAGAGAACCCTGCACTTTCTCGATGGGTTAAACTCAGCCTCCAACAGTCCCATGCAATCTTTTATCTAACTCTTCATCCTACATTCAAAAGGCATACGGGTCCAGGGTTGCAGACTGATGCTCACTGCCTAGCGCAGTGGGAGTCTGCCTGTAATATTAGTATTATACACACATTCTGTACATGTTCCAGTTTTTTAGAAAAAGTTAGAGGAATGTTTTGTAATTTTGAGCTCTCTTCAGCAATTTCATTGATTTGCTCCCCTCCTGTGGTGCCAGTGCTTCAAACTCATTTAAGCTATTTTCCACAATTTTTGAACAATATTTCTTATTAAAAAAGTCTAATCCCTCCCAAACAATCGCTTTAATCTGTCCCAGAAAACTGGCTTTCATCTCGCAATTGCTTTCACAGTGGCACGTAAACCCTACAAATGTAATATGGAGCCCAGTAATCCATCAGTTAAACAGATTAGTTACGTAGGAGGCTGTATGGCTCAGTGAGTAAAGCAAGCAGGCTTTACTCTCCCTCTGTAGAGGAAAAGCCAGCTCAAGTATAGCTCCGTTCTCTGCAGTCGATGTGCGCTGGAGATGCAAAGGGCTTCCTTCCACCTTGCAGACCTCGTGGAGGGGATTGACCCCACAGGGTGGCTGGTTGCGGTGCCTTGGTTCTCCTCTCGGATGACTGAGCACAGATGTCCGTCATGACCTGAAAAGGTGAAGCATGAGGCTGAGCTGCCAAGAGGCACCATCTCCTCCCTCCATTGTGAGAGGAGGAGAATTGCACTGTGGTTAGTATCCCTTTGCATGTTTTTTTGGGACTGTCGCCTTTTTGCAGCTGGTGATATCGTGACCAAGGCTGCAGGTGTCCTGGTATCACCTGTGTATCTGTGCAGAATGCAGACACCACTTGGAAAAGCCTTCAGTGGAAAAGCAGAAATGATTGAGTTCCCATCCTGACCCTGCCTATGGCTCACTGTGGGAAGTGGATTTTAAAATCCCTGTAATTAGGTTTCCTTTCAATGGAGTGGAGCAGAGGCTTTGCACCTCATTACCATAGATCAGGCAGAGCTGCAGCTGACACCACTGCCTCGCCTCTGGAAGGCAGGAGCTTGTATTTGGAAGGAGGAACAGGCTGCACGAGTGATGGAGGGAGAGTAAGTCCTTGAAGCTAGACCTGTTCCTTCTGGATGTTGTTCTGTGCATTGCTGTTGCTGGATCTTTGCTAGGAAGTATCAGGAACAGTCCCTCCTAGAGACCTTGAACACAGCTCGCGAATGCCTTTGCAACCTATGAACGTACTGAAAAATAAGGTTGCTTAGTTCTGGGTGGGTTATTGCACTAATTGCTATGGTTTGGGTTTATTAATGTAAAAAGTTGTGTGTTTTGGATTTTTCCTCCCTGTTCCACCTCACTGTAATTAGCCTGAATGCCTTCTCCCCAGCTCCCTGCCTCTCTCATGCATTCCCTTTGGTTTTTAATCCTGTGAAATGGGGATGATGCCAGAGACTGCAGACAGGTGAAATCTGTTGCAATGGAATAACTGGTAATTGGAAAATTACAGTCTCTCAAAAATGAGGTGAAGAGAGAAAATACAGAGTGTCCGGAAGCAAAGTGCAAATTGACAGTTCATTGTGTCTCTTCTTCCTGGTCAGTGTCTGCAGACTGAACTTAAAAATATAAAGCAGAAAAGCCAACAAAAACAAGTGCTCAAAATCCCATTGACAGCTTTAGGCCCAGTACTAGAGAAAAAACAACACAAGTGCAAAGGATGTTTGTGAGACTAAATGTTCTGGATTTGTTTACCACTCCTCTGTGTCTCTGCCAGCCTCAGCTCTCCTTGTTCAGGAGGAGTCGAACGGCTGCTTTGGGCTTGGGGGGAATTTCTGAAGCAAAGCACATCTTCTACTCTGGAAACTTCCTTCCCTGTTCATTCAATAGGAAGGACCATGTGTCTAAGAGCCCTTTTCTCCAGTGTGATGCAGGTATGATTATTTCTACTCAGTATCAAAGCAAAAAGGTACCCCAGCCAAGGCATGGTGCCATCCTGGGGTGATTGAACCTAAGCTGTGTAAAATAGATGGTTGTGGATGCAGCAATCAAAAGAGATAAAGTAGAAGACGGGCGAGAGGAAAAAGAGAGGCACAAAGAGATAGTGACTTGCTTGAAGAAATGCAATAATTCAGTTGCACAAAGAGAATCTAAGGCTGCAAAGTCCTACTCCTACTCCTCCTCTGCTTGTAGGGGCCATCAATAATTTGACCATTATGGGTTTCTCTTTTATTGAATTTCCTCTAATTCCAGGAAGGCTTTGGGGTTCTGCTGCATCTTGCTAAAACCAGAAGTATCAGATTCTCAGAAAGAGACTAGTCTTCCAAGGTTTTGAGACCCAAACTATTTAGAAAAGGATTTTTTGTCTGTTTATCTGAACTCAGAATGAACTGCTGAAACGTTTGAGGTTTGTCCCTAATAAAAACATGGTTTGGGATCACTGAAATATTCCACAGCATAAATATGGCCTTCAAAGTGAGCAGAGGTGGTTGTGCTTTCCTGGGACATGTTTTGCCTGGAGTCAAGGCTAATTGTTACTTTAAACTCATATTCAAGGATGCTGAAATCTTACAAATTGATCCCGTGCAGTTTCTGTCCTTCTCTTGAATGGTGGGAAACTTACTCCTGCAGCCAAAGTACGAGAATTCATTTGAATCTGAAATCTATAAAATTCGTACTTAGAGCTGAACTTTTTTTGAACGTTGCCTGGGACCTGCCAGTGGGACTTGTGGGTTAAACCACTTTCTCTGCTCGTTTTTCCTGACTGTCTCCAGCACAGCAGTTCCCATTCCAGCCTCCACGTCTGGCACTGTGGACGCTCATACCAGCGGGATGGCATTGCCCACCATCTCTGGCACTGCATCCTTCGTGTCAGTTCCTTGGCGTTTCATGGCCTCGTGCAGGAGATACCCAAAGCTAATGAGGGGTTATGCTCTCTCACTGCCGCTTGTAAAAAGGAAGTTTTCTCTTATAGAGGTTGGAGCCCTACAGTAGGGAAGTAGTTTCCTTCTGTCAGAGTTGTTAAGGTCTATAAAGTATTTGGCAAAAAGCAAAAAATACCACTTTAGAACTACCCTGTTGGAAGTGCATTGTTTTGATGCCAACCTTGGTTTGTTAACCATTCCTTGCTAGAAAGGAAGTTACATTTTGTGACACAACCACATCTCAAGCAAAAAGCCTGAAATTTCATTTTCTGAGAAGGTCAAAACAAGACATTGCAGCAATTTTAAAGCTTTGTTGCAACTTCATTTTCTTCCAGCCAGGAAGTTTGACAAAAATAATCCTTGCCATGAAAAGTTTTGTTTTCAGCAAATCAACATTTTGTTTTTCCCAGAGAAAAAGGCTCCTGGAAAAATTCCTGCTCTGGGTTTGGCTTAAATTTGAACAAAACAACAGTGTCTCCTAGTGGCTGACTCCAGGGGAATGGCCAAATCCATCTTGGCTTTCAAGTGTCTCTTCCTTGACCCTCCTCCTAGATCTTTGCTCATCAGAGAGTGAGAGACGTGGGAAATGAATTGTGCTCTAAGCAACAAACCACTTCATAAGCCATAAAAATATCTATGGCAGGCTGTTTTCTAGGCTCCAGTTGGTGTTGAAAGAAGGTAATTACATTTGAAGGCTGTATCACTGGATGCTTGGCTCATCTACTGTTCAGCTTCTACTCTAATAATGCAAAAGCTCATATCAGCAGCTTAGCCAGCATGCAGGGCTATCCATCCGTGTCTTTGCCCAGTGGGTCCTGCCTCCATGTCACTGCAGGATTGCGCTCCAAACGTCTCACGTTACAGTAGTCCTTGTCATCGAATTAGTTCTGCCTCACACCAAATATGATCGCTAAAGGATAATGAAGATCTCTCACCTGAAGCACAATTGGCTTTGTAGTGTCAGCCTGCTGTCTGTCAGCCTTGCCCAGGCATCCCCCGTCATCTTGATCTGCTGGATCAGCTCTTCTTCACAGCTATTGATGATCTCATCTGGGCCACCTCTTTGTCCTCTCCTTTCCCTTTACCTTGTGCCCTCTCTCCCCTCCCCTGAGAGATGGCTGTGGCTTTTCTCCTACACTCTCTGAACTCGTATACAAAGCAAAAGTCACGGCGCTGGAGAACAAACAATAAGGGCACCAAATTGTCAAAGGAAATTGGCAAATCAATTCAAGCAATGATGGCGGCAGACTAACTCGTTGCAATGCCATGTGCTCAACAGGCCACAGAAAAATCTTGGGGTTGGCTTAGAAAACATGGGATTTTAGAGAATAACAACTTAAAAATTCTTTTTATTTGCCTGAGGGTGTTTTTAAGTTTCTTTGGCTTAGGCTTTTCAGGCTGGACACTGACTTTTTTGGTACCGACTCCTGAGATTGTCTTGTCATATTCGCGTAACTCCAGGGTTAGGGATTTTGAAATGATCACCAGCTATCCCAATTTTCATGATAAAATTATGACTCTGGGCAGCATATCTGGCAGCGGCAAGGTGAACTTGGAGAACACTGGACTAAGTTTGACTTTAGCAGATGAGACTGCTGCTGTGTTGCGCACTACAAGGTACTGTAAGTAGCAGTGGGCAGGTTCTCTACATTTCCCAGCAGAAAGTGCTACAGAACAACCCTGTTCCTTCAAACCTGCCCAAGCTGCAGCTTCTTTGCTGATGATTGTCATTAATTTCCCAGCCTCAACACACTAACAAGCTATCCTTGGCCTGCCATGAACACCCTGTCCCAAGGAGCCCTCAGCCTGCTGCCTGGAGGGACACAAGAATTTAGCAAGTTATTTTGCTTCTTGTTAAGAATGCCCTTGTATAACCCTGGCTGAGGGGAGACTGAACATGCCAGCCGTGCACTGCTCCTAACAAATAGCTCGAGGACACTGCAAGAATGGTGTCCTGTCACCACTGTGGCTTACAGCCGGACAGGCGCCTGGGAGCCCGCAGGGCTATTTCAGGCTCAGTCTCTGTTGGGGAGCTAGTTAGATGCCATCCTAGCGCAGCCCTTTTCTTTAGCTGTGTTTTCACTGCGAAGAGAAGACCTCTGCCCGGGTTGTTTTGGCATCATTGGGGTGGGGAAGAGCACGGGCGAGTGTTGATTGACATCAGAGAGGGAGTTGCCATCCCTGCAGCAAGGAAGGTGTGAGGACAGCACCCCGGTGAATGTGCTGTTCAGGTGCCCTGCGCAGCCACCTGGGCCACCCCTTGCTAGAGACTAAAGAACTGAAAATTGCACAGTCCTTCCCCTGGTGTCCCGTAGTAATTAGTGTATATGGATTATAATCATGAGGACTAAGGCTCTTAGTGCTCTTTCTCTTGGATAAATGATTGAGCGAAAGACAGTCTGCTGCATAAAGTAATTTAGCCTATGAATGATGGTTCATTAGCAGCCCACAGACTGTCGCTGCCTATAGGATGTGTGGGCTCTTCCTGCATTTGAGTTAGCTCTTTCACCCTGTCCTTCAGTTGCCAAAGGTTCGGTTTGCAAAGTGTGGAGTTAAATGTGGATGCCACAGTATTACAATGGTCTTGTCCCTTCAGAGCCTCAAATAATGCAACAACATCCCCAAGAAACTGCCAACTTTTAACGTAGTGTCTAATGATGGATGGGGAATAAAGGAAGCTATTAGCAGTCAGGAGATGAGTCAGATATGAAAATAACACCTTTTTCTAGACAATATTATTACACTGAGGAGATGAAAAAGAATCATTTTCTTTTGCAAACGAAGAGGCCTTGAGCGTTAGAAATGCGCATTGCAGAGCATGGTGCTGTTTGAGGGAGTAGCTCCAGAAAGTGAGTGAACCCCATCCCACCTTTTGCATCTGTCCCTGCTGTGCCACATTGTGGGGCCTGGGTGCTGGGCAGCCATCACTGCATTTCCCAGGAAAGGAACATCTAAGGCTGTGTCTGAAAAGCAAGACTGTAGCCCAAGGTAGTTTGGTGCTGGTGATAGAGGAGAGGAATGGAAAAACCAGTTCTTGGATTTAAGCTGCATGCAGTCTTGCATACTCAGAGAAACCCACACTGATCCTGGAGGGAATCCTGACACTCGGGGCCATGCTGCTGTCATTTTAACAAAATCTGCTATACATTACTAACCAGGACTTCAGAAGGAAAAATCATCTTGGGGTTTTTGGGGGACAATTTCCAAAGGGAGATAAATATCTCAAGGGAGAGAAAACTATTGATCCTACTGACTGTCACTGGTATTTGTTGTCCTAATTCTCTTAAGAGATGTCTGCAAGAAAAGTGCTGTGTTTGTATATGAATAGAGCTATGCTGTATTGACAGTGGTCATGCTTTGTATATAGCAGTATCCATAAAGCTCTGCTGGGGTTAGTGCAATAAAAACAGCTTGACCCATGCAAGTCCAGAAGCCTTACAAGCCATACTAGCCATTCACCTGGATAAGTCTATCTTGCAGCAGTGAACAAGCTTTAGGGTTTTGGGCCCATGTATTGGGCACAGTTGTTCTGCAGCTGCTCCAGAAATGGGCTGGGATTCTGTGTTTCCAGTAAGACTCACAGGGACTGTCCATGAGGCTTGTCTGCTGCTCCCCTCAGACACTTACCTGCCTCCATGGCTCTCCAGAAGGAACACAGGAAGATGTAGCATTTGTACATCATTAGCACGAATCCCAGAGTGGGAGGAACATACCAGCCTTTAGCCATTTCCTCTATGCATCTGTTTGACCATGTTGCTTTTTTGCCCCATAGCCAGATGAGTTGACCAACGCCTTGGAGATCAGTAACATCGTCTTCACAAGCATGTTTGCCCTGGAGATGCTCCTGAAACTCCTTGCCTTTGGCCTCTTCGGCTACATCAAGAACCCGTACAACATCTTTGACGGGATCATAGTTGTCATCAGGTCAATGCCAGTTCTTTCTCCACTGTGGCTTTTCTGCTGAGGGCTCAGACCAGTTGGGGAGTGGGATGGGGAACAGGAAAGACGTGGCATGTGTTAATTCAGGGCTCACTGGCTATGATGTGCTATAATTATGCTGGCCTTTTAGGTTCCTGTCATTAGAAGGGCTGTCCAAAGTAAATGGACCTGGCAGATGGAGAACAAAGTCTATTTACGACACACATCTGGCACTGTGGTCAATTTTCCACTGAAGTGCAGAATGGCTGGTCCTGGGAAAGGAGTCCTGTGAGTGTCCATATCCCAGCAGCGTGCCCTCCCTCTCCCAAATTAATACATAACTCAGGCCAGAATAGAGCAAGTAGGAGGGTAAGTGAGGGCAATGTCCTGCTGTCCTCTCCCAGGGGAACACTATCCCAGCCTGAACTGGGGATGTCACAGCATGTGGGTGAGAAGCTTGTGCAGCACCTCTCGGTGCTGGTATTCTTTCTAGCAGTGCTGTTGACCCCTCGATCAGTAATTTGGGGTAGAGAAGTCAAGGGAGACACAGAAGGGGTAAACCAGGATAGTGCTCCTGGCTTCCGTTGGCCCATCCCTTTGATTCAGGGACGTGAAGAGCAATAGAGGCCCAGGACAAAGGCCAGTCTGTGGCCTGATCAAACCAACCCACCCCAACAAATGTAAATCCTTCTGGATATTAGCTTGGTATAAAATTGTGATCCACATTTTGTGGCTAGGCTTGTGACTGACTGTAGTGATGCAGACTAGCAGGAGACATGCTGTGTTGTGGAGAGCCACAGAAAGCAGGGGAATTAAAGAATCAAGAAACCAGCTATAAAGGATATAGGTTGTGCATGAGCAGGTGTGTCTGTACAACTGGGAAGTGAAGGTGTTTTTCAGAAGCAAGAAAGTAGTAGGCAAATAAACTACCCCTTTAGGGCTTAAATGATGTGATATCCTGTAAGAAACCAGCCTGCTCAGGGCTTTCACAGTACAGTACTGCTGTTTATAGCTCTTCTCCTTCTGGTGTTCCTGCAGTGTCTGGGAGATCATCGGCCAGTCTGACGGAGGCCTCTCTGTGCTACGAACTTTTCGGCTGCTCCGGGTGCTAAAACTGGTGCGTTTCATGCCCGCCCTCCGTCGCCAGCTGGTGGTCCTGATGAAGACAATGGACAATGTAGCCACCTTCTGCATGTTGCTCATGCTCTTCATCTTTATCTTCAGGTACCAGAGGCGGCAGTTCTCCGACTAATTGTTCAGCTTGCTTAAGTAATATATAGATTAGAATAACGACACACTGCATTTGCTAGGCTGCCTACATGATAGAAGTGCTTACAAAAGACTGACAAGCAGACACTCAACAGACTATTTACCTCTTTTCAGTCTCAGTTTTTCATACAGTACTGTAATTCTGTAGATGTATGAAGTACACAGATAGGCAACAATTGCTCTGGAGTTCCTGGGAGGCTCATTTAGCTGTGTCTCAGGAAGCTGTCAGTAACTGGACTCTACCAGTGTTATATTTGAGATGGCGGTTGTGCAGACTCCAAGACTTCTGTCTGTTTGACCCTATGATGCTCCTCAGGATTCTGTTCTTGGAAAACAGTTGGATTAGGGAGTTTGTCATTTTCTAGACAAAGGGGATCCCTGATTTGACTTCCATGTAGACAATTGTAATGAAATGTGACACAGAAGCACCAAATGGCAGGGTCTGATCAGTGATCATGTCAGTGATGGAGCAGAGCCCTTCTTCCTGGGAGATACCACTGGCATGCAAAACACTGGGCAGGGGGAAGTATCCAAAAAATCACTGCAATCCTTCCTACAACCATATTTCACACAATAATGTGTTTCTTCCATCTCCCTTTTTTCCCGTTCTAGCATTCTTGGCATGCATCTTTTTGGATGCAAGTTCAGCCTGAAAACTGATACAGGAGACACAGTTCCAGATAGAAAAAATTTTGATTCCTTACTTTGGGCCATTGTGACCGTATTTCAGGTAAGCTCTGGATCCTCTGGGAACTTTTAATGTAGACCACCTGAACAACTTATTTCACTTTTGAAAAAAACCCTGTTCCAGTAGGTGTCAAATTTGGACTGAAATGGCACTGTAGAGTTATTAGGGCAAAGTGATTCTGTTTCTGAGTTATCTGGTCTCTATAAGCCCTGATAGAGAAGCAATCTACTCAAAATCATCACTGTCCATATCTGTTGTCAGTAAAAGTAAAGTCTAAGAAGGCCTAGAAATCCACCCTTATTTTCCTTTCATATAGTCGGAAAGATCAGACCCACAGTCTACTATTCTGTAGATCTCTGTCTCCTTACTTGCCTTCACTGCCCCAAAAATGCACTTTGCAAACAATTTCATTTAACTAGAGGTAACAAATACTGTCACAAATCAGAGCTGGAGTTGCTGGATCTGTATGCTGGGAAAGTCTTCATATAAAAAGTTGTTTCCTCTGCAGACAAGATCTGGTGTGTGCTTGAAATTACTGGCATATTCCACAATGGAGCAATAAGCTGCTGTTTCCAGGACATTCTAAATGTACAAATTAGTCTTTTCTGTTTAAAAACTCAGTCTTTAGAGCCCAAGTGGAGCACAACGTAAACAATGTTAAACCGTTTCTAAGTGCAGAGTAGGTGTTCACCACAGTATCATTCAAGGTATAAACCATTCCAGAGTCTTCACTGTGAAGAATATTACTTCTTGCAAAGTTTTCCTTCTTACAAAGGAGCAAGGACAAATCAGCATTAGTTTCACAGGTTTGCATTTTTCTTTTACCAAAATAAGTACAGATTTCTGCATTTATTCTAACAGTCCCTTGGGAAATAGAGTTGACACAGAGCATAAGGGCTCAGTCCTACATCCAATGAAGATAAATGAGCGGCATGACTCAGTGCAGCTGACTGCATTCCTACCCCCAAAGCTACCTTGTTTTTAGGAGGGTTAGAGGCCATTTTCATTGTAAGCATAAATTAATGTGGCGCATGAATTTGTCATCCATTTTTCTTAGGCCCCAGGATTTTTGAGCTCCAGGAAAGCTAGGAGAGTGGGAAACCCTGAGGAAGGTCCCTTGGAGCAAGGCTTTGCAAAGATGGGTATTTTTTTGCCCAGCTTGTCAGTGTTTTTACCTAATGGAAACCACTTTGCTTCCCTGAGTTTCTTGAGCCACGAATGTCATTTATCTCGTCAAATATAATGTCCCCTACCCTTTCCTTCAGCTCCAGATGCCTTATAAAGAGCAACCTGAAAGGAGACAACAGCTCTGGCCTCAGGTCTGTTATCTTCTGATGGTCATCAAAGGATGACCGCCACCAAATAATGGGACTTCTACCAGCACATCCTTCATGTTACCATATCGAGGATCCGAACTAGTCACCTCTATGGGCAGCGGTGTGCTAGATCTTCCTGCAGAGAGGGGAGGTTTGGCCAGGAGAGAGCTCTCACATGCGAAGATCTAAATAAAGGAATGTTTTTCTGTCTCATCTCATGAGACCTGCTAATGATTATGCTCAGAAAAGGTCGAAAGGAGAGGAAGAAATGGATAAGTCAGTATTTGAATGCAGCTGCTGTGCATGAGAGGAGCGGAGTAATTAGAGAGTCTTCCCCTTCACCTCTCTGCAGATCCTCACTCAGGAGGACTGGAACGTGGTCCTGTACAATGGGATGGCATCTACATCCTCATGGGCAGCACTCTACTTTGTGGCCCTGATGACCTTCGGCAATTATGTGCTCTTCAACCTTCTTGTTGCCATTCTGGTAGAAGGCTTCCAGGCAGAGGTAAGAGATCTGAGCAGAGGGAGGGAGAAAACTGAGAAGCAAGTGTAGGCAAGAGTGTAGGGATGAATCCATGTCAGAGCAAACATCTAGTCATGCAAGCAGCCCTAAATTTAAACTTAAGGGGTGTAGATGAGCTGCATTGGGCATGTGAAGCTCTTGTGAATCTGTCTTTGCAAATAAGGCCCACTGGACTTGGCATGGGACTTGGGAGACCAACACTGGTTGATCTGCTCCAGGGTCTGTTGTGTGACCTAGAGGAAATAAGTTAGGGTGAATTTAACTCACCAAATCTCCCATATGTCCTGTGTTTTGTGTTTCTTTATGGTGGGCCTCAGGCCTTCAATGTATCCAGTTGGTGCTAGTCATGGGGACCAGGTAGGATGTGAACTGGCTCTCAATCCAGACCTTGTGACTCTCTCCTTTGTGTGCCATTTGAGGCTAGTAGCACAGCTGTTCAAAAGCTGTGTTGCAAGGTTACAAACATCAAATTTTGAGATACTTAGGATGATGTAGGACATATAAATGCTAAAGAGATTTTTACCTACACCTGAAAATAATGCCTGTATCAGGTCAATGAGCAGGAAATCTATGATAAACTGCAGGCATCTCATCTAATCTCACATGGAAAGGATTAGAGAAATTATTTTCTCAGTCAAAAGTGATATGCCATGTCCTGATCTGAACTAGGCAGGAACCTGAGCAGCTGTGCTGGCAATCCTGTGCCACATGATCCAGAGCAGCGGGCCACACTGGTGTGAGTGGTGTAATATAGTACTGGTGTGAGTGGCGGGCCCCTGCAGCCTCTTAAGTTTTCCTCCCCACCGGCAAGTCCACTCCAGATCTGCTTTCAGCATCCTAAAACACTGAAACCAGCCATCCCCTGCCCTATCCTGCTCTTCTCCATCCTCCTTTCAGATCATAGCAAGTCCATTTGTGGGAGATTTTAAGTGAGGATGATCTGTTTCGGTTGTAAATGTAACGATGTATATGCACATATATATTATCCAGAAAAAAATTACTTTTTTCGAAGTCCTAGTGCAAATGGAAATGATTTTGAGTTACCAAAAATCATCCAGTCCCAGTTAAAGCTAAGAATAGTGGCATTGAAAGGGCTTACGTTGTGTTTTGGGATTTTTTAATTATTATATTTTTGTTTCTGCAACCATCAAGAAGGGAAAGTTTGCTTAGTGCTGGATTGGCTTCAGAGACACACAGACTCAGAAAGAAAGTGAGAAAATGGCTTCAGTTTTCACCGCCTTAGCTCCCAAGGGAAAGAGGAGAAAGAAATTATTTTTATAGGATTTTTTTTCACTTTTCATTTTTTCCCCAGAAATGGTATCGTGCTCTCATTTGCCGTGTTTAGATCACACTTAGATGAACCTTCGCTGACCGTGCAATATAATTGAAATATTCATGGACCAAAAATTCCCTTCTTTCAAGCCAGCACAGTCTCATTTATGTCTTTCAAGGATGTCTGCATAGATTCATTATTAAAACATCCCTTCTAGTTTCCTCACAGCACTAGCGGAGGAAAATTAATTGAAACAACAGGCCCAGTCTGGAAAAAACCAACCCTGATCTACATCACTCTGGGCTGTTTCATGGATGCTGAGGGTGGTGAGTGCCACCTGCGCACACAGAGAAGACACAAGTAGTCCAGCTCATCGCTTTCAAAATTAACAGCCCTGCACTGCATTAGCAGGCATTTTAATCTCTTGGACATGGACAATGTGGTCCATGCCCTGAAGATCCAGTACAGCTGACCAAGAAGGGCAAGAAGGTCCTTTTCGAAGAACAAGCCTATACTCCATGTCTCAGTAACTAGAGCTCCTGCTGACACTGTTTATTTCCAAATTCCTGTAGTTTTCTCAGTGTCACCAGTCTCAGCACTTCCTGGCTTTGCTCTGGATACTATAACACCTTTGCCATACTCCTGTTGTAGTGCAACCTCTTGCAGATGGAGTTGGACATTTTAGTCACTAACCTAGCAAGACCAGAGCAAAGCCATTGCCAGTATTTCTACAGGCTCTGCAGTAGCTGCTGTCTTCCAACCCAGAAGGGGTTTTCCTCTAGGAGGGTTGTAGCTGTATTCACAGTGGTTGTGCTGGACCTCAATTCTGCTAGAAAACAACGCAGGCAGACTAAAGTCTGTGCTAAAGTAACAGATTGTCCTGAACTGAATGCAGGAGCAACCAGTACAGTTGGCCACATGGTAGCTCAGAGAGGAACTATTCAATGGCCAGACATGTGTCAGATATCCTCAGATTCCACCAACCCGCAAATCTAGGTGGAAAAAGAGGACATGCCAGGGGAATCCAAACAGACGATAACCAGCATGTGTAACCCAAATGACTAGAAACTGCTCCTGCTCAAGCAATCTTGCATTTAGGCACAGAGAGCCCTTATACAGCAGTTTGCATCCTCTGTTCCTGATTGCTTTAAGGCAGAAGAAAGTTTTCTCCTCTCGGCAACTTGGCAGCTTGCAGGTACCTTTGTACAGTACAGATCCTGTTCCTTACCTGCCCTCTTGGAGGTTGAATCACCTGCTAATGTGAAGCCAGAAATGGGCAGCCTCATGCAATACTCTCTGAGTGCATGATTACAGACCTAGCTGAATGGCTGTCGTTTTCTTGCTCAGGCTTAATGGCTCCTTTCAGAGCTGTTACGGGCCATGATTTAAATGTGTGTAAGGAGTAGTTTTCAAAGCTTGTGTTATTCACTCAGTGCTGCATCAGAAAAGGCCAGCAACCACAGGCATGACATTTGCAGGGCACATTTTGCTCTCTGCTTCCATTTATTATAAATCCTGACATTAAGCCTATGGGCTTGTCAGTTGTCTCATAGTGAGGTATTAGCTGTGTTACAGAAAACCTTTTCCAGGGCTGTATTTCAGCTACCAAGGCTCGATTCAAGTCTTGCACTTATAAATGCATAACTTAGCTCTGGTTGTAAACCAAAGATGTTTAGTCTCCTTGGACAACTCCCAGGAAGAAGTATCAGTGGAGCTGGGTTTTCTTTTGTCATCCCTGGTTCTGTTGGTATGTTGGGAATATGGCAGAAATTCTTGTTTTGACCTCTTTGACTTTGCCCTCTTACAGGGTGATGCTCTTAGCAGTTACAGAAGACACTGAGGTGCACTTCTCCCTTTGCTCAGGTGTTTCTTTTACTTAGATGGAGAGTGACTCCTGGGAGACTTATGCAGCTAAGAGCTGCTCTAAGCTCTGAACCATCAGCAGCATTTCAGCAAGGACACTAAAAATTGTAATGTGAATCACAGTACGCAGTCTCAGCTTGATCTCAGGTTCTGATCTGCCTGTGGAGCAAGTTTGGCAGGAGTATCCCTAGCAGAGAATAGGCTTAAATGGTCACAAAACCATTTTTAGTACATTTGTGCTTAGGACCACAAGCAGCCAGACTTCAAACAGGACCATAATTGCATATTTTTGCTTACATTGTTCCCATGTCATTTTGAAATCTACCCTAGAGCTGCTCTGGAAAAGCAGACAAACCTTCCAAAATTATGCAAATCTTTCATCTACCCTGCACTAGTGCTTCTGCTCCAAAACAGAGAAGATGAATAAGGCAGCTTAAGCCTTTCAGTCATCCTGTCTGTTTGGCTGCACCAGTTAGCAATACATCACAAATGAAATTAAGTTCACTGCCACTTCAGCACCATGTCTCTAGAAACCATGGTGATTTGTTCAGGCACCAGTTAAGGAACTGTACTCCTTTTTCTGGGATCAGCTGCTTTAATCCAACCATTTGCTATCAATTTGCACAGCTTTTCCGCAGTCTTGATGGATCAAGCCAGAGTCATGCCGACAGCCTGCTAGAATCTCTCCTCTCTGCAGACCTCCCCCAGCAGAGGAGAACCTGACAATAGCTCTTCTGTCCCAAGCTTGTACATTATTTAGGCTGATCAGTTTTGGTAGCAGAGGCAGATATGCATGAAAGGGAAAAATAACTGGACTTCCAGGAGGACGGCCAGTCTGAGAGTGGTTGGCTGTTCTCTGTCCTGAGATGATGCTGTGCTGTCAGGCAAGCTGGCCTCTTTCCCTTCTGCCTCAACTTCAATGTTGCCAAGAGATTTCCCAATACAATCTCAATTACCAGCCAGTGTGAAGAAAGCAAATCAGGGCTGAGTTTTCGGATCTAAGTGAAATTTACAGTTCTGTGAAATAAAAAAGAAAAACCCTTTGACATCCTTTGATATTAAAACCTAAGTGCTTTCAGCTGGGATCATGGAGAGTGCAAATACGGAACCCCACAATGCCAATTTTTCTTAGTCACTCTGATCACAGCTGCACTTTTGTGTTGTCCCCCTGGATATGCTGTTCAGTGAGGCTGGGTGCAGTGTAGGAAACACGATGATATTGCAGGAGCAGTAGTCACGATCACAACATCATCCTTTCTGTCCAAGTACGAAAATGAATCAAAACAAGGAAGAGGGACTTACCTGGGGTCATTCCCCAGGGCAGTGTCAGACGGAATTTGGCATTCTGCCCTCCTAGTACTTGGGGCCATACATAAACTGCCCATGGGGAGCTGAGGTATCTCTGAGCTGCTAAGTAATCCAAATGGCCTTTGTGCTAAAGTTTAAATGAATTGGGTCTGTTAATTATCCTTCTCCTCTCTGCAGGGTGATGCCAATAGGTCAGACACAGATGAGGACAAGACATCTGCCAACTTTGATGATGATTTTGAGAAGCTAAAAGACTTCCGAGCAACAGGTAGGATTTTGTCTCTACTTTTTCCTGGGAATCTGAGAGCTACAACTCCACTTCCACAGTCATCTTTTCATAGAAACTTATGGGGGAGAGTGGAAGAATCCATTTTATTTGGCAGTTAATCTCATAGCTATGTTAACAGAGCAAAAAGTGCTCTATGCAAAAAGTGTTGGGAAAGCTAAAAGAGCATTGAAATTTCCTTTAAACAGATGTTTTTTCTTATTTAAACTATACTAGAATATTTAGATATGTCTCATCGTTTCTTCTGTATCATTACCACAGAATGGTTTGCTGACAGCAATATTCTCACACTACTTCTCAGCAGCTTTTCAAATCAATCATGTTCTCATCTGCTCTTTTTGGTTTCTCACGCAAATGCATTTAGGTGAGGTTTGATTGATGGAAATGTTGCTGTTCATTTGTGTCACAGGAGGGCCTGGCAATTGATTTGAGGTAAGGCCATATTGTACTAGTGTCCTATAAACATGGAATAGTAGGTGACAGCCTTCACTCTATAGTTTTCAACCAGATAGGGGACAGGAAGGGATCACATATTTTAACAGAGTGAATAGCGTGATGGTAAGCAAGAGCCAGTTTAGTTCCTCTGTACTTTGATTCTTGGCTTGGGCACTTGCTAGGATTACTTCAAATGCTTCTAAACCAGGATTCGTTTCAGCTAAGGAAATTGTATTGATTGTGGTGAGCAGATGGAATTCAACTGAGGAAAGGGCAGAAGTAATTTGTTGGGGAAGCTGAGAGAGAGCTGGATCACAGCAAGGTGATGGAGCTGCTCAGTCTGCAGATGAAACAACATATTCCAAACACCAAGTGACCAAATGAATGTCCATTGCAAATAGTTGGCAAGGAACCCACAGCACCAACTGTGTACCAGCTTTGCACCAACTATTTGCTGAGCAGCTTCAAACAGTAAGAGAGTTCTAGGGGAAAGAAACATTATCACCTCTTCTCAGGTAATACAGGAATAGAAAACAGGGCTGAACTTGCCATCAGTCAAAGTCCATGAGTAATTGTGTGTCTCCATAAGCCTCATGGATGACAACGGGCGACTAAACAGCATAAGGACATTAACAATTCTATTACAGTGCCACTGGTCTGTAGACAGATACACTGGCAAGAGGAACATGTATAGCAGATTAGCAAATTTTGAGCGGGATCTTCCACCCCTCAAAGTGAATGGCAGTGTTCCCATGGACTTCTGTGGTGCAGATCAGGTATTTGTGCGCCAGCCAGCAACTAAACAGATGATACAATAGAAGCACAGTGCATTACAAAAACAGCGGAGGAAAAAGAACAGGGTTAATGCACTCACTTGGATTTCTCACTTCTGACTTGGACTTCTTTCCTGCTGGTCGCAGGTGCTCCCATCCTTCCCCCTCCTTAAGACTGATCCTGCAGTTATTAAACTGGAACTCACTAAGCCCAGTAAAACAGGAGCTAGTTCAACTTTAGTTTTGTGTTTGAAATTAGGCTTTTGATTTTGAGTATTACGGCACTCCATAGGGCTGGAGGTGCTATGTCTGTTTTGTCTTCAGTGTGACTACGGTTTTTGCAGTCTGCACTTGGCATACAGCTAAAATATGTGCTTTCTGCAATTACCAGAGATGTGCCATTAGATTCCTCTGTTAGAGGAGGTTTACTTTTCTAAATGGCTGGATGTGTAAAAGCAACTTCCATTTCCTGTCCTCTGAACAGATGACTAAAGAAAACTACTAATGTTTGCTTAGTGTCTTCCCCATGAAGGAACTTACAGCACATCAGAACTGCACCAAAATCTCTGTGTAAGACTGTATGACAAGGAGAAGAGATTAACTTCCTAGGGTGAATTTAGCCAGTCTTCAATGTCCTTTCCCTGGAAACTCTCTCCCAGTTGCCCAAAACTGTAACTCCACTCTCTAAGTCCCAAGAAGCAGTGAACAAAAGAAACTTCCTTTGGAGGGTAATGAGTTCCAAGTCCAGGCAGTGCTAAAGGCCCCTTAAAATGTTGTGACACTTGCCTTATGCCTTTGAGAGTGGTGGGGGTGATCTTACTGCCCACAACATTTCATCTCCATTTGGCAGAGTTCCTAGAAGACCCAAGGAGCAATGTCCATTTTGAAGAGTGATTTCTGTAGCTGAGCATTCACCTCATATTCTTTCTCCGCTTCTCTCCAGAGATGAAGATGTACTCACTTGCCGTCACCCCAAATGGACACCTGGAGGGCAGGGGAAGCATGCCTCCTCCTATAATCATGCGCACTGCTGCCACACCAATGCCCACACCGAAGTGTTCCCCACACATGGATTCAGTGCACACTTTTGTGGACTCGAGGAGAGGGAGTAACGCTTCGCTAGACCCCTTGAGCTACGATCAGAAGTCCTTGGTAGGTTCCTATTGCTAGCAACTCTCCCTCAAGCGCCTGCAAGAGGCACAGGTGATGTGTGTGTGTGTGTGTGTGCGTGCGCACTTGCGCGCACGCAATTTGCTGGAAAATAAAAAGGTAGAGGTGAGAAGCACGTGGAAAGTTAGGAGAACAGAGTCAAGAGGGAGAAATGAATGGGTGTGCTATGCTGGGGCAGGACAGTGACAACGTTAACAGTCAAGGACAGTGAGTATATGAAGAGGGGAGACAGCGATATACTAGGATTCAGTGTTTTCCTGCCTAGTATCTGATTGGAAGTCCATGCCAAGCCACCCCACTGGAGAGACACAGCCTGAGACAAGTCGTAAATTCATGCAGTTATTCCAGCAAACCCCTCTGAGGAGGAGCAGGCATCTTTTGCCAACCACACTGACCATTTTGTGGTGCCTTGAAGAAGCTGTCAAGTGTTCCTGTGAGGATGAAGCCTGTTTCCCCCCACGGTGTTTTAGGGTCGCACCTTGAATCCACCTTGTGTCAAGGGAGATGAAGCATTTGTCCTTACCAGCACAGCAGCTGAGCTCCAGTTACAGTACAGTAGACCCATTGGAGGGGAAACAGAGGACACGAGGTATGAGCTGATCGATTGCCACCAGGCACAGCTCATGGAGCAGAGATCTGGCTGGAGCTGACTGCTTTGGCAACTGATTGCTTTTTGCCTGCAACAGGGGAGTGGGAGGGCAGCTCTGTGAAAACAGAGGGAGCAGAGTTAATAGACAATGTAGATTGCTGCTGCTACTTATCTATCCCATTCCTCTGCTCTGTAACTGCAATATCATGTTCAAATCAAGGCAGCAGACCGTGAAGGCACGTCACACAGAGACAGAGCCACTATCCCCTTTGGTAAGCTGCTTAGTCAAGGTAATGCTTTTGAAAAGAAAATAGAGATGACTGTTGTTTGCCTTGGGGTTTCATGGGATTGTGAGCTGCTGGAGAGGGTTGTTCATGGTTTGAATCCTTTCTCTGAGAGCACATCAGTGCCACCAGCCAAAGGAAGATAAAGCAGTCAGAAGAGAGCTGGCCAACACTGAGAAGGAGGAGGAAGGCAGTTTGCCTTATTTTGTGCTGGGAGGAAGCCATGGAAGAAAAAGGAGTTTTTCTTCTAGCTTTTCTGCTCTGACCTTAAGTGCTCTCATCCTGGTAACTACCTGCCCGCCAAAGGCATACCAATCAGTGCCAAAAATGTGCTGTAAGAGAAACATTCATTCCATCTCCTTATGCAGCAAATTGAAGAGAAAGTAATGCAAATGGGGGCACAATTTCCAACAGACACTTGGGTGACTCAGGTGCCAGAGCCCCTTTGGAAGCCAAGGAAGTTGTGTGCTGAAGCCACTTGAACATGAGGAAAGAAAATGCCACTTCAGCAATAGTGTCTCTGGGTTCAGCTTTTATGCACAGTTAATGTTGCCAGGACAGTAGGAAGTCATGCAGCACAGAGGATTGGTAGCTGTGCTGCAGGTATAGTTCAAAGAGTACCTTCAGTGTGGACTTAGCTGGGTGCTTGGCATAATGAAATTGGAGCAGTGAGGAAAGCTGAAAAGGGAAGACATGACTTGCAACAAGAAGGGTCTTCCAATCTGGGCAAAATGCCATATCCTTTGGCTTCCTCCTGCAAACAAACCCTCAAATGTCTTTCCTCTCTCAGTCCAGCCTTCGCAGTTCCCCTTGCGCCAACTGGGGCACCAGCAGCAACTGGGGAAGCCGACGCTCAAGCTGGAATAGCCTGGGCAGAGCCCCAAGCCTCAAGAAGAAGAACCAGTCAGGAGAAAGAGAATCCTTGCTCTCCGGGGAGGGAAAAGGCAGCACAGACGATGACTCCGATGATGCCAAGTCCAGCACGGTCAGCAGGCCCTCGTTGCACCGCCGGGCAGAGTCCCTGGACTACCGCAGCTCCCTGGACCTGCCTGAGCTGCTCCAGTTGCCCACCATGCACCACTCGCTCAGTATCAGCCCCATGGCCGTTCTGCCCGCTGAGTACCAAGACTGCAATGGCAAGATGGTTCATGTCCCCAGCGAGTTCTTCTTGCGTGTCGACGGTCACAAAGAGGATGCCATGGACTATGAAGATGACATGGAGGATGTGAGTTGAGGGGGAAGTTGGGTGCTCATGCGTTAAGTGGCTTTTCCACTCCGAGAAGGCTGATTAAAAATCAGGCTTTGAAATGTGTTACTGCCTAACGCCTCGTGTAAACAAAATGAATCCAGATCCAAGGGATGGGCATCCACTTCCCAAAAGGTTTTTTTTTATTAATGGGTTGGGCTGTTACCTTGCAGTGGTCTCTAATGAGGTAAAACTGCAAGGGGTTGTGCATGCATTTGCCTAGTTTTTGGACTGACTGAGATTGTCCCCCTGGCCCAGGATGCCTCCAAAAACGAGCTGTAGACACAACAGCTAGCTGATGTCTTTGCTCGCAAGAGCTGTTTGGCATCTCATAGGCTTGAAAGCCTAGAGTGTTCTCTATTTAACTTTTTGGTTGGTTGAGGCCTTTTTGTTTTTGACACAACTTTGGATCTCAAAAATGGTACCTGCCTAGAAAGTCTTACTTTGTTATGTTCATATCTCACTGTACAGCAGCCCCTTTCTTCCACCCCTTCCCTCCCTGTTTTGTTGGACAAATGTGACAATGCCTGCCACATCTCTGTCCCAAAAGCCGTGACTCTACAGGGGCTATGAAATGCCATGTACTGCCCCCTTTCACAAAAGGACTGTGAAAGTTGAAGAGGCAGGAAAACAAACGAGGAAGAAAAGGTGTTTCTTCTTTTCTATCCAGAGTTACTGCTACCGAATTCGTAAAGTCCTGGAGCCCTACAAACCACAGTGGTGCAAGAGTCATGAAGACTGGTCCCTCTACTTGTTTTCCCCACAGAATCGGTAAGAAATCCCAGTGAAATGCCAGCCCACTGGGTTTTTGTGGTAATGGAGTACTGCATTTCTAGCTAGCCTTCCCTTGAGAAAAATTCCTCTCTGATGTAGAAGCACTGTGAGTTTTAGAAATCCAATTCCTGATTTTTAGGTAACTTTTTCTCTTACATGTGGGCAGAATTGTTGCATGGTTCACTCCATGCCTGTCTAGGAAGAAGGGTGGTCTAACCAGCATTAATAATAGCTGTTATTACATCTTGTTTACTGCATTGATAATAAAGGCTGAAGCTTGTGGAGAGTCTAGCTCACCACCTGGGCTGATGCTGGTGGCACAGCTGCTGAAGGTTTTCGAGGACGTGCCATTCAGGTGGGAGTCTCTTGCTGACCCAAAGGTCTAATATATACTTTTTTCCCCACCGTTTCTTTAGGTTCCGAGTGATGTGCCAGAAGGTCATTGCCCACAAAATGTTTGATCACGTGGTGCTGGTCTTCATATTTCTCAACTGCATCACTATAGCACTGGAGCGACCAGACATAGACCCACACAGCACGGTGAGTACCTGAGTCATTTTCTTCCTTGATCCACCATCCAGATCTTAGTCTTGTCAGGGCAAGACCCTGCAAGATGAAGGATGTTTGTTTTCTAAGGTCTTTAAATAACTTGCCTCTGCTGTTCTATGTTTTACAGGAAAGGATATTCCTAAGTGTTTCTAATTACATCTTCACTGCAATCTTTGTGGCTGAAATGATGGTTAAGGTAATTACATCTTCATCCCATGGCCCTTAGTGAGGCGTGGCAAAGACCAGAACATGACATAGTTATGATCTGGGTGAAGATTTAAATGTCTCTCTTCTCCTGGCTGTAGGTGGTAGCTCTTGGCTTTTTCTCTGGGGAGAACACCTATCTGCAGAGCAGCTGGAATGTCCTGGATGGAGTCCTGGTCTTTGTATCTATCATTGACATTATTGTCTCCATGGCATCAGCAGGCGGAGCTAAGATCCTGGGTGTCCTTCGCGTTTTGAGACTTCTGCGGACCTTGAGACCTCTCCGGTACGTTCACCGATAGGGTGGCTGAGTTTTCTTAGTGCTGATAGATGAAGGAGTTTGAAAAAATGCACATGATCCATTAAGGTCTTACCTAATAACACAAAAAGCTGAAACACAGTATAGGTGGAATCATCTTTGGGGAGCTCTTATCTAATGAAACTGTTTGAAAACAGTGAAATTAGTTATAATATAATTCATCTTTTAAAGCATGGGAAAGAGTGGATGGAGTTTGGAGTGAGAGGTGTTATTGTACTCAGGCAGTTAGCGCAGTGAATGCCTCCTCCACACTGCATTTTTATCACTGTTTTACAAATCAGTCGGGCCCCTTGTTAAACTGCACAACCTCACAGTCATTCCCAAGCAAAGAGGTCACCTTGGCTGGGAGAAAATTTGCAATTGAACAGGTGCTGACAATAATTTGATAAGCTCCAGCACCTATACGTGCTCTCCCGTGCCTGTATATCTTAACATTACTGTAAAACAATTTAGCTCTCAGCTAGGAAGAGGAAGGGGAGACACTTTCAGTATTTGAGAAAAAGAGTAAAGAGAATTTGTATTTGTTTACAATTATGCAATAACAAAGGGTATTAATGCTTGGGGGATTTTTATCAGCTCATGGCTCCTGTGTTCTGTTTCCATCCTGCTTCGCAAGAAACACAAGCCTTTTTCCATGAAATTTCAGGGGAAATAAGATAGGTACCTCCTGAGACCTGTAGGCTTTCTGATGAAAAGCTGCTTGCTTATGAGAGTAATCGGAAGAGGCAATCTTGTTTAGGTCCATGACCGCAACAACAGCTATTTGTCTGCTGCTCTGTATTTCCTTAGTGATGAGTAACTTTGTGTTTCTGTCTCCTCTCTTGCTCCCGTGCTCTGTTCTGCTGGTGGCATCGGGGTCCCCTTGCAGTGCTGGCTCACCAGGAGCCACTCTGGGTCACCCTGGACAAGCCTTGGCCTGGCAGCGCCTCGGGGCACCTGTCTACCATGAATAACTAGGAACAGAAATCAGGGCACAGGCAGTTCATAAGTAAACGTAAGGGGAAAAAAGGGAATTGGTCTTGGAGAATAACTAGGCCAGTTCCTATTAATAGAGAGGAATTCATCACCTCTTATGACGGCTTTACTTATCGCAGCCTCTTCTAGGATTACTACAGGGACCATTCCTAACACTTTGTAGGTGCAGTTCAGACTGCCACATTATTTGCTGCCAAACAAGACCCTATTGAAATGCTTTGTCCCTGCAGCATACAACTCTCCTCTTTTCTCTGTGTTTGGCAGGCAGGAAAGCATCATTAGCTGTGCATGCTCAAGCTACGGGCAAAGACTCATACCCTCTCCCCTCTACAGGCCCCTCCTAAAAAACGCTTTGATGTTCTTCAGTGAGAACACCCGCCTTCCCAGAAAAGCTTGCTTGGGCTAGTTACACTTATGTGTGCCAACACATTTTTCAGATGCCCATGGGAGAGCCATTCTCCAGGCACTCATAGAGGAAAGGAAAACACTTGTTCTCCATAATACCCAAAAGCTGCTTCAGGCGATGCTCAGAGCATGCCTGGCCTCTCACGGCCTCACAGCAAGCAAGCAAGCTGCTCTTTAATGGGATGACCCTTTGGCTGTGGAGCTGTGATCACAAGTTCCTGTTAGCTAAGAGTCAGTTCAGGAACTAATTAGGAAACAAGTTGAAATTACTTTGTTTGAAAAGTTGTCATGGGGCCCAGGCCATTAGGGCGGGTGAGCGCTTATTGCTGTAGAAGGAGGACAAGACGCTCTCTGGTACCACTGTGAAGTTGTTTACATACGTAGCGTTAGGAAGCAGGCTCCTGCCTGCTGTCTGCCCCTCTGCTTGGATCAGAGAGACCTCAGAGGGGATCAGCTGTCTGGACTGTGGTACAAATAGCCCTGTAGTGTGAACCTCTGTGATACTCTGCCCGTAGAGAGTATTCCCTCCTCCTTGTTGCTAGTAAGCGATTGCCCAACACCCTGCTGACAGGGTGTCTTACACTTTTTTAATTCCTTCTAATGTGACTGTGAATGTTCTGGTGACCAAATAAGTCACTAATCATCTCTGAACACTGCCTGCAGGTAGAGGAGGATTGTGTTAGCTTTACTGCAGCCCAAGCAGAGGAGGAAAAGCAACCATATAATAACAGGGCATGCATAAAAATTAAAAGCTTTATTGTTTTGCCATTTTTTCCAGAGTCATCAGCAGAGCCCCAGGTCTGAAGCTGGTGGTAGAAACCTTGATCTCCTCCTTGAGGCCTATTGGGAATATTGTTCTCATCTGCTGTGCTTTCTTCATTATCTTTGGGATTTTAGGGGTCCAGGTAGAGTATTTCCCTCACCATGGCCATCTGTAAGTGACTGCTGCAAAAGAGAAGCTGTTTTTCTCAGCACCTGGGGCTAAGGTGGAAGTAATGAGCTTAAATCTCTCCAAAGGAAGGTTTCAGTTAGGTGTTAGGAAAGCAGAGCCAGGCCCTACAAGAAATGCTCCCGGGTGGGTTTGGCATCTGCTCATTGGAAGGTTCTCAGGACTAGAAGAGCAGACCTCCCTGATGAATAACACAGCATCAGCTAAGCCTGCCTGAGAGTAGGGGAAGGAAAAGACAAATTCCCAAGATCTCTCCTGGCTCTGTGTGCTAGGATATATGTAATATCTCCTCCTCAGAGGGAAGGTTGTCATCCTCCCAACAAGACAGGACTGGCCTGCAGGATCACCTTCCTTCTCTGTCTGAGGCAATACGCAGCAATGTCTCAGGGCCTGAAGTTTCACCAGAGGTGTTTTCCTGCCGTGTGTGTTAAGACAGATAATCTGAGCTGGAAGGAAAGGAAAGGAAAGGAATTTGAACTTGGCAAACAACTCTACTAGGGGAAAGAAGGATAAATCAGGGGACAGACTTTTCAAGGCTACTTCTTTTTTGTTTTTTCCTTTTTTTGTTGCTTCTCAAATACAGCTTTTTAAAGGCAAGTTCTACTACTGTGATGGTCCTGATGTAAAAAACATCACTACAAAGACTGACTGCACTAACGCACACTACAAATGGGTTCGGCGGAAGTACAATTTTGACAATTTGGGACAGGTAAAGTCCTCATTGCAGGGATTTTCTGTACCAGTTTTTAAAGGATGAGCACTTAAAATGTATTCCTTGAGGAGGGTGCGGAACCTCCGTCATAGGAAGTTTCCAAGAACGACATAGGCATTCATGTACCAGAAGCAACCCTAACTGGGTAAAAATGGATCAGGTCACCTCTTGATCTCTTGCAGCCAGACTTCCGAGAGTTATACAATTCCTTGGTTATAGGAGGGTGTTAAAGCCACTGCTTTTGCACACAGTCCCTCATGTATGGACATCAGCTGTCACTTTTAGTGTCTTGACTTCCAGGTGTTATGTTTGCAAATGAAAAGAATAAGGTGCTTTATACTGGAGTGCATAGTAGGAGCTGGGGTATATTACTGCTGCTTAAAACCCCCATGACATTGGGCCAGCCTGCAATATTGATTTTTAATCAAGCTTTGGTGACCAGAAAGCCTGTTATGTCTGAGCAAAAGTTCTCCTACATGTGAGGGAGAACGAGCGTTAATAACCATAGTTTGCTCACTTTTAAGCCAGATATGGAAATAGGTAAAAGTAAACCACAATATGTTGCATTTCTCCACCAGCTCCAGGCCAGATGATGTGTTATAAGCTGTAGATTGGTTTTGCTGAGCTTTGTCTGTTGTTAGTTTCTTTTCTGGGGACTAAAATGCAAGACTAATCTTTTCTGTTTATTTGTTTTCTTATAGGCCCTCATGTCCTTGTTTGTCCTCTCCTCCAAAGATGGCTGGGTGAACATCATGTACGACGGTTTGGATGCCGTGGGTATTGACCAACAGGTAAATGTACTGCAGAGTCCAGATGCGTTGCTCTCAGAAGTCTCATGCCTGGGTGACTCCGGTGTTTTTGAAGTCTCAGGAAGGAGCAGAGCTATAGGACCTTCTTGAGGTCCTGACTGCCCATTGGGCTGCCACGGTTTTATATCCTCCAGTGAGTAGCTCTTACAGTGGCTGTGCCCCATGTAGTACACAAACAAGCACTGATGGGGTTTTTAATTAGAATGGTGGTACTTGAGGAGGGCCACATGTGCCATTGCACTGCGGCTTCGTGGAAGACATGATGAATATGAGCAAACTCTCCCGAGACAGGAAACAACCAGGAATGTTATGAAAGAGACATTGTTAAGTTTGTGTGTTACCTGGCGTTTGCAAAGGAAAGTCAAGAGTCTTAGATGAGTACTGCCCCATCACAGCTACAGTAACACTTTGTACTTAAATTTTCTCCTGCTTCTGAAGATCCCCTAACAACTCAGAAACATTAACCATGAGTACACATCTCAAAAAAATTAAGCTGGAGCCTATCATTAACTAAAATGATCTCACAGATGGGATGATGCACATCCACTGAGATTTATTTTAAGCTGTATGAAATAAATGCCAAAATAATTCAATCCTGTAAGACAAATTGTGGAGGCTCGGGTGGGTTTCACAACAAAAGTCAAATTCTAGCCAGTGAGAAAGTGAATGAGAGGAAACTGTTTTGGGAAAAATCTCCTAACTCCTCCCAGCCCTCTCCTCCTCCCCACGGAAGTGTACTGTGCTGTCTTGTTGCTACAGAGTGCCCAATATCCTGACTTACACACATCTTGTCATGCCGCTTGTCTTCTCTTTTCTTCTCTCTTTTTTTTGATTCCCCGCCTCACCAGCCCATCCAGAACCATAACCCTTGGATGCTTCTCTACTTCATCTCCTTCCTGCTCATCGTCAGCTTCTTCGTGCTCAACATGTTTGTGGGGGTGGTGGTGGAGAACTTTCACAAGTGCCGTCAGCACCAGGAGGCAGAGGAAGCCCGGCGTCGGGAGGAGAAGCGGCTGAGACGCTTGGAGAAAAAGCGCAGGAGTAAGGAGATATACCTGTCTGGTCGGTAGACTGCGTTACAAACCAAAATCTTTCTGAGCCCTGCCTGCTCCCAAAGCAAGACTTTCATTTTCCTTTGGTTTTGTTTCCATGGGATTCAAGAGGCTGTTTTGCTTCGTTACCTCTTTGGCGGTACCTTAAGTCTTGGGTTGCCAACACCCTGGAATTGTCCTCTACAAGCCTGACGTAAAGCATTACCTGTTTACTTGGCTGGGGAGAAAATCATCCTCCAAGCAGAGTCCTCTGTCATGCTCTGCAAGGCAAAGGTGTCCCAAGCACCGAGTGGGAGCTTGTGGTGTGACTGAGGGATGCACTGAGTAAACAGCTGCGATGCTTACTGTGTGCGTGAAGGCCAGTCCTGAGGGTAGCCCTGGTGCTTAATGTGCCGCTTGCATCTGATGATGGTGGTGGTTTGATTTATTAATTCTTTTCTTAGACAAAATAATTGTAATGCTTTTTAGAGTCCTAGCGCATGGCCCCGCATGCCATAACCATGCTGCATGAGGGCATGAACAAACCAACAGCCCCAGGGGAGAGGAATGGAGCCCCAAGATGGGGCTGTCCAGAAAATTCTTCTCTGGAAGATGTCCATTACAAGAGATGTTTGCCCCATCACAGGCTGGGGGAGCCCTTCACTGCTGAGCAATGTGCTGGGGCTCAGTTTGTCCTTGCAAACAGTCAACATGGAAATACTGGCCAGATGCAGTGCCGTTAGGGTGCAACAGAAGGCCTTTAGCTGAAATCTGCTTCTTAGTGGATCTAGTAGGGACCATCGAACCAGACCAGAAAAAAACCTGAGTTTGTGCTCCTTTCCTGACCCAAACCTTCCCAGCGGTTCTCATGTATTAATTCTCACCTGCACTGCTCCTTGGCAGGTTCCACCAGGGACAAGCTGCCTATAGCTTCTGGTGGGTATTCCCAGGAAAACTACCAGGAAACCATCCACACTGACTTCCCAGCCAGTTTTAGTGAACAGGGATAGCCTGCATTAGATGCTGGAAAGCATTTTTTAGAAGTAAATGAGGGAACATGGCTTGACCACTGTGATCAAAGAGGAGCTTAGTCAGGGATAAGGTTTGAGTGCTTCTGGCCCGCTTGCCGCAGGAGTGCTGCGGCTCTTTGCCTAGCGCTGTGCTGCCCTGTGTAATCTCCTGTAAAGACCTAATATCTCATCGTGACAAATGGTGAGTTGTCTGCCAAACATCAAGCCATAGGTACCCATTTTCAGCTGGGAAAACTGCAGTTAGATCGAATAGTCTTTTGCCTGCCTCTAAGGACATAGCGGTCAGAGGCTTTGCTAGCAGAAACCCCAGCCAGTTGCCTCTATCCATCCATGCTTGGGTCAGAAGGCAGGCAGATGTATCCCTGACAGTTCCTCTCCTGCTCTTGTGATCCTCTTTATTAGACCCCTGGGAGACCTCAGCACTAAATGTCTGCACCGTGGTCTCCACAGGGCCTTAATGACAGACTGACCTGACACCACAATGAAGGCCAAGCCCATTTCATTTTAGTTAGTTGTAAGTTAAGTACCTGGGTTAAAATGGAATCTCGATCAAACTAGTCAGCTGCAAACAGACATTGAATCTCTTCAGAGATGCAAAAGGGTTCAAATGCAATTTCATTTCCCTTTTCCCATTTTGGTTTTTGAGTTTGAGGTTCTAGCTAGGATTAGAAGTGGAAATCCTGAAGGCAGCATTTTCATCACAATAAGAGAAATTAGTTTCAGGCTCTCAAGAGTCCTCCTGCTTGTGCAGTATTTCTACCCCAATGTGCTGACCCAAGAAGACATTCAGATAAACTCAAAGTTTATAGGCAAAAAAAAAAAAAGGTTATTTGCAAAGAACATCAAGCATCCATAGAGAAAATAGACTGGGGCACAGGTAAGGAGGGATAGGTTAACCACAGCCAGTTGCTGTTCCTGATTAGTAAATAAATCTTATTACAAGCCTGTCTGTGGCTCGCTGCTTAGACATCGAAAAGAGCCAGCCCCTGTTAAAGTGATGAACACTGTTACATTGCCCTTCTTCATCCAGCTATCTTGAAGGATAGAGTCAAGGAGATATTTCAGACTGCAGACCCAGGCATTGCACAGATATGGGTTGTAACATTTCACTGAGAGCGCGCAGCGAGGAGGACAGCTTTCTGGAAGGTGATCAAGTCCAGTATAGCAACTGAGAGGCTAAACGTTTGGCCACGTGCTGGGCTTCCAGGGGGTTACCTCAGATCATCTGGCTCTGAGGTCTCCTATCTGCCTCTGTTCAGCATGGACAGCTTGACATCCAAATTTGAGTTGTTAACAAGGTGACATCAAATATCTGATACATATTTTGGAAGATTACTATTTACATTTTATGGATTTTTTTTTTTAAATGGGAGGAGTTTTAACCTCCAGGGCAATTTAGAAGATGATGTATTTGGTGAAAAAATGTGGCAGACTCAGAAAGATGCGAGGTGTGGTTGGTGCCGTGCATGGTAGAGTCTCTGTGGGGGAGTGTCTGTGTGCACATGCAGGCATGGGGTGCTGCACGGTGACGGTGGACTACCCAGCTTTCCACGTGCCCCAGCATTGTGTGTCTTACCCATAGGGAGAAGTGGGTAAGAGGCCAGTCTCCACGGGGTGGGATGGGCACAGGAGACCAGCAATTCTGCAGAGGGGCAAGGAGCCTATGTTGGGAAGCCTGGCAGAGAGCCCTGCGTTTCCTTCAGCTGCCATTCTAGCATTTGGCCTGAAGAGACCATAAGGGGAGGAAGAATTAGGGCTGTTAACAAGAGTAAAATCCAGCATAGCTAACAGATGTACTATCTGAGCAACGCCCGTCCATCTGGACTCACCCCGTCTGCCTGGCATCTTGTCTTCATCTCCTGTCTATAATGTCCCCTGTGTGTAGCAACCCTCTGTGTGTTTCTGTGTATTGAGGTCTTTGGGCATCTGTAGGTACCTATACACACAGAAATGCACCATTGAGCCATAGTAGGCTTGGGCTCAGGCCTGGAAAGGGCTTAAGCCTCAGTTTATCAGTGCCTGGATGGTCCCATCCAAGCAGGCCCTGGCTACGAATCCCAGGCTCTGCAGGCAGGGTCCAGGATTTGGACCCTGCGTGCAGAGCTGTGAGCCTGGCAGAGAGCTTGCTCCATGGAGGACAGAGCCCTGCAGCAGGACACGGCTCCTTCATCAGCCCCCACACGGGTGGGAGGGGGAATCATCATCTGTCTGGTTTAGGGGTACTTTTCAGGCCTTTCAGGAGCCTGGCAGGAAGGTACCTCTCAGCCCACATTCCTGCTGGCAGACAGCACCTCAGACCTTTCCAAAAAGTTTCTGAGGGCCACTTTCATGAAGGGATTGGGACAGGGTGACACCCCATGCCCCTTGTCAGTGTGCCTTGAATCCCTCTGCTCCAGTGACAAGCACCACTCAAGGCACCAACAGTGGAGCTCATGGACCCAAGATGTCAGCCAGACATATCACTGTGGCCTGCCATGACAGAGCAGCAGTGGCCGCAGGGCCCAGCCTTCACAACTGGGCTGCAATTAACTCATCTGAGGCCAGGGCCACCACTGAAAGAAGGCACTGGGTACATGAGAAAAGAGGGCAGGGGGTTGAATACACCATAGAAATGCATATGATATGTTTTTAAAGGCAGAATTGCACAGCGTACTGTTTTGTGTGAAGGTAAAAATTCAAGATAAACTAGGGTGTTTTTCTGACGCAGTCACTATTTCTATCCACTATATCTACTGTGTAAATAAGTGTAGTGTAATTTAATAATCCTGCAGCTCCTAACCTTTTAATAAGGTTCTCAGAAGACACAGACCGAAACCAGCCTCCCCAGATTAAAGTTTTTGATTAAAACCACATGGATCGGCTTGATCTCCTCTGCGTTCAGGGTACGGGGCCAAATCCAACCCTCTGTATGTGCTGTGAAGCCAGCAGCCGCTGGCCCACTGAATAGAGCATGATATCAGGTCAAACGCAGGCAGTGCTCTGGGCTTCAAAGGCTGCAGGCAGGGTCTGGGTGACACTGCGTGCCAAAAGCAGTGCAGGCAACACTGGAAACCTGGAAATGCCTGATGCAGCCCAGGGGAGGCCCTAGCTGGGGAGCAGAGAGTGCCTTTCCATAGTGTCACCAAGTCACTGGTCCCTGTGAGGACCCTGAAAACTAAGAACTCAGAAAAGGAAATGCTTTTTCCTGATTTCCACTCTGTACGAGAGGAGCGTGCCCACAGCTGTGTGTCTCTGAGGCATTTCCCAACACAGAGCTGAGTGTCTGGGCATTGTAGGAGGAAGAGGCCAGTTTTGTTTTAAGACCCAGCAGAGATGCCTTTCAAAGCACTGACTGTAAGCCTTTCTCTCTAGGGCTGAGCAATCGTGGGCAGCACACAGTGGTATTTAAATTAGTCTGTCCTCTCAGCGCCACAACCATCTCTGTATCCAGTGGAAACATTTGAGTTGTAACTAAAATTTTGGGCACTGCATATCTGAGTGTTTAGTATTTCCAACTAGGGAATTATCAAACCATCTTGCTTATTTTTCCAGGCAGCTGCAGGTATAGAGCTACTCTGTGCCAAGCATGCATATAAGCCCCATTACAGCTTTCTAATGTTTCATGCAGAGGAGAATAATGGAAGAGCTGTAGCTAGCAATTGTAATGCCAACCTAAATGCTTTTAAGCTAGGAAATGGTGCTTCATTAATTTTCATGTCAGCAGAATCGCAAGCAAAGAAGTTTAAATACTCTTCAGAGAGGTGAGATTCAAGCATTAGCCAACATCTAGAAGTGAGGGCGAGAAAGGACTGTGGTTTTCCTTTTACGTATGTTTGATGGTTTCTCCTTTCCCTCCTGCATTTCCACCAATTCAAAGTGTTAGCTGCAGCTGAAGGGATGCTTGTCTGTGTTTAAGTGTGCTAGTTGGCTGATTGGATTCTTATCACAGAAACCATTTCCCTGGAGAAACCAGGCACAGGTTGCATTTTGCCTGCTGTGATTAATGATGCAGTAGATCTCCCCCGTTTGCTGTGCCCACATCCCCATGGTCCACTGTTCTCCTCATACAGGTTCTCCTGCAGACCCCACGTCTCTGGTTGAGCGAGCTGTAGCAGTAGGTGTGTACTGTGAACACGTAGACCCAAACTGGAGAGAATAACATAGTATATTCTCACTAAGAGGTAAAAATGAGTGCCTGAACTGAGAGGAGGCCAGAGCCATTTGCTGTGCTGTTGACTAAAGTAAAACTCCTGTTCCTAAAGGGACCAGGAATCAACAGTGACCCAGCAGAGCTGGGGACCTTGGAGCTCTGAAACGCAGCCTCCTTCCTGCTCGGAGGGGGTCAGAGCTGCAGTGAAGCTGTGTGGCTGATCTCTTGCTGCTTTCACCCTGCTGCAAGCCCTCTGCCTTCACAGCTTCGCCCCAACCTAACAGCAGCATCACCAAGAGCAGAAGCTGGCCTGTCCTTCCCGCGCACCCCTGCTCACTACCGTTAGCCTCGCATGAGCGGTATCTCCTCTAATGGACATTGCATGGGTTACTGCACTGAGCATGACAGTGTTGTTGCATGTGTTTCGAAGCATTGTCAACTTTATCCCAGACTGTCCTTGTAAGTGTCCCCCCAGAAGTTTCTTTCTCATCTGTTAACCTGGCTTCAGGGATGTAGTGCATCCTAAATGAGTAAAGCATTTCCTAGCGCTCCCTCATCCCAGCTCAAGTTAAACCTATCCCAAGTTTTCTGAGCAACCAGTTGACCAGACATAGCCAGCACTGAGCACTGGCAGAGTGTACAGACAAAGACCCCTGAGACACTTTCACGCAATAAAACAGACCCACCTTTATGGCTGGGTGGCTCCTTCTTACTATTTGTATATTCAGCCCATGTAAAGAGAGAGCTGTGTAGTTGACAGGCAGCCTAGAAGGTTTTCTGTTCAGTGGCTTGTCTTGTGGAAAATGTCTTCTTGTGTTTATGCTTTAGAATTATATAAGTAGTTTAAAAAACATAATAAACACATGATGTTTTGCTGTATAGTTAATCAATGGGTGCATTTGGGCAGGTTAGAGAGTAGTTGCAGTCACCTACGGCCTGTTCCTGATGTGCTGCTAGCCACTGTATTCACATACCACCCATCACTGCTAATGTTCTTCTGAGAGTCATTAATCAACCATTAGTCATTAATAAATAGCCCTTAATATAATGTTTGACTATTTGGGGTATTCTCAGATCTCCCAACAAGCTGATTCTTTGCATTCCCAAGAAGACATTTCAAAAAAAAAAAAAAAAGTATGTTGTAATCCTGAATACACATGAAAGCACATTGGACAGACTTAAATAAATATTATACTGCAATGTTTTTATTATTATTTTTTAGACACACTGGAAGATTAGCTGAGCTCAGTAGCAAAGACAGCCCTACCAGTCCAAGATGACTGGTAGGACTAAGGCACATGAAAGCAACAGAAAAATGTATTCAAAAACACTTAGGTTTGCTTTCATCTTGTTTTTCCACACCCATTAGCAGAAAAAATAAGTCTAGGTGACCCTGGTCAGAAGGAAATGTTTTTCAAATGCCTCCACTCCACTTTTATCTACCAGAAAAAACAGTAGTTGAAAGAGAGCAACAGATTCAGTTTCCCTTTATCCAGTTTATATTAGGGTTTTGGACTGTAATCTGGCATCAGTTGCACTACCAAAAAAAAACCAACCCCACATTTCAAGAGTCACTCCATCTGAAAGATATTAGCAAGATGAGAGGAGTGGAAGAGGTATTTCAGGGGGGCACTGAGTACTTTTGAACTCATTTCCCTCCTTATTTTTAAGGTGAAGCAACTCCTTTTTCCCAGCTCCTCGTGCATTTAAAGCTGAATTTGCTGAAACATTTGCAAAAAAAACTCCTCTGTTAAGAACAACCCTGCTCTGACTTAGTATGACCTAACATCTCTCTTCCACTTGCAAAATCTACAGTAATGCTGACTTTGGCCTTAAGTACACTCTTTGACTATTTACATTTCTTAAGTTTGAAAAGAATTTGACTCCATCCGAGTGCCCACAGCCATCTTGTGGTCACAGTCTAATTTAAGAGACACACATGCAGTAAATACAACTCGGTCACAGGGCAGTGTCCAAACACTTACTCTCCTTGGAACAGCCCCGGTAACTTGGTCATGTGCAGAAATTTCCCCATTTCAAAGAGAAGAAAGGAGGAGTCATGACCAGAGGTAGATACAAAATTCATGCGGTCATAGCCTGAATGGTTTTTTAGATGCAACCATGCCCTTGGTTTTATATTTCCAGAGGAGCTTGTGCTGATAGTCTTTGTAGAGACAAATGCTGAGCACCCCGCTCCATTGCTGTTGACGCTCTCCCACGTGCTACTAACCCTCACGCATGTGCCCTACTTTGCTACAGGCATCGCTATGTTTTCTTTAGACCTTTAAAATATACCAAAAGCCTTCTCTCACAGAAGCTGAACTCCAGTTATGTTCTTCTCTTATGTGGAACATGCCTGACATCAGTGAGATTAGGAGAGATGCATATCAGAGTCCAGACCGATGAGACCTGCCCTGAGCCTTTCCTCTAAACTGGAGTTGAAGCTTTGCTGGATTTGAAGCTTTTCTCTTGGCTTTGGGTCTCATTTCCCTCCTGCTTCTCACCCTTCCTGGTTTGTGACGAGAGTCCTGTAAAGTGAAAAGATTGTCCTCTAGCCTGAGAGAGAGCAGTAAGAACAGAGAGCACTTAGGAGAAAAACGGACGTGGTTGTCAAAGCTATGGAGGTCCCTTCTGCAGGCACATGAGGTTTGGCTCAGCTTGATAACCCTACTATGGTCCTTGAAGGTTCTAGGTAGAAGCATTTGGCCGTTTCACGTGGCTTGCTTGAATCAGTTTTCCCACGTGCTGAATCTGGGCGTGTGTAAGACACGACCCGCAGGCCACGTTGTGATGGCTGCCAACCATGCAGCAGGGCCTGTGTTCATTGCGTTGCCTTTCTTTGTCTTTTTCTGCAGAAGCCCAACGCAGGCCTTACTATGCTGACTATTCCCCAGCACGGAAGTACATTCACACCCTCTGCACCAGCCACTATCTTGACCTCTTCATCACGTTCATCATTGGTGTCAATGTCATCACTATGTCGATGGAGCACTACAACCAGCCAAAGGTAAGAGCCACCCATCAATGTGTCGGCTGTGAAACACAGCAGCATGGTGTAGCAGAGGACCTGCGGACCATACGCTGTTCCCTTGGGATACCATTGACCAGTGAGATCTGCAGCCATTCCCTGGTGGTTGAAAGGCTTGTCAGGCTCCGGACTCAGCATTGCAATCTGTCTTAACTCTAGGCCAGCTCTACCATTCGGGAGTCACTTGCCTCAGCCAAAAGCCTGATTTCCCTGCTCTTGCGTAAAAAAACAGAGAATAAGGCTAATGGAGAGTGAATTAAACTTTTTCTAGGAAAAGACCTAGTATTTCCTCTCCTGATCCCAGCCATAACTGACTCTCAGACTGTAAAACAGTCCAGAGTTTTAGAATGTTCCACTAACAGATATAAGCATAAAGTTAATGCATGTAGAGCAATGTTTCTTTTCCTCAATGAATTTAGAATAAACCAACTCTTAAGTACAACCCATCTTTTCTTTATGCATCATAAAATCCTTCTTTCCCAAGAAAACCTTTGACATAAATCATATAGCCTGTTCATTTGCCGCAGATATTAATCTTAGATCGCATAATCATTCACAAAGCTCTAGGCTCAGTGTTTACTTTTCTAGTATTCCATGGTCTGCCAGGTAACCTGGAAATGCCTCTGGGAAGCCAAGCCAGAGGGGCACCAAGCCACAGGGTAATGCCTGTGTGTTTTACACCAGCTGACTGTGTGCTGTTCTGCCCCATCATTCTTTTGCATAACAGCCTTTGTTTCGCATGTAAATGTTACTTATCCAGGTTTGGTCTTATTTGTACTTGGTTTATATTCATGTAAAACACAGTAGTGTAAATCTGACTGCAAAGCATCACAAATGATGCGAGAATTCAGGCTCAGGCAGAGTGCTTCAGATGAAGTAGTAAATTGTTCCACATTCTTTGAAGTTGCCATTTTATTTTAGGCACTGGAACAAAAACAGGGATAGTAGTGCATTGAGGAATGCCAACATCTGAAAAACTTTCAGCTCTTGTTCCCAAAAGATCAGTGAATGGTCATCCCACATAGCTGGGATCAGCAAAGCACAGTCATCACACAAACATGATGAGGAGAGCTTTCCTCTGGCCTGAGGCTTCCTCTGTCAACAAAGCAGGCATTGCTTTGCAGACTCCTCTATGCATTTTATTTCCAATTGTATCTGTTTTGATGTTCACTGTTACCATTTTTTTATTGTAAGAGACCAGTACTACATTTAACTAAATTCCTCTTCCCTCCCTCCTCTCCCCAAATCCCTACCCAACCAAAGAGCTGTTTCACTCTGCAACTGTCTATTTTAAGGTCCCAGCAAGATTCTTTTGCTATTGTTGGCCTACAGTTCCAATGAAATCCATTATAAACATCATCTTAAAATATAAACACTGCAGATTCCTGACTTCCGAGAGCAACTCTATAGAGAGCGTGAACATTGCACCAAATATGGACATACTTTGCCCAGTTCTAGAGATGTAACGTTTTTCAAGAAGGCAAGATTTAATCTATCTCCAACATTAGTTATTTTTCTGAGTGTTTTAAGCAAAGCCATTGTCCTAAGGATTGCCATGCTGGAATAAAGAAATGATCTGTCTTTTGTTCTACCCAAGGCTACGCAGTTCAGAAGAAGTATACTTTATTAGATGGGGAAGGGGTAAAATTTTCTGTCTGACCCAGACTGAACAAGTTGTGCACTGAAGTTGGAGGATTGATAGTTCTTGACATTTTTAGGACAACTAGTATTAGTGCTTAGAAGGTTTTTGCCTGCATCAGTGTCTAATCCTTTATTTGAGTTTTGCTGTGTGATTTAGTGCAGTTTTGTAACTGAGCTCAGCAACATATTAGGACTTTGCTTCTTCCATCTCTGTGCCTATGCCACCCTTGTGCCTGCCAGTCCCTCTGTATGGGCTCTAGGAAAGGATAGCTTGGGCTGGTCTTAACTGGTGTCTCTCTTTTCAGTCCTTGGATGAAGCCCTGAAGTACTGCAACTATGTGTTCACCATAGTTTTTGTGTTCGAGGCAGTTCTGAAGTTGGTGGCATTTGGTTTTCGAAGGTTCTTTAAGGACAGGTGAGAGTATTTTAAACTCCTGGGCATTTGGGATAGAGCTGTATTGACCCAGTTTCAAAGCCAGATGCTGGGTAAATGTAGCATTACTATGATTGTACTACATGCTGTGTGAAAGGAGGAGCAAAGGGCTGTCTCTCCATGGGTGCAAACTTTGTAGTGTAGGAACTAAAATTTCTAAGAACTGCTGGCACTGCTTTGCAGAAGGAAATCAGGAAATCTTATAAAATTCTGGATACATCCTTTCCTCCAGTATCTACCTCTCCAGCAGGTCTGACCGGCTCAGCTTAGAGGTGAGAAACAACCTGTTGGCACCATTCCAGTCCTCAAAAGAGTCATTTTGGCAGCCTAAGGTCACCGAGTTCCTCAGAACAAGCCTCCTTTGCAGTCCAAACCAGTCCTTTGGTAGACTGCTGGCTTTGTAAAGCCTTTGGCAAAGACAGAGGTAGTTGCGTTCAGTCCCACTGCCTTCAGATCCCAGCTGCAGAGACCTACGGATCTTACTGTGCCTCGCATTTAGCCAGAAGCAAATGTGTGCGAAAGCACGTTGTGGTCTGGTGTCTTGCTGGGGAGCAGGGTAAGACTGGACACTTTTCCACATGATCAGCTTGTTTGCTTCATTTATCTTGACTGAGTGGTTGGAAGCTGCTATGAGCAATATTACTTATGAGGGAAATTGCGTAGGAAAGACAGTTTCTTCACATCTTACTGTCTTTCTAGTGCTGGTGTGGAAGGCCCTGTACAAGTGTTAGGCTATAAATCAATGAAGATACTCAAGCAAAGTAATCCAAAAGGCAGGTGACATAACATGGGAGCAGCTGTATTGCATCACATCAAAGGTCCCTCTAGCCTGGTAGCTCATCCCTGAGAGTGGCTCCAAGTGGATAGCAGGGGGATGAGAGGGACCTGGAAGTAGGCAGGGACACTTCCCAGTCACAGCCTACAGAAGCTTGTGGCCTAGAGGCTGGCTGTGCCAGCTGCAGTGGGTTGATTTTGTACCACATAGAAGGTCATGAGCCCAGATACGAGAGAGGAGAGGCATTTAGGATTTGGTTGTGCTTGTTATTAACAGATAATTCTCTACTCTTGGGTGTCTGTCCATGTATGACTGGGTTTTTTTTCTTCCTCCCTTTCTTTGTTAGGTGGAATCAGCTGGATTTGGCCATAGTTCTTTTATCAATTGTGGGAATCACGCTGGAGGAAATTGAGATGAATGCTGCACTGCCCATCAATCCCACCATAATACGCATCATGCGGGTGCTGAGAATAGCAAGAGGTATGGCCTGCTCCGTAGGTCTCCAGGCATCCCTCCAGACACGTCAGGAAATGGTTTGGCCATTTGTTCTTCTAGTCCTGCTCTTTCAATTCAACTTAAGAACAGTTAGGTGATGAGGCTGCAAAATGTCAATTCAGAGACAAGCTAGGTGAGGTTTCATGGGTGTTTCCAGTGGCATCTTAGATTGGTCTGTAATTCAAACCTGGAATCACAGACCTTTTTACTGATACCAGACGAGAGTGGGAAGCAGTGGAGAAGGGAGGATCAGAGCTCGAGATGATGCTCTTCACTGATGAAGTGTCTCCCCAGCACTCTCCCATTTTCCTGCTAGGGCACGCTGGAGTTCTTCTGGCTTTTGGTCTGTTTTACTGATGTCCTTATCATTAATTGGTGGGGGAAGGAGTCAAGATGTTCAGATGTTCTGTGGGCCCTACCAGGATGCAGTGAGCTTGCCACCTGTATGAATAGATGCAAGAGAGATGTAAACCCTCCCTACGAGATCTGAAGCTAGATTTCCTTTATGGATTTTGCTTGAAATATTTCCCAGCCCTGCTGACCAGGTTTTGATTCTCATTGTAGTGCTGAAACTGCTTAAAATGGCCACTGGGATGCGAGCTCTCCTGGACACAGTGGTACAAGCGCTTCCCCAGGTAAGCCCCCAGACTTCATCCATGCCCAGTTTGTTCACCTTGCTGTTCTATGCCTTTTGGGCCTGGGGACAGCTCTGTGCCACCATGTTTGGTGGGCGCTAGAAGCCACCTGGGGAGGATATCAGCTTTCTCCGCTGCCACCAGTGCCTTGGTAGCAGAGTTTTGCATGGCACATCCTGCTCACATACAGTGTGTGTTAGATGGGAGAACCAGAATGATGGAAAAAGAGCTAAAGTTAACAGAGAGCCAACTGCTGTAGGCAGAGCTCTTCTAAAACACAGATTTCACTGGCAAGTTCAGGAAACACAAGGATAGACAGAGAAAGCTGATGGTGAAAGCATGGGAAGTAGACAGCTTCCAGCTCAGCACGTTTATTGACAGAGGAGCTGCAGACTTTAAAAGGAAAGTGGGGGAGATGTTTCTGAGTGTTAAAAGCTAGAAGTGGGGTCTCAAATCACCATATTCTCATGAGCTGCAAGAGGAACAATGATGCTGCAAGTCTTAATGATATTTGATAGGATCCTTCAAGTGTTCAGTTCCTGGGACCACTTATTTTTTATGGATCCATGTATTTAAAAAAAAGAAAATAAACTTTTTGCTGACTTGCACTCCTCCCTGAAAAAGATCTAAAGCACATCAGAAGAATTCCAAGAAGTTTAGGGTTCCTTTGTTTTTAAAATCTCACACTATTTAAGCTATGTTCTGCTAGTTTGTGGGTTTGATTGTCTGAGTGCTAATCTTTCAGTCTTTAGAGTCAGCTCAGCTGCCTACACAGTCCAATTTCATATATCACCAGGATCCTGTATCCCACCAGACAGTACTGGAAACATTTACTGCCATGCTTTACCCAGAAGTGAGTACCAATATGAGGTGCCAGGCCATCAAGAATGAGGTAGAGAAACTCTGCTGCCTTCTTCTCTGAGCTGGCAATTCAGAAGCAGCACTTTTAGGATGCGCAAGCATGGTCAGACAAGTCCTTAGTTTTCAACCCCTCCAAAACATCCCACAGCAGAGTTTATGAGTGGGCCTACTCCATTCTGTGTAAAAGGCAGTGTAGTGTGCCCTGGGATGGACTGGGAGAGTCAGGCCACCCCTCCCCAAGCCCCAGCCCCATAGGCACAAGGAAATGGCAGTGCACCATGGTGGGCAGTCACATCTTGATCAGCTTCAGCTGCCTGCAGAGGGATCACATCTCAAAGGCAGGATGATAGCACTGTGGCTTGGCCAAAAGCAGACACGGTATAGACATCTCTTCCAGAGTATGAGTGGCCATATGAGAATTGGTAGAACTAGTACATGTAATTACCCAAATATACCCCATGAGTTAGTTGCTAAGTACAAAGAAGCCCATGATCTATTCAAAATGAACTGGAAAACAAGAGGAATTTCTTTTTCTTGGAAAGACCCATTTTCTTTTCATCACTGCCATAAAGATGTTTCTAATCTGAGACATTTGCCCTTTGGTATTCAGATTTCCTTTTCAGTGAAGGATTTTGGCTGAGGCTAAAGCATGGAATTTACCAACCTGACCTCTGTTTTGGCACTTCAAGAAAGCATTTGATTTGTGTCTATTCTTTTTCTTTCGAAAACATTGTGATTACAGGGCATATTTTCTCTCCCCCCTTGTTTTCTCTCCCCCCTAAACAATAGGGTGGCTGCAGGCCAGGCCTTTTGTTTCCTTGGGGTGTTTGTGCAGTTTACATTCAAACCAAAGTCTCTTTAAAGGGAAATCCCCAGGGATATTCCAAGCAGATCTTGTGCAGATAAAAATGCCATTTTGTCCTCCAGTGAAATTCAGAAAATGAGAAGAGAAGTTTGGGAAGAACTCTCCGACAACAATCACTCTTCATAAAACTACAGCTTTCATTTCAAAGACAGGGGAAGAGCTCCTACCCCAATTAATTTAGCAGCCTAAAACCACAGCTGGAAAATCCTCATTGAATGCATCTGCTAAGTGACAAGAAAAATGAGTTTGGTGTTTATTCATTAAGGTTTTGGGGAAAATTCTTTGTCTGGTGTATGTAGAATGTCCATTTATGGGCTTATGATGACAAGGTATTGTCATTGCAGTACACTTTCTTCTTTCTTTTTTGGGTTATTTTCATCAGCTTCCTATTTGTTTTTATTCAGCAGCCGATATAGTTTGCGTAACACTTAAAGAACCAACTGTCCCCAGACTTGGGGAAATGTTAGCATTTTGATCCAAGAATGAAGCTGCCACGGTACGGGCTTAGTCTCCTCTTATGGAACTTCAGACTGACCTCAAGCTGCTGTTTTCAATGCAGGAAGACTTCCTACCGTACTGCATCCTCCTTGTCTGGTAGCCTCATATGTACCAGTTCAGAGATGTTCTCCTCCACCATGTCTCAAAAACATGAGGTGGAGTAGAGGAGAACAAATGAGGAGAGGCAAAAGAGACAGAAAGAATGGTCAGGGCAAGATCTCAAAATGGCACCTTTTTTGCCTGCCACCTCTATGCTCTCTTAGTCCTAGCAAATATTTGGGATAGTGTGAATCGATCATCACGTTCCTGCCATAGGCCATCTGTGCTTGTGCACCGCTGGCTCTTTTACCCACTGCTGTGCAGTCTTGAGGCAGTATCTTCTTTTCAAACAAGAATCCAAGTTTTCCAATTTCACAGCTGGTTGACCAAGAGGTTGAACGAGTAGTGGGGCCATGGTCACCTAGAAAGGCACTGCCAGCCTCAGCTCCGAAGATGCACCCTCACGGCATACCCTTTGGAGAACAAATGAAATCTGTCACGAACTTTAAAGTATGAAGTGCTAAAATCAGCTACGCTGGTGTAAACTTCAAATAGATCCACTGCTTTAAACTGAGCAGCTAAAAAGAGCTGGGCTAGCATGACCAGCACTGTTGTCATCACTTAGACGTTGCCAGTCCCAATTAAGCCAGTTCAGTGCTGCTGTTCACAGACCGAAAACTCCCCTGTGATCGCAGGGGCCTGCTCCTGGCATAACACAAGCCACACAGCTCTGCACTGAATTTCAGCATGTCTTTTAAAAGCCGCCTGGTCTTGTTTTAAGGATGCAAAGTGTCCGGGAATCAGCCATCCCCTACTGATGAAATACATTCTTCCAGTAGATGTTTACTCCTGCTAAAAAAATCTGGTGTTTTTAGTCTGAATTAGCTAAGTTTGTTTTTTCATTGGATGTAATTTTGCTTTTTTTCTTCTAGAACTTCTCCTTTTTGCAGGAATAAGAGATAAAATAATCTCTTGCAGTCTGGCAAACAGAAGAACATTGAACTCCTTTAATGTCTTAGTATGAAGCAGGTTTTCAAGACCTGTTTCAGGTGTTTTCCTCTTCTTTATGAGCTCTGGCCCCATTAAGGCTATATAATGAATGATACCGCTCTTATGCTTCGGCTGAATATTCCCTTGCTTATACATCTGGTGGCTACATCGGTTTTGTAAGCAATCTCTGCTCTGTAAGACTGCTATTTGATGGTAATCCTTTAGTCCTTTTCACATCCCCTGCTTTCCAAAGTGCAATTCAGCCTTTCTGTAGCATGGCCTGCACTTCGCTTTCAGATTTGTAACTTTGCATTTGGCTGGGTTAAAATGCTCATTGTGTAAGTGAATCCACCGTCCTGAGCAGCCCAGCTCAGTCTGCACAGCACTGCTAGTATCAATTGCCAGTAAGAAAACCTGCAGTCAATGCTAAGCTGCCAGTGCTCTTCCTGATGGAGAGGACAAAGTGGAATCCAGTCCAGTCACCATCCTGGCTCTGCAGGGCCAATAATAGTAAAATGTGGAACTTTCCTCTCAAAAGATCTGGGTTCTTTTTCCTTCCTTTTTCTCACTTGGTCTGTGGATGGCACATTAATTAAATGCAGGACTGTACAGTATACCTCCTCTTTGTCTTCAAAGCTTGGAACTCCCCCCAGGTGGACTCTGTGCCAAGAGAAAAGTGAAGACCTGGTTCTGTCATTGCTCTGAAGGACAGAATCTGTAGTTTGCTCCTGTGCAGGAGTTTAACTCTTCTTGGTGCTTATCTCAACTTCAGCTCTTGAAGAGGTTTTCTGGCATTGTCTAACAGCAGTTGTGGGACAGAAACAATAGTCTGCTTTTGCCAGACGCTGAAAACCCACAGTGACTGTGAAGCTCAGAGAGCAAGAATAGAAATGTCTTACCAGCAAGCATTGCAGATGAGACAGATTTTGGAAAATGGGTATGTGTGTGCTATGCTGCACACGGCAAAGAAGTGCAGAGATGCCTGAGAGATTTGAGTAGCGAAGCAGAAACCATTAGGTAAAGAAACCACTGTTCTGGTGGCTGTTAGCACTGGTCTGTGTGCGACTGAGTGGATACACAGAAGTGGGAGCTCATGCAGTTCAGCTAGTGGCCTTGTGGTTGCACCAGTGAGATGACTTTAGCCTCCGAGGTTGTCTGTCTGGCCCTTTCCAGTAGTCTTGGAATTCACACCGATGGCCTCGGTCTTCCAAGCAGACAAATGTGTCCATTTTCTCTTGGGTCTAGTGCGTAAATTAGCCTGTGTTTTCCTGCTGCCAGGATTATTGCTTTGGCTGGAGAGTGCTGGAAGGAAGATGAGGAGGACTCATGTCCTTGGAAAGGACTGGCAAGGGCTTAGTTTTATGAGAAATTGCTCTTGACAGGCATCCCAGGGAGTTGTGTGTGTTGTCTGCGTGGACAACAGAAAGGCCAAGGTGTGGGCCAGTGATGCAGAAATAATTGATGTCAGAGCAGGAAGAGGCACAAGAGGAACTGTAGTGTGCTTCAGCCAGCCGTTGGAGGAGTTGGGCAGCAGAAGACATGTATTTCATCAATGCCACTCCCAGAGCAGGGAGAGTAGAGGCCAGCAGGATCTAGAGGGATTTGGGTAGGATCACACAGCTGACAGTGCAACAGAGGAGTCGGAGTGCCCAGGTGGCTGGTGTCCTGTTGTACATGGTCAGTGCAACACACTTGCGTATCACAACCTGGCATAGTTGCTCTGTCTGCCCGCGGCTAGTGGCATAGGTCAGAGGTTGAACTCTGATGCAGTTTAGCTACTGCAGTCTCACTTAGGAGGAGGCAAAAACCTCATAGCAGTGACGTCTGCAAGAGTAAAGCAGAGACAGCCTCCCCAGGCCATGCAGGAGCAGTGGGAGAAGGGGTTTGCTGGGTTTGTGGAGAGGAGAGTTGCTTCCCTTGATGCTGAGCAGGGTTATTCCAGGGCTTTTGCAATGGTAGATGCCAGATTCAGCTGGGATGCGCTGTGGTGAAGGGTGGTAGCTCCTCATAGAGGCCCTCCCTGCTCCTCTGCGTGGGATGAAGGGCTCTGCCTCTCTCCCCACAGCATCCCTCTGTTCCAGGCACACAGACACTTTTGCCAGCAGTATATGACAGCCAGGATGCCAGAAAGTGAAGGTTCAGTAGGAATCACAGATACTCACCAGTGTCTCCGTCTTCCCTTGTGGCTTCTCTGATGTACTTTAGGGCACCAAGAACATCTCCAAGATGTTCTTCACCTCTGTTTCACTCCCTACAGGCCACAGCCTCCCCTCAACACTGGAGCCACAGCAAGTGATGGATAGCCCCTGGCTGCCAGAGAGAGGGATTATCTGTAGTTTTCTCTGCCCAGCCAAAGGCACCAGCCCAAGTCAGGGGGAGTTTGGTGGATAAAGAGGGCATGGGCTGACCTGTTCAGTACTGCTAGAGCAGAACCACTTCTCAGAGCCTGCTTGGGTGACCAGCTGCCAAAGTTGAGGTTGCTGACCAGAGTTGGATCTCTGTCCCTGATGGAGAGTCCAGCACAGGCCTACTGGAGAAAAGTGCCTGGATGTGCTCCTGCCCCTTCCCGTTCCTCCCAGCAACATGATTCATGCACGATCTTTTTCTTGCCTGGTCTCAGTAGATCTCAAAGTGCTTTAGAGACATTAATTAGCTGTCCACAAGGGTATTACAAATGGGTACGTTGAGTTACAGGAGAGGAATGACTCAGTCAAGGTCACAGACACACATACAGTCTGCCTTCTCCGCTACTCAGCAGCCGCTGGCTGACCTTGCTGCCTTCACCTCAGCCCGTCTCTGAGAACATGCTTTGGGTCCTTCTCTGCGCTCAGGCCTTGGTGAAGGCCATGGGCTGAAAAAGACCTTCCGTTCCTTTCCTGAGGGACATGTACCAGCGAGCCATGGGCTAGTACTGACAAAATATTAAATCTGGCACTGACTTGTACTGATTCAGTACAGCCAGAAGCTACACAAATAGACCAAGTGGTTTTTCTGAAGCACCTAAGCAAGAGGTGAGCCATTTCGCTCAGCCACATTCTCTTGAGCATTAGGTGTTTGTGGGCTGCCTTCTCCAAACTCAGGAGCCACCAACTGCCTGCACATACCCATGTGGATGCCAAGTCTGCAGGGGGTAGTCAGGGCAGCAGGTTGTTCTTGTGCAAACAGGGAGCAGCTCTGGATGTCTAGATACAGGGTGGGATGGCATTTAATAGCAAAGGTGGTCCCATTACCCATCCCAGGATCTTTCACTTGCTGCTGTCTCCCACATCTCTCTTTCACATAGCCACATTTCCAAATCAGAGTCAGATACTCAGTTACTTCCCAAGAGATCCTGGGCATCAGCTGAGCTTTGGAACTGCCCACGTGTCTGCTCTCAGCCAAGGGCAGATGCAACCTTAGACACCAGCAAACACCACATTAGCAAACATGCCTTTCTTAGCATTTTTAAAGTATGAGACACATTGGTTCAGTAACGTAGTTAGTCACAATCTTAAATACAGAATCTTTTACAAATGCACACTAGATAGCAGGCAAATTGTTTATGAGCGATGTCAGCTCATAACATGCTTTGCATGTTGAGAGATAGATAATAGTTTTGACTGATAACCTGGTAATAACGTTGATGTTAGTCTAAATTCTTTGGAATTTCATCAGTGCCAAAAGTTTGCAGGCTGATTTATTAGGCATTAAAATAGCAGTAAAATATTTAGCTTATAGGCTTCTTTGAAAAAAATCCAAGACCCTCTTCTGCAGTGCTACAACATCAGGCTTTAATATACACTCAGCCTAGAAAACTTGTTTATCACTTTTATTTTCCTTCCCTTTAATTATTTGCTCATTTGCCTCCCTGGCAGTGTGTGTATGTGCATTTGCACGTGTGCCTGCTTTCTTGTATTTTCTAATTTGCAATCATTTTGCAGACTGCCTTCTAATGTCTTAGAAACCGTCAGTGGTCTAGCAGACATGAGCTAAGAAACACTATGCCAGAAGACAGTACATGCAGATGAAATAATCCAGACCAGCCATCCACATCACTGTATTATCTCTATTATTCCCTGGAGTATGGTAATAATGTTAGCGGAATTGCAAAGCTCTATGTGTAGTAGCCAGTTTAGGCTTTATAGCAATTAGAGTCTCCACTGGGTGATTTGACTATTCCCATTTCTTTAATACAAAAAAACCCCTACTTCATAAGTGATAGCTGTGTTAATTTTATAATAACAGGTTTCATACTAATAACCGTTCTAATGAAATTAAGCAGCATGATCAAAATACAGAGCAACATTGTGGCTGTGCCACCTCAGAGAAGAAAGCTCTCTCAAACTGAAGAGTTCACTAGAAGATACCTTGGAGATCATGAATCCCTCAGCCTGACTACCTGGCTCACCACCTAGTTCATTTTTATTTAGAGAGAAAATGATGCTTGTGACACCATGTCTAACCGGAGAACTCGATCGCTGTATCTCCATTAGAAGCCCATAAGACACAAGGGGCAGGAAAGGTAAATGTGACCAGAGTTAGTTGCAGGTAAAATGCAGGCGGTTAGCTGATCAGAGTGCTCTGCCCGTCATGTTCTCTGCCTGAATCACAAAAAAATCTGCTCTTTGAGATGTTGTAAAGGCTTCGACCCCATGTAGTGATTGACTCCAGTGCGCATAACTGTAATGCCATTGCTATTAAGAACCTTTGTGTTTCCTTTAGCATCACTGCACTTCTATTACCACCCCCTTCAGCCACCTTGCAGTGCGTGTTAATACCTAATAGTAGCACACCACGCCGTGTTTGAACTGCAAGGTGCCTGCACTGGTATATGGAATAAGGCTTTTCTTTTGAGACACTGAAAGCTACAATTTAGGTGGTTGTTGCTGAGAAATATCTGTAAAGTGGCAAGGCTAGGAGAGCTTTACATCTTACTGGAGGATACGTTCCTTTTCTGAAAGCCCACCAGGCCAGCAAAACCTTTGAAAACCAGACAATTCCTCTTGTGGCTTGAGACATGTCTTGTTAATGTCACCGTCTTGAAACCTCAGCCTTTGCGCTCAGAGAGTCTCAAACGTGGCAAACAGAAGGGAAAGGCCCTTAAAACTCAAACCAGAGCACAAGGTCCCTTAAACTACCACTGCACTGAAGTGCAGTGCTAAGTGCCGCTGCGACTACAGCTACAGGTTGGCCAAATTACAGATGAAGGCAGCATCCTGGGTAAGTGGAAGGGCGACGGAAAGGCACCAGCCACAGAGACGGCTTCGCACATGGGAGTATATGCTCCTTCCCCTACAGGGGAGACTTCTCTCAGTCTATTAAAGCAGAACTGCGACAGGGGACCAGGATGTTGGAAGCCAGGGGAGGTGATGATTAGCCTCTGGCCACCAGTCCCTCTTTTGCTTGTGTTTAAAATGTGATGGAGCGATTTAATTCATGACCTCAACTTGCCTGACCCTTGTTCTGCTTTCTCCTTGTGTAGGTAGGGAACCTTGGCCTACTTTTTATGCTCCTGTTTTTTATCTATGCTGCCCTGGGAGTGGAATTGTTTGGCAAGTTAGGTGAGTAATGTGCCTGAAGACTATTTGTTTCATCCGGTTGATGTTTATTTGGTATCTAGCTGTTTCCTTTCTTCTCTCTCTCATTCTTGGGCCTTCCTTAGCTTCACAGCTCATGATCTGAAGATTGAAGTTTTCTCTTGATCTCAGGGTCACAGATGACACATGAGGATGTAATACAGAACCTGTCCAACGTGCACACATGCACACATTTAGAGATTTGTTCAACACCACCCTTGGCTGTAGAGGAACTATTTACTGTTTAAATAGAATTGTCCAGGATGGATATGTTCACAAAGATGGAAGTTTGCTACTTAAGACAGAACATGAGTCTGCAAAGCTGGATGGTAGTCAGATTTGTGCTGGAGAGATGCCACCGTAAACATGTCCCTCCTCAGAGCTTCCACCACACTCCATTAGTTTTCTGCACTTAGCTAACATTGTTCTTCCAGCTGCCCGAGTCTTGTCTGTCTTTTGTTCTTCTCAGCATCGCCTTCCCCTTTCTACATAAATCAGGAAGCATCCACTGTTTCCTGATTGTCCAGCATCATTTATTCCTCCGGCTCGAGGATACTGTGGAGCTGATCATGAATGTGTCCACCACTAAAACAAAAATCGGCTGGAGTCAGAGAGAAAACACTATAGCCCTACCTTGCCCAGCTTAGCCAGGCCAAAGCAGTCACTGCCTTTAAACAGGAGATGTGTCTGCTTTCTCAATGTTTGCATCCCAATTAGGGCTTCAAGAGCATCAGAAGGGCCCTTCCTCTGCAGTGGTTTTATGGCTGTCATTAATCCCCTTTATGAGTCCAGCCCTCTGCTCGGATTACAAATGCTTGAAAGCAGAATATTTCTTTCAACCAAAGACAAATTATTTTTCAGTCTTCAACAAATTCTAGAAAAAAATTAGTTCTGCATCCACCCCAGATGAAATACTGTGGGGTTTATATTACATAGCTAGATATATAGGTACGTATTTCTTCAGCCACAAAGATGAAAAATGTCTTATTCACAAAGGCACCTTCTGCTGCTCTGAATCCTTTTTGTGTTTCCACGCACACACCTTGCCAGTGCCAGCCTCCAGGTAACCACAGCATGTGTTCAGAGACCGGGAAAGTCCTGGTCTTGTCTGGAGCAAGCTGCAAGCAGTCAGCACACTGCTTCCCATCCTGATTTAACTGGGAAATACTTTCACTTCTTTTTCCCATTCACTGCTGGTCCATGTCAGCCACAAGAACCATCAGCACTCACTCCCCCAAGACTGGTCATTTGTGGGTTTTTTTTTTTGCTTTTTTTATTTTTCCTTCCTATCTGCCTCTGAAATAAATACCTAGTAGTGAAATGCCCTAGCAAGAGACATTGCTGCCTGTCCTAATGAATATTTAATGAGCCTGTGTCTTATGGAAAGAAGGCTATTTCATATGTTCAATTTACATTCATTAGTATATTAATTCTCAGGGGAAAAACGTCAAATTGCTCCACTTCATCTCAGTGAAATATCCCTCATGGTAGATGTACCCTGTAAAACATAACCAAGACAAGGACATAATCAGGAGGATGATAACAGAAAAAGGGTACTGTAGAGCAGTATTTGTTGAGACAAGAAATCTGCTTGTTTCCACCTCCTTTTAGATCTCTTTGTGTTGGCTCTGCCTGTTGGGGTAAAATCAAGAGAATCACAGAAATGGTGGTGGAAGAGGCCCCCACCCAGCCTCCCACTTGAAGCCCCATCAGTAGCTCAGAAAAGCTGTGGCTCTGTCCAGCCAAATCTTGAAAACTTCCAACGACAGAGCTCCCCTACCTCTCTGGTGACCTGTCCCAGGGCTGTTGGGCCCTCCAGATGAAAGCAACTTTCCTAATGTCCAACCAGGACCTCCTAAGCCACAGTGTGTTGCTATCCATTATATCATCTGCCTCCACTGAGAAGAGTTTGGCTACATGATCTCTGCAGCTGCACTTCAGTAGCTGCAGGCCACCGTGAGATCATCACTTAGCCGTCCTCCCTGATGCCATGTATCAGTGTGACATACCTTAGGGTCTGACCGCCAGGTCTGGGGGGTGCTCTGAATTAAGCACTGGCAAATGTGGCTTCACTGATGTGCTTCTGCTTCTCTCTCCTGCAGACTGCAGTGAAGAAAATCCTTGCGAAGGTCTAAGCCGGCATGCAACTTTCACCAACTTTGGCATGGCCTTTCTCACCCTCTTCAGGGTGTCAACGGGGGACAACTGGAATGGTATTATGAAGGTATGTGCAATCTCTGTCTGGGTACTTGCTTCTCTCTGTAGATATATAGATACAGTTTTCAAACAAATTTAGGCAACTCTTGTGTGAAAACAAAAAAGGTTTCCTTTTAAACCATCAAAATTAAACTTTCCCATTTAAAAGCCAAGTATATTTTCAAGTGATAACTTGTCTTAAGTCACACCCAACCTGAAACTTCATTCTTTTTAACATATATATATATGTAATACTTCAGGAAAATTGTGCCAGTTCTTGTGGCTGAGAGGAGTAACCATGTACTCTGTGCCCTGTGCCTTTGGGACGTAACACAATCCTCCTCTTTGTAGGTGATGTAATTCATAGTGTCCGTATTTTCTTCTACCCATTTTAGTTGTACCTACAAGCCATTGTGTCCAGGATATGTTATTATATGTTTTTCAGTCCTCAGCGGGTTATCTTTGATGTTTCTGTATTTGGAGCCCAAGCAGAGCCCCAGCCCTTATTAATCCCTCACTTCTCCTGCTCTGTTGCAGGACACTCTCCGGGAATGCACTCGGGAAGACAAGCACTGCCTCAGTTACCTTCCTGTTATCTCTCCTGTCTACTTTGTCACCTTCGTCCTCATCGCACAGTTCGTCCTAGTCAATGTGGTGGTGGCAGTGCTGATGAAGCACTTGGAGGAGAGCAACAAGGAGGCCAAGGAGGATGCTGAGATGGATGCTGAGATCGAGTTGGAGATGTCCAGAGGAGCAACGACCTCGACCAACAGTGGGAGCAGGGGAGGTGCAGTGGCCCCAGAGAGCAGGGCACCCTACAGAAGTCGGGAGACCGTGAAGTCAGAGTCAGCGGTGCAGGTGAAGCACCAAGCCCTGGTAATAGTTCACATAACGCATCTGCTCTTCTTGTGCTCAGGGTAGGGAGGGGACAGTTCTCAGCAGTCACTGCTGTCTGATCATCAGGCAGTCAGATCCCGAGTGACACAGAGCCAAAGAGGTAGGAGAGAAGGCAGTGTGGGAGGAAGGCAGCTTTCCCGGCTCCCCCTACGGCAGAGATGTCACTGCCACCTCCACATCTTGAGTCATCTCAGGAGGGCTGACTGGGGTGGAAGGCTGCTTGAAACGCGTTCTCCAGGGCTAACGCTGTCCTGACCGTTGTTCTGGGGGAGGGTTCAAAGTCCATCTCTTGCCATTTCCGGTTCATTCAAAGGTTGTGAATTTTAAGGTCAGAACCATAACAGCCACAGGTCTCTGTCCTGCTCTCCCAGCCGACGCATTGGTCCTTGTCATTTTAGCATGGGCAGCAGCACCAGGGAGCAATCTCATAAAGCCCTGGGAATGCTGGCACTGTCAACCCTGACACATACAGTAAGGGATGACATAAATTCCCTTCACACAGATACAGAGATACTGCTCAGGTTCTTTTTAATCCCACTTTGGGATTTCCAGAGGAGCCTCAAGCAAATCATGGTGTGCAGCTCAGGAGGGCATGTCTGGCACTGGTGTAAGCATGCAGCTTCCCACTGGCTTATGCTCTGCTTATGGCATGGCTGACTTGGACCCTGCAAATTGTCAGAGCCCCTCAGCAAGAAGCTGGAGGTTCCTGGGTTGATTTTCCAGACACTGCCTGTTCTGTGTTTTCTATTAGTCCTCTAGAAAAACAGGGCAATCAGAAGTCGGGGGGGAAGGAGGGGCATGAGGTAATTGTCTCATCCCATGTCAGCAGCGTATGATTAAGAGTGAATATGAAATTGCTTTGTCGCCGAGATCGCAAATAAATCTACCACAAAATCAGTGGGGGATTTGAGATTAAATTACATTAAATTAGATTTTTGTAAAATCTATCCGACTCTGTTAAGTCAGGTAAAGAGAAATGTGGTTACACAGCGATGGGGAATTTGCTATTTGAATGTAGTTTCTAATAGACATTTCTGCAGGAAGGTGCACCATAAACACCCAGGTTGCTTTTCTCACTGAGGGGAAGAGAGGACACATCTTTCCACATAGGCCGTGATTGCAAACTGAGTTTATTCTCATTGGGCTTTCCTCATCTTCCAATACCTTCCGAGCACGTCAAGAGCCACACAGAGCCTTCTCTTAGCCCTAGAAAACCCACAGTGAGAGGTGATGCTCCCCAGAGCGAGGACAGCGTAAGCAGGGAGCTGGCCACAGATTTCCCCCTGCAGATGCGATTGCTCGAATGCAGGTGAGAATTTGCAAGGCAGGGCTCCCCCTCCCCTCTGCGGTAGCGAGGCAGAGGCACCGCGGTGGGGCCGCGTTGCGGCAATGCCCTCGCTCACATCTCAGACACCCAAGCTGTTCCGGGCAGGCGTGGATGGCTGGCAGCTCAGTGCTGCGCTCCCTGCCAGCTGCGCTGAAGAGGTTAAACCCGTGGAGCTCTGTATGACTAATCCTGCCGCTGAGGGTGGCATGGGCACCCTGGAAGGTGCTGCAAGACGCTCTGTATTTTCTGGCCATTTGTGCCAGTTTTTGCAGCCCACGTTTCCTTTTCTCTTCCTTCCTGCTCTGGATGAATGGGGCAACTAGGAGATGCCACGGGGCAAATGTGGTTGAGCGTTAAGACCCAGCCTGGCTCTGCTATTGATGCTTTTTATCTCCCTAATTTGAAGGAGGCGCTGAGCTGTGAGAATGTGTCTTTAGCCATCCCAGACTCAGACACACTGGAGGGGGCAGAAACTCCCATCATGGAAATCCCGTCCTTCTGCTCTGTTTCCCACCGTGTCCTGACACCTTCCCACAAAATCCCAGGCCACGAGGCTGAGGTGAATGACGCTGTGCCGTTGCTTCTGCGTTGTGGCATTGTGCTTTGGTGCTGTGCAGCTAGCGGTGGTGTCTGAATTGTCCTAAACCTGTCTCTTCACAGCCACAACAGTCGTTTTCATCTTCTGTCCTTCATGCTGCCTTTGCGTGTACAGGAGCTGGGCAAAGGCCATGTCCCAGCCAACTCTGCCAGCAGCCTTGTGTGGGACATGAATGGAATACTCTTTTTAGCCAAAAAAAGTCTCGCATTTGGTGTGCAATGTGATGCGTAAGCAGTCTGTCTTCAAACGATGTATCAAGAGCTGGAGGCAGGCAGAGTCTTTTCTTTGTGGAGAAAACAGCCCAGTTTGATTTTCTTATTGTTACTATAAGAAGTTGTTTATGATACAGTATTGAGGAAACAAAGGCATAAGTAGATCAACACGTTAGGCTTTCAGCAAGCACCAGAGCTGTGGCTTCAGGAGATGCTCTGGGGAGATCACCCAGAAGAGCTGTAGCCCCCTCCCTCCCAATCGCACCACGAACCGGTGCCCATCACGTAAAGATATCGCACAGGTTGCCCTGCTGCAGCAGAGTGTCCGCCCCGGGGTGAACGAGCTCCAGATGTCCTCCAGTGGGCACGAGAACACGCGAGCCACAGTCAGTGACGAAGATGCCCACGCTGCGATGGGGAGCACATTTGCTGTCATCAGAGAACTCGCAGTGGCCACCCAGAATTAATCTGCTTTAGACTTGGGCCATTTTCCCCTTTATTACCTGACCTCTGTCATGACTATCAAGGCACCTTCTAGTGGCAAGTATCTCACAGCATCTCCAAGCAAATTCTGGGCTCAGATTAAGCTCTTGATGACCAAGTGGTTTTCCCTGGGCAAGATGAGTGATATGAAGGTATAATCTTCAAGGAAGTTCCCCTTCATAGCTCTGTGTCCGTTAGCTTGGCCACCTGGAAGCTGCAGAGGCTCAAAGGGAGATCGCGGGGAAGGCATCTCTCAGGGACAGGCAGAATTCGGGACTCTAAATGCAATTGCAAGGGGTCGCAGGTTTCTGCTGGCAGAGCTGAGAGCTTGTTACCTCTACAGGGACCGACAGCACAACCCCGGCTGCCACCAGAGCCGGCCTGTGCAGGGGTGCCAGCGTTGGCAGGCACAGGCAGGGAGTTACCTCCTGCCCTTGTCGTGCCTCTGCCTTCCCCACCGCAGAGGCGGCGGGAAGTGGCTAAGCTCTCTCGCAGCGCTGGAAACGCATGCCTTCAGATCAGGAGGAGCTCTTCCTCTGGGAATTTTGCCCACAGCTTGTTTGCAGGCTCTTGGCTGTAGGCCCCTGAGAAGTTACAGTATTCCCTCCTCCAGAGTATCCTGCCAGTCACCTTTGCTTACAGAGTATCTTCTGGCCATTTAATCACCGAGGAAGGGTCATGTCCTGTGGAGGTATTTGCAGGATTATTTATTCTCGAGCTCCCTCTGCACCAGAGCAAAATCAGAGCTTGAATAGACTATTGATTCCCAGACACAAGAGGAGGGAGTTGTGCTCATTGATTAAAAATGCTTCACTGAGCCTCTGAGCTGCATCACCAAGACTGTCTATGGTCATTTTATTGCCTTTCTGCTTGGCCTGAGAGGGGTCCCACGGTGAGTAGGCTCCCACCTTGCACGTCTCTATCAGATGCCTGGGATCTTTCCAAGCCCTCAGGGTGCCTGCAGGGAGGGTTCACCGTACGCAGTCTCAGCAGCACTGGTCCAGGTTGGGCTTTTGTGAGTTCTGAAAGGAGCCACGTTGATTTCCAGGGCATGGGATCAGGCTCCCGAGTGCATCAGGTGTTTCCTACCAAAGAGGAGGAGCAGCAGTGCCCATGGTGGTGTGTCTCCAAACCTTCCTAGCTGTCGAGAGCAGCTCACCAGGTGTGAGCCAACAAGCTGCCTGTCCATGTTTCATATTTCAAGTACTTATTACAGCGGCTTTGAAGCCGTTTTTGAAATTTGCCCACATCCCTGATTCAGTTGGGTCTCAGAAGCTGAAACCTTAAAAATTGCAGTTGTTAATGTCAAGAAGGGATTTCTGTTCATTTGTCCCAGCCAGACATGACCAATACCAGGTTCTGCAAAGACGAACTGAGATTTAATAGACAGATACTGTGATCCTTCTGTTTTAGACTACTGAGAAAGTAGGGCAAGACCTTTTGTTCTCTGTGTGGCACTGGGGTGTTAACAATCACCCTCCTGCCTTCAGCTCAGGTGTTGCAATGCTGATAGCTCATTAGCTGTAATGGCCAGAGGCCAACTGGCACAGCCACACTGCCGATGCATTAATATATCAGACGAGAGACCTGCGTTGCACCCGAAGGGCTGCTGGGTAAGGCAGCAGTCAGCGCTGGATGCCAACTACCTGTAAATAACTGCTGCTGATCCCCCCCACCTCCGTCTTCTCAGCCAGGCTCAACAGGGTAAAAGCATCAAGTAATTTGTCTCAGGATGTGCCTCTTTAGGGATGTGAGGAGGTAAATTTGTGAGACAGAAATGTATGGATCCTTGGTGACCTCCAAACTATCCAGCAAGGGATCTCAGGCCCAGATTTTGCTAGCAGAGAGGAAAAACAGCCCAGCAGAGCAAAGCAAAATATATTTAATTTAAGACATGCAGCTGGGAAAATGTTTTCAGTCAGTCACTGGGAGGCTGACGTTAAAGGAAAACCAGAGCGATTAGTCGTACTTTAGATAATGTGGTAAATTGTGAGGGGAACGTGTCTAGGACCAAAACCTCAGGGCCGGGAGCCAGGTTGCAGGTCCTGTTCCAAGGGCTCCCACTCCCCCAACACTTGGCCGAGTCGTGGCACCACCTCTCACGACTGCTCCATCAGCACCGTGGAGACATCATTTGAGTCCCTAAAGCCTCCTGAGACCCCAGGATAAATTTGCTGTCAGGTGCCTGAAGTGACGAGGGCCTCAGAGAAGCAGGGAGGGGTCAAGTTTAAGGTTTGTGACATGCTCTGTCTGGGCACTTCCAACCAGATCCGTTTCACTGCAAGAGCAAACACAAAGAAATCCCTTTTTTCTACCCCTGAACAGGCTCCACACCCACATACGTGCTGCTACGATGTCTTCTCCTTCCCTCTGCCTCTTGCCGTGTGGCTGTCTTCTTCTGGGGTCAGTGGTGCTGAAAATGCTCCGTGTTGTAGGAGAGAGGCCCCAGGGTCTGCAGTGGTGTTAATGTGTATGTTTAAATGTCTGCCTGTATGTGTGTTTCGGGGAGCTAATACGTGAATTTCCAGAAACGCTTGGTACCCTCAGTCAGCGTGGCCGAGGACTGGCCAGTTTTGCCCATCTGTCCCAGCGTAGCTTTGAGGAGAAGGGCATCACCACCCAGACCAGGCTGAAAGCATCCCTGGGAAAATCAGAGCAGAACAGTGTGAGAAATGCTGCCTTTCTCATGTGTTTAGAGGTTGGGCCCCATTTTCTGGACCTTACTTTTACTCTGCGGTGTCCAGGAGTCAGCTTAGTGGTGGGTCATTGATGCCTTATTTTACTCCAGCTGCAACTTGAGCTCTTTACTCAGCTAGCACAGCGTAGCTTTGGTATCCCGTTGCAGCCACCAGGGCTGCAGACTCGCTGTAAGATGCCAAGAGGAACATCTGCACAAGGTTTTAAAACAAAAAGCAGATGAGAAGGAGATTGCTATAAATTCACCACCAGGACACTGAATGACCCCATCTCCCTGTCTCCTTTGCAGGGCAGCGCAGCCTCTCTCAGGCCACAGGACTCTCAAAACCTGCTGACGGTCCGCAAGATCTCCGTTTCCCGTATGCACTCCTTGCCCAACGACAGCTACATGTTCCGGCCGGTGATGCCAGCGAAAGCCCCTTTCCCCCTCCACGAGGTAGAGATGGAAACATATCCCTGCAAATCCCAAAGAGGTACTGCTCGCCGAGTTTTCCCTGCCTTCTCCTAGCCAAAACCATGGGGCAGCCGGTACGCTTGGTGGTTAAATGGGGAATAAGCAACCCGTGGCAAATGGGGGCTGAGCCAGGGCTTGCTTTCTTCAATTTGATACCATCAGCAGGACTGCAGTTTCCCACACGCTCTACGTTGCACAATTTTGTGTTTTCATCACATCACTGCACTTTCTCAGGAGAAAGCTGGCGGCTCGGGTGTTTGATTGGCGAGAAGTGGGGCTCCCAAGCGGTGTCGGAGGCGTAGAGGACAGGCTGTTAGCTGAGGAAAAGGGTACGAGCTGCACATTTCTTCTGAAGTGATCAGCCTTGACATCATGACTATGAATCAATAAAATCAACATGAATAGAAGCAGGAGTCGGTATTACTTCCTGACAGAGCTCCTTTACAGCTATTGTTTCAGGCAGCCTTCAGTCTCAGAGCAGTGTCTTTTTAGCACGGTACATTGAGTTCAGAGATGCAGGAGTTTCTCTGGGAGCATAAAGATTAGAAACCACTCTCCAGTGCCTCCCTAGCCTGGCCTTATAATGAATCTTGTGGAGAGACCCCGCAGTCAGGGAATCATGAGCTACACAGAGCCTTTGAGTACACATTTACCCAACTGCATCCAAATACATTTCCCCTAAAATGCCTTTCTGTCTCTTTTGTTGTGCGAGTTGGTTTGAAGGGGAAATCAATAAGAAAGAAAATATCTGCGTCCCTAAAAGCACATGTGCTTCTTGAGTGGCTCCCAAGAACTTACCAGCCTGGTTTCCTTTGATGCAACGTTGTTTGAAATGCAAGAACTGCTTGGACAGATGAGTAGTGGGTTTGCAAACCCTGGTGGGGCTGGCAAGATCTGCTCTGATTTCCTTGGGTGAAGTAACTATATTTGTTCAAACTCTCTGGATACCAGTTAATGTTCTCTGCTCAGTATTTATTATTACTTCACCTGCAAATTCTTTGCTAAGCAAAGAAAACAGAGGTTGAGTTTCATGGCTGGACTACTGGGGATGGTTTTCATCTCTGTAGTGGGTGTAAATCAGGATTTATACCAGTATAAAACTACTGTGATGTTGGCAGGGGTGGGTAGAACTGACCAAGAATTTTCTCATGTTTCCCACATTTCTCTCCAAGAGCACTTGAGCGATGGCTAAGACAGGGGCTTACTTTTTACCTGCTCTGGTAGATGCATCCAACCAGCATCACCCAGGGCTGTGCTGCTTCTGAGCTGACCGAACTCTGATTTAAGTCACAGTCCCGTAAGTTACGTGCAAATATAACTGAGCACATCATAGAGACTCACATTAGCATTTGTGCTTTCATGGACTTCTCAGCGTCAGTTAAGGATGTCTGGTCTTCTCCCAATAGTTCAGTGACTACACAGTGAAAACAGTGTGAGATGACCAGATCTTGTGTTATTTTGGTCTTAGATGCAGTTTCCTGATTTACTAGAAAAACAAGAGAAAAAAATATACAAATCCAGTGATATTCAGTGTTCCCGAATATGCAGTTTAGAGGTGGTTTTGGTTTCCTATACGAGAGCTAGATGGAAAGTTTCCAACAGAAGGAAATTCCAACTAAGGACAGGGAGGAGAGTGTACGGTTTTGATTTTATGACCGTGTTTGTGACAGATTTTATGACAGAGTTTTTCTGCATCATAAAAAACATTTCGTAAAGCCTGGATTAACACACGAATGGCACAGGCTTGGTCTGAAACTCTGGCTGTAGGAGAGCCCCAAAAAGAACCAGGGAGAAGTGGGGTGGGGTGGGGGATGGGAAGCTCACCACTCTGCTCTTTCTGTGGCGTTCTGAAGAAAAACTCCGAAAGAAAAATTATTAAACACTAAGTTTTCTTTCTTCCCAACAACAAATCTCTTTCTGAAATGCAATTGCAATCTGTCTGGATGGCTTTTGTCATAGGTTCAAGTTCCCTGACCTCTGGGCGAGATCTCTTGAAGTGATGGATAGCTGTGTTTTTAACATGGAGCAGCAATGTAGAAACAGACGTTGGGTTTCAAGCTAATGAGGACAATAAATCCTGCAGCCAGAAAAAAAAAAAAAAGCAAAAGATCTTTCAAACAACACAGAACTGCAGTAAAGCAGCACCACAAAGGGGCTGGGGAGGAGGGATTGCCTTTAGACTCAGCCAGGGGACTGGGAGCCTTCAGGAAGAGAGTGATTCCTGCCTGATACATGAGCTCAGGGACTGTCAAAGCACTGGAAGCGGTCTCCATACTGCTGATCGAACCATGTTCAGCCAAGGTCTGCCTTGTGGACAGGCGGTGGTGGTAGCGTTAGGGCTGTAGTGAATGGGAAAACTGCCCTGTGCATGCCAGCGGTGTCTCCTCCCCGAGGAGAGGAGTCGGTGCCAGGGTGCCCGCTGGCTGTACGAGGCTGTAGGTTGGAGCTCTGGAAGCTCCCAGCGAGCTGAGCAGCGCTGCTCTTGCCTCCGTGTGGCTGAGCAGCGTAAGGTTGTAAGCCCGTCCCTGGCAGCACTGCAAAGACAACCCGGGCATCCTGACTCAGAGGATCCGGCACAGCTACCAGACTTCCCTGATCGGTGTTCTCCTTTTACAAATCCACCCAAAGCAATGCTGCCAGGAAAGCGGCAATGGCAGGTTTTCAAATGCAACCCCACCTCCTGCCCTTCATTTGCTGCCACGTGGTCCTGGTGGCCACCGTCCACCCTGAGGGTCACAGCAGCTGCAAGAGAAGGTTTCTCTTGCCTAAAGCGGAAAATAGAGGCTCTGAACTTAAAGTATGTAACAGGAGATGTCCCGGGGTGGGCAGAGCCACATGCAATGCTGCTGAATTGCAGAGACTTCATCTGTAACCTCCCTGCCATCCCTGATGAGATACAGCCTCATATTCAAAGCGGAAGACAGGACAAGGAACACCTGGTTTTTAACCCTGGCAGTGCCCAAGGCTCACGCTGAGGCTTGGGATTTCATCCAGACTAGACAGGCTTTTCCTTTCGCCTCCTGTGTTTACTCCCCTCCTGGAGTCTGTGGCATGGGTTCTGCCTCAAACCTTCACAGCCCCCATGGCAGGGGTGGTGTTGACTGCCCCCTCTCTCTGTTTCCTAGGGTCCATGACCTCCATCCGCTCCCAGCCCGTGGGAACGTGTTCCTCTCTGAGAGTCCCAGCGGAGTCCCTCCAGCTGGCAGTCCGTTCTCCCAACCACGAAGGCCGCCACCGCTGGAAGATCTTTCCTCCCCACGTCACACCTCGATCTCCTACTCTCAACAAGCTGCTGTGCAGACAGGTGAGAGGCCAAGAGCCTGCAAAGGTAAACTCCTTCATAGTCACCTGGATCCTTCTCTTCTTTTCCAGTCCGCTCTTGCGTTTCTTTTCTTGGAGCTGAGAGTACAGTTCCCCTTTGTAGAACAAAAAGTTTCTAGTGCTCTAATTTTTAATATACTCCAGTCTCAGCAAGTGACACATAGGGGAAGGCCCTTCTTACCTGCTTTCATCTTTGTGGCTGCACTATTCTGTGAAAGAATAGCTAAAGCGTAGAGAGAAGATGCCCAATTCGGTTTTAGCAGTGCTGTGAGAAGCCTGCAGTCAGCCCTACACCGTGTCACTTGAGACAGGTTGCAGTGACTCAGGATTTGGTGCTAGAGCAAGACCAAGACCGTGCAGAAAGACCCAGAAAATACAAGCCCTGTACATGTAGGCTCTGGGTCTGTCTGCTAGCAAAACAGCAGCCTCTTGTACAGGGAGGGTCTGATGGGGGCTGGCACGATGGGGCAGGGATGGGGTGGTGCAGGGCACATTAGGCCCACCAGCTTTCTGCCGCATGTGTTTCATCACTGGAAGTGCCACCGGCCGGCAGATCCCCAGGCTCTCACCTCATCTCTCTCCTCACCTTCCAGGAGGCCATTCAAACAGATTCCGTGGACAGGCAAACTCCGGACCGCAGGGACAGCCTGCAAGCAGAGCCTGGAGAGACGCTACCATCAGCCACGCAGCTCCAGAGCACCTTCACCCCCAGCCCGCTCCATCCCTCGGCTGCCTCCCTCCCGGGCACCCCTCCGTGCTCCCCCCCGTCCTCCCCACATCGGCACCCCAGCACCCTCACGCGGAAGCACACCTGCGGCCAGCACGGCGTCCCCAGCCGGCCGCCCAGCCCCAGCAGCAGCCCTCCCAACCCCGAGGGCTGCCTCTTCGAGTCCTCCGACCTGGCTGACGAGGAGGTTCGCCACATCAACAGCTCAGCCAAAGACTGGGGGGGGGAGCACTCGGACCCTGGGAGCCGCTCGACTTCACCGTTCATCTCCCCGGCCCCGTCTCCAGTGCCCCTCAAAAACTGCAGCACAACCAGCCTCTCCGGGGGCAGCAGCAAGGAGAAGGACTTGAAGAAGTTTTACAGCATCGATACGAAGGGCTTTCTCAACAAGCCCAGCTGGGCAGATGACCAAAGGCGGCACTCCATCGAGATCTGCCCCTCCATCAGCGACGGGGACTGTAGCTTTGAGGAGCCTGCCAATGAAAAGCAGCGGTCCCCTGTCCACATCCAGACGGAGTCCGAGTACATCCACGGAGCCCGGAGGAAGAAGAAGATGAGCCCACCCTGCATTTCTATAGATCCTCCCATGGAGGACGACAGCGGGGCGGCCTCGCGCACTAAACCCTCCGAGAATAGCATGCTGCGGCGAAGGACCCCATCCTGCGAGTTCCCGGCTTACAGAGAGTCCCTGGAGCTCGCGGAGAGCCAGCCCGGGGAGCCGGCCTCCAAAGCGGAGCGCCGGGGCCAGCCCCCATGCCGCGGGGAGCACCTGACCATCCCCAACTTCTCCTTCGAGCAGTTGGACGGCAGCTCCTTGAGCAGCCTCTCGGATCTCCTCCTGGACAGCGGTCAGTCCACGCCGGCCTCCGTGGACTCCCGGCCGGACCCCACCGCCTCCGAACTGAAAAAGCCGGATCACTTAAAAACTCAGTGGAGCAACACCGAGAAAAGCAATGAGCTCCTGGGCATTGCTAAGAGCCCCCTCCAGAAGCAGGACTTGGTCCCTGTGACTGTTGCAACAGAAGAAGACATTGATGACCCAGTATAGCTTTCTGGGAGGGGGGAGCGGGGGGGGGTCTCAAGGGCTTGACACCAATGTGGGTTTCCAAACCGAAGGGACTGAGCGGCCACAGGTCTGTGGGTGGCTGCTCTCTCGGTTTTTTTCCTTTCTCGCAGTCACTTGTTCTTAAGCGCTGTGGAGGTTTGCAAAAAAAAACACACACAAAGAAAAAAAAAAAACAAACAAAAAAATTAAAAGAAAAAGAAACCAAACAAACGGCTGGACGAAACGGTGACGGACTTCGGGGTGGGGGGAGCGGATTTGCAAAGCGGTTTGGGGGTTTCTTTTCTACAGGGAAGGTGGAGTCGATGCAGGGGGTTGCTTCGTTTCTCCCACCCCGCTGCGTGGCCTCAATCACATTGATTCGGGTTCGAGGTGGCGGCGGTTGGGATTGGGGGGATTCTCTTTGGGTTTTGTTGTTTTGTTGGTTTTGTTTTTTTAAAGATGCTCAACTTTTAACAAGGCACCTTTTAGAGATGTCACATTACGCGGGAGAGCCCAGGAGATGGGAGCTGTACATTGTCTGTATATCAGCAGTTATATAAATAGAAATAATGTATTTGTGAGATACAAAACAAGGAAAAAAGACAAAAAAAAATGTACCCACAAAAACTCTCTCTTCATAATGCACATATTTTTATAGAGAAATGATACTGGTTTTTGCATTACATGTGACTCCGCAACTGGGTGGTGTTTCCTTGGGTTTTATGTGGAACTAATTATTACGGCCATTTGTTTTCCAAATGTTTCTCTTCTTTCTTCGCTTTTGTTTTTTTCCTCTCCTTCCCTCCACCATCATCCCACCAGCTTCTTTTCACAGCTGATGCTTTAAACGTCTCTCTCATTTTTCTTTTGTACTTTAGAGGTTGTCCTAACTACAGAAAAAAAACCAAATCACTACTGAATTGTAGCCAGTGCAATAATAAGTTATTCATTCTTGTCTGTACAGCTGTCCTGTTGCTTTTCTTTTTTCCTTTTTTTAACTGAAATTCAGGTTAAATGTCGCAATAATCTGAACTAACGTGCACAAACACGGTTTCTTGTGTTACAAAGAAAAAAAAAGATGAAAAAAAGGAAAAAGTTAAATTTACAGAGATAAAAAAACAAAACAAATAAATAGTAAATTATTTAAGAAATGTATTTTGTTTACTGCAGTTCAAAGTAAATTATTGATACAGTATGTAAAGGTATAAAGAGCTGTCTTAGGTGATGTTCTTTGTGAGCGTTTAAGCTAATGATTTGTCCTCCTCTTAGCAGAATGCCTTCGAAACCTCGGTGGCAGCCGTAACCGTCCCATTTGCACTCTTTCTGTCGGTCTTCCCTCCGCACCCCCTGCGCCCACACGTGGACGCGTTCGCCTCCCAAGGCCCTTCCGTCGCCAGCTCCGACTGAGAAGCCTCTAGAGGAATTCAGGTCACCTGTTAACACTACTTTTTTATTTTGCAGTTTGGGGGATGATTTTTCTGTTTTAGCCGCCGGTTCCTGCCCCCTCCCCACCCCTCATCCAGGCCCTCTCACCGTGGGACAGCTTCGCCATGGAAAGCCGGTGTTAAATAAGAGCAGCAACGAGTCCGTCGCGAGGACATGCCATCAGCCCGAGCGCCGGGCAGCGGCAGCGAAAAGACATACACGGGGAAAAAAAATTAAAACAATCGTTTTTGTTTGGTTCGTTCCATGCCGCCTCATATTTATGCATTCACGTATATCTTCTGTTATTTATGCATTCATTACTCAAAAGGAAATGTATCTTGTTTCACATGTATTAAACTGTATAAACTGGAAGCGTGGCCTGACTTTGTGCCGCAGGGCGGGGTGTAGCCGGGATGCCGAGCCCTGCTCCAGCGCCTCGCGGCCGGCCGGCAGATCCCGCTGCCCGCGGCCCAGCCCGGAGGTGTCCGTCCCACTCCCAGAGCTCGGCATCCCCTAAAACCTCTTTTGTAAATGTGGCCGGCCGGGCTGCAGGCCCCGGGTCTGAACCGTCCCCTTCCCCGCTGGCGTTTGGAGCTGCTCCCACCTCCCGCTCGGCTCCACCGGTGCCGCTCAGCAGATCCCTCACCTCGCGCAAGAGCCTCCGTATGTCGAGCGGCTTCGTGCCGGCTGCCTCCAAGCACCTGCGCCGCTGTAATTAAGAGTCATTTAGGATTATTGTAAATAATTATTCCGTCTCGATGGGATAGCAAGGAATTCCAGAGAAGCGCCATCAAAGTAATTATTAATAGCACTTTGGGGACGATGGCAAACTCCTCTCGTTGCAGTTTAAGCAGCAGACTGGAAAGGAGGGGAGGTGAATTCCCCTGCACTGGGCTGAATCCTGCCTGGAGGCGCACGGGACGTCCCGGTGTGTCCCTCGGCAGAGGGGGAGGCTGTGCCACGCAGCTGCTCGTGGCATTACTGCTGTAATTGCATAGCTTTGCTGGGAAAGGCAGCGTCCCCCCGTGCTCAAATCCCCTTCTCAGTGCCCCAGAGCTGGAGGAAAAGCCTCTCGCCGCGGGGCGAGGCGGGCGGTGGCTGATAACTCCCTGCATGGTGACGGAGAGGTGGCTTGCGGAACAAGTTGGAAGGTCTCGAGGCCATGGCAGCGTGTCGGGGAGGAGTTCAGAGATCTGCTCCCGCAGCCCCTGGTCCTGGCTCTGCCCGGGCTCCCACCCGGGCCCCGAGCCATAGGCCAGCACTGCATCGGTGTGAGATGGCTGAATATTGGGGGCGTCGAGATCCAGGTACCAAAGCCTTGATTTTGCAGCAGGAACCGCAGCTTGGAGTGCATTAAATGCAGCTCCAGCAAGCTAAAAAGCAGGCACTCCCTCTGCCTGTCACCCTGCCGGGATCAGGACGGGACAGGCGTCTCCTGCTCCACTGCAGCAGGAGCCCAACGTGGCTGTAGCTGGAGACGCAGGAGAAACCCGTGGAGCTCACCCAAAATACAGAGCAAGTGCTGGGGGTGGGTTTGATGTTATGAACCATCTCCTTTGCAAAGGGGTATTTTGTTAAAAACCAACACATTTCGTGGAGTAGGAGCTTTGAGCAAACTGCCACCAGGGAAGGGGTTTATTACAACGGTGGGAATAAACCCTGGTGAAGGCCCGGCAAGAGGAGCCCCGGCCTGGCACAGCCCCGGGGTGCCGCAGGCAATCGTAGGGAAGTCGGGCAGCTCTTCCAGGGGAGCTGCCCTGCTGCCAGGGGGGGAGCAGAGGAGAGAAAGTCGCCTATTTTTTTAAATTTCAATTATAAAACTTTTTTTTTTTAGGAACAAATTTAGAAGGTATTTGTTCCTACCTGCTCTGGAGTGGGGACAAAGGGAAAGAGCCTTCTCCCATCGCCTTCCCAAAGCATCTTTCCAAATTCACAGGGCTCTGAGGCACTGCAGAGGGGTGTGAGCTGCGTCCACGCTCCGTCTTCAGCCGATGGATGAGCCGTGGGAATGACAGTGCTGCCCCACAATGCTGGAACAGAGATGTCTCTCAAACCGAGTCTCCCTGCCCCTTGTCACCTTCCTGACCAGGGGTTCCAGCCAAGGAAAGAAAAAAAAATCCGATTTGAGGCAGGAACCTCTGCTGTTAGAAGCTTTTTTAGCACACTTGTGCTTTATAAAGCTAAAAATAAGCCTGAATCAGACCATTTAATTCCAAGCAGGAATGTGAAGTGCAGGGGGTTGCAAAAAGGCTTTCCCTGCCCACGGTTACAGCTTGTGGTAGCTTCAGGAGCACTGGGGTTGGGCTGCTCTGGGAATCGTACCTTTCCAGGGACTCTTCCCTGCCAAGCACAGGGGATCCCACAGGTAAAAAGAAAACGAGGAATGAAACACATCAGACCCATGAAGAGGTCGGCCCAGGCTGGCAGTTTGTTGGCGGCGTGGAGAGGACACACCATGGGCCTTCACTGTCCCGATCCATACCACAACGCCAGCCCTGCTCTCAGGTACAAAACGCCTCGGCTCAGGGGCATCAGCAGAGGAAAACAACCTTTTCTTTCTTATTTCTGAGCTCAGTTGAAGTACAGGCAGCTTACCGAGACCGTGGTACGGGCTCCATCCCACGACGTCCCTCCTGCAAGGCAGGGCACGAGCTTCAGCTGGGAGCTGCAGGTTCAGAGCTGCTTCAGCCTAAAGGAGAAGGGATTTAACGGGCTTTTGCTGCCTCTGCACAGCTGGCGGGGCGCACTGCGCCCCGGGGACCCGACCTCCCCGGCGCAGCCTCCCACCGCAGCTGCCTGCGGGACGCAGCTGTCCCCCAGGACAGCCCCGAGACCATCCCCAGGGTCTGGGGACATGGATCAGGCTCCTGCGAAAGTGGGAGGGAAGGACAAGGCAGGACCCTGCTACTGCGAGCAGTTAGCGAAGACAAGGTGTCTTTTACAGCTTGCTGGAGGCAAAACCCTGCTCTGTAGAGTAAAGACGATGGTGAGGATGCTGATGGGGGTGTAACCGTCTCTCTGAAGCCAGAGTGCAAGTCTTTACTGTGCGTCAGACCGCGGGGAACCCGCTCGCCTGCAGCAGGTCTGATGTTCCCAGCCAAGAGCGTCTGAATGTGCCGTGTGGCTTCAGGACCCTCCTCTGCTCCCCTGCAGGCACCAGTGCCAAGGCTGAGGCATTCATCACGGCTCAGTGATGCCTCCCGGTACGTGTGGACGTTCTCCCCCCAGCCCAACCAGGCCCCCCCCCCACTCCCTCCTTCCCCGCTGGTCTCCATCCCCCATGGCGCAGGGAAGCCCACGTCGCCTCGGAGGCTGCTACGAGACTTTGCATTGTGGCTGCGGGGCAGGGGGACTTCCCTGTCCCCTCTGACAAAGCCACACACGGAACATCCTGGCAGCGAGTCAAGCTCCGACTGAATTTTCTCAGACCAGGTAGTGACCGTGAATTGTTCCCTGATGTCTCTTTTGGGGATGGTCACCTGGACATACAGGTACAAAACCCCTGAGCTCCCGCAGCTCGGCCCAAACCTGGCCATGACCAACTGCACAGAGAAACAGTTTCACATCACCCAGTATTAATTTTCCTGCTGATTGAATCTCTGCAATGTTAAGTAATTTCCACCGGGCTGTCTGCAAGGGTTGCGTTGCTTATGATCGGAAGTGAAAAGCACGGGGTAAATGCAAGTCATTATTATTTAATTGGATCGATTCCTGGTTTGCATTTTTAATGATAATTCAGTCGCATCCATTTGTCAGCCAGACTCTGCCCCACCGCTCGCCGTTTCAGCACAACCACAGCCCGCAGGGACGGCAGCACTGCGTTGGTCTGGGCTTTCCCGGAGCTGCTTCAGCAGCCTTTGAGGAGCGGGGATCAAACGAGGATGAAAAACCACCGTGTTGAGGAAGGGGCAAAGGAAATCATCACAAAGAGCCCTCAGATGGTCTGTTTCAAGGTTAAACCTTGGATGGCATCAATCTGAAATTCTCTTCGTCAGGCTGGGGAGAACAAAAAAGCATTAACAAAAGATCTCCAACCAAATCTGAATCCATCCCCAGTGCAATTTGATACAACCTTTAATCTGTCAGTGTTGTGAGATCATACAGGTTGCATGAATGCTAATAAGCATTTGATATTTGTACAAGCTTTCTTAGGATGAATAATTAACTTGACTTTATCCATTACACCTTCCCTATTAAGCTTTAAATACATGGTTGTGTTTTAATGGCTGGGGCCATCTCATCTTGCATACGAGGGGGCTTAATTAGAAATTTTAGTGCAGGCTGCCAGAGCCGCAGCACCAGCAGCGAGGCCTGAGGGGCTGAAATCTCCATGTCTTTTTATTTTTTTTAAGCAGCTCAACATGTCTATCATCTGCCACAATTCTGCTGGGGCCCTGGAATGACTTAAACTCAAGCCAGGTGGGTGCGTGATCTTCTTCCAACACAATGAAGTTAACACAGGCAGCCCCGCTTCTCCCACGATGGGTTTTAGCCCTTTCAGTGGGGCCAGCCCCAGCGCGAGCTCTCTGCGGAGGCTGGGAGGGTGCAGAGGGGTTGCTCCAGGCTGAGGGACATGCAGCGGCACAGACGTGCTCCCTGGTTCGACACTGATGCACGCAGCGATGTCGCCGGGACGGTTTCACACCCAGGTTGGGGCTGTGACCAGGCTGGGCTGCTCCTCGTGCCAGGACTCCTCACTTCTGTTCGATCACTTGCAGGTCAGGGTTGGGGTTTTTTTCCATTTGTGGCCGTTGGACTATTCAGTGAAAAAAAAAAATCTGCTCATGGGGAAAGAGAGAAAAATGCCAGCAACCCTCATTATATCACACCACGGGAAAGAAACCAGATTAATTATTTGAATATTTGATTGAAATCCCCTGGAGCAGCTTATTTTTGATTCTGCTTTGCCCCGCTGGGAGGCACAAGCTGCCGAAGGCCCGTGGCAACGTCGCCAAGGTTTGCTGCAGATGCACAAGCAGAGAGTGAGCAGCTCTCCCTCCCGATTCATCCCCCAAAAAAGCAGCCACTGCCGGGGCAAGCGGCCGACAAGCCCAATCCCCTTCCCTCTTCTCCCCAGAGCCTGATTATTGCTCTTATTCCTTATGCCATTAACGAATCCTATGGCTCCGCTGGGAAACACCTTCTCCGGTCTTCCTCGCCCTCTCCCCCTTCCTGCCTGCATGTTCATTTATTCTGACTGGCTCAGACCGAGGCACTAATTAATTTTCCTCATTAACAGAAAAAAAAAAATTCTCACAAATGGTAACAAGTTCCAATACAAATTAATTCTTCATAGAAGATGGGGCATTTCACACCTCGTTGGCAGCGACACCTCCCGAACCCAGCGGTGCTCTCCCTGGCACACGGCTGGCGGCCACACGGGCAGGGGGGTGTCGGAGCTGGACCCCAACCTGCTAAATCACTCAGCATAACAAGGGGGAGCAGAATATTGAATATCGAAATGCCCGTTTTGGCTTTTTGCCCTGCTTTTCTGCTCTGGGGCGATATTGGTAAAACGTGCTTGGGCTGGGGATGGAGCGAAGCCCCTCGGGTTCACACCTGGCCTGAGTTACAGTGTGTGTCCCCCGCCTCGGCAAAGGCCCTTCCCTGCTGTGCCCAGGGTGACGGGGACCCTCCTGGTGCAGCTGCGACCCCTCGGGCCTCGTTTCCCGGCTGGCTGGCGGCGTTCAGGCACGTTAAGGCAAAAGTTCACCCCACCTGTCTTTGCCCCATTACCTTCCCACCAAAATAAATCTCCAGGTAAATACATTCAGCAAGAATTACAGCAAGAACATCCTCCTCTGATATGTTGTTTGATGTTACGAGAATATCCTCCTTCCGTGCCGTTTCATCTGAGCAGCAGGTGGGAAGAGCTCTGAGAACAGAAGGAAGAAGCTGTTAAGACAAAGGGCAGGGAAGCTCTCTGCAGCCTCCTCGCAGAGATAAAACGCAGGCAGGGATGAGTCAGGCTGGCAACATTGTGCAAACAGTCTAAAAATAAAACCGGTTTATTGCAGATTAATGACACCATAAAATGTATTTCACTGGCCATTTAGCAGGTGTTGATCATAAATAGTTGGTATTAAAAATAAACTTTTCTGCTGTGCTACTGTATTGTCATTTGTGTCTCACTCACCTTCCCCGCGCGCCTGTTGCAAGCAATGAATCAGCCCCGGGGCTGGTTTAATCATACTTGAAAATGTAATAGTGACAAAGTACCTGCTTTCTGGGTACCTCCCCACAGCACAGGACTTTTAAGCGCTCGCTCTCCCAGGCAGCAGCGAGCAGCAGAGCCCAGACCTGCCACGCGCATCAAGGGCTTTACTGCTGCTGTTGCAATTACGCCAAAGGAGCCCAGAGACAGGGTGATGGGAAAGCGGAATGATACGAGCTAGATGCCACAGGCTGTATCACCCTCTGTCACAGCCTGACAGCTTTTGCCAGGACAAGGAGAGCCTCCACCTGCTCCCTGACTCCCGAGGGCTAGCTCAGCCCTGACCCACCCAAGCACGGAGTCAATCCCTACAGAAACAGAGGGCACCACCGTGCTCCCCGGGGAACCCAGCGCCCCGGGAGCGAGGCAGCCTGTTCGGCTCTGGGAGTCAGGTCAAGGTACGTCGGCTTGATTCAGAAGCTCTTAGTGACAGAGCCCCAGGCAATCTGGATTTTTCCAACCCCTGGCTCTTTCTGGGAATGAAGAAAACACAAACCCCTTAGCTGTTTAACATGCCTTGCGCATGGAGGTCAGTGCTAAAGGGACACTGGCGTGCTTGTTAGACCAGGAGTCGTTCTTCTGGAGCCAGGGCCTGACGTGGGCACATCATCTGCAAGAGATGACAAGTCAGCGAGCAGGAGGCGAGTGCCCTTCCTCCCCGCGAGGATGGCTGCAGCCCCAAACACCCCAGGAAGGCTTCCTGTTAGTCCCTTCACATATCACAGGATCAGGGCAAGACCGAGAGAGGAGGTGAATGTTTTACGTGGCCAAGAGAAATAGCAACATCATTAAATAACACCCACAGAGTCGCCGCTATCCACGAGTTTTCATTATGCTTGGAAATCAAACTCTCTGATGGATCATTAATTAAGTTTTCCAGCAGGGTAAAAATGCTTCCTTGCTTGGGATTTCATTCTACTCACAAAGATTAAAAATGCAGCTAATTAGAACAAGACTGGCATGCAAAGGAGGAAAGAAGAGAAGGTCTTGTTATGACTGGGAGGGGACAGAGTCCTTCCACAAGCAGGTACAGATGACTCACAGCGGCTGAATAATCCTGCTGCCTTCGCTCTGTCATGGGGAAGGTCTCCCAGTGCTGGTATTAACTCCTCCAGCAGCTGTATATCACTTGCCAGGAAAGAAAAGAATCCTTAAATTGGCTCTTAGCTAGCTCTGCGGTAGCTGGTAGCCAAGTAAAGTGTTAATTAAACATTCTTGCTAGCTGCATCAGACAGCTGGTTGAGAACTGTTTTATTTCCCCCCCCGACAATTTTCAGTTCACATGAATTATTTTCTCTCAAGCATTTCTGAGGGGCAGGGGAGAAAGGATAAAATTTCAGCCATTCCCTCCCATCCCTCCCGTTTTTCTCCCATTCTTCTCTTGGCCAAATTTGTTTGCTGAATGTGAAAAAACAACCCCACCAAACTCAAATAAAACCTGAAAAATCGAGTTGAAATAGATATTGACATACGTCTATTGGAACATGGAAGGTATTTTTCAGCATGAAGTGTAACAGCAGTCTACTTTCAGTCCAACATAAATGACAACACCCCTTTCAACAGAAGAGGGGGTATCTTGTGGGGGGCTCCCTTTGCCTTAAGGGACACCTGCAACGAATATTCCACTGTGTGGCACCGTAGGGAGCCAAAGCAGCAAAGCCACCTCCACCAGGTCTGCCGGCAGGGAGATAAAATGGAGCTAGTGGACGTGGACAAGGTGTTGTCCCAGCCGTGCTAGTCTGCATCTCTGCTCAGCCCATGTGTGAAACGTCTCCAACTTTTTGCAACCGCAGCACGGGAAACCCAAACAGGCACCCAGCCAGGGCTTCCTTCATTCCTCCCATCCTTCTCCAGAGGGTCTGGCGGCAATCAAATGCCCCCCGGATCGCTCTCAATGAGGGGAGCATCATCTAGGACACAGAAAGGAGGCGAAGGGATGAACCGCAGCAGATGGTGGCCGAGCCTCCACGGCGCCGATGTGTGCGTGGGCGGCGAAGCATCCTGCCATGAGCGGCGGCACGACCGCAGCCCAGCCGGGCCAGCACCGACCCGTCGTGGCCTCTGCGGAGAAACACTAAGACCTGGTCAGCAGATTTCAGCAGTTTCAGCTCTGCAGAGCCGCAGCACATTCATCTGCCCTGTTTACACACAAAATTCACCCCTTCCTTTTAATTACAGCAGGCTAATTAAACCAGCACAATCCCATATCCTCCTCTTCCCACAGCATGAGTGGCCACATCCAGGCGACGGTGTTACGGAGGCACGGCACGCTCCCATAAGGCGGGGGGGGGAATAATCACCTTGCGGCGGGACACTAACGACCCCGCCGGCCTGTCCCTCTCCTCACATCCACGTGGCTCACGAGGGCAACCCTCCAGAGACCACAAAATGCACCATTTCCCGCCGATACCAAAGGCCTGTCCCTGGAAAACACCTCATGGCTCTGGCCCTCGCCCGGGAGCGGACGAAGCCGCTTTGGCCCGGGCCGGCAGCAACATCTAGTGGCCACGTCCTCGACGCCTGCTACTGGGAGGAGGCCCCAGTCCCCTGGCTGTGCTCTAAAAAGAGCTTGATGGGGTTGATCTAGGCTAATATTAAAAGAAATAAATAAATCCAGGAAGTTCAAAATAGGAGGCGGTATGAAGAATAACCGGGGAGAGCAGCCAGCAGGCCTCAGCCCCGGCCCCTCAGGCCTGGTGGGGCGGCCGTGGGGGTGAGGGGGCGACCGGGCCAGGCTGTGGCGAGGGGAGCAGCGCTGCCGGCGGCGAGGGCCCCGGGGCGCGGAGCGGGGCG
>JAVKLA010000061.1:17019259-17055651 GCA_034782735.1 Sagittarius serpentarius | reverse complement strand
GGGTGTGGGGGCTGCCCACGTTTTGGGGGGATCCGCCCGCGTTTAGGAGGCGGGGAGGCCCCTGAGAGCGGGAGCCCCGCGAAGCGCCGTCCGCCGAGGAAGTGTGTCCCCGCCGCCGCGCCGTCCGTACCCATGGCAACGGCCGGAGCGCGCGCGCGCGCGCGCACACACACCCCCCCCCACTCCCGGTAACGGGGCAGGCCGCGCCCGGCGCCATGGCGGCCGCCGGCAGCCCCGGCGTCTTCCTGCTGGCGGTCAACGGGCAGATCGAGAGCGGGCAGGTGAGCTCGCCGCGACGGGCGGGGGGGTCTCCGGCGGCCCCCAGAGGGGCGGGGAGCCCGGCCCGCCGCCATACAGCCCGGCCCGGGCCTCAGCAGAGCGGCCCCGGTAACGGGGCCTTGCTTCGGTCCCCCGGCCCGTAACGCAGCCCTGTCTCCGCCCGGATGGCGGTAGGGCGGGCTGGGCCTCAGCCCCGACCCAAGCAACGCGGGCTGGCCGTTAGTCACGGTGGGGCAGGCTGCCCTCAGGCCGGTGAGTGAGGCCGGCCCTCAGTCCCAGCATTTCCCCGCCAAGACAGCCTCTCTCCCCCACAGTTCCCCGGATTTGACGACCTCTACTGCAAGTTCTGCTTCGTCTACGGCCAAGACTGGGTTCCCACAGCGGTAAGGCCCCTGAAACCCAGCCTGCCTGCCAGGCCCACCGGCAGCACGTGTGTAATGGCTTAAAGTGCGGGTCCCTGGCTCACGCCACGTTCTCCCCACAGGGCCTGGAGGAGGGCATCTCCCAGATCACCTCCAAGAGCGATGTCGCGCCCACCACACTTGTCTGGAACTTCCCCATCGACATTACCTTCAAGAGCACCAACCCGTCTGGCTGTGAGTGCTGGGGGGTTGGTGGGATCCAGCTCGCGGACCAGGCACCCCCCTCACACACGCTTCATTTGCAGGGCCGCAGATTGTAGTGAGCGTCTACGGACCTGACTTTTTTGGAAACGATGTGGTCAGAGGTTACGGAGCTGTTCATGTTCCCTTCACACCCGGGAGGTGAGGTGAAAACCTATCTTTCAGGACTGCAATGGGGATTTTTTTTTCCAGTTACTGTGCTGTTTCAGAAACAAAAATGTTCCTATATCTCCTTGTCACACGTTGTCCATTTGGTACAAAGTGCATGGATTTTCTAGCAGCAGCCCCTGGTTATCAAATAATAATTTTTGGTAATCCTGTAGACAACTGTAAAGTCAAAACTGGCATGTAGCAAGCCCAAGTGTGAAGCGCAGTACGTTACCTCTCCCCCATCACTCTCAGCACACACTAAGCTTTCATTCCCACCACTGGAAATAGAGGAAGATACACTCTTCCTATGCAAACACACCCTTTGTTTGTGGAAGGGAAAGTACTATACTTTGAGATGCTCAGTCGTCTGATGTGTCTGAAATTCTGGTACCTTTATAAATATAAGAAGTCTTGCCAGTGCTGTTTGGTTTACTTCTTAAGTTCTGTGCGTCTCGTGTTTGTTTTAGGCATACAAGAACCATCGCTATGTTTGTTCCAGAGTCCACGTCTAGGCTGCAGAAGTTTACAAGGTAATGATTAAAGACTTTTTTTTAAAAGTCATTCTTGCTGATAGTCACAAAGGTATATCCAGCTACTCACTGGTGCATACCTGTGAATACTTTGTATCATAACCAGAGAGCTTTGAGTTTTGTAGGTAAAAACCACGTTTTCAGGCGTCTAGGTCTTTTGAAGAGCTTTCTTAAACCATGTTAACTACCTGCTTGCAGTAACGCTAACTCGTCTTTTTTTCATTCTCACATTTGAACACTTAGTTTGAAAAAGAACTAATTTCAGCAGAGCAGACTGATACATGAGTTCTTGTACCGCGTGGCAGCTCCATGTTCCAAAGGTTGATTCCTGTCAGTGATGTGACTTGCAGAGGTGCTACTTAAACTGATTTTACTGAGCATTTTAATTGTCACTGGACTTTTAAGTTGTGCTGCAGTCCATCCCTAAATCTTACTGTAGCTAGGGACTCTTCTTGAAGGACAGCCACGTTAAGAGCAACCTGGAAAGCAAAGGCAGAACATGGGAAAACAATTCCCAGTTCTGCCTTTTCTTCCATCTGGAATGCATTTGGTGTAACCTTTGTTGTGTTTACGCACACACATCCCTTCCAAAATAGCAATCTGTACACAGCAACTGAGGGTATTAAGGTTTTTTCCTTCCATTCTATTGTTTTAGGTACAGTCTGAATGATCTGTGAGCTGGTTGTTCGGTTGTGGACCGCGCAGAGCCAGCCTGGTGGTTCTTGAGCGGTTTGGGTCAGAGTCAGTGTGGGAAGCTCTGGGCCTGACAGTCAGGATTCAACAACCGATTTACTTTTCTTCTCTTTACGCTGCCCTTTTTGTAGAATCTACGCTCTGATTTGTATACTTTTGTATTATGTGCACCTCTGATGTGTTCAAAGTATCCAAGCTCTGCTGTTACTCTGGGTAATCAAGAGTTGAATCAGTTTCAAAAGCATCTTTGCTGTAGAAAGAGTCTGTCTAGCCCAGAAATAACTTGGATTGAACATAATGTGTATGAAATTCGTTTCAATTTTTTCCTTAGAGAGATGAAACTTATCTTTGATCAAAGTAGATCAGCAATAAAGTGAATCAGTCTTCAAAACTCTCTACTGCAAACAAAAGCTGGGAGTGTCATTAAACTCCCCCCCCCCACTTTGTTTTTTTAACATGCATATAATGAACTGTATCAAATCTAAACACTAGTGAATACATCCAATTAATTATTTTCTATTTAATTCTTCTCCAAGCTGGTTCACAGGGAGACGTCCGGAATTTACTGACCCCAAAGTGGTAGCACAGGGAGAAGGAAGAGAAGGTAAGTCCCTGGCAGCTCCTGACTGCAACCCTTGCACGACAGCAGGCCACAGCTTGGCCATCCACCTGCTGTTGATAAAAAAGGCGACTTGTTCCTGCTGAGTACAGTCCTACCTGGATACGTGAGGAGTTCAGCAACTATTCAGAAACCTCCCGTAACTGGTTTTATTCACATCTTCTTTCTTCTAGTAACGAGGGTGCGATCTCAAGGCTTTGTGACCATTTCCTTCAACGTAGTGACCAAAGATATGAAGAAGTTGGGTTATGACGTGAGCCCGAGCGACATGCAGAACTCTTCTCTGGTGCCTGTTACAGAAGGGATTCATAAGTATTGAACTCGGGCCCGAGATGTTCAAAGGCTGACAGGAAAGTTAAGCACCTTGGGGCTTTTTGTGGCAAAGGGAAATGAGTATCTGACTAAACTGAGAAAATTTCACTTGAGACCGTTATTCCAAAAGAAACACAAGCCCATGAGGCTTTGGAATAATTACCCAAGCACAATCCTTTCCGTAAGCATACAGGTTGAAGTATTACGTAAATTAAATTAATGTCATCAGATAATATTTAGCATTTTTATAAGTAATACCAGACTATGTCAAAATAAGACCTGTAACAAAATATTTTTTATAACAGCCTTTTGTACACTATTTATATACTTAAAGAACAGGAAAGGTTATAGTTATAGCAGTTTTCCTGTGTTTAAAAGACCATTGCAAACCCACTTCTTTTTAACTGATGTTTTTTGTGGTAGAAATGGGAAATGGAAATTCTTGCACCTTCCAAAAAGGAGGGAATATGGAAGTGTGCCAGTGAAATGCACATGCGCTTCCCTCTGCAAAAGCAACAGCAGTGTTCTTTATAATCCCACATAGTCCTTTAGAGTTTGTGCAACTAATTAAAATAGCTCATGCACTGTATCAACAAACGTTTCCACATTTTTTCAGTGAAGCAGCCTGGGCTTTTGCATTTAGAACATGATGACTTCCTTTTCCAGATTTTAATTCTGCATCAAGCTTCAGGAAGAAAAAAAACCAAAAGGACTGCAGTTTATTTTAGAGGAGTTAGAGAGACCATGGTGTTAAACATACATACCCTTCCTGCATGGTTTTAACTTCTAGTAGAACAAATTGCATTTTAAGTGCAGGCACTGACTAAAAAATGAACTTTAGAGAAGGCTCTGCAAAGAGAGTAGAGTCTCAGTAAGCCAGCTGCATGTCATAAGCAGCATTTATCTCCAAATCAGGTCCCAGAGGCACTGTGCTGCACAGGAGAGCAGGAAGGACCTTCCCCTCCCTTCAGTAGGTCCCCCCAGCCAGTAATGACACAGATAATGCACCATGGCATTCCTTAGCTGGTTTTCTTATCAAAAGGAAGGCAGTAAAAAAGCAACGTCGTGATGTTCAGGTCTGCTACGCTCAGGTTTTCTTCCCCATTGCATAACCTCCGAGAAGGACGGAAACGCTGTTGGTTGTTGTCAGGGTGTGACAGGAGCTCCAGAGCTGATGTGCTGCTCTCGGATGCCGCAGCGTGAGGGTACAGAGCCGGCCTCGGTCTGAAGAGCTTCTCCTCTGATGTCTGACCATGGCCTTTCAGTGAATCCCCCTCTAAGCTAATGTTAGTGCTCTTTTAGGCTGAATAAAACCCAGTTGTCTAAATATATTTGTCTTTCTACTGCTAGGGTTTTCATTTGTTTGTGCCAGAATGGATGTTTCCAAGTCCTAAATCATCCAAGATTTTCTATTCTTACAGGCACAAAAGAGAAAGAAGTGTATGCTACAATGAAATGACTAATTTCTCGGTCATTTTCATATTTAAATTTGGGCATGTAATCTCTTGTGTTTGACTGCAAATACTGAGAGATGACTGTGAGAATGACTTAACACGATACCACCCTGTAAGTGAACTACCATGACCTTGAAACTGTAGAAATGCAAGTAATAACACAGAACGTTGAACTGCAGAGCCTCCAGGACATGTATCAAATAAAGCATTCAGTTAGAGGTAGTTATTTCATGCTGAGCAGTGTGATTGAATAAATATAATTTCTGAAAAGATAATGTGATCACTGTAATTTTGCTGTGAGCATTAGCTGTTTTTATACTATTTATAAATACTTTTCCAAACATGGATACAGATGATTTTTCATCTCCTCCTTTTTTTCCTATCTTGCTTTTGTTGATTTTACACTTCCAGTAAGCTCCTCCACCAGTTGTTTTGGCAACTGTTGTAATCTCTGAACTGAGTCATGCTGGAATCCAAATTAATAAGTATTTCCTGTTGGCTCAGAGGAGACGCAAGGAATTTTGTTTCCTTTTCAAAAGTATTTGGGAAGCAGTTAGCTACAGTAGCAGGGTAAATATCTGTGTTTGAAATACTTGAAAGGCGAACATTAAACCTACTACCGCTTAAATATCTTTTTTCCCTTGAGCACAGTTACCTGCCCCCATTCCAATTACAGCAAAACTGCACAACAGAGTTTCTCGTCACGAGAAACCTGTTAAACCCAGGTAAAGCCCAAACTTTGTGCCCGCAGGGGCGCAGTGAATTTATTCACACACGGCTTTGCAGCGTGGTACTACAACCCATCTCCCGAATTGCTCCCGTTTCAAACGAGCAGTTGGACGCTTACCACACAGAAACTCATCAAAACCGACATGTGCGTTTGCACAGCTTCACTGATCCTCAGAAGAAAGGTTAAAAGGAATCACTGAAAAGCAAGAGTTTTTTTAAAAAAAATCCCAAACTCCATAAAACAGTATTTAAGGTACGTGACTCTCTAAGCAAATCCCACACTGTTACCTGCATTATTAGGGCTTTATTGTTTCTGGGTTGGGTTGGGTTGCGTTGGGGGGCGTGGGGTGTGTTTAGCTCCTCAGTGTCTCAAGCATGTTTGTTAAGAACCTCACGTACTTTCTTCAAGCCTTAAAAATACGTTTAGCTTGTGAGCGCTTCACTATGGGAGCTGACAGTTTGCTCCTTGCACAAGGGCATGTGTGGGGTGATGTTTTCAGTGTTTCCCGAGTTCAGTGCCATTCCTTTGTTCTGAGAGGCAAGTGTTGATAACTCTCACGAACATGTTCTTCTCCCAGAGACAGGCTTGCTGCTGCCTTTATAATTTTCTGGAAGACTCTCTGGTTTAAGTCTGTGATACTCAGGCCTGGTAGAGCGTTTGCAGCTGTTTCACCCTGGAGAGGATTTCTGCTCTCATGACAGAGGAGTAAAGATAGACACGACCCTGTGCTGCGAGAGCGGGTGACATTAATAACGAAGGGATTTATGACCCGTAAGAGTTCCTTGCAGTTAGTGTTAAAGGTTAAAAGAACCCATGCTTTAAGAACAGCCAAAACCCAGCAAAACCCAGCCTTGCTATAGCGGAGGCTCAAAGTCATTTCCTTTCGCCCACTCCCCAGGCAGCTGTAACCACCCTGCTCGTTTACTAGTTAATCATTCTCCCTTTTATTCAAAACTGGACTGAAGTTCCCAACCCCTTGTAGCACAGATGGCAGCACCAGGCTGTCAGCTGGCCCTGCAGCTCCTGTTTTGTTACGCTTAAGTCTCTCCCAGACAGTGAAATTGGCCATTAACCTCCTAATTCAAGATGGGCGGGGGGGGGGATCTTTATTCAGAACGTGTGTCCTGACCCAGGATGAGGCTTCAAGGCCACCAAAACAGAGCGGGACCCGCTAGAAGCGAACGAAGCCTGTGAGATAGTTGAGGACTTGGCAGAAGTCCTCCTCCGCTCTCCCCATCTGGAGGAGCTTTGGAGAGAGCTGCCCACCAGGACGGTGCTCAGGGGCATGGGAGAGCGTTCCTGCCGTCACCGTGGAAGCCACCCTGGGAGGGAGACGGCCAAGGACACAGACTGAAGGGCAGCTTGGGAATCAAACCCTCCAGAAAAAGGAAAATCATTTGGATAGTCTTCAGGAACTGATATATATTTGCAGCCCTTTCTACCAAAACCAGAAACAGCAGCATCAGCTCCTGCCCTCTCGTGGCAGTTTTCAACCCTTAGGAAGATGTTGGAGGTTGCTAATAACAATTAGCTAACAAGACTGCATGAAGGCCACCCAAGTTTTTCCTGTTCCTACATGGAAATTGCTCAATGCAATGGTGCCGGCTGCCCTGCCACTGCCCCTTGCCCTGAGAGCACGGGGCAAACACCGCCCAGTGCCACGAGCCACCCGAGCTGCCTCGCAGGGAGCGGGACCGAGCCAGAAATCTGTGCATCAGTGAGCGCTCGAGAAACTGCCTTTGTCCTGAGGCTAGCAAGGCTATTTTACAACAGCAGTATTGCAGCAGCTAGAAGTTATCTCCATCTGAAAGCGAGTCTTGCAGATGGATTAAAGCTGACAGCAACTGCTCCCCAGCAGCGGTGTCGGTTTAGAAGCAGGAGCCTCCTGTGAAATACTCCAAAGGGAGGAAAAAAAAAAAAAAGAAAACACAAAACCACAGCAGCACAAAACTGCCAGATTTGAAGAAAATCGGAGCTTCAGCTCCAACTCCACCTGGGCTCATCACCGGCAGCGTTTCAGCCCATCGCAAAGCGGCCCCAGGATGGCCCGTTTGTGCCCAGGTCATCAGAGCATCATGCCAGGACCTGCTGCCTGGAGACTTTGGGGGGGCGGGGGCTAAACACGCTGGAGATGGGCGAGTGGGGTAACAGGAGGACAGGGCAGCTGGGGCGGGAGATGGGGGGGGTCCACAGAACGAACAGTGGCAACAGAGCTGGGCTTGCACCCGCAGCTGCCGCGTGGAGCCCGTGTCTGCGACTGGCCGGGCACCACCAGCTCCCCGGCGTCTGGGGGACATCAGGCCCCCCCAGCACCACCAGCAAGAACCACCTTCCTCCAGGCCTTTTCCCTTTAGTCTGGCAGTGCCAGTGGATGGCACCGAGCAGCAGCTGGACGAGTGGGTGGCTGCGGTGGAGCCCAGGCAGGACACCTCCAGGATGCCCCTCAAACACGATCAAGGAACCGAGCCCCCCCATGAGAGCACTACGAATCCCCCCTCCTGCACGCACCACCCAGCCCAGCTGGAGACCCAAGGTCCAGGCACACCAAGCCTGTGCCAGCAGCACGTCTGGAACAGCCACCAACAGCCATTTTGAAAGTCTTCCAGGGCGTGCAAACCCCTGAGCAGGAACACAGCGAAGGGCTGAGCAAAGGCCACCCAGCCCGCACCCCCGCGAGGGATGTTCAGCCCCCTTCCTCCTCTCGCCATTCATCCACGTGGTGCGCGCTGCAGCGGGGATCCCCGAGGTGTTTTCCATCAGCTGGGGAGCCTCTGGGAGGCAAACGTGGGTGAGCTCAAACCCTACGAGCTGAGGCACTCACGGGCGTTTGCAAACTCAGAAACAACCTCCACGTTGGGAGCACAGGAAGAAAAAAAACCCCAAAACCCACAAAACCGCAGCTCCTGCCAGCCTGCAGAGAGCACCCAGCACCCTCCACTGTAGCACAGCAGAGGCTGCAGAGCGCAAGGACAGTGGGTTACGAGGGCTAGGCTTGAGCCAACCAATTTCCAGTGCCTGGTCATCTTAGGGCACAAGTCCTGGTAGAAACCATCCTTTGGCCACCAAAACCAGGCCTGAGCCCCCGGGAGGGCGGCTGCAGAGAAGCGAGGGTGCAACGCAACCCACTTTCACGGCAGGGTGCAAATGATTCCATCTCTCGTCCTTCAGAGAGAAGATAGCAGAAGCATCCAACTGCTGTAGGTTTCTATTTTGATACCTCTATTCAGGCCAAGATATTTAAGTACCCAAATTCACCTCAGAGAATATCACTACATTTAGTGCCAGACTTGCTAATGAAGACATTAAAAAAAGCAAAAAACACCCTCTACTGTCACCCAACACAACCCCAGCCAGCCCACGGTCTCCTAGGCCGTATGTGCTGTTACACCAAGGCAGAACTGGCTCCCTTCAGCTTGGTTAAACCACCAAATTTCATTCCCTGGCCAAAAAGGCCTTCAAGAACAACACTGACCCCATCACCTGATTTTCACAGGTTCCATGTTCCCACCCCAGCGGGGCACAAGGAAGGCATCTAATGATTTTCCGTCTTAGAAATTTAACTAGAGGTGGTTCAGGCACAGTGCTATGGGGAATCCCACGTGGGTCAGTGACAGCATGGCTGGTGGGACAAGTCCACGCCGAGTCAGCAGCCCGCGGAGGCCGTTCAGCCCTCGCCTCCATCCGCTCCAGCAGCCGGGCACGACATTCTCCTCCAGCCCTTGCCTAACTCAGCTGTGTGGCGTGCTCCCACGGGCCGTCACGGAGGCCGGGAGAGTAAGTGGTTTCACAAAGGGGTTATTAGGCAGCTGCATCGGTGACTACTAAACGCAACACCTTTGCTCCAGGAAGGTCTCTGCTGCCAGCAACCAGACCCTGGGCTGGATCAAGCTCGATCTACAGCAGCTCCAGCGTGCAGTGTTTAAACAGGTCTTAAAACCACGATGCCATACCTGCTTGTGAGGATCTCCTAGAGCGTATTTAAGCAATCCAAATTCAAAGCTGGCAGCATGGATGTCCCGGTGAGATTTCACGTCAGGCAGCAGCAGGCAGGGAGCTGAGAAGACAAACTCCCCCTTTACTACGGCTTTATTCCAGCTATTTGAAATGTCATTGATTTTCTTCCACCTGAGAATGGGAAGGCAGTTGCTCAACTAGCAGCACAAGTGTTGAGAACAGATCAGGTAACGTGTCCAGGCTGCTTTTATAAGCGCGTGCTGAACAGCTACAGATGACTGTTGAATACCTGCCCCCTCCACCCCCAGCACTTCATCCACGTCTAGCAGCACACCACGTGTTATGAGGATCTGTGTCTGCAAGTAGCAGCTGCCTGGTTGGCCACAAAGATGTTCAGGTGCTTTAAAAATATTTTGCACTTCAACAGCATTTTCAACCAGAGATTCAATGCACGTCACACCTAACAATTCTGCCGGTCACCAGTTTACTTACGAATAAAGTTTGCACCCCCTCCCTGCCCCACCCCATGTTAAACAGCCACTGGGGAAAGGATAGATTTTCCCTTCATCTCTTCAAAGAGGTATTTACCAAATAGCCGAGGGTCCCACTACTCAGTCCAGCTCTGGTACAGCTCCGGGCTCCCCCCGGCGAAGCCAGAGGATGCACCATCTCCCCCCCACGGTACGTCCCTGCTCCCCCGTTCAGTACTTCAACCTCTGCAAACCACTGGGTTGTGTTACACTCGTAGGATGCCAATCCCCTATTGATCACCAGACCGCTGCCAATTAATTGCCCTAATGAGTAACTGGCAGGGACCTCTGAAGCACCAAACTTCCACTCATCAAAAGCCCCAAGTCTTCCAACAATTACAGGGTACAATCGATTGACAGCAAAACACGCAGAGTCAGGATTGCTAACACCGTGTACAACGCTGACTCTTCGCCATTTTTAATCCTCAGCTCCCAAACAAACTTCTGTCTTTACGAAATCAACATTCACTTGTGTCCCAACTCACAATACAGGGAGGAGATTACCTGGAAGGCGGATGACAGCTAACTTTATTTAAAGAGGCAGAAGTTTTTAACATGAAGGGCCGTATAAATCATGTCAGTTCTCCGAAACATAGATTGCAGGCAGTTGCAAAAGTCTTGCCAAAGCCACAGCACAAGATGGCCCAAACTATTTTCTCACAGTTCGATGAAAACGAGCGGAAGAGCAGAATTGCACCACTCGGCCCAGCACAAACAAGAGGTAACAGCAATGCACGTACTCAGCAAAAATACTTTGGCAACACCGGTGCGGATGAGGGCAAGCCTCTAGATAATACCCAGCGAGCCCTTTTCCTCCGCAAAAGCAGGCAAATACCACCTCACTTCATAGAAGAGGAAGAGAAAACCCAGGACAGGGGGAGAGCAGCTCACCCAAGGTCAGAGGAAGGCTCAGCCGGAGCCAGATCTCTCTCACAACAGGCTTTATCAGCTCAGGCTCCCTCCAGCATCCCCTTGGCTTGCAACAGCCTGAAGTATTCAGCTCCTTTTGAAGGGTATTACCACAAAAGCTTCCAGTTCGAGCCTTTCCTAAGTCTTTCCCATAGCGAGCAGCTTTATTTTAAAATGTGCAGTTTCCAGAGGCCAGAGTAAAAGAGTGAAGAAGCACTCATCACACAGAAAAAGAGAGACCGGCCAGAGGAGCAATAAGCACAGATGGACAAGGAGCCCTCCTGCACCGGAGCGGAAAGCACCCTTCTGTGAAAACGAGAGGTACAAAAAGCAACAGGTACCAGGGCTGCCACCCCTGGCAAAGGAGGTTTTTGTTTTCCTTACTGGCCCAAACACCAAAGTAAAATGAATCAAGAGACCTGACCGGACATGGCCTCACTCCGCAGGGAAACCAGAGTGTGACTGGGGCAGCAGGTTTGCACAACACCCCCAGCCAGCTCTGTACCACAGATCTGAAGCCGAAAGAGATGCTTCTTTCCCCATGGCCGCCTTTCTGATAGTCAGGTCTCTAGCACCACTGTAGTTTCAGCATTAAGAAATTAAGTATTTGATTAGCGATCAGGCTGAGTGGCAGCAAACCACGACTACAGGAAACCTCGATGAGCTCTGGAGAAGTAGCTCTCGAAATAGCCTGCTAATGAAGCACCCTTCAATTTAAACCATCCAGAATTAGAAGCTGAAATCGCTTCCCAGCTGGAGGCCGGCTCGCTGCTACCCCATCTGCACGGCCACTTGATCGATGGGACAGAGCCAAGGCTGCGGGAAGGGCAAGACCGAACTACTGCAAAAAAGGGGAAGCCAGGACTCCCAAAGTCAGTTTTGCCACAGTTCCCCAACCCTTATTCCATGAGCGATAGCTTTAAAAGTCACACCTTCCCCAGACTTCTGTCTTGACATAAATACAGAAGCGTCCACCAAGACAGTACTTGATCATCCCTCCGAAAGTGTTGTTTAAAGGGTAATGTGGTTTAAAGAAGCAATTCAGTCACCTGCAACACAACAAGTCTTCATTTTTATTGAGTTAGTAAGGTCTCAACTGATTCCGATTTAAGTGATCTATAAGAAACCCTCCTCTCATAGCAAGAGCAGGCCTGCCCCAGGAAAGTGATGAATGCATCGAAGAAATCACATTGACAATGTACAAGAAGCATTATTACTCTCAATAACGGTTAGATTTCTCCTAGCACCTAGGACTTTTAGCACAAACCTTAAATCATCTCAACCAATCCATCAACTTTCTTGAAAATTAAATCAAGCATGGCAGCGACAGTTTTTTGAATGGGATTATAAACGCTACGCAGAGTCTTGAAAAAGCAACACGGCTGGAATATAAGCAATACAATTTTAATTCTGACCAGTCACCTACAAACCCCTTGTCTTTCCACTGTTCTGATGGCATTATTAAATATCACATTTGTGACATCGCTTGGGAAAAATGACACAAAGATACAGACATTATGATACAATAGTACAAATGATAAATTATTTATACAGTAAATAATGTCAATAGTCAGCACAAATTCATAAAAAGCAGCCGGCTCCCAGTATTATGAAAACAGTTTGGTAAATATTTAAATTGTAACACTTGTAAAGGATGCGAGTCTTGTGAGATTCTGCTGTGAAAAATAAACCATATATTTCTCCACAATCTGTGCAATATTAATACATACAGTACACATTAGAAACCGTAACAGCAAAAGGGAAGATGGATAACAATAGTTTTCTTAGCTACGGGACTTCAAAAAGCCTGTAAACACCACAACCCACCATGGTTTTCCTTCCCTGTCCCCTCCATGTAGTTTAGTTTCTATATAGTATAAAACTGAATAAATAACTGAGCTTATTTTGGGTTTAAAATTATGCCAAGATTTTTTTTATTTTTTTTTTTACAAAATATTTAACACTTTATCTTTGGTCAATTTGACCAGTAAGGCTATTCTGGGATACTAACATTTTTAAAAATCAAAAGCACTTTTAATATTTGCAAGTGAGAAAAGAAGGGGAAGAGGGAAATGAATTTGGAGAAATACGCCAGAGCAGATGTGATCGGATACGCACACGTCCTCCATGCAAAAAGAAGTGGGAGGGCGAGGAGGGAGGAAGAATTATTCTGGAGAGCAGTTAAATTATCGCGAAAAGAGATTTACCATTCTGGACACAACTGAAGCTTCGCCTGGCTAGGACAGCAACCACCGTTCAGCCTCACCGCTACAGCGCCCCACGCCCGCACCACAGCTGAGACGCGGGCACGTCTCCAGCCCGGGAACCAAGCAGATGTACCCAACCAGCTGCTTATCCTCTTGAACTCGGCTCCTGCCACAACCCCCATGTCAGGCTGGGAATCTCGGCACGGTTTGTCCTTAGCCTAATGCTTTAGAGCACCACAGTCCAGGCCGATCGCTCTTCAGCGTGCCTTGTCATGGTTCATTGTGCGATATATGTCTATATATATATATATATATATATAAAAAATGTAAAAGTAATACAGCTCTTACAGAAGTGGCTTGGTAAAAGCAACAATTTGCCATTCAGCAGTTTCATTAAGCTAGGGCTCCCTACCAGACCAACAGCACGTTTTTATCAATTCATGGTGACAGATCACGACTGTGAACTGCAGACGACTTCATCATTTTAAATACTTACTATCAACCCCATCTTGCCTCCAAAAACAGTTACCTAGTGTTTAATGAGAGGATGCCGTTAGAACTTTTTGGCTGAATAGACAATGCTCCATCTAACTGTTGCAAATGCGCTCAGGTGACAGACTAAGGGAAAAACATCAAATGACCTCAATTCCACTGTTGATAAAATTAAACTGGAAAAATAATAACAGAGAAATCTTGCCACAGATCAATTGGAAAGCACATCCCCCCCCCCATCTGCAAGAATCACACCCTTCCTGGTCTACACGTTTCAATAACTTCAACAACAACAAAAAAGTAAAGTATATTTCCTTATTCTGAAAGGCAACATGAATGGTTTTTTGTTTTGTTTTTTTTTAAAGACATACTGGGTGTGGACAGTAACTTCCCTCCTATATAAAAACAAGAGCAGATGAATATTCTGAATCCTACTTGCAAATCCGATAGTATTCAAGAGGATAGAACAATCTGCATAGAAACATCCACACATTTAGCATTCCATATACTAATAGAGCTACACTGATCTACACAGCTAAAATCTGTGATTGTACCCTAGATTTGATAGTCTTTCAGCCTCCCCTACCCACCAAAAGATATAACCCATTCCCCTCTACATTAGCCAGCCCCTTTCCCGCGGCACACGACCCTAGACTGGCACAGTCCCACACAGCATCATTACACCAGAACACACAACTCCGGCAATTTCTTTCAGCTTGGGTTTTTGTTTTGTTTTGTTTTTCCCCCTCCTCCTAATTAGGGAAAGGCCACCAAGATGCATCAGTTCATTCACAGAGATGCCCTCAAGGCAGTAGCAAGCACTGGGACATCCCTTTCCACGTGCTTTGCGGACGTTTGCGTTGCTCGTGAAAGCAGAGCTCAGAAACGCTGCCATCTTTGAGAAGGCCAGGTTTCCACCAGAAACACTGGCTGAAACCTGAGCGTGGTTTAGTGCCGATGAGTCCAGACATGCAAGTTAAAATGTACAGTTCAGCTTACAATTAACAGATGTAAATGGAACCGGTTATTAATATGGTGTGCACCTTTCATTAAGAAAAAGTAGTTAATAAAATTAATGAGTCGTGCTTGTACATTAGAATTTTTAACATCTCAAGAACTATTACAAGAAAAAACAGCCTCTCTTCTGATCTTCGTAAAGGCTAAACGTCTGTCCGTTTTGGTAATCGGAAAACAGGAACAAATCAAGGGAAAGGCGACTTTAGTGTTTTTTCTTTTTAATGTAGTCTTAAATCATGTTATGATCAAATTCAATTCATCTAAAAATAATTAGTCACGAGATTTTGTTTTGATTTGCATTATGAATACTTCATTTAAAAGTAAATATTTTAGTGTTAATCTTCCCTTTTAAACTCTCTTTACAGAAACAAAGAGCTAAAACCATAAATAAGAGGGCATTAAAACCATAAAAATGACATTTGCCAATATCTTAACTTTTCAGCCAGACTTGATAAATCTATCAAAACCAGACAGTTAAATAAGAACCACATTATAAAAATTAGCAAAAAAAGGACTATTAGGTAACTCTGCAAACTCAAATATGAAACTGTACTAAACAAAATATGTGCAAAAGTATACAAGAGTAACTGCATATAGCAAGGTTAAGCCTGAATTAGTTTTAAAGCTTGCCCCGGTGAAATTTAATTCAAAGTTGTCCCACTGTGTTTCTTTTTTCTTTCAACTCACATTGTAAGTCAAATAAAAACAAAATACATAAGATAACTTCCAAACGAAGCTGGTACTGGACAAGCACAGAGCAGGACACTCACTCAGCACGAGTGCAGCATGCCACTCACAGAGAGTTCCTCAGGAGTCCTTAGAGAGTAGTGTACAAATTCAACACTGCATACAACAGCACACGTTATACTTGACAACTTGAGAATGTTCTCGGGTTTTTTGTCTGCTTTTTTTTTTTGTCGTTTTGAGACAAGCTTGCTTTCTCAGTCAAACCTCTGATACGAAAGCAGTGCGATTTTGCGTTGCAATGTTTAATGCATAAAAACCAGCCACCTGGGCCCTCCGAATCGTTCTCTCCTAAGAGTAAGGACTATGGGTGAACCAACAGTCTAGAACTGTGTATAGTTATGTGCAAAACATTCACTAGCACTCTGAATCTCAGGTCTATCATATGGGCATAGGAAGTGACAGATGCAGGTAAATAGTAATTTCAGGATCCAGCACATCATCTGACATCTACAAAATAGCCAACGGAGTTTAAAACGGCAGGTTCTCCCTAGAAAGTGTATTGAAATGATTAACAAAGTAACAAAATGGGCAGAATCTAACTTTGGTGAAAAGTCTGAACATTTCACATAATGCTCAACAAGCCAAAGTAAGGTACCATCTGTAGCAAAGACTAGATTTAGATTAACTGGTAAGTAGAGACAACTCTTCAAAGATCATAACTGTAAACTGCAAATCTACTTCCAAGTCTCTTACACACCGTTCAGTCCACACAGGCCACGTTCATTTTGCTGTAAAGACTTCAGCCTGGAAACACTATGAAAAGAAAGTTCCTTTAATTGGGTCTTTATAGGAGAAAAGGGTTAGTTGTATTTGTAGACTGGGATGCTGACGGCGGGATTCCTGTACTGTGAAGAGGTTGGGTCATTGATCCTGCAATGCTCACATTCAGCCCTTGGCCCATCCTTGTTATAGATGCCACAGTGCCCATAGCTGGTATCGGTGCCATTCCCACAGGCACAGGGGCCATGGAAGACAGAGGTATTGGTTCCATGCTTATTGGTGGCACAGCACTGAAAGAAGGGCTGGTTCCCATCACAGGACTCGCTCTCATCTGATTTAGAGTGAGTGGCTGAGGCTGATTCACTTGGAAGGGGTTGATTGGAGTTGGTGCCGTAGCAGCGCCTAGTTTTGAGAGAAGAGGGGGAAGAGGGAAAGAGTTCACACCTCCATAAACACGAGGTTTTGGACATCCGTCTTTTCTGGCAAAGAACGCACCTTCTGTACATCCCCACATGCTCCCAGGCCCCGAACACCCTGCGGAGAAACCTGCGTGGATAACATTCAGCAAACTGGGGCTGCGCTGGTGCACAAGTACAGTCTCTTTCCTTGAACTTATCAATGCCACAAAACATCCCTTTGCTGACTAACAGTTTCTACTTCTGATAGTGGTCACTGGAGAGACAAGTTCTAAATCTGGTTACCTGGAACATGCCTAACCATGACATCCAGATCACTATTTTTTTTTTTTTTTTTTTTTTTAAATATTACTTAAAATTTGCATTACGGAAGAGACCTGCAGGCTCTCTGTACTCCTTTACTGCAATCTGGCTACTGGAGATTTGTGCATTTGCTTCAAGATCTCAGCCAGTCGACTCCATTTAGAAGCCGTACGTCTTTCTGGCACTGAGTTTTGACAAGAATTCATAAAGTAAACAAGTTGTTTCCGAGTTACAGCGGTGCTAGAAAAAGCAGAGAATAACTTCCCCAGTGTTTGAGGTTCTCTGGACTGCTGCCAACACTACAAATTCCTTTTACCGTATATGTATAGCGTTATTTGGATGGCCCAGTGACCCCTTATAAACTTTTTGTAGCAACCGGTAATGGCAGATACACAGACTTCCTCTTGCTAAGCACTGCCAAGGCTGTTCAGAATTACTGGTTTTTTCCTACCCAAGGAGTTTAATAAACCATCATTTTTTTCGATTGGAAGAGTGAAGAAAATAAACATGAAATAGCATTTTAAAGTATTTCACCATACCAGCATCACACAGAAATTTCAGTGCATATGAAGAGCTTTTAAAAAATACACGTATCTTCCACATGTTTAGTGTCACCATCTAAGTCTGCTACAAGTAAGGGCTCACTTCTAAGAGCGGCAAATTTACAGGAGAACTGCAACAGCCTCTTTTTTTCAAAATATACGGAGAGTGCATTTTGATCAAAACTGGTTTATCATGCTAGCCTGAAGACAGCCTAACCAGCAGCCCACTATATTATACTGCAGAGCTTGCTATCTGCAACCTCAGGTTTCAGTCAGAGATGCTACTCTGCCTGCTGCAGCACAAGCAAAAGGGCAATTCCTACTTGCTTCCACAAGAACCTATTACTTTCCCAAGGGATTCTCTGGTGCCACACATTCACATCTTACCCGTTCTGACAATCAGCTTCAGCTCAGCCATTTTTAATCATCCAAAGCCTTCTTCTAACATAGATCATTTTGAGAGAGTAAGGGCAAAAGTGGAAGAGAAACTGCTTGAACAAAGCTCAGCCAGCAGATCAGCTGCAGACGCAAGAGCAGAAAATCTGTGCTTTCAGGGTCCGGCAGCATGCCTTGAAACCATGATGCTCACCCTCCTGCTCTCAGTCATGATCTAGTGGCTGAAGTAATCAAGAAAAACAAGCCCAAACCAGCTTACGTTAAATCAAATAGGACTAAGTTATGCAGGGTTTTCCTATAGGAAGGGAAAGCTGAAATAAAAAACTGAAGAAACATGCAGAAACAGACCTGGTGCCAAGAATGGATTCAGTGAAGTAACAGGCTGTGGTGGCTTAGACACCAGTGAATCCAGGTTCACCAAAGCAGCATTGGGGCCCAGAAAAGACTCAGGGGTTTTCCGAGCTGCACTTTGCTTGCCTGATGTCATGGTTGAGTGCTGGGAATCAAAGAGATCAGGACTTGTGGTACCGCTATGCTGAGATGGCAAAGTGGAACCTGATTCAGCTGAAACAACACAAAGAGAAAACCAAAACTCATCTCATTAATCTACATAGTCAAGCAAAGAAAACCCTGAAGTGTTTGACAGCAGAAACGTTTTAAAAATCTAATGTTTGTATTAGTCAGATTTAAATGTTTCAGTACATGTTATACCCTTATAGCATGCAAGCAGATAAATGTTCTTTAGAAGAGTATGAAGAAGCTACAGATAAGAGTTGCAGTGCTCTACTGAAGGCGCTACCTGATTTGCCCTGATGAATATCCTCACAGCTATGCTGCAGCAGATGGGACTAAGAGCCTCCAAGGAAAAGATATTCAAAAGCCTTGGCTTCTGCCCTTGCACTACACCGCTACTGCACTCTTCCTAGCTAGATTCCACCCAGGTTTTCTCTTTCGTGTTAAAGAAGCCTAGCCCAGCTCTGAATTAGTCACCATTCTTTCAGGCAGAACCATCCTGAAAGTACATAGGGTCAAAGCACTCACACATTAAGGTCTGGCAGGGTTTTTTTTAGTGACTAATGACCAAATAAAAAATAAATTAAAGCATTCACAGAAGTGTATTTTATCATCTTCCTACTACTGTTACACACTAGAATCTACACATTTGAGAAATTCAGTCAACCTTGTTCTGTTTGACTCTCTGAGCATGAGCCATACTCCAAACACGTTGGATACTGTAAATGTAGAAGTCAAATTTCTGGGTCAATGCAGCAAAAGGTTAGAGAGAAATTCTATGGCTTACAATGCAAAAGGCTTATTCCCTGTAAGTTCATGCACAGGCCAAAATGTTAACAAGTTTTTACTGCTGCATTATCACCAGCTTTAATCTTTTCCTTCATGAAAGCATTTTTTTTTTTTTTAAATAAAATTTAAGAAGAGAGACATTTGTAGCTGAGACTAACACCCAGTCTGTCCACATGCTAAGAATTTGATTCATACCTGGCTTTTTGGAAGTTCGAAGTGTGTCAAATTCAGAAAAATCATCTTTAACTGTACCATTCAAATTACTGAAGAGGTCAAAAGATGTACTTCCTGTTCAAAACAACAAGACAGCCCTGTCATTAACAGATCTTCGGTTGCATCACACACCTGATCCTACTCAAAGCAATTTCTCACCCATTCATGTTACCAAAAAGCCACTCTGTCAGGTTCCAGGGCAGCAGTTCAAATCACCTTGAGTGTTCCTACTCTTAGCCAGGACCAGGCAGAAGGATAACGTCAGAGAACTGTCCTCTCTTACAGTATTGGCCAACTAATTCAGCGCAATGTGCTTTTAAGTCACAATGTAAGGCACACATTAGCATCCTGTGTTTTTACTAAGTGTCTGCACTAGAGACGTATAGGCAGGCATATATCGCTGCGGAAGAAGAGAACAGCAACAAATTTACAGCCTAAACTATAAAGCGTGTTAATCAGCCCTCAAGTAAAACACACTTCTGAATACAGTTCCAAAGACAAATGTAGCATTGCTACAACATAACTGATGATTTGACTTACGCCGCCGAAGTGGAAAGGAGGAGGAATGCAATAGAAAAGGTTATTTACGCCATGTAGAGATGGTAAGGCCCTGTTAGCTAAAGCACCAGAACTTGCCCATAGTTTGCAACCAATGAAAACATAACATTTTCAAGATGTGGACACACCCTTACCTCAAAATGGAGGAAGAATAACCACACCCAACGAACAGCAATCACACTCCTGTAAAGCTTTAAAGTTTGCGCTTTTTTTGTATTAGTTGAAGTGGTTTTCTAATTTAGTTTTAACCTTCAACACTTTTCAAGCAAATGAAGGTACAGACTTAGCTCCATAAAGAGCACAAAAAGACAAAAACCCAAGAGAACGAGTGAAGACTGTGTATAACAGCAGTACTCCTTATGAAGAACAAAGACCCACCATAGTTAAAGAATCATTCTCATAATGATCCAGTTATTGCCCTTTGCCCAGTGAAAAGCTGATTAGACAGTGTTCTGCAGTACTCAGATTCCTTTGCTTATTGTGTACCGAGATGAACAACTAGCAGAAAATGCATTCAGGATGCATTTAGCCATGGTGCCAACATGAAAATACCAGGTATTAGAATTCATCGAGGTTGCATTAGTTACAGAGCATGAATAGACAATTACATCAGCACCTTCTGCATCTTGCTACACAAGGGCTTAGGGATAGCTTTCACACTCTCAGTCTGAAGTAATAAACCTTCATTTGCACCTCTAAAAGTCTCCTCAGAGCGTGGAGCTGCTCAACCTGTCAATCTACATCTGCAGAGACATCCATCTGCATAGCTATTTATCATGATGAAAGGTAAAATTACAGTATCATTCATTTCCAGAAATTAAGTCCTTGTCTAATTAAAGATAAAACCCATTTAAAAACCGAACAGCAGCAGCAGCAGTTTTAAGTGCTCAGCATGCATCCACACATACCAATAAAAGAATGTGGAAGAGACAAAGCACGAAGAAGCAACACGAATTCAGAGCTCTAAGTCAGAATAATTAGATTTGAAGTTCTTTTTGCCGCTAGCTATTACAACTCCCATTTATTTTACAGACCAGTTCTGCAAATTGTTCAGCACATAGCTTCTTTTAACCAAGCAATGCAAGGAAATAATTCAGATTTCACCTTCATTACTCAAATAATATGGACATGGGATGAGACCGTTTCTCACCAGAAGCGGAGAGAGGTTTGTTTGCAGGTGCTGGTCCCCAAGGATCCACAGAGGATTTTGCTGCAGTAGAAGATGGCTGAGCAGGAGCCCAAGGGTCAACATTTTTGGACAGAGACTGAGCTGTGGAACCTCCGGGTGCTGCCCAAGGGTCAACAGAAGCAGCTGGTTTGGCACCTGCAAAAAGAGCCAGCAGGAACACAAGTCAGTACCGTTCCACTTTGGAAAGCTTTCCTTGGAGATTGATCTCTCGTATGAGCCATTACTGCCTATTAATACTAAACATAAGTAGGTGAAGCAGTTCAACATTAGGAATACTGTTAAGTCTCAGCATCTGTCATACATACTGAACAACAAGCACAAGTAAATTCTGTGCAAGACAGACGAATAAAACAAATCTCCCATTTGAAACTGAATAGAAAAATCTGCACTTCCAACAAGAAAATAAACTTGCTTTTGTTACAGACATTGCCACCACAACAGACAATATCTGAAAGTGACCTAAATCACAGGGTCTATTTATGAACTCAGGGGGAAAGAAGGTTTCTAAAAAGCCTGTATGTAAGAGGTATGAAATATACAACATTAAGACTTGGACAAAGAAAAGAAATCTGTAAGATTCAAAGGAAATAGTTTTCGAATTCTTTTTATCATACTGTTACTTTATAAAAATATAACCAGCTTCCCTGACCTAGTTGTGCTTTTTTTTACTCACATTTGTAAGCACTCCTCCCGACACAGATCTAAGCTGTCCACTGATACCCTTTCCTTTTTTTTTTTTTTTTTTTTTTTTTTTAAATTCAATGCCTGTATGTTCAGGATTCCTATTTTTGTTGGAAGACGTGGACAACTCTTCATTCCTACGAATTCAGACTAGCAAACTGCTTCACGTTGTGCACAAGGTTACGGCTTCCTACTGTCAAGTGGCAAATTAAGGCAGTAAAGGAAGAAGGAAAGAGAAAGAAACTTGCCTCACTATATGCAATTTCCTGCCAGTTTTTTCTTCTTCCTTCCCAACCTGCTAATTTATTGTTTTTCAGCTTAGGTGACCTCTTCTTTCTTCAACTAAATGAAACTATTTTGGCTTATCAAGGACCACTGAAGCAAATCACACTTCAGATTTGCAGCGGGCCAGGTCCATGTTGGAAGGTATCACTCTTGCTTTGTTCCTATGTCATCCACACCCACTGCCTCTCCCCGGCCATCAGAGTGCAGGAATAGGAACCTGGTACTTTAAATGCACATCCCGTACAACTCTACGGTGATCAATTACCTTCAAGTCAGATAGTACATGCAAACACATTGCCTCTTCCCAGTGAAACTTCTCAACCAGTCATCGTTTAATTACTAAATGAGAACAACTGTATAATCCAAGAGTAGGACAGAACTACCCATGCGGGACACATCTATTATCTTTAACCACCATGTGGGTTTCAGGTTACAAATGAACATTGTTTTATTTTTTAAAACTACATACAAACCCCCTTGGCATCACAATATTCTTGTAAACCAATTCAGTGCTACACACAGTGGCACAAATTCCAATTTGCAGTGTTGGTCTTTGTTTCATCAACAGGCAGCATGGTCTCGCTACAGCTTCAGACCAGGAAATGCTAAAAGTTTCCAAGTAAGTCCAACTATTCCCACACCGGTACTTACATTTCCTTTATCTACCCTTAGTGCTGAGTTACGAGCAATGCCACACAAGATATGCTAATGACAGCACTTCCCATAAACGAAAGCTTTCAAAAATGTCTTTTCTTTCATAAAGAGAGCGCACAAAATCAGAGCACTTGGGAAGATACCTTCCCGTAGCTTCCAGTATCTCTACTGAAATGCCAAAGCACATGCAGAATTTCAGAAATACAGTTTAATGAGCTACACTCTTACTAGCAAATTCATATATCTTACATCTTCAAGACTACCCTTGGGAGCCAAGTAACCAGCGAGGTGGAACGAGGGGTTGTTCTACGGTGTTAATAAAGTTGGGGGCCACTGAGAAGAAATGCTACAGCTGCAACTGATGCAAGGAAAATCTTGTCAGATGATGATATATCGAGCACAAGATTTGAAGAGAGTGGATTTTGTTTGGTTTTTTAACCACAGAAAAATATACTCAACAGCCTTAGGGCCAAAAACCTGGGACTTTTCCTGATTTCATGCTTGCAGTTTATCACCAAAAAAGAAACAGATTACACTTAAAACAATGAACTGTAGTTGGCCCAACAGCTATGTAGGTGCCTTTAATGCCACCATGAGGGGAAAGGAAAAAAAAAAATAAAAATAAGGCATTTCATTATTAAACTTCAACATTTTTATCAGGCATCTAGATGGTGGTGTGCTGAAGGCTAATGCAAATTACTTCGAAGCACTTTATAGCACAGGTCGTAGAATCACCAGCCTGAAGCAAAACTGACAGAACTAAGCTGTCAGTCTTCACAAAAAAGCTTCCATTTGCACAGAACCCCCATGTCCCTCAAAAAAGAAAAAAAATCCAAACCAACAAAATGTAAATCCGGCTCCACTTCCACAGACGTAGCAAGTTCAATACGTACTGTGAGGAACCATCAACTTCCTTACGCAAAGAAGTAACTCCTTGGACGGACTTTGGCTAACCTAGAAAACAGCACACTACACAGGCAGCAAAACACACACAAAAAAGCAAACGCACAAAAAAGTGGGCTTAATTGCTCTTTAAGATGTGAACCACTGGATCTTTCACTTCAGAAACAGATCCCATGAATTTAGCATAAAAAGCTTTGAAACACAGTGAATATTTAAAATGGTAACCTCAATTTTTTTGTTTAGTATAAAAATCTCCATTTAAACAATTTAATCCGTTTGGTTCTGATAGTATACACATCACATTTCACTAGGAGCAATTAAAGACATGGTAGTTCACATCTGTGGCCTTCCTAACCATAGCACCCTGCCTAAGTACTATATTAAATACTGGCCAAGAGTCTAAACCCACGACACCGGACACAACTAGCAGTCAAAGCATAAGCATCCGCCCAGTCTGAGACAAGTTGTTTTTGCTGTACACAGACAACAGAAGCTTCACTCTTCTCCTCTTTCTTAAGATTCAAAATGCACACACAAAAACCCGGCTGCTTAAAAAGCAGGAACAGAGTGCAACTTCCATTTGTTTCTGCTTGGAAATTAGTTAGGGGAACATTAGTTCTGGAGTACAGGGAAACAATCAAAATGGACTAATACACTGCCGTTATCAAGCATTACGTTGTACATTGAGAAATTTTAAAAAGCTCAACATTAAAAAGCAAAAACTTTTAAATGAGCATTCCTTTCGGCAGTTTTTCTTACCAAATGATTGCCATGGGTCAGAGGCAGTAGCTGCAGCTGTGGATCCTCCCCAGGGATCAGTTTGGTTTGCAACAGCAGGAGGTCCCCAGGGCTCCGTTTTCTGTGGGGCCGGTGCCGACGAGGGCAGGGCATCCATTAGGTCCAACAAAGTGGTATGCTGAGGGCAGGAATAATCTGAGCTTTAATCAAGAGCATTACCAATCTGAAGTACAAACCCATGAGAGTGAAGAAGCAATTTTTTTTTTTTCCTTTTACACACCTGCATTGACTAGTAGTTTGAAATTTAACCCACATGGAAGAAGCTTTAAGCTATACAACAAAGCAATCCCAAAAGCATAAAAAAGCTCAGTATTAAGCTATTTTGTGTTACTGTATTTCAGCTTTTGGCAGCATAACCGGGAATTTCTTAGTCGAAGGCACTACCTCCTTCTTTTTGGGAATTTTAATTGTGTCTCTGCGACTCTCCTCCAGAGCCATCTGTAATCTCAGATCATCTCCGCGTCTGAGGCGCTCCTCCTGCAAAGGAAATCAACACTGTTGATATAGACCATTAGCCTAGACTGTGCTGCTTGCTCCCTCCAGGTGCCTAGCCCCCTTGGCAGGACACTGCCAGGGAAGGCCTGGGCAGTACTCCCTGCCACCCTAGGAGTGATGCGCACCACAGGCACGTGCAGTGGGATTGCCAGGATTATTTGCTGTAACTTGTACATAACACAAGTTGGGGGAAAAAAAAAAAATTTCTTGTGAATCTTGCCTCAAACAGAGGTCAGGAGCGCCCTGACCCTGTAACACCAGTGTAACAGTGTGATCATAACAACAGCCATTTTGCTAACTGAAATTTACCCCCATGTTGCTTTTATGCCTAATGGGAAAGCTACAGTTCTTTCAAAAAGTCAGTTAAAATGCTGGAAAGACCACAGAACTTAAAGACAAAGTAAATATCCCATCTCTAAATTATTGTAATGGTTTCGAGCATTCAAATCACCACTGAAGGACACAGTGATTTAAACTTTAATCCTCCTGGCTTTTGTTAGATTCCCTCCACACTTGATGCAACTGTTATAAAGAACGCTGAGTGAATTGATCTAGCCAACTCCATGCATATTTTGTAGGTTTTTAACATCTGTAAACTACCACATTTGTGGTACATTCAACTTCTTTAAATATCTTTGCTTGCATCACTTCTTTCAGAAGTTGACTAATTCCCCAGTTGATATTTCCCTTGTGATTTTTTTAAGCTATTTCAACTGATAGATTCTGACTTTTTATTTTCTTTTAACTTTATTGCTCAATAATGACAAAGTTTACTGGGTGATAGTTTCCCTTTCCAAGCACAGAGATACTAATGCTTAACATACAGCAGTAAGCTAAACTTGTCACAGGAAGCCTCTAAAATATTACAAACACTCAGCACAGCTGACTTGAATTTTCACTTATAGCTAAGATTCAACAACTTTGTTGTACATTAACATGCAGTAAACTTTATCCACAATTACAGCATTTACTCCAAACTCAGAATGAACCTCCTAAGAATTAACACAGGAACATAACCCGTGTGACAGATTAGGAGCCAAGTTATTTTAAACCAGGTTCTTTATATATTCTAGTACTTTGTGTACAGTCACCTTTCTGTTCCAGACAATCTTACCGAATGAAAGGATCATTCAAAATTTCATTGTAATTAGAATTCACTGACATTTCTTATGCTGGCCCCATTAATGAAGGTTTTCAGGACTAGTCACGTTTCCAGTTCTTCCTAACTGAAAACATCTTCAGTAATGTGATGATTAACATCCTCCCACACAAAGTCTTCTTGCAAAGTGACTGTCATCTTCCGCTAGTCTCAACAGCTCGGAGACTGAGATATGTATAAATAATTAATTAATTAAATAAATTAAATAAATAAATAAATAAATGAGGAACATCTTCCAAAATGGCCTTTCTCTCCCCCTATTCCACCTGGAGCAAAGCCAAGCTGCCATTGAAGAAAAACAGGATTGTAGTCTCAACTATCAAAGCACGGACACTTTGGAAAACCTACACGGGAACTGACCTGCTCCGCCACTTCCCGGCTCATTGCCAGCGCGAGCTGCAGTTGGAGCTCCTCTTCTCCACTTGTCTGAGGCCGGGCCTGCTCGAGCTCTGAGGAAACTCGAGGGGACGTAGCTGTTGGAGACAAAATCCAGCAATTTTAACACACCAAACAACAAAAAGATATAACAGGTTTGGTTATTTCTCTGACCAGACCACCCCACTTTCACACAGCCATTCTCAGAGGTCCCCCCCAGCACAGCGACAGGCCCTCTGGGTGCCAGGGGCCACCGACTCGCCGACCACCATCAGCTCCCTCAACTGTCAGAGATAAAGCTAGTACCGAGGCTGAGGTTACCAAGCCAGAACAATTGAGCAGGGAGAACTTTGCAAGACAGTTCAATTGCTTTAAAGGAAAAATGTTCTTGGAAAACAAAGGCTTTTTGTGTTAGTAAGGTATTGCCAATGAATGCTGGATACACTGAGACAGGGTATCAGAGCTTCAGGAGGCAGAACACTGACTTAAAAAACTATAGAATTAATCGTTCAAGAAAACATTTGTTGGTATTTCTTGCATCTTCCAATGTCAGTAAGGACTTGCTGCGAGTTGGCCAGTATCAGGCTAAAACTGTGGATACCACCCACTTTTCTGTAAAATAATACAATCTTAATGGGACAGATAAAGAACTATTCTTAACTGCTAAGCAGGCTCAGAGACAAACAAGCCAGCTATTCATACTCAAAATTTACAAAAATAATGTATCGTTCTCTGTTAAAAAAAAAGAAGTTTGGTATATAGGTTGGGGGAGTTGTTTGCTTTTTGTCTTGGTTGGTCTTTCTTTGGATGAAGATCTCTATTAGCCAAGAACTGGCTGGTAATCTCCCCCACTCCTCCTCGAGTAACAGTCAAGCTTGACAGCTAAAACACACAATTTCTCACCACACAAATCTTCTTTTACTTATGTTTTCACTACAGTAGCATGCAGAAATTCCCATCCCAATAGGACAACTCTAGTAGGTTTATCACTATACAGTAATTAAACAATTTTTGTGCACGCGTGCTCTCTCTCTCTCAGATAATTCTCCAGCATCCAAATCATTTACACAAAAATTTTATCTTACTTTGGCAAGGAAGTTTGTATTTAATTGTTGGAATGATAATTAGTTTGGCAAAATATATACTAACACTTAATAAAGAGGAACCATATTTTTAAACTAGCATGTCAAGCTTAAAGAAATCAAGTTCCTTCTTAATAGGTCAAGCTGGGCATGTAAAAACTAGATTGACAAATCATAATTTAAAAAAAATAAAAACAAAAAACTTTTTCAGTCACTACTTTAATCCTCCAAATGTTTCCCAGTCTTGCCTCCCCCAAAGATTTAGGCAAAAATGACACTACAAAATATAAAGTGCAACCTTCTCTCTCATCCAGCTCGCCAGAAGGAAGGTGTCTCTCCGTAAATGAGGAATGACCTCTCCTTTCCACCATACATCCAATGTGCCATCCCATCCCACTCCATTTCTTAAGGGACAAATTTATCGCCCAGAACAACTCTTCCATGTTGTGCTGATCCTGCAGCTTTCAAGCCAACCAGACAAGCTCCTTACTTCACATAAAGGTGTTACTCATACCTCAATTCTATTACTTTTTCAAACTTTCTGATATAAAGTATCTAAATTTCGCCTGCTTCACGAGTACTTCTTGCTCCAACAGTCACAGACAGGCTCTCCAATACATTATACGGACTATAACAGACTTAAAAGTAGGAACAAACAGGGCTTCAGAGAACACAACGTTTGACAGCATGGAAAATATAACCTTAAAATGCTTGTAAAAGTTGAATATTCTTAAATATGAAAATAAAAAGAATTAAAGAGAAAACAGGGTAAAACACAACATGATGTTACCAAAAGGTAGCCCATGACAGAAAAAACAAGATCCTTCTCTGATTTGTCAGTCAAAAGCAAAGTGGATACAGCAAAGCATTTTATGATGCTAAAAAGGATGTTACTGTTAAACAGAGGGTAGTGTAAGAACTGGAATAGGTAAAGAACCAGGTGAAGAGATTACATCATACTGCCTACCACCAAGGAAGCTTACTAACAGTTTCTCAAGAACTGGCTTTAAGACTGATCTTAAGGAAAATTACATAACAAACAAATGCAGGAGGTTGTGGGAAAATGCAAAGATAACGCTAAGAAAAACTGCCAAACTAGGGAAAGAAACAGGAATATTAAAAAAACAGATAACTGAGAAGGGAAATGGAATGATACAGAGAAAGAAAAAATAATTTCTTTGATGACCACCTTCTGCTAATTCGGGGCATCAACTGCAAGTGACAGACACGTAAAGAACTTTCTTTAGTACCAAAACACATGGTAATTCCCAGCCGCTAACCTAATACAGCTATTACTAACATTAGCACTACTGAATCAAAGCATTAGTCAGAATTCATCTAACATACCAAATGCAATTCTAGTCATTCAAATCCAAGACAGACAATTTCAAAACAGAATGGATGTGGAAACGCTTCCCTTCTGAGAACAGATAATATTTTATGTGCTTATCTTTGCAAAAAGAAGACTGAGTAGTTTATGGTTGCTAAATACATCAGGCTTGCAAATACTATGGAATGAAAAAAGCTATTAAAGATACAGAGGCAAGAACTAATGGTATAAACTGACCATGAATAAATGTGAGATACAAATAGAAAGAAGTGGCTTTCCAGCAGGAATTATAGAAGGAAAGAGTCATAACTGGTTTAAAAACAGAGCTGGATAAGCACACAAATGCGACACCAACACAGTCACCTGAGAACAGATGGCAACCGGACTATGACCAGGCAGGTACCTTCTGGTCTTCTGTTTCTTCAGCTGCAATTGTGGGGAAGAATGTGATTTCCTGCACTTTTTGCATAGCAGTTTTTCCATCTCTGTTGACATAGCTACATTCCATAACAACTAAGAAGTTTAAAATGATGTGAAATTAACTCTGTTGATTTTCCTCCCATTTCCACATGAAGGACTACTTACTGAAAGTGCTCACCAGTTTCAGCTTTTAACAGCACATGGCATTTTTGCCCTAAAAAGCTGCAAGAAGCAGGGATTGCATCCTACTCCAAGCATCTCACTCGCCCCCCCACAGCGGGTCCTCGTCTCCCAGCCGTGCACAGGAATGGCAGGCTTGCTTTGGCAGAGCGCTACGTGACCTCACAGCTCCCAACAGAGACCAGCATTCAGCGGCCCCAGGATCCGAACACAGATAATAAGGAGTCTCACAGATATAACTTATTTCTTTGCTCTTTTAGGCTTTTCAGCGATTCATTCTACTTGGTTTTATTAACTCTAAAAGGCACTTTAGAGCTCCTTTTACAAAAAAAAAAGGAAAAAATGGTCAATTAGAAATTCTTCCTTGGGCCTCGTATTAAAAAACACTGATTAAAAGAGTTGCTATTTTACACTTAAACTTCTGCAGTGGTTATAAAACCACCTACATTAAACAGCTGCCAGCGTATTTTTTGAAAAAGGATTAAGGGAAACTCAAAACACTGTTCTTGGTAATAATCTGATAGGTTTTATCCAGCAACTTCACTGCTAAATTCTCACAGTATTATAACTGCCCTTCTGTATTGGCCTTGTCCTGCACTAACGTTCTAGTTGCAAGGATCTAGCATAAAGGTTATTGCCTTAGTAACAGTATCGCTGCCACACAAAGAATCTCTTATCCCACAGCACATGACAGTTAACTCAGATGTTTATGTAAGATGGGACTCAATAGATCAATTCTGACCTGCTAAGCCCTGCTTTGTTGCTGCTTTGAGAATTTGGAGATCCCGGCCCCCCTAGGCTGCCCAGAAGCAACTGCGTGCGTATCTGCTTCTGCAGGGAGACATGCCACCAGGCTTGTCTTCTCAACAAGACTCTAGCTGCAGTGCAAGGAAATAATTTCCAACCTCAGTTAATCACTAAAGCAGGATTCTGTTCCACCATCTGTCTCTAGTACAGGCTATGACATCTTTCATACATATCTATTGGTAATTTACTGTATTTTGGCTCTATTAAAAGCCCTCTGTAGATGTCTATAGGTTTGGTTAAGTTAGTGAGTTGAAGTCTATATACAGTACGCAGCTAGAAAGCAGACTCATTGCCTACATTAATGATAAAAATCAGTCCCAGCATAAAAATCAGACTAGGTATTTTCATTCAGAAGTGTGTGCTTGTTTTTTTGGGTTAGTTTTTGTTTGGGGGCAGGTTTTTTGGTGTTTGGGGGTTTTTTTTGTTCTTTTTTTTTTTTAATGCCACTCTAGACCAAGTGATGGCATAGAGTGCCATGGAAAATAAGCCCCAGCTTTATAATTTGCAGGTGGCATTCTTAAGAATTCAGTTCTTAGTCACATTTGTTCAGAAAGAAAAGCTGCTTCCTCACTCAATCGGTATTGCCTACAAAGCTAGACAAAACAAAGGCTGACTTGAAAAACTAGAATATCATCAAGGTAAGAACTTAGAAACTGATAGCAATTCACTTGGGAACCAAGCAGAGATCTCATTTGTTAGCCTTCAAATGAAAGACTCTACAAATAAAGATGACATATTTTCAAAAAGCCAATCTAACCTCTCAAATTATGAAAGGGCATGTGCAAACTGCTTAATCTAGAAGGAATTGTGTAATCCACCTTTCCCTTGGGAATTAAAGAGATCTTTCAAATACAAGAGGAGACTTAATATCACCTATTAATGTGGCAAGGTGGAGCTGATCAGCCTTACTGCACGATTTTTAATTGCACTGAAGCAGACCGAGCACTCTTGAAATTAATTTAATACTGAACAAATCCTTAAGGCTTGTTTTGGTTAAAGAGCATTTTTTCCTCCCAGGATCTCTACGCTCATCTTAATAGACACAGTTAGATAATTTATTGCAACTACAGAAGCCTGGTTACACCAATGGCACCTCCCCACCTTTACACAGACCACCAGAAAAATAAAAGTATGATGAGAGGATTAAATCAAGTTGTCAAGTGACATTTGACAGATAACACAGGAGTCTACCAAATTCCTCCAACACCTCAAACTACAGAAATTATCCACACAGCTCATCCAGATTCATTGCTGGATGATACGCCATTTATTCCCTGACTAAGATGGAAGGCCAGAGATGCATTTCAACTTCCACAGATGGCGAACAGATTATTTTAAAAAAAAAACAAAAAAAACCACAAAAAACCCACAAAAAAAACAACAAAAAAAACCCAACAAAAACAACAACAACAACAACAACAAAAAAAACCCAACCACACCAAAACTTTAAGAACAGGAGGATTCTGAATTTCCTAGTGTCAAACCCAAATTAGTAGTTCCTCTGAATTATTTTCTACTCCAAGCAAAAGGGGAGACAAAGCTGAAACAGATGAGTGAGCACAAACATGCTGACACTTCACAAAACTGTTTTTAAATAATGAGTCAACTTAATGTGAATAATCACTGGAAACATTAAAACTCATTATTTCAGCTAAAGAAAACTGCTCCCATAAATCTTTACAGGTAAGGTTAACAGACCTGGCATTTCACAAGATCCATAAAAGCCCTTTTTCAGTCCATCTTTCACCAATCTTTTATCAAACAGGCTGTATGTATAATGACTCTGATTTCTCAGCCAAGTGGCCTACCTCCGGGCAAAGCACTCCTCTAAAATCAGGTCACACTGTGCATGTTGCATTGTTCCCTACTCTGCCGCATTTGTGTAAATGAAATTAGGACATTAAAACACACAGCAGTCTTGCTCTGCCAACATTTCTAAGTGCAACCCAAACCCAAGGCATCAGATGGCCAAAGGAAAGGATGCGTGTACAACCCAAAATAACACAGGTAGGGCCTGGTTTAGGCATAATAGGATTGGACCTCTTGAAAAAGTGCAGCTTCACTAAACTTGGTTTTAAAACATGAAGGCAGTATAGGGAGAGGACCAGCGTTTTCCAGGGATCTTTAGTTGAAGCTATTCCAAACACACTATCTACTTGGGGGCAGGGGTGCCAAGGAATTGGCTTTGTCAGTGATTTCCCTCCAGGTAGAGTATTTTTTTTTCCATCATTCTTCCGACTCCCGTAACCACCCCAGCCACAAAGAGCTGCAGCAGACTAACCTGCTTGCTTCCTGAGCAGCAACAGCTAAACAGTGACAATCGGGATAGATCTCCCGAAGACAATACAACGAACCTGCTCCCAAGACAGCTGAGAAAGACCAAGGTAATCCGAGTCCCTACATGCCTGCCCTGTCTCGAAGAGCTTCTGCAGACCCAAGGTGCTCGAGCACAGCGGTTTGCAGGTACTCTGAACAGTCTGCCACGCTGCAGTGACTGCAGGTTTTGCTTCTGCCATGCTGACCACTCCAGTGTAGCAACAAAGTAATCTTCCTGTGTAAGCCTCTGCTGAAAGAATGCTTTAAAAAGATAGCTACTACACGGAGGACTTTATCAAGACCAGTAAGCTCTAAAAAAAATGCACTCCCAGGCTTGAAACATCACAGTTGAGACTTAAGAGGTCTATATTAAGAACACCCTACTTTTCCCCATGCAGGCATAAATCCAGAATCCTATTTAAGTGGTCACTGGCAGCTGTAGATGAAACAAGGCTAGGAACAAGAGGCTGAAGTTTTCAAAACTGGGCGACTAACATCTAGCATAAAGACAATATTTAGACACAAAGCCAGATTAGGGGTGGGGAACTATTGCTCCAAAAGATTTCAAATATTGACCTTGTACTCCTTCCTCTCCCCAGTAGGTTTAGTTTCAGCACCACAGAGGAACATTCCCTTAACGTGAAATAAAACCTGATTATCAGATTTCGTGCAACTCCATACAATTTACACATTTTCCAAAATAAAAACTCTTATGTATTTTGTCATGGTATATTTAATAACTCCTAATTTGAACATTAACTGTCCCTGACTTAAAGCTGGAAGATAGCCAATTGTACCCAGTATGTCAGAAATTTTTGGTAAGACGGAGGTTGGGAGGAACTTTATTTTTGCTTTTAGCTTTACAGTATCTCTCTTGGCTTCCATTTACAGGTTACGAGACCAGAGAGCAAAAACATACTAAAACTTATACAAATGTTTGTGTGAATAGTCAGTAATATTCACATGTCATAATGTACGCCCTAGAATTATACAAGCTTTACAGCACAGAAATCTTCAGGGCCAACAAAGTCATTAAGGCAAAGCTTTGGGGGAAAGGATTTTATTAAAAACTGTCACGCTTCACCATTTCACTTTCCATAGTTTCTAAAGGATTGTTAGAGATGAGATGAAAATATCTGCAAGGAAATGGGGAAAACGTCCTTATTTGCCAGTGTGTCTTGCCTGCAGCAGTGAGGGATGATGGTACATCAGCCAAGAGATCCTTTTCCATCTTGAATTCTCTCACACTATGCAGGCTATCAATATTGGTTTTATTTTTTCATAAAGGAAATATTTGGTACACAAAGACCAGCAACTCTACAAGAAAAAACCCTTCTGGCTCAACATCAAATGCAAAAAACAATTCTTACATGCACTGTCAGATACAAGCCTACACACATGCTTAAGAAGCTAGAGAAGAGCAGTAGTTTACAGTCAACGCTGTATAGTGCAGCTAATTCAACATTCTGAAGAAACTGAACAAAAAAAAGGGTCCACTGACTTATCAAATATTGCACTTTCAGTAACTGACAGAAGGGGGAAGAGATCTCTCACGCACAATCTGGACACATTATCCACTGGAAGTTACTTGTTCCCCTAGTAATCTGTCCTGGAGAAACAATTAAGCCCTTTCAGCCAGCTGAGGCTTCTTTTCTTCTGCAAGAAAGTATCAAAAATAAGGAGATTTTATAGCCAAACACAATCTTTTCAAGTAAGGGGAATGCATTCTCAAAATCTGCAATCCCCACCCACTGCATCCAGCAAGGAACAAAAGTGAAATGTGCTAATACCAAAACACTGAGAGATGAAACATTTCATTTAGCTGCCTATGTTGGTAAAAAGGCTGTTACACTCTCCCAAACTTTATTTATATTTGAATGTTAATAATACATGCTAAATATTTAGCAATGAGGGTGGATGTACATTTTTAATAGGCAAATCTCATGCTATAGATTGCAAATCTAAATGCCTCTGATCTCCTCTTCAAAGGCTCAGAGAAATGAAAGACAATTCTACCAGAACATACAGTACAGCAACCGCATCTTAAAACTGTTACAAGGGGAGTATTTCCCAGGAGCTAAGCATAACTTAATTCCTTTTACATATTTTACTGAATCCATATTTTCAGAACAAAAGAAGGGTATCGTTATAGAATAAAAGAAAACATGATGGATACAATCTCTTTCACTTTAAATAATGAAAAGCATCTTTTCCATTAAATTTAGAAGGCACAAGAATAACCCTACATTTATGTAACAGATTAGATGTCTGGATTTTGATGAAACTCCTTCCTCGCTTCCTAGGATAAAGGACAAAGCTCTACACAAAGTTTTCCATTATTGGAAGCACTTAGCACAGCTGTTCTGTAAGGTGCTGGTTTGCTTTGCTATACTCAGTTAAACCACACAAGAAACATATTAAAACTTCAAAAGATACAGATCATAAAAACTAACAACCATCTGTATTTTTGCTGATAGCTAATTAAGTCCAGGAGAGTCTACAAGAGAGGAAGAATCTAAAGGGAAAAAAAAAAAAGCAGCCTTGAGATTTCTAAAGCTTCTTAGGTACATGCTTATGGGGTAGGAGAAAAACAGATTAAGAAATCATTACCTCAAAAGCAATCCTGCAAATAGAGATAGATATACAGCAAAGTCATACTTTGCTGGCAAATGAGAGTATCCAGTAAATCAACACTTTGTACTGGAAGAATAACCAAACTTGCTTCTTGACATCTAGTCCCCCATCAAAATTCCTAAAGTGTCCAAGGAACAACAATGCAGAAACACACCCTGCATTGCTCAACCCGTGCTGTGAGGAATAGCTTGAAGCCTCTGGTAGCATTTAACATGACAAACAATAGTTACATGTACTAATTAAAGTTAAGAGCGGGTGAAGAAATAACCCTGTGGAACAAACCAAAGGTGTGCTCAGCATACCTTAGTAACTATGGACTTCAGTCCATCGGCGTAAGTTAAAAACAACATTTCAAGCTGTCTCCTAAATTAAGGATTTTTTGTTGTAGTCAACAGATCTACAGACCTCAAAAGAAAAAATGTTACTGTTGTGATAATATATACATTCTTCTTTAAAAATTCATGCTGAATCAATGCTCATGTATGGTTATTACAGAAAACCTAAGATGTTTGTTATTCCACTGCTAATTAACAGAGAAGATAAAAATTCTCAAAGCTGGAAACCTTCATGCACTTTTTTTGAACACTGCATCCTAAAAATATTTCCTTTTGGGAAAAAAAAAAAAAAACCCCGAACAATTTTTCCTGCTCTTTTCCATAGCTTTAAATGGACAGAGATTTTCTTCATCCTGGCTTGATTTGCCCTGCTGCCTCCTACTGCCTTCCACAGAAAATGTCTGTACATATCAAGGCTACTGATACCATTCACGTATTTATAACTTGAGAAGCGCTTTGGGACACAGGACATGAAAAACTTAAGATTCTTAAAACTGGTGCTCAATTGATTCACCACACTGGCTCAGTTACAGTCCTCCACACACTATAAGCATTCATTTAAAGAAAAGATTTTCCTTCAGAATTAGACCACAACCACTGACATTCCAGCCAAAGCAGCTTTCATCAGATCATTACTTATATTAAGAACGATTCAGTGCCAAATCAGGCCTCTTCCTAACATGACAGGGAGTTCCCCCAAGCAGTGGTATAAAGAATCCATTCTTCCCACATCATTGTATTATTTTTTTAAGAATGAAATATAGTATTTAGTACTGATACTTGCATACCAAATGCTGATAGTATAAATACTTAAATATAGACATACTCAAAGCATTGCTACTCTAAGAATTCCTGAGCAAGCAATAAAGGAAATTAAATATCAGTACCCTTCCCAAAGTAAAATGGCAGCAACATAAAGAAAGTAGCAAAATGATCCAGGAAATACTCTGTATTTCTTCTTTTTTCTTTAATTATACTGTCCTGGTTTCGGCTGGGATAGAGTTAATTGTCTTCCTAGTAGCTGGTACAGTGCTGTGTTTTGGGTTTAGTATG
>JAVKLA010000061.1:16996256-17019159 GCA_034782735.1 Sagittarius serpentarius | reverse complement strand
AGAAGGCTGGAGGGGCACAAGAAAGTTGGGAGGGGACACAGCCAGGACAGCTGACCCAAACTGGCCAAAGGGGTATTTCATACCCTGGGATGTCATGCCCAGTATATAAACCGGGGGGAGCTGGAGCGGGGGCGGATCGCTGCTCGGGAACTAACTGGGCATCAGTCGGTGAGCAGTGAGCAATTGCGTTGTGCATCGCTTGTTTTGTGCATTCCAATCCTTTTATTATTATTGTCACCTTATTGTTGTTATTAGTGTCATTGTTAGTTTCTTCCTTTCTGTTCTGCTAAACTGTTCTTATCTCAGCCCATGAGTTTTACCTTTTTCCGATTCTCTCCCCCATCCCACTGGGTGAGGGGGGAAGTGAGTGAGCAGCTGCGTAGTGCTGAGTTGCTGGCTGGGGTTAAACCACGACATATACTTAACAAAGAGAAGTCACTCAACACAACAAATTTTCAAGCACTCCTTTTAAAACTAGAAACAAACAAGAAAAATCCACTCACAATCTCCCTGCTGAGATTTGGGGCCTATCACATCAAACATTGGAACATGTTCACAAAAGCAGCTTGACAATGCTACCTTTGGGAACTGACAGTAAACAACTGCTTTTTAAATTGATTTACGTCAATACACACATCCTCTCCAACACAAACATTTAACCAGTCATTTGAAGAGACATTAGTGCCACAAGCAGACCTACAAAGACTCAGCCATTGCAAAAAGCCCCTTGCAGTCAGCATATTAATCTTCTTAGCAGGCACCATTTACTCTCATGTCTAACAGCAAATCAGAATACAAAATCTCTCAAAAGAAAAGGAAAAGAAACTTTATCTGTGTTTGCTTGTACTCACAGCCATGGTAAGATGCTGGGGATCCTCCAGACTTTCCATATTCTTGCTCCGAGTAGCTGGTGGATAGGTTTGGCTGACTGGAGCCTCGGCCAAAGGTGATCTGATTGCTACCCACTCCAGTGGCCACCTGAGCCATGCGTTCTTTGGTCTTCAGGGCTTGGGCCCTCTCTGTCTTAAGCCGCTCATCATCCTTCAGAAGAGACACTAGCTGCTTGGATTTCTCCCTCACATTGATGCCCTGGTCTTTACCATCTCGATCAATATACTGAAAATCTTTCAATGTCTGGATAGCAAAAATATTCTCTTTACACTGCTGTGCCACTCTCTCAGAACCAGTTTTAATCAGGTAATCTAACAGAGTAAGGGCCTTGTATACGTGTCGCCAGTTCTTGCCATGGTCATTCAGTCGTTTCCAGATCATGCTCATAATTTCAGAAAAGGCCACAACGTTGTAAGTCAGGTCTGCTATTTCAGTCATTAAGGAACTTGAGGGACCCCAGGGGTCATTAGAGGTCGCTTCCCGAACTTTTATTTCGGCCTCTGAGTAATTGTTCACAATGTTCTTCATCTGCCGTCTAATAGACGAAGTCGTCATGTTTATTTCCCTTTTTAACAAGACAGATTCCAGAACACAAACAAAAAAGGACTATATTTGCTCTTGTATGAACGTTTCCAAACTGCGAAGGCTCCGTATCAGTGGCTTATTTGTAACACGTTCCACTACAATCATTTCCTCTCTTCAAGAGAATGACATGAGAAAATGAAAATCATGACCTGAGTAAGGAAAGAAAACAAAGCGCGTTAGTTGTGTCTTTAAATATCCCTACATGGAAAGCAATCTACGTAACTAGCAGAATTTCTCAAAAGTGTAAGTCATTCATTTTCTCCCCGAATTTCTTCAGGACATCTGATTTTGAAAACAACTTGCTCTGCTCACAAGTAATATTAAACACTGAAGATTAAAAACCTGAACTGCTGAACAAGACAAAAGCAAGAAGACATCCATGCCGATACAAATGCAAAATTTTGAAAGCAAAACAGAAACAAAGTCCAAGAAATGACTTATGGATTTAGGTCCCAACAAGGTAAAACCTACGTGGAATTTTTAATTACAGAAATTACAATGCTAGCTTGCAGAGTTGAGATTAAACTACAGTAGAAATTCCATGCTTAGCAGCCACTGGCTTCCCTCTAACAGTGGACAACTGCAGTCTGCTACCACTGCTGTAGGAATCTGCATACTGAGAGAATAAGCAAACTTCCTAAAAATTAACCAAGCTTTTTCTGAAACCTCAGGCAAGTTCAAAGCACACTCAGTTTCAGGGCAAAGATCTTTAATAGTGCTCTGCATTCAGTTGAGGCCTAGGGAAGAGAAATGAGCACCAAAACGATGCACTCCAACTCAAGGTGACCTTTAATGCTAAGCAGATTAGATGGGGAATTTTTTTTTTCCAAATGCATTTACTTTGTACATTTGACAACACTCACCAGATCTACAGTTTCTGCTCTGTGTGTCTTTCACACAGCACAGAATTTTTAATTATATGAAAATGTAATTGTAAAACCAAAATGACTGGCAAGAAAACCCAAGGACAAGCTCTGGAGCTGGAAAGCTGTTTCGGTTATTTAAGTTTCAAGTAAACAGAGGCCTATTAAGCTTTAGAATATACTACTTGAGTAAACTGGCAGATTTTGCTATTACATTAACACAGCATAGTCTTTGATGTTCACCAGTTGCACCAACACTAAGCACTGATTCTGTAACGGAACTTGCCACATTAATAGAGATTGTACACTCAAGATGTCCTCTTAATAGTGTTTCTCCAAACAAGCAACAGTATCACTTACGAAAGACAGGGGAGAGAAGTAAAGCACAGAGTGCAAGCCTAACATTATTATCCTTCTTCAAATTGCTATGGTACCATTCAGAATGAAAGCAGAATTAAGTGTCAAGTTGGACAACAGGCAGCTCTGTAATGACTTTCTCAGCGTAAAGGCATACACCCCTCCTAGAAAAGCATTCTGCACAAGTTAAAACTACCACAGAACAGGTCCAATGAGTTACTGTATTTTATTTTGTTCCACTAAAGTTGATTTTTGGCAGAATTAAAAGCTATTACGGCATCATGGAAAATCAACTTTAAATGAGATCAACACTAAACTTCAGGTAAACGGCATCATCTTGGTGTTTTCCCCAATATTTAAAATCAGCTGTAGAAGAATGCTGATCTGTTGTCAGATGGCTAGTAGCAACAGGAATAAAAAGGGGCATCTTCTCCTGGGGCATTTACAAGTTTGTGCATTATAAACCATGAATTTGAAAAGGATTACCCTATATAAACATCCCCAGGTGCTCATGAGTGCTGCTTCACTCCAAAAGTTAACACACCCAAATCTGCTGGCTCACCTGCCCTTGTGGTCACTCTCTTAATGCATAACTCTCAAAAGCTGAGGCACCAATAAAAAAAATTAAGCACCCCCCTCCCCCAACGCACACCTTATTCAACCTGAACCATTTCTTTTTGTCGTAACAGATTAAGGCAACTTCACAGACAAAGCTGAAACAAGTTACCCAAGGAGGTGGCAGCAGCTGGTTAGAAGGATGGCAGTCACAAAGAACTAAGGACAGGCTGCAGGCAGTAACTTCTTCAGCTGGTAAAACTGGAGCCAGCAGAGGATACAAGTGCCTGCCTAATCATGAATGCAACTATACTGATGATATGGATCCCAGATCATACGAATGCAAACCTCCCCTCAGGGCCCAGCTTGTCACCCAACCAGAAAAGCAGTAAATAACACAAAAAAAACAAAAACATGAGAACTATGAAACCTCCCAGACCAGTTAGATAAAAAGTCCACCAAGCCCAACATCCTCGCACACAAATCCTCATGTAAAGAGTACAAGAAAAGAACATATATGTTATTCCCTTGCCTTATATTATCAGTAGCGTAGGCATCTTCGATGCAACCTGTGGTAGAGGCTCTACTAGCCAGCAATGGGCACAGTGTCTCTACCAACCCTTTGTTTGAGGCCACTTGTATTTCCTGTTTCACTCTCAGCAAGCACGAAACAGCGGTGCAGTGACCACACTACAAAAACAAGTACTTCAGCTCAATTTAAACTTGGGCATTTATTCCCCAAGCTGTAGACAGGGGACATGCTTTTCAAGAAGGAACAAGGCACCTTCGGCTTCCTTATGTCACTCATGATTTTACAGAAACTGGCCATCTCCTCCTGAACTGAGGATCCCTTGAAATTCAGTCCCTCTATTTTAGAAGCTGCTCTGTATCTCCGATCATCCCTGATGTCTTTCCATGCATGTATTACACTTCCATTTCTTGAGATACAAGCAGTTCCAAGCAATCTACATTTCAGATTTGGGAGTAACAGAAATTTTTATCACAACATAGTCATTTACTGCTTAGGATTTCCCATTCCTTACCAAATACTTTCTAAAAGTCTACTTGCCTTTCGGTAATCATGCTTCTACTCAGGCATATGAAACCAGGGTCATTTCTTCTCCCTATGAAAATGCGCTGAGGCTATTTCATCTGCCATTTTATCACTCAGCAGGTCTCAATCTTTCATCCTTCCTTTCAATTCAAGACTAGTTTCAAATTTGACTGATTTGGTTCAATTTGTCCACCTTGTTATTTAGAAACAATCTGGAAAAGGGAGTATTTGTAACAGCACTGATCTTTGGCAGGACACTTCACTGAGAATAACCCTTCACTGTGAGAACCAAACATTTACTCCTAACCCCATTTCCTGTCTTTTAACCCACTGTAAATCTATGAAAAACATTCTTGTTTTATGAGGGTTTTGGTTTTGGTAAGGCGAAGGATGAGTATTTTTAAAAGTCAAAGTACACTATACAAGCAAATGCCTCACCTATGTGTACCTCTCCAACCAAAAGGAAAAGAGAAGTTTGTTTTATTACTTGTTACAACTTCACAAGCTTTTGAAAAAATCGTTTTAATACCACACGTGATATTTGGAAAGGTAAATTTTACAGTACATGGAACACCTACTGCTCCTAAACAACACCAACTTTGGCCAATGAAATAAATACCGGAAGAATTAATCATAATCACAACATAAGCAGGCGCTCGGACCACCAGGGTGCAATTTCACATGCCATCCCAAGCTAACTGTAAGCCAGCACCAAACCCAGTGGCCTCCCAACCCTGCAACCGCTTCCCCTTTCTCTCTCTTGCATCAAATCTAGCAACTACACAACAGCATGGTAAAACTAATCAACTTAAAGTCTCACAGAAAATTAGCTTTTTAGCACTGGTTTCTTTTCTGTCAAATCAGTGAGGTGACCAGGATGCAGAGCGACACGGTCACAAGCTTTGCTGCAAGGAAGACTGTGAGAAGAGTAAAAACAATCCAACCCTGGCCTAATTTTTTTAAGGAGCTGCTTAAACATACCGTAAAGCTGTCAAGCTCCAAAAAACAGCACCAGAAAGCGAAGAGCCTTCATTCCGGCCCAACTACACCACATGCACTAGGAACCTGTACACTAAGAACCTTTACACCTGGTTTCAGAGAAGAAACCAAAGGAACAAAGGCAGGACCCAAGGTTCTGCTGCGTTCTTCATACAGGCTGCAGCTAAATGAAGGGAAAATATTTGTGGTTTTGCTGTAAAGTGCAGGCAAGGAGCAGAATAAAACAGCCTCACCGAGCGCAGAAATCGTTTGGAGAGAACCCTGTATTCCGGAAACGCTTAGGTTTACATTTAGGATTTATTAGTTGAGTTACCAACAAAGCTACACCCCAAAAGCAAGTGAGCTCGGAGTACCTAGGTGTGCAGAAGGCCCAGTTTATGGCAGCCCCACTCCCCGGACTGGAAGCTTTGCTAGGGTGAAGCTTCTGAAGAACTCTGCTAGCAGAGAGTAAATCTGGAGTAGTGCTTTGGAAAAGTAAACATAGAGCAAACATTTCAAGAAGAGAAAACACTGGATTAAGTGAAACAAGCATTTGTCACTCTTCCAGAAAATTAAAGATTTTGCTGGCATGATTCTTTACCTTCATATCTTTGATTCATGAAAACAAAGGCATTTAATGAGAATCACATTAATGTCTACTTTTTCCTTTTCTTGATGGAAAGACATATTTTCTAATCCTAGTCTACTTTTAACCCACTAAAGACAGTTTACCCTAAATTTCATTTTACTCTTAAGAACACAAAGGATGACTGGGGTGGAAAGATGATGGATTTTTTTATTCCCCCTCCCGATCTAGTTGTAGCGACATTTGAGATAAACTATTTTGGCAGTAGCAGTAACCCTCACTGAGAACTCTGTACGCTTTTCAGTACCTGCTTTACAAACTCTCTGCTTCCACACCATACAAAGGAAGCATTCTACTTGATTATTACAGGTCTTGGAGCACCGTAACAGCCCATCTTATGATTAAAGAGATCAAAATGCCAAATATCCCTACTGCATAAAAGTGAGAAACCGTTTCTAAAGCACGGTCAAATACTTACATAGAAAGTTTAATTTTTTTTTTCTAGAGAGCTCAGTGAATTAACTTCTCAAAACAAACCACAAGGAAGTATAATGCACTTGCAACTTCAGCAAAAATCTGAGCTTGCATTTTTCACAGTACAGTTGCAAAGAAAGCAGAAAGTAAGATTAGCTGATTAAAGCTGCTGTTCCTTGCTAACAACAGGAAAAAGGCTATCAGCTTGAACAGACTTCTTTAAAAGGTTAACAAAGAGCAGAATTGGGAGTTGTTAGTCTTGTTCTAAGTTGAGCCTTCCTCATTTTCTCTTCCTTGCTCCCTACAAGCCATTTACTCTGTTTTAAAAGCAGCTTGTCATCCTTAAATAGATAAAAAAGGAAACATACCTTTCTGTAGACAAGAAGGTGAAGCTTACCCATGCTACCAAGGATAACCTGGAGGGGAATGCCCCATTTCCTTTATCCTATTCCGATAGTTTCATTACACAAATAACCCTGACGAATTCTCACGGTGCTTTTCTAGATACAACGTGCAGAGAAGGAATTCTTGACTGAACTTCTCAACAGCTCACTCTCGCAAGAGATGAAATTCAGTAAATGAAAGCTATAGGAAACCATCTTTAATTTGCTAAGACTAACACAGAAACGAGGCCAAGCCATAAAGTCCTTAATAAACTTAGTTCAAAGAAACAGCCATACAAATCCATCCATATACAGGCTTTCAGCAGAATCCATTCAGATCTCTGGAATGTAAAACTCAAACCAAGGTTTGTCTGCACTGATAAAATGCCCTTCATATCAAGCCTGAAGGTAAACACACACATAGTCCCCCTAAGTATGGACCGGGAATATCAAGCCTTTAATATCAAATGGGCAATAAAAAGTGTGAAAAATAACAAACATCAGAAGTTCACCAGAAATTTGCACAAAATTGTAACTAACAGTATCACAGACAACATACATAAGTTAGTTTAGGCATTTACTGTAACACGCATAAAAAGTGAATTTTTTAAAACAGTTCAGTCATTCTGTGATTTCAAGGCAATCTCTACAGACATTTAATCTACAGGAAAATATCTCCCCTTTCATGAAATACATGGAAAGATAACTACAAGTTTTCATCCAAAGATTCACGCTGCAATTACACACAGATATTTTTCTGGTCATCGCTAGAAAATACACTCAAACAGCTCAAGCAGATTCCCTTATTTAGTTCACAGGACAGTCCTCAACAGCTATGCTGGCAACCGAGACACCAAAACGCTGCAATACTGGGGGCATAGGCAGGCTACCTCAGGCCAGCCATGCTACTAAAGCAGCTCTGTATTATGAAAGCACAGCCTCAGTATCAAGGGATCGGAACAGTACCATCTGGGATATTTGCAACCCACTATAATTTCAAAGGAACTTAAGTGAAATATAAAGCATTAGAGAGCCACCAAGAGCCAATCCTACCCAAGACAAGACACGCTGAAGCAGCTGCTATGAAAAGCTCCAACACGTCAAAGCTGAAGCATGTGCCTTACCTCTAAGGTGTGAACACATACAAATAGCTAGAGATCCGCTCTCCTTGCTATCAGGGTGGAATGACAGAGGCAGACAGTGCTCAGGGACCTCCATATCAGGGTAAGTCAGAGAACCCAGGGCCTGGAGAGCACTTCTTGCCTGTCTGCAAAGAATCAGGCTAAGAGGAAAGCATTGCCAGATGCTGACTAAGGAAGAAGTTCCCCCAGACAGACAGTGACACCACACCTACACAGAGCAAAAAGCACACACTCAAACACAACCCCAGCAATAACAATAAGTCAGCTTCTATTTATGACACAGAAAAAGGATTCCCATTGCCCGACACTGTAAGTTCACATCCTATTTTTCTTGCGATAGCTTGTTATGTGTACAAATCCAAAACCACTGCGTTTCTGGAAAGTCATTTTCCACAAATAGGAATGAGAAATCTTTGACAACAAAATTGAGCACAAGCCTTTATTTAAAATTCAGGAATAAAATAATCCAGAAAAAAATAATAGCAAAGACATTTTTCTTATACTGGATCCCACACTGCTAGAGAAATTTTCAAACTTAGTTAATTCTCTTTCACTTTTTTTTTTTCCTATTCATAAATAATTCTTACAGAACAACTGGATGACCAGAGGATATCATTATACTGCCTACAGTATAATATCCCACTGCAATACAAACATCATTCCGAAAACCAAACAGGAAAAGGGGCAACCGTACATTGTGGTCACTTGGAGAAGAGTACTACAAGAAGCAAAGAAGCTTGGCACTATACATAAAAGCCAACAAGTAGCACACTTATTAGCTCTCTCTTGCTGTTGTACAGCAGAGAAAACAGCAATTCATGTGACTAAAACAGTAAAACGAAGACACTGAAATCACCATCAATGCCCTTCCTCAACCTTCAAAATCATTTAGGAAATGAGTTGCAAGTACAGATTGGCAAATGGTTCGAAGAACAGGGTTAACTCCAGAAGAAAGGTTTAATTTCCATTTTTCACAGCTTAAATGCTTGTCTTCTTCAGTGTAATTTCTGAGAAGAGGAAATGGTTCAAAATTAAAAGTTTTGGAAGCCTTCCACTCCCTTTTACAAATGAGAGAACAAGGTCAGCTTTCACAGACAGCAGGTGGCCAAATTATTTCTTTATTTAAAGAGTTAATGCTGAAAGATAATTCTCCTTCAAATGTATGCATATTCATGAATCCCAAGGTTAGATTCTACACTGATTTTACAGTCATGCCTCAGACTCACAGAGAAAAACTAACTCCAGCTTCTATGGCCATTTAGCCATAAAATAGATTTACAGACACGGATTTGTTTAAGTTTTCTCTGTAACACCTTTCCTTACTACATGTCTACTTAAATTACCAAGGCAGTATTTGAGCTCAATGGAAAGCTTATCTCATTACTGATAGAGTCTACAGAAAGGGAGGGCAAGGAGCAGAAATCTAACGTTCATCGTGCAACCGAGAACACAGCAGCACTACCTGGCCGCTTTACTTTGGGACCCACCAAGCCAGAGCTGCTGCTGCTCTGACATTTGCAGCCACATTCGACTTTGCAGCCCGCACCGCAGCTGGAATTATCGACGGTGTGGGTAGCAGCTGCAAATATGCTCTGAAGTGCTGCGAAAGGGGACAGCCTCTCCTCTGTAAGAGCCATGCAGATCACCGCAAACAATCCAAATCCGACCTACACTGGAGATCTAATTTTAGGATTACAAGCTTTGACAACACCTCTTTAAAAATAACACATTCCTCTTTCTATGGCTGGGTCAAGTGTCATTGACAGTACTACCTGCATTTTACGCAGCAAATCTCAGTTTATTTTTCACGAGTGATACAGCAAGTACCGGGTGCGTAACGAATAACACAATATTGCAGAATTACAAAACAGCGTAAGGTCAAGCCATTATGCACTGAACCAGAAATTCTAAATGCAAATTAATCCAACACAACAGTGAAAATACCTACCCAAACTCTCAAAAGGAATTTGTTCTCTGGGGATTACCTACTTGAATGAAAGCACTTCGTATTTTATTCTCAAAAACAGAGTGGAGGGGGGAAAATCACCCAATGTGTGCCATAACAAAAAGGTTAATAATCTGAAATAAATTCATCTTACCAGGTATATTTGAGTAGCATTTTCAACTGAATTAAAGACAGTAGGAGACAATTCTCTCTTCCATATTTTCATTTTGGAAGGGAAGAGGATATCTGATATTCTTGCCAGAGGACGTCTTAGAATCTGTTACTAATCAGGAAAGTCCAGCCTTGTCACTTAGGCTGCTTACTGGATGACAGGCACCTGCCAATGGGAAGCCATCGTATCTTCTCTCCCAAGAGCTCAGAGCCCTGACAGATCAGCTTGAACACAACAGGAACTGCAAATAATACAAACTAAAAGCTTGCAAGACAACAAAATGTTAACTACATTCTTTAAGCCACAGTGTTTTCTTATACAATTGCAATTTTTAAAATTTAAAGCTGACAAGAACTACTATATTCCTATATCTCTGTGCTCACATATCAGAATGGATATTTTGGGAAGGTACCTGCTACTTACAATTACCCAATGATTCCACTAACTAAATTCAGTTTGCACTTTATTATTATGAAGCCGACGTCAGCATGTGCAGTTTCTCCTATCCACCTACACACTACAGACGTGTAACCACATTAATAAATTCAGTAGGCCAAAGGCAAATGCTCATCATGGCAAAGACTGGGGGAAAAAAACAGTTTAACTCTCCATGTTACTACCTACTGGTAGAAGCTGAGAGACTAATTAATACTTTCACTTCACGACACGAATTTCTAATGAAAAGGATTGTTCAAGGAACAGTACAACATCCGCAAAGCCGTATCTGTCCATATATCCAAAACACCACTATTTTCTTCTGTTTAAATTGTTAAGTGTGCTGGCTGCTAGCACAAATTACAAGCCTGTAAAGAAAATGGAGATTGATTTAATATGCTACCTACATTCACCGATGCCCATTCACAGCATAAAACTTCCAAGTGCCATCCCTCACAGCCACCGTACTTGCACACTCATCTTGAAAAGTCAACACATGGTCTTAATTCAACTATCGTAACAGATAACAATTAACGTAAGGCTACTTTAACGCTCAGAAATTAAGCTACGTGCACAGTGGCATGCTCATGACTAATTTAGCTGCTATAAAATTGTAAAGCAGGAAACATATATCCTAAAATCCTCAATGCACCCCACTGAAGGAATGTTTTGGCCAAAAACCAGGGTTTTCCACTAGGCTTTACTGTTCAGCAGTCAGGCTCAGAGAGGAACTGAGAATGTGGCTTCACGTTATACTTTATTCTCAGCTGGCTGAGAGCTGCTACTGAAGGCAGCGTCCTGCTCCTACCTGTTCTGCCGTCACATGCCAGATCGAGATAGAATCGGTTCAGTGAGCTGATCTGACAAACTGGGGGAGGTGAGGGGGAGATGGATAGCTGGGGTTTCTGACAGATCAGGTCACCAAACCAATTAATCCCAAGGTCACTCTAATTACTTTAAAGTACACCACAAATAAGGGAAGTAACATTCATTTCAACAGCAATCTACAGTTACATTTCATGAGGCAAAATGTAAAGCTGCACTTTGAAAGAGCAAATTGGTGGTAAAGTTAAAGATGATGGTTTAGATTTGGGGCTTGCTTTCAGCAGGTATCAGTGCAAGAACTGCCAACAGTGGGTCTTTTGGGAAATGCCTTTTACTACCTAGCTGCTAGTAACAGGAGCATTTTGTTTCACGTTGAAGACAGCCACAGAAAAGAAAGAAATCTGATCCTCCACTCTTTTGAAACTGGCTAATGTCTTAAAATCTTAACCCCACCCTTTTTACACACCAATTTTAGCTATCTGTCCTGCAACACTCGCTGTTCAGCTTTCCCTCTTAATCCTCCGTATCTTTATCTTTTCGTACTGTACACATCACACAGTTCCCAAAATCTTTTCCAAACAACCCTACCTCTTTTCTCTCCTCCTAAGACAGCTGTCTAATGTACCTAGTATCACCACCTCAGCAGGAAAATTCCATCCAAAGGAAGCGCTGCTGGGCAGAAAGCACGTGCAGCCAGAGGAGAGGGCACAACAACCCTGCCATCAGCAGCCTGGATTTAGACTGGGTTATACTTACCATGAAACAGCACTCAAAAATACTGCTAGTCACTTTGGTCTACTTCTGTGCTGCCCCAGTTCCTGATTTTGAGCTATATTCTCAAGTTCATCTTTGATGGAAGTGAATCACTAGGAGAGCAAAAAAAAAAAGCACATTTGATACAAGGATTTTTCCTCATTATGCTACTCAAAACTTTCCAATTCCTTCATTCAGGCACTAATAAGAATCATTCCTATTCACAAATGCAAAGATTTGTTATTATTCTGCTTTATTATTATTTTGATTTTTGTGGAATTAGGGAAAAAAAAAAATCTAGCTTGAAGATGCCAGTGAATCCCACAGTCTCCCATGCAGATATACAAGAAGCTTCAGCTGTCATTGTAACAATTCCTCAAGTTTTCTCAATCTATCCTTCAGCAGTAGTATCCTACCTACTCTCCACCTATTCTGGTTATTTAGACGGAAAATTATTTGAGTGGGAGTTAGCTTGCTCTTCTCAAAGAGGTTGACATAGACTTGTTACTAAAAAGCATCTGTGCCTGTTCCATTATTAAAGGTCATTTTCTTCCAGTCGGCACTTGCAGAGAACATGTTATACCCTCTTAGCTTTGATACTCTGCAACCACCAACTCTGTACGTGTCCTCAGGACTCCATATACACTGTGAGGAGTCCACATGTAGAAGAGAATACCTACCATGTGTAATCCAAAACTCAAGCCTCTGATATTTCTGAAGCAGCTGATTATAGCTTGGGACACATTGAAAAAAAAAAAAAATTGCAAGTAAATCCCCTACATAGTAGTAGTACTACTATCTGTACCTCCCATAGCTGCCTGGTATCCCTGCACTGTTGATTATTCTCTTAACCACTGTTTCAAGGCAAGTCATTAAAAACATTCTCTCTCTTTAGATTTATAAACAGAACAAGAAACTGACTTGAGCTCACCCACTCCATTTTCTATTCTTTTTTTCAAGAGCATTCCATCCAGTCCGAATGCACAGAAGAAATTCTAGCCCATTAACATCCATCAGCTAACAGAAGGATAATGAATTCATCAATAATGCTAAAATGCGTGGGTACAGTATCATGCTGAATCATTTAGTAACTACATTTGCAGCAAGAAGAGCTCAAACAACCCGCCTTACACTGTCAGCAACGATCTTCCTGAAGGAGAAAAAATGAATATATTAAGATCACCCTCAATTTTGTTGTCCCTCTTGACAAGGTTGGTAGTGTCTCTACACACCAGTATTTCCACGCCAATCAAATCCTGTCTGATGTTGCTCCCCTCTGGACACCAGCTTCCTTTGCGCCAAGCCACCTGCACACTTGCAAGAAGCTCTCATTGCTCATTTTTCTGCAAATAACATAAGGACCTGGCTTTTCGCTGCTTGTTAACGTCCAGGTCAAATACGTTAAGTCTTAAATTGAGTTTTCCACTGCAAAGAAAAGAAAAAGGGCCCGAAAAACGCACAAAAAAACACCACTACCACCCCCATTGTTTCCTCAACACCAGGCTACTGCAATCATTACAGTGCCACAGACCTGACTCTGATTTTGATTTGTTATCTATTTACAAAGCTATGAAGGGATCACCTTCTTCCTCCAGCAAGAAGTTTTCCTAACAGTGATAGCTCCAAACATAAGAAAAGCTAAAAGCTACCAAAATCAAGTCAGTCTTAAGAGAAGATGCATTATGAACTAGCATGAAAGTGTAGCTACGAAAAAAAGCCCACACCTGTGGCTGGGACTACAGGCAGAGTATCATGGGGTAAAAGGGGAGGGAAGAAACCTTATTACGTAGTACAATGGTATTACGTTATTGTTCTCATAACAGCAAAAGGAAAAGGTATTTATTCTTCAGAAAAAAAAAATCAGACTTAATAATATAAAGAAACAAAATTATCCTTAAATGTAGATTAGAAACTACTTTGCTTGTTTTGCCTTGTTCAGGTATGCCAAGTCTGGTCGTCTCTGCTTCACTGCCGTTTTAAAAATTATAGTAAGTACATTGCACTTTTGTTTACACTTTCAGTTGTAATGGTATCTACTCTAATTAAGTCGAAGAATAAAAAGTTTTTTGTTAAGGTAGCCTTTATAAACCAAGTACAATTATTTCAACTCTCAATACCTTAGCTTCCTTAATACAGATAATGTCTTAGAATACATACACTTACACATGTGTCTACATATCCTTAACTCCCACAGCTTAATTCAATTAATACTATTAAATCTTTAATGCTTAGCTTCAAAGGCTTTTTTTAATTTTTAATAGCTCTCATAGGTTAGCAAGAATGTTTTAAGTCTTTCTACTATATTTTAAATAAACTCCTCTTTTCTTTCCACTTTGATGTTTGCCTTTCTGACAACCCTATACTCTGTGAAGCTCCTGAACTTTGTTTTCTGTGAAATGATGACATTACAAACTCAAAAAGATATGTTAATCACTGAGCTGTAATCAGGGATTTTTATTCCTCTCACCTGCCCTCTGGGCTGGGAGTTGGCAATAGAACCGCTTTAATCAAAACAACGTAAAAACCCATGAGGAGAGAGGATGCAACCAGGAGGGAGTGGGCTCTTATTTGCATCTGTTTAGCATGTAAGCAGCAGGCAAGGCTTAATTCTCTTTTACTCTGGTTTCCCATGAAAGGAGAAAATGCAGAAGTCACTATATTTTATTAAAATAGTTAAAATAGGAGACAAAAGACTCCTCGAGCTTGATGGAAGCACAAGCCTCATGGCATTTAAAGACACATCTGTTTCACATGTTTGACAAGCACACAATGTGTTTATCATTGCAAAGCTTTGCCTGTACCAATAGCATTACCATTATAGATTTGATTAGCTAAAGCTCCAATTTATATATACATGCATGTACAGAGACACACACATAATTTACCACTTCTGATACCTGGTGAAAGTTCCACTGTGAACACATTGTGAGAATACCAAGGCAACTCACACCAGCACGTTTCTCCCCTTCTCTTACTCTCGCTACCCCAAGACCCCTACCCACCTTCCACTGCTCCATTTCTAAACTTTGAATTTGTGAGACAAAAGAGACAAAGTAAGTTTTGACAGCATATTTCAGGCCTTTCTAAAAGCATAAACTAAAAAAAGGAAAAAAAAAAAAAAGAGCACAGACTTTCTGCCTCCTTTAAAGTTTATTTTTCTTCTGAATAAGAAAAAGAAATCCCTTCTTAAGATAAAACTAAAAAATCAGCATTTCCAGGGACAGGAAAAGGCATTATAGTATTACTTACACTATCCAAGCCGACAAAAAAGAAAAAAAGAAAAGAGAGATTAGAAATCTGGCTCCGTCCCAAGGCATTCAGACACAATTTTGTGCCAGCACGTACATAACAAAAATATTTCTGCATTCAGGATGTTCAAGCATGTTTCTTGCATTTACACCTGGCAAGCTAACAGTACTAAAAAGCGACGTGCCGTGCTCAGCATCAAGTGTAAGTCAATGCCCAGTCCCAGATCAACAGATTCCTCACACGTTCAACGTGAAGTACATGCTTACATACTTTGCTTGATCTAGACCATAAACTACAGAACAGAAAACCCCTCATAAAGCATATTAAAAACAGTATAATGAAGACAACCTACGAAACTATCCTGCTGTTCTTCACCTCTTCAACATTTCAGCAGCCTGCAATGTAAGCAGAGAGTTCCCACCATGCAGAGCACTCCCCAGTATTACACACTTTCAGTTATATAATGTGTTCTGTCATTTAAAGCCGATGTAAATACTCTCTTGGAGGCATCGTATGTTCACATTATTGTGAAATCAAATACATGCAGACACTCCTGGTTGGCAGATACACACCAAAATGTCAATTACACTATTCAGTGTGCTTAAGCCAGCAGGCTAGGCAAAAGGAGATTATTCACTAGGTAGTCAAACGTAAAAAAAAGCCAGACTTTTCAGTCTGTCTCAGTGTTTCACAAAGGGGTCAGCAATTTGTAAATTTTAAATGCAATACTTAAGCAGTTTTGGAGACTAAAAAACTCGTCACATCCTTTGATGATATACCTCAGTGCTTCTCTGCAATAAGCCAGTTTAAAAGTGATTTTGCTGTCACACAAGCTTTTATACTCCAGCTTCACTAAAATTCAAGAATTCTGAAAGCCAAGTAAAACCAATTATAAATATCCTTGTAATTTACTTCCTTACTAAATCTTCCCAAGACAATCAGTAAACATAAAAACACAAACATCTTTCAGAGGAGTCACCCAGGTACCCATCTTTTAAAATCTTCAGAAAGCAGTTGCTTTGCTGAAAGAGTGCAAAAAACATGGGCTGCGTCATTATAGTCCGGTGCAATGAGTCTTCTGGTTCTTCTGAGTAGCACGTAGACATTTCTGCTTTAAAAATATACATAAGAAAGTTGTAGAGATTCTCAAAAACTACAATTACAACATTAAATATTGATTTCTGATCTGCATTTGCACACTTCTAAGAAAAGTACTTGGTGTCACCTATGCCATTTATCTAAAAATATTCCAACAGTCATTACCTCTACTTTCTGAGAAACACTCTCCTAAACTGGCAGACAAAGTTTAACTTAATGAACTCCGCTCAACAACAGCAGCAAAAAAGCCCACTAACACTTCGCATCAGTAAAAAGCATTCCAAGCCCTTAAAAAAAAGAAAAATTTAAAAAAAAACACACAAAAAAAATCACTACAAGCAGCACAGTATTACAAGAAGCAATCATAAAACCATGCAATAAGCCAGTATGGGCTTAGAAGGTAAGTATTTCATGGTCATTACAGAAACGTTTTTACAAATGATGAAATACCTGGGCAGGGGGATTTTAAAGATTCACCAGGTCTTCCCTGGATCTGAATTCTGCTGGTAATGCACAATTCAGGTCTCTCTCTAAACAGACATTACTAGTCACATTCCAGCAATGTCAGAAAATAGTAGGTTGTTTCACTGATTAATTAGCTAACTGAATAATTAAAAACATTAAAGTTCTGTTTTTCAAATAATAAAGTGCTTTCCTTTACATATACCACATGACAAAGCACATTCTGCTTGACCATCCATCAGAGAACAGGCAGGCCTGTTAAAATAGTTCTATTTAGAACTGAAGGATAAGGATTAATTAATGACCTTAAATTTTGGCTGATTTCATAGCATTAGATCAAACATCTATGCCTTCCTGGTGTTGTCACAAGCCTCATCCCTGTCCAAACAGAGCTGAAAGTTAGTAGACAGGCAGCTGCAGCAGCAGCTGGGTGAACAGATTTGGCTGAAGAAATCCTCACTACTGAAAGAAAAGAATAAATAAAAATTAGGAGAATGACAAAACTAAAATGCTGATTGAAGCCTGCTCACCCAGTTAGCAACACACAACTAGGCACTTAAGAACAGTTTCCCTACCTACAAGGAAACATTTTTGAGAGAGTCCTTCGTGCCTGCTTCTCGGAGGAGAAAGTTACCTTTAAATATACCTTGTTTTGCTTTTCCCTAAGGAATATTAGAACTGTACGTATCAGTTATTTTAGTAGGTTTTGTCCATGAGGTCCTAACAAACAGAGGTCTTATTTGTGAACTGTACAACCCTTACACCAGTGAGCAATTACTCATGCGATTAGTCCCAATGAAGTCAGAAGAACTGTTTGAGAAAGAAATTGCTTGCCAACCTAAGGGTTGCACAATCAGAGGGAAAAAAAAAATTGTAAAAAAACACGGAGGGGGATAAATTGCATCTAACAAAAACGACAATCAAGAAATAGCTGGTGACAGATTGTTATTTAAGTACAAGGAAGTGATTTAAACAGTCAGGAGCAGTCGTAATAAGATTATACGATTCTCTATTAAGATTCTTAAAATGTCTTTGTTCCAGCAAAGCTATGAAAAGACCATTGCCCTTGTAAAGGTTCAGAAACTACTAAATTGATGTTAAGTCTAGAAATTAATATGATTTCAAAGCAAGTAAAGAAAAAAAATGTAAAAGAACATCCCTGACATCGTTAGCACCTTTGTCACCCATACTGACATTTTTAACTGGCATGAGTACAACATATATTGTAGCATTTCTTGGTGGCAAAACTCAACCAAAGAGAACAGACCCAACAAACAGAAGTACAGAGCCCCCTCTGCCTGGGTTTCTGCTTTTAAATACTGAAAACTACCGGTTTGATATTAGAAGACATTACATTATGTAAGCGACATCTTCAGAACTGCAAGAAAGTCTCTATGAGGTTGTACTCCATGGAGATTAAATCAATGTCTGGCCATTGAATTTCTCTAGAGAAACAGATGTGGCATTTTAGCCATGACCACCAGCCTCCACCCTCCATCTTTAAGGAGTCAATTCTAGAACGAGGCGCCCAAAAATTGACCATGAATAGAGTTACTGCTACGCTGAAAAACAAACAAGACAAGCAACTCTTCTGATTTTTGTCTTGAAGGATGGACATAAAACATCACTAGGTAAGGTGTCTGGCATGTTTTTAAACTAATAAGCAGCTTTGAGACTTCAAAAAAAAAAATTACTTAATTTGTAAAAGTATTGTTCATTGAATGCTGCACTATAAGCATAAAGGAGCAAATAATTCACAGATTAATAATTTACTGTAACGGATAAGAACAGATATTTCTTTTGAAAAAGAACATCCACCAAAAGATTGGGTCTAAACGTGATCAGATCTGTGCCATAGGAAATACATATGTGACCCGACCAGAGAGAGGAGCCGGGACTGCTATTCAAATAAGCACTAAACCATCCATATATATGTGCAAAGTACAAGGTAATTATGAGGGCAAGAAAGTAGGAGGAGATAGAGAGAAGTCTAAAAGACAAAAGACAGGTTTGTACCGTTGTCTACAGAAGCAGATTGCATGCAAGCGTTCTCCTGCCCGGGTTAACCTCCAAAACTATTCTACTTCTCATGCCTTGTACATTTAGTATTTATTATACAGTTACATGACAGAAGACTCAGCAACTGTAGACAAGATTAATAAAACAGCACTTGGAGGAAAGACAGGAACAGTCAACAATGTGGAAGACAACTGCAGAGGTCTCATGCAAAAATTTCAACTAATTGCTTTAGGCAGCTCAGGGAACTCTACTCCTAACCATGGAAGGAGAATTATTACTTGAAAATAAATTGTATGCATCAGGACAGTGAAACATACTGTGTTTGGGATTCTTTAAAGCTTTACCCAGCCACCTCCACCACAAAACTTAGATAAGGGGAGCCTCCAAGGCAGAGGTGTATCCAGATCTGGGCTGGGACTGGTTTTACCCAGTCGTTCTGCTAGAGCCAGCTGCGCTCACAATGCCAGTGGGGACCTGTTCGTGCCTGAGCTCTCCTCTGCTCTGTACTCGTGTTTCCTCACCTGGAAAGAGCTGGCTTTTTCAAGTCGGCTTGCAAGCCAAGGCATAGGCAGTGTGAACAGACCAAGTCTGACCTTCAACGCAAGCTCAAGGCACTAGTTAGTGGCATTTATGTTAACAGCCCCGGGGGACATGAAAACAGATATACACACTATTAACAATTAACACAGTACAGGGCATTGATTCCGAGATAATTTTTAAGCTCCATTTCTGTAATAATACCCAAAAAATTGAGCTAAAAATTGTCTATACAGAAGAAAAGCATTTCACTCAGCATAGTGATTCAAAGTAATATTTCCATATAAAAATGCACAATAGTGAATTACAAACCAAATTCTGGTAAACATCTCCAGTTGCCAGTGACATTGCAACTAGAAAACACAAAATACTTCTATACTAATTTTCTCATTAGTATAATCATTCATACAAACTCCATTATTAGATACTTACACACATTTAACTTCTGTGGTAACTCTGAACATATATACTACAGTTGGAAGGAACTCAACCTCAGTAATTTAAGCTACTCTCTCCTTAAAAACTGCCTACAACCTCTAGTTACCTACAAAACACACCTTAGAACTGTTTGATCCAACCATTTTGCCTTTTATCAATAGTTTGGAGCAGTCATAAAATCAACCAAAACCCAAATTTGAAAGCCAAAGACAAAATTACTATTTGCAATATGATAAATAAGCAATACCAGCTTTTCTGTAGCTTTCTACCTTCTGCACCACTCACTGAGAGGCTCAAGTGCAACAACCACCCAGTTCTAGATTCATGCCGAAGCTTACGGTCTCCAAATCACTTATTTTGACATACAAACATTCTAAATTCTGCCCCCGCCGCCCCCCCCGCCCCCGAACAGGAAAGCAATCCTTTAACAGCCACCTAAACTGATTAATTCTGGGACTTTTTAAGGTCTACTATTCAGCACATACCAGTATGTAACCAAACTGAAGTATACCAATGCTAGCAGACCTACAATTAGACCTAGCAGGTTTTATTCTAGAGGACAGCATACATGTTGTTCTCCACAGTCTCATGCCTTCTGAATGAGCAGCCAGGCTACTGAAATACACAAAAAAACCTGCTGTTCTTTGAAGCACTTAAAAGACAGCAGGATACTAGTACGTTTCGATACTTTCCCTGCACAGATCAGAGCAAGGCAAAGTAGAAAAAGAACGTTACAGACATTCATACAAACCAGGCACCTTTCATTTTCTATTAGCAAGATCCCAAGAGACAATTTAGCACTCTGCAAATATGGCACTGGAAGACTGGAAAGTTGCTTCCTGAGTGCTAGTCATTAAATAAAGACTTTAGAGTAACTTACGTTCTTCTAGACCAGGCAAACTCAATAGCCATTTCCCCATCCTACGTACAAGACCCAAGAAAAGTAAGATCATGAATATCGTAACTACTCTGTAATATATTTCTCCTAAAACAAATTACCATTTAATGATTTCTCTCAAAAAAAAAAAAAACAAAACCCACAAAAACAAAACACCGATTTCTGTATCCAGAAAGACTATCAGCATTTTTATGAAGTAACAAATTAGGCCTTTGGCATTTCACAGCAGTCATCCAAGATTTGAGGCTTCTTAAAAGCTCCAAGTTTTAAACCAATCAAATGGCTGACAGCTGGAACAAAATTAGCATGATTAACCAGTTATGTAAATAATGATGTGGTCAGTACAAGCTGAATTCATTTATGCTCATTGCATTATAAAGCACTGCTTGCACTGGACATCAGATGTTTGTCAACTATTCATTAAAAATGACTGTAGGAATAATGGACGTGAAAAACAACATGAACATTACCATGAGGCTACTCGACAGCCAGGTCTCAGGTATCTCTTCTCCTATTAGGACACGACCACCAGGTAACTCACAGATAGGACTTTTCTTCCCCAAATATTATCCAATGCTACTTAGCTCCTACCTAGAGAACAGGTCAATTATTTCTTCTAAAGAGAGAGCTCCATGCTGTTAGTATCTCACTATATTTCATTTCTTAAAGGCAGATATTAATTTGCCTTTGTCAGTACCTGTAAAAGTCAAGCGACCGTGTAGGAGACTGTCGTCACACCGGGATGATGTCGCATAGTTACTTAATAGCATCAAGGAAGTTACAATCAGCACCCATAAGTCAAACTTCCAAAGTATAACTTGCAGTCAATTCGGCCTTATCAGAATTCGTCTTCAGGAATGCAGCCTCATGGTTAATTTGTACTTGATAAATTTTTATAACACAGTTAAATATTTAATATATGGAAGATAATCTTTGAAATTCTATCTAGCTAGTCTACCATTACTTTGAGCTTATAAAAGAAAATTTAGCGGAAGTTTTGATTCTTCACAGTGAAACACTATGTATGAGTTTGTTCGGAAATAACGTATCCCAAGAATCAGCCAAGATGAACGTATTTAGAAGTACTTCCTAAACAGGCTGTAGTTTGCTAAAGATACCACTGCAATATATTTATATTTTTAATCAAAAAAATCATTCTAACATCCCATATTTTACATCCTAACAATCCAATTTTCTATGACCTTGTCTCGCACAAAACACAGCAACACACTGGAATTATGCAAGAGTTCCATATTACCATAAAAGCATGTATTTCAGTGGAGAGAATAATAAAACTTCATCTTGTGGCTTGATTTGCATTTGAACTCCTAAAGTCAGCCTCTACAGTCCATAACATCCACAACACACCTTAACAACCTGAACAAGTATTTTAGGCCTCCTGTTGAAAATGCATGTCTACGTATATTATTCAGGATATTTTCTTAGTAGATTAAGAAATATGTCCAATTCATGTAAATTTTAAATATAACTTAGCTTTTCAGATCAGTGATGATGCTAATACGAAGGGGGAGGGGGGAAGCATTACATACCTCTTGGCCAAATAGAACCGAGACCAAACGTTATCAATATGCCTATGACTTCAAAATAGGAAACTTCCATTGTGGGTAGCCTGAGATAATTCTTGTTTCAATATACTTCACAACAACAATAACGCTTCATATAATGCGGCACACTGACTACCCAAGACCAATCTGTAGCATCAAAAGTACTGCAGGTAAAGATTGAAAAACAATATATATAGAAAATAAACCCTTAAAAAAAATAATTAAAAGCACTACTACACGTCTTCCAAACCGACTACATTACTCAAAAAAAAAAACCCACACCACCACAATTGAGGCTAATAACGCAGAGGGAAGGTGATGGACACCGCGAACCAGACGCCCCCCCCGCCCCCGTCGGGACAGGCCGCCGCCATCCCCCGCAGCCCCAGCCCAGGTGGCTTCCAGGGAGGCGGCCGGCCCCATCGGCCGGCACGGGAAGCCAGGCCCAAACTTTAGGCCGGCGCTGAAAACCTTTCCAGCAGCTGCCGGCCCGGAGCCCGCACCCCGAGAACCGAAGGGCCGGGGCGATCGTGTGTGTGTGTGTGTGTGTCCCCACCCCCGGCAGCACCGACCCGGCGGGTCCCGTAGGCGCGCTCCCTCCTCTCGCGGCCCCGCCGCCGGGCTGCCATGATGGGCAGT
>JAVKLA010000061.1:16911481-16995759 GCA_034782735.1 Sagittarius serpentarius | reverse complement strand
CGGGCGCGGCGCGGCGAAGGGCGGTGCGGGAAGAGGAGGCGAGGGGCGGGGGGGTGTGGGGGGAAGCGAAACGGCGGCCTCCGCCCGTGCAGCGCCGCCGGTCCCCGCCGCCACTGCCCGCCGAGGGGGCAGCGCGCCCTCCCCTCTCTTCTCACCCGCCGCCAGCGCGGCCTCCGCCGGCCATGGCGGGCCGACGCCGGGTCGTCCTCACAGCCAGGCCCGCCGCCCGAGAAGGGTCGGAGGCAGGCGCCAGTAAGGAGTAAGGCAGGATCAGCCGCCGGGCAGGGTCTCAGGAGAGGGCCCGGCTCCTGCTCGGAAGGAAAACGCTTGGGAAGGCGAGAGGAGCCCCCTCCTCCCTCACGTCTCCAAGGGGAAAAGGATTTCAGGGCGGGGAAGCCCTGTTCTGCAGGCAGGAGAGGGGACCCCCCAAAAAAATAAAAAAGTCCCCAGGCAGGTTGCCAGGCCCCAATGCGGCTCCCATCGCTTCACGCAGTGCAGTAACTGCCCCTTGTCCCCCTCCTGCCGAAGACGCCAATCCAAAATAACAGGATTTCTGGATCGGGGGACACTTTGGGATGGCGGGAGGAAGGTTTCTGGTGGCCACGCTCGGTGATCAGAAGGGGAGCTCGGTGGAGACACACAGGCATGAACCTGGCAGAAGGAGCCAGGCAGCCTGGGTGGGTTGGAGCACACGTCCTTCCCCCCTCCCGGGGATAATGACTAAACTTGCGTCCGGGACCGCAGGTTGGAGGAGGTTAGTGGTCTCATTGTAGTTCTCCCTGAATGTATTTGTTCCCATTGTAAAACTGTGAGACAATTCACGGAAATGGGACATGGCTGTTGGGGAGACGGTCGGGGTTGGTGCAGGTCAGGAGAGAAGTTGGCTCGCAGGACTCTGCTCTTATTACGGCTGGCTCCGGGTAGTGCTACTGGTCATTTAAAACCCAAATTCTTGAGGAATCGTGCCTTACTAAAACATAATAATACAGAGTAAACTCGGAGAAAAATTCCAGTTTACAAGGTACTGCTTTTCAAGTGAAAGGAAGGTGAGGCGGAGTGCTGCAAACTCACGGCCCAGCCCTTTCTCCCATGGAGTCTGTAGCAAAATTCCCGCTGGCCTCAGTAGGAGACAGACTGAGGTTTAAATACAGAAGAACAGGGACTGCAGTGAAACACTGAGTAAGCTGCATTAGAAGCAACTTGTTTAGAAATGCTGCAAGTTCAAATGCTTTGAATACCATCTGGTAGCTGGGAAGCCAAGTTTTCTGCAGCTAGCTACCATGCTGGCCTAGCTGTTAACCTTGAGCTAGGAGAGCTAGGCAGAATTAAATTCTGGGTGAAAAAGTGAAGGATTGGCATGCATATGACGCTATCAGCAGGAGCTGAAAGAATACTTCCCTGTTGTCTTCTTTAGAAGAAAACAGCAATGATGGAAACCTAATGTTTCTGTGATCATTCATTAATCCTAATGATTAGGTGCTGACAGCTCTAAGGAACAAGAAGAAAGCTCTTGGTTAAAATAAAATGGGAAGAACAAGGTATGTTCCTGATGCCCTCTCTCCTGCCTGCCTTCCTTCCAGGTCTGGGCGGACAACTCTCCAAAGCAGGAGGTGGCTTCCTCTCCATTCCCAGCTCCATCCCAGGTGTCTCTGTCTGCAGCATAAATGTAGAAATCAACGAACCCAGCAAAGGGCTCCTACAGCTGGCACGCCTGTATCAACAAAACCGTATTTTCTATCAACCAGATCAAGCCACTTATCACAAGCAAAACAAGCCAGCCAAGTAAAATTACCCTTTTTTTATTACACCCATGTTAATGCCTTAAATCGCAGTGTTCCTGCTGCACTGGTCAGGTACCTGACTGGTACAGCTGCACCAGCAGAGATTTGCCCAGGCTGCAAAGGGACCATCCCTTCTGGTGGTCCTCTGAGGACATCCACAGTGAGAGGGGACTCGTGGCAGTGGCTCTACGGCCCTTGTTTCATATGAGCAACAGGAGGTCACTGCTATTTGTCCTGTGATTTTAAACCCAGGAGCTAACTTTCCATCCTGGCACTGCCCCATCCCTCTTCTGAGCAGACTGTGCCACGCCTTGGATGTTGACCCGAGCCACTCTATCAAATCGTTCCCAGCCCACACCACTTCAGCTGTGTTGGCAGAGCCAGAGTTCAAGGTCATTATTTGCAAAATGAGTTTGGCATCAGAAGCCGATAGCCGTGGCAACTCCCCGGTAGCTGCACCGGCAGCAGAGCAGTCTGCGCAGAGAAAGCAGATGGCGGCAGCAAATCCGGCGAGTGGGAGTGGAGGGGCTGTTGCATGGCAAGGAGCAGGAGGATAACAAGCAGTGCTGCAGCGCGATGTCTGGTATGCAAGAGGGTCTCCCAGCAAAGACAAGGCAGGCGCAGCCTCCCCCAGCTCTGCCGGGCCACGGCTGTCCTCCCAGCTAACCTAGCGAAGAGCGGCTGCCAGGAAGCCACAGGAGGGCCTGTTCCACAGCCATAATGTGAATATCGCCCACACAGCGACTACCGCCACGTGGGGCTGAGCACACCACTAATTAGCTAATGAGTTTGTTCCAAATGTCTGGCCACGGTGTGAGTGACAACAGGAACAGCACTTGAAAAGCACTGAACAATGACAAGTACATTCGTCTCTTCTCACTGACCCCAGCCCCGCATTAACAAATAGGTCACAAACAACGGTGCTTTACAGTGATCTAATCCTCCAGCCATATGTCGGCTGACCGAAAAAATACAGAAAAAAAGCTGCACAGAAAATGCGGAAAAGTGCTGCAAAAATTCCAAGGAAAACTTGATAAATATATCCCTGCAGTTTGAAATTTGATTTCCTCACTCTATTGTTTCTCATTTCCTGAGAGCTGGCTTGGTGGATCACATTTTCTGCTTCTGTCTCCAGTGCTTGTAACCAAACAAGACTGAATCTCATTATCCTGATGCATGGCTCTAGCTGTACGCAATCTGATCTCTAAATCACAGTCATTTTTGCTCCATTACAGATTGTTCTTCCCACTCATAACCTATAGGTCTTCAAGGGAATCAATTCAAAAATAGAGACTAGCATCATCTAATGAAGGTGTGTGTAATGTTCAGCACTTAAGTCTGTATTTAGTAGTCAAGTAAGAACCTGCCTGGTGTCTCGGGAGGTTGGGCACCCTCCACTCACACCGACTCCAGTGGGAGCTGGCATTTCTCAGCCTCCCTGGGAAGCCACATGCTTCCACATGGGGTAAATAGGGACTTAAGTCCTTAAGTGCCCAGTTTTGGAAATCTGCTAATTAAACAAGAATCTGGGCAAATGCAATCATTATTGTCCTTAGAGCCAAAGAAGCCAGACATTTCTCAACAAGCACAGGCCCTCTTCTGAATTTTCTGAGCCGCCTGCATGTTGCCAACAGTGATACAGAATATATTCAGATTCATACAAAGTGATGTTCACCCCAGGTTATTCCCTCCTAGATTCATGAATATTTCATTGAAATATGAAAAGTCTGAGTTACACTCTTGTCTGCTTTGATGAGACACATGGATCCACAGGGTCTGCAGCTCTACCACACATACAGGATTTGTCTACAAGCCAAGGAGAACCAAAATAAAAGTTTAGTTCTATCATATTTACTCTGGTTTCTTCAAACTTAAAGAGGTGTAGTTACAAGGAACAAAATCAGAAAGATGGTGAATGGGGAGCGTAAAGACCAGTAAGCCCATGCCTGAGTTCAGCTGGAATCAACCCAGGTTTAATCAGAAGAGGTGCTTATGGCCAGCGTGAGGGTTTTAGTTTCATTTGTGATAGACAAACTTGTAGAACTGTTTCCAGTGCAAATGGTCATTTTGACAATTTCAAAATTAATACACCTCTAATATGGGCTTTCAAAACAGACGTTTTCTGAACATGTTGGCAGATTCATGAAAAGAAGAGAGAGAATGCAACCCCAGCACGTTGTGTTTTTTTTTCAAAATGAATATGCACTGACAGTGCAAGAGGCAGTGACATTTGAAATGTGCTTAGTTCTAGTAATTACCAAGTGTTGTGCTTCTTCAGAAGTTAGAGCCATTCTCATCTGCGGGCACCTTCCCTCATTCCTTTCTCCTTACTGCTCTGTAGGTGCAGTTTCTCCTCATGCCACATAGAGAAGCCAAGGCTAATGCATTGCTTACGTTAAATCCCACTAAAGCCTCAGGGTGAAATTCCACAACAGTTTTAATTGACCTAAGTCAGGGTGTTGTGGTTCCTGCCCTTCCTCCACCACCCATTCCCATCCCCTCCCTACCACCAACACCAGCTTATACTATCTGTAGCGAAGACTAATCACTTTTTTGAAGGGAGGGTTGCTTCTGAGCCAGTTTAGCTCCCTGAACCAGCTCACCAGAAGGTCAAATGAGCACCCACATCAGCAGAAAGGAAGGGACTGCAAGGCCCCCTGACTGGTGAGGAGGTATTTTTCTTGTTTAATAGGATACAATGAGCACATTTGACCTAAAGAGCCTGGATTTGCTGCTTGTTCCCAGGCTGGGAGCACTCCCCAGCTGGGACCGTCTGCATAGTTTTGAGCGGCAGGCTCAGGCCCAGGGTATTTGTAGTGAAGATGGGCTCATTTAGTGTTACCATCTGGTTCCCCAAAAGCAAGCCACCAATCAGAGCCTGTAAGCCTATGCTGGAGGACAAGGATTCCCTTGCGGTTGGTACAGTTTGTACTATCCCTCTTGACTTCCTCCTTGCCATGACGGGAGGACTTCCTGCCAGGAAGGAGCTGATGGACAACATCACCCATCAGAGTTCCTCTTCATCATTCCTGCAGCCACCCAAAGAATGTCACCCAAAGAGTCAGGCCCTCCCTTTTGCCCCAGGCCCATCCTCAGACCGATTGAGGCTTCTTAATAACAGCCAAACCACAGGACGACTTGTGTTGTTGCACAAGGATCTCACATGGCCAGGGATTATCCTCACTCCTCACAGCTGTTTCTCACCTTGAGGGAAACCACCCCGTGCGGCTCACGATGAGGAAAGTATCAGGAGAGCAAGAGGAGCTACGCTCCTGGCTCTGTAGCATCGTTGGGAAATTGGGTCTCCTCTCCTCCTGGTGGGCTGGGACTGTGATTTAGGCTGGGACTATCTGGCTGGAGAGGGAGGCAAAAGACTTTGTACGCTAATAGAAATGGAGGGGGAGGAAGTTAAGCATACCTACAACCAAGTAGCCAACCAGTGGTCACTGGCGTCAGAGGACATGGTGCACTCAAGTACAGGGTTTCACATTTAAGCACAAAAATCCAGGGCCCGTGAGAAAAGCACCTCCCTGCCCACAGGAGGCAGGTGCAGTGATTGATCTGCCACTTACCTGCTGTGAATCAGGGGGTACCAAGACCGAAATCAGCATTATCACACCACACGCTGCGGCGCTCACACGCAGAGACTTGGGGCATCGTCTGGTCAACAGGAGCTTCCTCCAACAGTAAGCTATGCCTGGCAGCACAGGCACATCAGCTTATAACCCTGGGAACTTTAGCTGTATAACTACAGCCATTTTTAGCTCAAATTTCATAGTATTGCTCTCAGTCACGGTAGCAAAGATGGGACCCCTGAAGCAGACCAAGTGTTGGAAGCTGCAGGCATTTTGAGCTATGTCTCTTTTAAACCGAGGGATTGGTAACACAGTGCTGCCATGTCCCTGGATTACAGCTGGATGCCCATCACTGATTATCACAGTTGGTAAGCTGGTAGTTTTTCCCCCTTGACAGATGAAAACTGAGGGCTGTCTATTTGGTTTGTGTTTGCACAGCACCCAGCCAGTTGCTTAATTACTTGGCCCAGTTTCTAGGTTTCTGATTCCCACTTCTGCAAGTGACTTCCTCCATTCCCAGGCTCACAAATCCAGTTACAACTTTCATATCTGCATTTGCAATTGCAACTCCGAGCTTGTCACTGCTGCCCCGTCACAAAGAGCATCTCATCCTCAGCAGGGCTTCCCAGGTGTTTTTGTAATGCAAAGAAACTAAACAGCAGTGCAGAGCTGTAAATACATGGTCCCTGTGTAATCAACAAGCAGATTAAAAAATTCACCAGCTGGGCTGGAAGAGATTCATGACAAGCCATCAGGACTCCACAAAGCAAACAAGCTGCACAGCACTGCAGGCAAGGATTTCTCAGGAACATGTTCAGTTCTAACACTATCTGACCAAGCTGCTCCACAGATCAGTCCTGCCGGACAAATGCTCTGTGAGCTCCTCAAAGCCAGAAGGCTTCCTTGGTTGAAGAAAGATGTCCATCTTTAATGACAGCAGGTTTCAGTAGCCATTTGAGCATCATCACTAGTCAAGCAGGTTATAATTGGTCATAATTAATACTCCTACGAGTTTCCACATTCTTATGGACTGAATGAGATGGAGAAATACAAGATTCCTCCCTGACCTTGTGAACATTAGAGGAGGTCAAAGGAACCCATTCCCTTCTGATCTTTAGAAATCAAACATCTCTGATCAGAGAAGGTAAAAGGCAAACACACCAGCGCTGCTGGGAACTGGCTGCGCACAGCCCGGTTTCTTCTGGGGCACAAACCACAACAACCTCAATCAAAAATAACTGCAAAGCAAGTTGCTACAGACAGCAGATTCGCTCTATCCCTCGAGAAGCCTCTTCTTTGCTTGCACGTCACTCAGCACATGTTGCTGGGGGGGGGGGGGGCAAGGGGGTGCAAACCATGGTGCAGCCACACTGGATTTTTAGCAATACTGAAAGTGGCCTTTGGTGAGATGCGTAAACTGAATAACGCAGTCAGTGAGGTCAAAAGCCAAATAAGCCTGATGTATTGAAAACCCCACATCTGTCACCAGTGGGCCGGAAGAACAGTTCATGACACCTGCACAGCTAGGCTTAAAAGTGCTTTACACTCAGCAGGATCTTAACCACTTGGAAAGGAAGGGCTGTGCTGTGCAGATGATATCCTCCGCTGGAGCCACCAGTCTGACCCTCAAAAGAAAACTGACAGAGGCTTCCATGCAAACACCCTGTGCGTTTTGCTCTCTATTATTCTGCTTGCAATCCTTCATTACAGGCATGTTGCGAGGAGTGGGTCTGAATCAGCTTTTCGAGCTTGCGCTTGGTTATCATGAGAAAGAAACATGAGACTCCTACGTTCTCCCTCTGGGCAGGGCAAGACCTCCTGGTTTGCTCTGAGATCAGAGCCTGTGGGGAGTCAGGAAACTGGAGATGCTGGCATTCATGGGCACCTCTTTCAAGAGACATCTTACAGACGTAGCTCTGGTTCAGGAGGTGTCCAAGCCCTATGCTGCTGTGTCCCAGGAGACTATAACAAGGAAATACATCTGCTCACCCACTTCCAGTACTTGTCCTCCAGCATTCACTATAGGCCACAACTAGTGTTGGGATTCTGGACTGGACACCTTTGGTTTTAAGCAGGATGGATGCTCTTATCTTCCCACACAGCGGCTTTCAGCTCTGTGCTTCAGATGTGCATGTATATCATCTTTGAGAGCAAAGGCCCACCATAGCACTCATGCTGTTTCTCAGCTCTCCTGAATGGGCTGCCACAGGTTTCTCCCGAAAGCCCCATCCCTGTATGCCTTTCCCTAGACTCTCCATTAACTGGCATGTTTTACACCATTGAGGCTAAAGCCTGTACTAAGCCTTGTAGGCAGGTGGCATGCTTTTTAAGCCTTCAGCAACAGCTTGCCCTACACAGGTAAATTTAAACATATGCTAAAATGATTTACTGAACCAGTAAATGTCTCTGCCCTGGAGACTGCATTGCTGATCCCAGCTGAGGAAGCAGCAAGCAGATACCAGCTTGGGCTGCAGACCTCAAGTTAATCTTCTGGTCTCCAGAGGGAGAAAACACCGGTGCCCAGGCTGGAGAGGGGCTGTAGCCCTTTCCTGAGCTGTTTTGGAGGGTCTTCCAGAAGTGGCTCCACTCCTTTGTGCCCAGTGCACTCCATCCTGGCTGTTCCTCCTGCTCCACAGGTTCCCCAAGCGCCTCCAGCCACCTCACTGTGCCTCCTCTTCCTCCACATCGCTGCCAGCAAAGGGCAGCAGCCAGCCCTGCTCTCCTGCCTGCTGCCCTCCACTCTGCCTGATCCACTTGGAGCTTGCCCAAGATCAAACTCTTGCCCGAATTGCTCATCTGAGCCCTAGCAAAGCATCTGGTGCCCTGTGGTGCCTCCAACCTCCTGCTCCCAGGCAAGTCCAGAGGCTGAAATCCCCATCCCTGCAGCAGGGAGAACCAACAGGGCCATTCAGCATGATGCACTTGGGACCCCCCTCCCAAATGCTTACTCCAGCACAGCAGGAGACCACCATGTAACAATAAGACAAGACAACAAGCGGAAATAACTCACTGTTACATCCTGCTGCCGCCTAATCGTTAGCCCCACAAGCTGGCGAGGTGCTCAGACACGCAAAGCCTGTAGTGACCAAGATTGTCAGCCAGCCACAGCTCCCCAGTAAAACCCAACCCAGTTCCTCTTTTGGCCTGAGAGAGGGAAGGAAGGAGGGAAGGAAGACAGCAAATCTGCATTTCAGATGCTTGCTGAAAGGAACACTTTATATAAACACAGACATATAACAGAGTATTTTGCTATATACTTTGCTAGATACTGCAAGTGCATCTGTATGTGTGCGTATGCCATACAGGCACCTACATGGGAAAGGTTTTTATTACCTGTGCTAATGTTAGTGCCTTACATCACTCAACCGATGAGCCCTGCCGGAGCCACACTGCAGGGTGGGCCCAGCCATGCTGTTCCTTTGCCATCAGCTTCACGGGGAGGTGGCCCAGGTCCCCAGTTTCCTGGGGATCTCTAACTCTTTCACTGAAAGAAACGCTGTCATTTCCAGCACTGCAGGAATGTTTCTAAAGAAAGCAATGCCTCAGCTTTCCATTTAAAATGAAGAATTACCTTGTAGGAATGCTGCATGTAGCATTTGCTAAGAGAGGCAGAAAGCAAGAGCATGCATCTTGGAGCTATCCTCTGGGCAGCGTTTCTTTAAAACAGTCAGGCCAGATCTTGGTCTCATTTACACAGGCGGATATCTGGAGAGGCTTCAGTGAAGTTACCCTGGATTTCCACAGCTGATGTGTCAGAAATTGCAATCCGACACAGCCCTGGGGAAGAATCCATTAGTTTTATTGTGGCCTCCCCACCCCCCCAAAAAAAAAAAAATGTTTGCTCACTTTTTCCTCGCACAGGCAAAAGCACCTCTCAGGAAGACAGCATGAGAGAATGCTGTGCCACCAAAGCAATGGCAGCAGGTTTAGCTTGATTTTTCTGAAGAAGGGAAGCAGATGCAGTAGCACACTGTGTGGGCAGGGACAGGCAAGGCCACGCATGTGGTTACCCCCTAATAACCTTTGAGGCTGTTTGCTCATTTCAGACCAAGCTGATGACAAGCTGGGCAGAGTTTTCACAGCTACTTCGTTTCTAAACATTTCCTGAAGATGAGCAGTTGGGGAGGGAAGAGAGGTTATACTAATGAGGAACAGCTCAACCCTATATCAGGCTTCAGAGAATACACACAGACCTGCCACCTCAAGGCCCAGCTCTGTAGGAAAAAAAAGGCTGCTGTGGCAGCAGGAATAAATCAGATTGAAAGCAGAGCTGGGGGCTCTGAGAGCCTGGGGCCGGGGGGAACTCCTGGGAGCATCTCTTCCTTCTTCCCTGCAGGAAAGGGCGGCGCAGAGCAGCCGGAGCATCCGGGGAATCCGCAGCTGCACCTGCATCCGTCACCGGCCAGACACAGAGAGCTTCAGTGCTCCATCTTCCCTCTGCTTCCTCCCTCTTGTCTTCCCCATCTCTCCCCTGAATAGGCAGTTTCAGGAGGAGCACAGTGCCCGGATTCTCTCAGGTTTTACAGTGCATCTGGCACTCCGTGAATTATCCTGGCGGGCCCCGCTCCAGCAGCCTGCCTACCTCCTCCCCACTGCCCGGCGCATCGCCAGCCTGGCCAGGGATGCGGCAACACGCACATCCTCAGCCCAAGGAAGCGAGTGAGCCTCCTCCCTCCGGCCGCTGGCCCTCGGCCCCGGGCTGGCCCCACAGCTGACTCACACCATCTGCCCTGGCGCTGCCCGAAAACCTGCCACACAGGGCTCCTCTTCCGTGCACCCACTCCCCTCGGCACCACGAGCTCAGCCAAAGGGAGCCAAACGCACCACAGCCGAGTCCCAAAGGACCTCTGCACTGGTGGTCCCCCACGATCCTGCCTGGGAAGTGTCCCCCAGGCATGTCCCCTCTAGAGCAGCCCAGCGGTGACAGCCCAAACGAGCCCCCCCACCCCACCCCACAGGCACTCCTCCATCCAGCTACGACAGGGCCGAGCTGGCCGAAGGAGGAACCACGAACACTCTTGCCACACTTCCAGAGGAAGGCGTGACGTGTGCTCTGGCTTAACTGGTTATTAATAAACTTCTTTGTTAACAAGCCAGCCCTAAGGAGGAACCAAAATTCAACTGCTTCTCTGGTGGAGAGCTCAGCCACCCCTCGGCAAAGCCATCATTCGCAATTTCTCCCTACATCGTTTTTGTTCTCAGAACTCACAGACCTCCCCGGTGAGTCACAGCGGTGACAGCATGGTCCCCTCACCTACGCACACATCGCAAGGCTTCTTGGTTGTTTTTTTTCTTTTTAAATCCTAGAAAAATAACAGATGCCGTTGTTGAGGGAGAGCTTCTCAGAATCTGTTCAAGCACCAGGCTGTGTCTAGCTATGACCAAACTCAATGATTCCCCTAAAATAAGCCCTTTGGGAGCCACAGGGCTCCCTGGCCCATGGGCAGTTACTCCTGCCACCCCATCCTGCCTGCTCAGGGTGATGAGCCTTCCTCCGTGGCAAACACTGACAGCAAACAGCCTCCACACCCAAACCCATGCCTCCCTGCCAAATTTCTTTGGACCTTCCAGTTAAAGGGACCCTTCCGATTTCCCTCCTGTACAAGCCAAGCAGTGGCGTGACCCTCTCCACCTCTGTGCTGTGCTTACAGCATGGTGGGTTTCCAGCCCTGACTGTCAGGGGGTGGCTTCTGCAGACCCACAAGAGATGGCAGAGAAATCCCCACTCCCACACATGCTGCAGCACTGGTCTACTCAGATAACGTTGGTATGAGGACCTCGCCTTCCCCGTAACCCACATAGGCAGCCCAACACCAAGGAGGACGATTGGAGGCCGGATGCCACAGCAGTTTCTTACCCCAGAAGCCTCCATCAGACATTTCCAGAGCAGCACTCAGCAGGTTCAGCAGAAAACGTTGCTCACACACCTTAAAGCAAAGCCTGGACTGACTTGGTTGAGAGCATCCAGCAGGTCTCAGAGTTACCCTGAGATATGTCAGTAAGCACAGTAAGATCCCAGGGAAGAGCCCAAGGACCAGCATACCACAGCCATGGAGGACACTACAAGATCTGCTTCCAGCCAGGCACCAAGTGCTTGGTCCAGGTAGAGCTGCACGGCTCAGTCCTCTCCAGGTCACACACAGGGAAGCCACAGCCAGCTGGAGGGAGGACGTCCTACAGACAGAGGGACAGTCCACCTCCTGATGTTGGGGTGTCCCAGGCTGCCAAGGGGAACCATCCCAGGGAACAGCAGGATCTCAGGAGCATCACCAAGCCACAGCAGAGAACACCCCATCCTCAACAGTCCAAGCCTAGTTAGTGGGCTCTGTTTCCTTTTATAGGGCCCAGGGAGCTGAACAGCCTTCAGCTGCTGCTGTCCCTGATGATTTACTCATTAACAGTTAACATCTCTGTAAATGAGCCTCGTCTTTGTCTCCATCACAGTGGTGTCCCTGAAGAAAAGAACGGCGGCACCTGTCCTCAGAGCCAGGCACCGGCACTGCTCGCATCCGTCAGCCCAGAACTGAGTCTTGGGAGCCCCATGGGAATTGTTCAGTGTCAGTGCCCCCAAGACTGCTGCTTGTGTGTCTGGGCTCTCCCTCCTCACCAAAACAGTATTTGGCCCTTTCGCAGCAGGCTGGTCCCAGCCGCCATCCAAGGCTTGCACACCCCTTGAGGAGGCTGTTTGGCGTGACTTGCGTCCTCAGTGACCCTTTCCTGCAGGTTTGGGTTTGAATTCCACACCTGAGACATCAAGATTTCCAGTCCTTTTCCAGATCCATCATCAAGGATTGGCTCAAGTGCCAAAAGTGAGATCCTACCACCAGCCCTCCATCCTTGGGCTTCCCCCACTGGAGCTGGGGAGCGTGGTCCCACTTCCCAACCACCAACACCACAGGCAGGCGGGATCCGCTCTGATGTACTCGCCCAGAAACCCTAATACCAGCCCCAACCACCCATGTTGACCCCAAGGAGATGCAGCTCCATGGCTGGAGGCCACCAGTGCCTCAAGGAGCCTCTCGCGGCCGCATTGGACTGAGCATGGCCCGCTGGCTCCGGGTCTGCCGGCTGCCCCTCCTGTAATGTTTTCTTATGGGTCCTGCGGGATGATGAGAGGTTCAAAGGGGTCTGGTCCTCCCAGCGCTGGCCATGCTCTGTACTCAGGTACACCAGGGTGTAAATGGTGACACAAGCTCCTCAGTGTGGGCTGGGCTTTCTAGAGAAGTAGGGTTACACACAAGGACAAGTCTGATGCTCAGGAGTTACTGATGTGGCCTCTGCTCCAGGGGGAAAGTGCTGACTCTGAAATCCTGTTTACGGGCACTGACGTGGTGTTTTCTAGCCCAGGGCGTTGCTTTCTCCCCATGTGGGGCCTCAGCGAGGCACCCGCTTCCTCGAGAGAGAGAGAGGATCCCCATCACATCCCGTGCCCCGGGCATGGGTCGATACTGGTCCCCAGGCACACAGGCAGCTACGGGTGACATGACACCTCTGCACGGTGCACGCATCAGCGGTGCTGGCTGCTGACCCGTGTGCCTGGCTTTACCCACATGCAGCATCCCAGGCGTGAGCTTAAAGCCGGGCTGAATCCCTGCTGCTGCCCCCGGGGCCAGCCCCGCTGCCCCCCGGGGCCGGCCCTGCTGCCGGGGTGCACTGTCCCGTCACCTTGCTCTCTGCGCCCCAGCACTGCTGGCGTCCCGGGGGAGTAGCCGGTTCCCAACGAGCAGCCCAGGGCCAGCATTCCCGCTCTGTCCCCACTCGCTGTGCTGGTGCAGGGCATTTATTCTGGTCTCCAGGGGCTTGCTGGGGGGCAGCTGGTGGCCAGTGTGATGGATCACCCATTTACCTCTCTTCTGCACCTGATTTTCCCTCCCTTTTCCTCCCCATCACCTCATCTTTCCAGCTCCATCCCCAGCCAAACGCAGACCTGGCAGCGCTGAGTCGGCAGTGCCAGGGCTGCCTTCCTGGTGAGGCAAGAGATGTTGCCCCACACCTGGTGCACAGGCTGTGTGCGTAGGTATGAGGAGAGCATGGCGGCCGCCGCGGCCAGCCTGCGGTACAGCTTTGCACAGCCGCTCGGCTCAGCCGGCAGCTCTTTGCTGCTGGCGATAAGCAGAGCCAGAGGGGAACAGGCTGCGGGTTTTCTTCCCAGGAAAACTGTCCCTGGTGTCACACCAGCCCTCTTTCTCCGCGGCTCACTCGGGGCGGTGTTGTGCTGCGGGTTTCCTTCCGCGGCGGTGCAAGGGGAAGCACGGTGCGCGTTGGGCTGTGCTGCGTTGCCGACCTCCGGGCGCAGCACTGCGTGAAGGGGCAGGACCCGTCCCTCTGCCCGCTCGCTGCCAGAAGCAAAGCCCCTGTACACACTGGGGCCTGTGGTGTAGGCCAGCTCGCGTAGTTTGGCCCTGCCGCCATCCAGGCCCGATTTACAGCCCCACCACAGGAGGCAAAGCCAGGCTTGAGACACCCCCTCCTCTCCCGTCCTCCCCAAACAGCACCGTGGGCCACGGAACAGCAAGGAGCCGCAGAGGGCACTGGCCGGAGAGAAGCTGGAGAGCCCAGGATCACCTCCTTAACAAAGCTCCCCGGGCCCACAGCGGAAGGGGAAGAGGCTCCCCTCCCTCCTCTTCCTCCCTCCCGCCTGCGGATTTTGCAGCCAGGTAAACACAGGATGTTGATGACATGGGCTTGGCAGATTGGGCAACCCGGGAGGCGGCAGGAGCTCCAGGCAGCTCCCAGCATCCGAAACGCAGCCCAGGGGCAGCCGTGCGGAGGGGAAGGGCGATGCTAGAGCCGGCTGCACCCTCCTCTGATTGTCCCCAGGGTCACAAAACTCCCCTGTGTGGAGGGGAGGGGCAGCGTGGGTTGGTGGTCAAGCCCGGGGCAGGGTGGGCTCCCTGGGTGGGCTTCCTCCCACCCACTGCTGTGCCCCCTCGGGTGAGCCACTGCACCTCCTCGGCCCTTGGGATCTCCTTGCAAGCTGGGCTGATGCTCACAGGCTTTGACACCTGATCAACAGCAACCATGGGGCGCTTCCTGGGTCCCTCTGAACACTGGGGACATGCAGGGCGGAGGGATGGGGGTACAGTCCCCCCAGGATCCCACCCTGCCGGGCATCGGCTCAGCACCCACTGCTCATGGCTGGCACTGCAGAGACGGGCTCCTCCTTGCTCCGGTACAGTGCGTGCTGAACAAAATATGGCTACTTGACAAGGCACAAGAGGGAAGATGGGGGGGAAACAAACCAAACAACTCGTTTTAATGTTTCTTGGGTGTCTCAGGCCTGCAGTTAGCCATTGGCTCCCGGACTGTGCCTTGCAGGGCTCCGCAGCACAGCCTGGCTCCTTCTGGGGGCTCTGGTGAGCGTGGGATGGGGCAGATTTGGGGCTGCTCATGAGCAGGCCGAAGGGTTTTCCCAGGGAATGAAGCAGCTGGAGGCCAGGAGGTGATGGGCACCTCCAGTTTTGCAGTACGGGGATGCCTGTGGCCCCTTTGAGGTGTTCCCTGGACGCAGCATGATGCCGCTTGGGTACAAAGCACCACGCTGGGCTCTGCTCCCCTCCTGGGATCGGGGCACCCCATCCCACGCCGTGGCAGTGAGCCGGGATGGGGCACCCAGAAACCAGCTGAACAGAGGAGTGCTTGGCTCCCAATTCAGAACCGGGGCTGCAGACTGCTCCGGTGCCCAGCCCAGCCCAGCTCAGTGCTCGGGTGTGGGTGCTGCTGTCACCCCCGCAGTGACCCCGTGTGTGCAGCCAGGGACAGTGAGCCATGAGCGGGCCACGAATGAGCCACCAGCGAGCAGAAGGGACCCAGCCCCTGGGCAGGGACCGTGGCCGGAGCAGCAGAAAGGAGCCAGGGAAGGGAAGGGAGGACGAGGTGCGGGATGTGGCGCAGGACGTGGCTGGAGAAGGATGCCAAAGGGACTGCTGGCTTCGTCAGAGCGTGACTGGAGGGGCATGTGGCACTGTCCCCAGTGTCCCCCTGGATACTGCTGCCATCTGCTGGCAGGACCCAATCCTGCTCCGGTCCTGAGTCCGGCCACTGCGTCAAGGCCTCTGGGGACCCGGTTCCCAGGCACACAGGGCAGTGTGGCACCATACATGGCTCTGGGCTGGACACCCCAAGGTGCTCCTCAAGCCTCCCTGCTGCGAGCCCGAGGAAGCCGGGCCCCAAAACTGCTCACGGTATCCATCCGAGGCATGGCAGGTTGTCACCCCACGCTAACCTGCTCCCTGGGCTGCAGACTTCTCCCACACCGACCCCCTCCCAATGCTCACATACCTCCGTGCCCGGCTTACCCCCCACCACTGCCTTAAAATATGCGTAGGCATATCATATGCCCTTTGCAAGCAGGCCCCCGGCACGTGGGCTGAGCATCATCCAATTTGTGCGGGTGGACGCAGGGACAGGATCAGGCCCTTGGCTGGCAGCGGCTCTGCTACGGCTGGTTTCTCCAGGGAGCGTCCAGCTCCGCTTCTCTCCAGGGCTGCCGAGTGGCAAAGGAAGCCTGCCCCGAGACAGCCGTCTTCGCGCTGCAGTCCTGTCCCCTGGGTCTCGCCAGGCTGCGGAGATTCACCGAGTCCTGTCCTCCTCATGACAGGCGTGCACATACCAAGCCTCTTCCCACGGCCCCCCCCTGCCCTCCCCGGCCTTCCCAGCATCTCTGCTTCCCCTGGGACCAGCGAGTCCCGGGGACGTGCTGGGGATAACCGTTGGGGACCGGGGCCTCACCGGGTGCAAGGCTACCCAGGGCCACCCTGCACATCCCTCTCCACTTCCCATGGGCACCGAGACCCTGAAAATGGCTTCAGGGGGGTGTTACATGGCATTTGCAGATGCACTTGGGAAGCGACATTAAGGTTTGGAGGAGGTGAATCGCAGAGCCAGTGTCCCCACAGAGATGCTGCAAACACCGCGTCTCATCCCTCCCCGGGGCAGATGGCAGCGATGTCCTGCTCCTCGCTGGAAAATGCCCAAGTCCATGGGCAGGGATTGAGTCGCAGCTGACCCCACTTTAATTCCTCGCAGCAAAGCAAAGCCAGCGCCCGGCACATTTTCTGTGCACTTCGTGCCCTGGCCCACGCACATGACAGAAAGGCTGCACCGCATCAGAGACCTTCCCGTTGGGAACGATGCCCTGCGTGCGAGCCCTACGGACTCAGTGCCAGCCGCCCACGAGTCGCAGGAAGTTGTTTTAGTCTGGAAGGGATTTTTTTTTTTTCCTTAGCCCTGTAAAAGCAAGCTGGAAAATATCAACCCCCGAAGGGCCACAACACAGAAAGCCAGTAACAACTGTGCTGAAACCTCACTGTTCAGAGCTGGGACCTGGCACTTGGTTTTCGGTCTGATTTCCAAAGAAACCAGGTGTATGCCTCCATCCTGCCTCCCTGTACCTCTGCCTATCCCACCCTCCGTGATTTTTTTTTTTTTGCTGAAGCAACCCTTCCCACCAAGCCACCTTTCAAAGGCTGTGCCAGCAGCTCAGTCCTTACAAGACATCAGAGACACCCCCATCAGCACTACCGACCATGCCTGCAGGCACGCTTCGCCCACGTCCTCAACCCATGTGTCCGGCCCATCGCCATCCCCTTTCTTTCCAAAATCCCACGCCGCCTCACACCGCTGCCCACGGCCCACTGCAGACGTGATGCCGAATCGTGCCACCAGCCGACATGCCCGGGGTCCTTTTGCGGATGGGGCCCCTGGCATCCGGGCGGGCCGGCACCGCTCCCCCCGCCTCCCAGCACATCTGGGCAGCTGTGCCCGCCAGCAGCGTCCCGCGTGGTGCTCACCGTTTCGCCTCGGCAGCACGCTGACATCAGCGTGGCTTCCTGCCTGCCGGCACCGCCGCGCCGTGCGCTCGCCCCGTACCCCCACAGCCCCACGCCGTGGGGCGGCGAGCCCCAGGCAGCCTTGCGTCCCTGGCACAGCGAGACCCCGGGACCCCTCGCCACCGCCCGGTGACAGCCAGCGCCATGGAGTCGGTGGCTCTGTACAGCTTCCAGGCGACGGAGAAGGATGAGCTGCCCTTTCAGAAAGGGGATACCCTGAAGGTACGGAGAGCAGGGAGGTCACCTGCCATGGGGGGGTTGGATGCTGCTGCTTTGGGGGACAGAGTGGGCACACGGCATGGGGCGACACCGGTGCTTTCATTGCGCCTGGCCTTGTTGCCTCTTTGGGGCTTTCTGTGGGGTTTAAGGAGCCATCCTTGAGGTTTCTGGGGTGCGGAGCAGCATCCCCAGCAGCGGTGGGTGCCACTTGTCTGTGCCACCAGCCACATCTTCAAAGAGGTCCCAGCTAGGATGAGGCACGTGGCCTCCCTGGCCATCGGTGCCACCAGCTGTGCTCTGCAGCAGCCCTCCAGGGCTGGAACACCTTTTCCCTGCCCTACCGAGTCACTGGGGGCCGCAGGGACCCGGCAGCAGGGAGCACGTGCCCAAATCCCCACCCAGGCACTGGCGTCGGGACAGGTTCTCGGATGCCACCTTGGCATCCCAAAAAGCTTCAGGGGGGCTCAAAACCTCCCCAGGGGACTGCGCCCCTGCAGTGGGAGTGAGGGCACCCGCACCCTGCCACGCTGCCTGGCCACTCGCCCGTCTCTGCAGGGCTGATGCTGACATGCTGGCAGTTCCTCCCAGACCCCCGGCACCCAGCAGCCCCCCACGGGTGCAGCCAGCCCTGGGGAGGGCAAGGGCATGGACTGGCTGTAACCCTGAGCCCCAAACCTGCCATGCCTGTCCCTGCCTCCCCGGCGTGTTTTCCCCGCGGCCCCGGCACCGTGCCCCAGGGTTTCGGATCCTGTTTGCACAGCTGTGCCGGCCCCCAGGCCCCTGCGTGGGAGGCTGGAAAATGGTGTCGCGCGGAAGCGGGTGTCAGCACCCCTGCTCGCACCGGGGTGCTTCCTCCCACGGAGCAGCCGGCTGCCACCGCCCTGGGGGGACGTGGGGGCCTGGCTGCCACCCCGGCTCCTCCAGGGACAGATTTTACCCTCTTCCCTGGCCGGGGTTTTGGGGCAATACCGGGCACCCCCCAGCTGCCGGCACCCGTGGTGAGCCAGACTGACCGACCGTAAGCCAAGGAGGGCTGAGGGAAGCAGCCAGCTCTGTACAGGTGCCCCCAAACACCCCCGAACCATGTCGCCTTTGTCAGAGCCCCCTTTTCCCCAGGTTTCAGTGGGGGACGTGGGATCTGGGGCAGCAGCGGGGGTCCCACTCAGCCCCTCTCCCAGGGGGACGACAGCCAGGCCGACGCCTCCCTGCTCCTCTCCCGCCTTAGATCCTCAACATGGAAGATGACCAGAACTGGTACAAGGCTGAGCTGTACGGCTGCGAGGGCTTCGTCCCCAAAAACTACATCAAGGTCAAGCCACACCCGTAAGTACCGTCCCACTGTGTGGGGAAGGGGGGGCTTGAAGCTCCAGTCTGGTAGCACCCCCCAGCAGCAGGACACCCTCTCCCGTCACCCAGGCAGCAATCCCAACAGTGCATCCCGATGCCCAAAGGTCTGCCCGTGAGCCAGGGTAGTCCCACCTGTGGGGAAACTGAGTCACAGAGCGATGGGGCAGTGATGGGGTCTGCTTGCTGGGTCAGTCTGCCATTGCCACCACAGCCAGAGGGGACAGGAGGCAGCAGCATGCCCGCGTACCCCCGACACACCGAAATTCAACCCTCACACCGGGCTGCCCGCTAAATAAACGATAATTGGGGAACAACAAAGTGTTATGGGATTATGACTGCATTAGACACAATCCTATTACTGTGTTATTAAAGCCCAGCATAATCCATCCCTGTTTTAACCTGCGTTTTATGTATCATTATCCCCTGGTAAAGCACATTTAAATGCCATAGCAAAACCTGCTCGGGGCTGTGGCTGGGGAGCAGGAACGCGTGGGCTCGGGGCAGCCCAGGGCAGATCCCGTTGCCTCTCCGGCTTCAGCGAACAAGCCAGGACGGGCGAGACGCAGCCTCTTCTGTGCAGCACCCGGAGGGCTGGCACTGGGAGATGCTCTGTGCTAAAGTCCATGGCTGATCACGCACGAGGCAATTTTAACGGGTAGCAGAGGGTCTCCGTGGCCCGGGACTCCCAAATACACCGGTGCAGCCTTGGCAGGGATGGGAGCTGGGGACTCTGCTCCTCCACCTCGTCTTGGCAGCTACCGGCAAGGCAGGCAGGAGGGGTTTTATCCTGGCACGGAGAGTTTTCTGGTCTGCAAAACCCCCGCCCCGTAGCACCTAGCAGGGCTGTTCCCGTGGGGGGCCATGGGACACGACGGGGAGTGGGGGAACAGGCTGCAAAGCAGGGGACAAGGCACGTGATGCAGCAAGGCGGGTGACAGGATGCGGTCGCGGCTGTCGGCCATGCTGCTCTAACCCTGCAGGGTCGAGGCAGCGTATGGGGACACGTCTGCACCCACAGCACCCTGCAGCCCCCCCCCCCCGCGAAACCGCTGTGATAAATCGGGGTGGGGGTGGGGGGAAGGGAAGGGAGAAACCGCTGCAGGGGGGCCCCAGCCCTGTGGGGAGCCCAATGGGGACCCTGTTCCTGCCGGCACTGGTTCTCTCGGTGCCTCCATCCTGCGGGGTGTCCCCGGGTGTCGAGGGTGTCCGTGCGACTCAGCCCGGTGCCCCTCGCAGCTGGTACGCGGGCAGGATCTCCCGGCACCTGGCAGAGGAGCAGCTCCTCAAGCGCAAGCACCTGGGAGCCTTCCTGATCCGTGACAGCGAGAGTGCCCCGGGGGAGTTCTCCATCTCCGTCAAGTAAGTGGCCGTGGGACGCGGACGGACATGCGGCAGGATGGGCAGGGGTCCCCCGCAGCCCCCGCTTTGGGGACCGAGGGCATCGGGCCGCCCTCCTGGCCGCTCCCTGCCGCGGTCCTGGGGAAGGGCTGAGCACCCTGCCCTGCCCAGGACGCCTCAAAGGGGCCGGGGACTGCGGAGCTGTAGCATCCAGGCGCAGCCTCGCCCAAGGCCTTCCTCTCCCTCCTCCCCTCTGCAGCCTCGAGCTCCACCGCCGTCCCTGCCGCTCCCTGCTCCCTGCCTGCACCGCTGGGCTGCACCGCTGCCTCGCCCGGGGTCCCTCGCTGGGGTGCCCCTAAATACAGCCATGTGGGTAACGATGGGGCTGGGGCCAAACTGCAAGCGCAGCCCAGGGGACGTGGCCTGGAGGAGCAAGTTGCCCAGAGCATCCCTGGGGACAAAGGGACGCAGCATCCCAGTGCCGCCAGCCGGTGGTTTTGGCATGGGCAGCCGGGGGCCGTACGAAGGCAGCCCGCCGAAGGGCAGAGCCTGCCCCCAGGCCTTTCGCCCCATCGCTGCCCCTTTCCTGCCGGGGCCGGGGTAGCAGGAGCCAGCCCCAGGCCAGCCAGGCACTTTCTCACACTGCTAACCTCTAATTAAGCTTTTAAGGAGGTTCTTGCCCATAATGAAAGGGAGCCGTGTTCTACCATGCGTCACCAGCACGGCCGGGTCCCTGCCCCTGCCCGGGGGCCTGGCAGCGGTGGGTCCCCGCAGCGGCCCCATGCCAGCCCTACCGCGTGGGCACCCCAACCTGCCACCCCCAGGTACACGCCGAGGGGGTGCCAGCATTGCGGGGCTGGTGAAGGAAACCTCGGCCTGCCCCATCCTCCTGTGGCTTGGGGGTCCCCAGGGGTGCAGGAAATTTGGGAGCCTGAGCCCAGCCTTTGCAGTCTCCTCCCAGTAGGTGCTGAGCTAGGACCTGCAGCTCTCACCGCACTTTCCTCAGATGTGGCCCCTGTTTGCTCACGGGACAAAGCCACCCGCCCTACACGTGGCCAGCATGCTGCCAGCCCTGAGCCCACGGGCATCCCGCTGTGCTGGGGCCGGGCACCGAGCTTCAGCTGCGTGTGAGACGAGCTGTGGCAGGTCTCAGCTGCTGGTCCATGTTGCTGGCATGCTGGGGACCCTCTCCCGCTGCCTCACCAGCTGGGCCAGGAGTGACACCAGTGCCACCGTCACCCCAAGCCGTGGCAGGATGGGTGTAGTGGGACCCGTGGGCACAGCTGCACCCTACACAGCCTGACCAGCAGCTCCTGGGCTTTGCCGGCGATGCCTGAAGGGGGTCTGGGTGCTGCCAGCATCCCAAGGCCGGGGTAACATCCCATCCTCTTTCCGCAGCTACGGGCAGCACGTCCAGCACTTCAAGGTGCTCAGGGAGAGGAATGGCAAATATTTCCTCTGGGAGGAAAAGTTCAACTCCCTCAACGAGCTGGTGGATTTCTACAGGACGACCACCATTGCCAAAAAGCAGCAGATCTTCCTCCGGGATGAGGACCACACCCAGGAGGTACCCTCAGGGGATGGGGCCATGGGGACACGCAGAGCTGGGGTGTGAGGTGATGGCACGGCCAGCTGTGGGGCCGGGCTGGGAGTCCATCTCTGATCCCCTTTGGGATTGCCCTATTGCTCCCCTGGTACCAGGGCTGCCACCACCCTGCCATGGTCTATGGGGAAACTGAGGCACGGGACAGGCCTATGGGTCAGCAGCAGCACCGTGGTCTCGCTTTGCCCCGGACTGTGCTCGCAGGGAGGCGTCACGGGGCCACAGTTCCCTGGGGACGTGGGTTTCCTTCTGCCTTAACTTTTCCTGCTCCTCCCTGCCAGCCACGGGACGCTGGCGATGGCTAAGAAACAGCAGAGAGGGACAAAACGGAGGAAAGCAAATGGCCCAGCTCTGAGTAGAGACCAGTTCCAGACCCCGCTGGGCGCAGGCCCCCCCAACGCCTTCAGGTGAAGCATCCTGGGGGTCCGGTCCCAAACGCCTGCGTGCGTCCCCTCGAGGCTCAGCTCCCCCCTGGCTGCAGCGTCCCCGCAGAGGGGGACAGGGCCATCCCGGGTGCCTGGCTAGCACTTGGCCCTGTGCTCAGGTTTGGCTCAGAGGCGGTGTCGAGCAGGAGACGATGCAACAGCCCAAGACAGGCAGCACTGTGGGCAAGCTGGCAGGGTGGAAAAAAGCCACCAGTGCAGCCCGACAGGGCAGGGCAGGGCAGGGCACAGCAGCTCGCCCCGGACCCACACCACTGTTCCTTGGACCAAGGGGCGGGTGGCAGGGCCCGATCAGCTCGGGACGGGGCGCAGCCAGCTTCAGGCGAGCTCCAGCAAAGCCGAGCCCTGGGGCAGCAGTTGTGGAGGTGGCGAAACTGGGCCCTGGGAGCTGGGCTGGGGGCAGCTCTGGCACCCAGAGGGACCCAGGAAGGACCCAGGAAGGAGAGGGGTGCCAGCTGCCTCTGAGGGGTAAGGGTGCCCTGGCCACTCAGCTCTCCTAGGCAGCAGGAACAGGGTGCCCTGTGCCCTGGGGTGCTCCCCTGCACCCTAGGCTCTCCCCTGCACCCCAGGGTGTTTCTCTGCACCCCAGGCTCTCCCCTGCTCCCCAGGCTCTGGCTGTACCCCAGGGTGTTTCCCTGCACGCCAGGCTCTCCCCTGCTCCCCAGGCTCTGCCATGCACCCAGGGCTGTCCCCAGCACTCCAGCTCTTCCCATGGCAAGATTTCCCTAGCTCCTGTGTCTTGCCCTCAAAGCGGGCACCCCAGGTACCCCTGCACCCTCTATGCTGTGGCCCCCCCAAGGTTCTCCCTGCCACGCAGTGGCACGGCATCCCCATCACGCTGGGGACTCGAGAAGCACAGCCCAGTGCAGAGGGGCTGGCAGACAGGGGCACCTCTCCCCCCTGCCAGCCCCTGCCCTCGACTTTCCCCCAGGTGAGGAGACCCAAATTCGTGCAAGCCCAGTTCGACTTCTCGGCCCACGATTGCTCCCAGCTGCCCTTCCTCCGCGGGGACATCATCGAGGTCCTGGACTGCCCGGACCCCAACTGGTGGCAGGGGAAGATCTACGGGCGCGTCGGCCTCTTCCCCCGCAACTACGTCCACCCCATCCGCAAGTGAGCTGCCGCCGGCGCTGCAGGCGAGCGGGGAGGACCACGGCCCCCGCCGCCCCCCGCTCACCAGAGCTGCTTTGTGCCTGCACACAGACTGCACGTCCCTTCGTCCCCACGGATGGTGCCCGTCCCCACGCCGGGCTGCCGATGCATGCGGTCCTGCTGCCGTGTGGGCTGTGCTGGAGGTAGAGGCCAGGCTGGCGGTGATCCCCATCCAGGGGCTGCTTGCATCCGGCACCCTAAAACATCAGCCACGGCTCTCCCTGCTCCCCCGACCCGGGAGACCTCCACCGCCCCCAGCCCAGGCATCGCAGCCTCCCCTCCCGGGGCGGGAGCACGGAGCATTGAACCAGGGCCATAAAAACTTTTCCAGAGCCATAGCCCGGCAGGGTGGCAGCAACAGAGAGGAAGAGCACGTGTGCCCCAAAGCTTCGCTCCTCTCCAGACCCTGTAAGCGAAGACCCGGCTCCAAGGGGGGCTGCAGGCAGCCAGGACACAGCCAGGCTCGGTAACTCTGCGGAGGGATGCCGGGGCTCAGGGCGCCGGGAAAGGCTTGTCCGGGGGAATTCAGTCCTGCGGGTGCTGTTTCATAGCTGCAAATTGTGGCTTTTTTTTTTAATATTATTTTTTATTTAGAGCTAATAAAATGTGTTTGGGTGACACCCTCGAGTGTGGCTGCTCCTTTTCCACCACCCCCACGGTGGTTCTGTGGCTGCATTTGCGTACCTGCTGCTTCGCTGTGGTTTTACTTTCCCTGCAGCCCCCATTCGCCCACCCTGATATCTCTCCCCAGACCCCTCCCAGGGACTCACTGCCCCCACAAATGCCCCCCACACCTCACAGCCCCTGGGGATGCACTCAGGGTCCTCGGTGCTGAGAAGGCCCAGCTCATTGCACAAGTCGATTTAAACATCCCATGTCCCAAACATGACGAATAAAAACTATCATCCCAAATCCCCATTTCTCCCTCCCTCCCAGCACCTTTCCCCCGGCCGCAGGCTGGCAGGCCACTAGGCAAAATAGGCATAGCAGAAAATATTGACACACATCAGGACAATGGCGTTGATGCCGCAGACGCGGGCCCAGAAGGGGGGCTCCGTGGCGTCCTTGGGGGCCGTGGCCAGGGGTCCCTCGGCCTTTGATGGCTGATGGCTGCCTGGGGTGGCTGAGCAGGAACCTGGTGCAGAATGACGGTGAATGTGGGGGACAGAGAGCCGTGGAGCCCAGGGAAACTGAGGCACGGGGCATCCATGCCGTCCTGCTGCCTGTTACAGGCAGGGAGCGGGGGGGGGGCATTGAAGTTGCCTCCCCTGCCAGACACCCCTGAGGACACACTCACCATCAGGGGGTCCCTGGGATGTGCCGTCCACAGAGGGCTGGGGGGGGTCCCGTGAGAGGGTCCACCAGGTGAGATCCTTTAGCTAGAAACCAGGGTGGGATTTGCTGAGAAAACACTCCCAGGCCAGACCCCCGCCATGGGGACCCCCCCCCACCCCCAGCCAAGCTCGGGGTGCACCTGGGTGACACCGATGTCTCCGGCCGAGGGGGTTGGGTGGGCGGACGCAGCCATGCGGGCCAGGGTGAGGGGTGCCGGGTGCGCTGCTCACCCGGGCGGGAGGCGGCGGGGGGGTCAGCAGGCTGCCCCCCACCACGACAGCAGCCGTGGCGGCACACAGCAGCACGGCAAAGTGCAGGTAGTGGATGTCAGCGAGCAGCCAGGGCCGCCGGTCGGGGACCCCGCAGCGGGGCACGGGGTGTGCCAGCTCCAGCCCCATCCTGGCCAGCCCCAGCACCAGCCCTGCCATCAGGCCCCAGAAAGCTCCCTGCAAAGGAAAGGTCCAGGGGGCGGACGTGGCCGGAGGGGGGACAGTCACCCCACGGCGGGGACAAACCCCGCAGCGAGCTGCTCCCTCCAGCCAGCCCTGGGAGAGCAGCCCCTGCGTGTTGGGAGAGCACCCCGCATCCCAGCCGGCCGAGCCCTGGCCCAAACCTGCACCCCCTCCGCAGGGCATGTCCCCTGCCAGCCCCACTGGCCATGCCACGCTTGGTGGCCATGCATGGCAGCACCTGCCCCCTCCTCCTCCTCCTTTTCGCACCAGCCACCCACCAGCTCCCTGGGGAAACACCAGCCGGGCTCGGTTCCTCTCCCCAGCCCCTCCAGCGTCGCCTCCCCCCAACCCCCCGAGCCCCGCTGGGTCCGTGGGAGCAGGGTGGGCAGGGAGGTGTTGGCACCACCCCGTGTCCCCAGGCCGTCCCCAGGGCTACCTCACGCATCTACCTGCTCGTTAGCTCGGGGCCAGAAGACGGCCAGGACGAAGACGGCGGTGACGGGAGGAGCCAGGTAGCTGGTGACAGCCTGGATGTAGATGTAGAGCTGGCCACCGCTGGAGCTCTGCAGGATGGGGATCCAGACCACGCTGAGGGCCACCAGCACCACCGTGACCACCCTGTGAGCGGCAGCCAGGCGGTGCAGGGTGATGTTCCTGTCCCACCCGCACCTCCTCGCACCCACACGGCATCACTGTGGCGGTGGGGGGGTCCCCGGGGTCAGGGGTTGGGACCAAGTGCTGGCAGAAAGAGCTGGCTGGGGGACGCAGGCAGGTCAGCGGGAGGATGCTCGCTGCCGGGTGACATCCCCAGGGCCGCGGAGGATGCTAATTATGCCACTGCCGGCTCCACCCCGGGCTGGGGAGCACTCCCCAGGTCCCTGCCCAGCCCTGGGGGCTGCTAAGTTGGAGCCCCACCATGGGAAAACGCTGGGCAATGGGCAATTTTGCTATGAAAAGCCCCCAGCTGCAGAGGCTGGGTGCTCTGGTCAGATTTGGGAGATGCTCTCAGCACCCCCACATCTGGCCGAAGCACCCAGCTGAGAGCCGAGGGTGCGGGCTGAGCTGCCCCGTGGTCAGCACCCCCCTGGCCAGGCTGCGACGGAGGGATGCATTTGTCCCCCAGCATCACCCTCTCCCCATCCTCGCCCAAAGCCCAGCCGCACCCCATGGCATCACCCTCCTCCAAAGCAAGAGGCGTTGGCCAGACCCCAGCTTTTTGGGCCCAGTCTGAGCAGGCAGGCTGGGCAGGACCCCTCCTGAAAGCCACTGTATTTATAGCTCAGCCCGGCTTGTTTACAGCTTTGCAGAATTACCTACATCTCCCATCTGCTCATCTTGAAAAGCAGAAGTAGGAAAAAGTAAAAGAAAAAAAAAGCAACGAAAGCATCTCTAGACGGAGCCCCCGCTGCCTGCCTGCTGCTTTGGAAAGAGGAAGCAGCCTGAGCATAAAATGCCCACCTTGACCCAAGGGGCAGGAGAAAAACCCCTGTGTTCGGTACGTCTTTAAGCCACAGAGGATGCTAAAAGGTCACGGGAAAAAGTGCAGGAATGTCTGAGCATGGTGGTGAGATGGGGGTGCCAGCTGGCTGTGCCCCCACCTCTGCATGCAGCCCGAGGTGGGAATCTGGGCAGGGATGGAGGGCAGAGCCTGGCACAGCCTGCCGCGGGGGTCTGGGGGGGGATTTGGGCAGGGTCGGGTGTTCTCGCCGCTGTGCCATCGCCTCGGCACAGAGCACACATCAGACACCAGCGGGGATTTCCAGCCGGGTGGCACGGCCGTGGCAGGAGCTCGAACCCCCAGGTCCAGGAACCCGGAGCTCTCTCCAGTCCCACGAGCAAATCCCTTCCCTCCCGGTGCTGGGCTGGATGGGGCATCCCCGCCCTGGTGGGCCCAGGGGGTGGTTGGGACCCCCCAGACAGCTACTCAAAAATAACCCCAAGCCGCCTGTCCCTGTGCTGGCAGTTAGGAAAACCTCAAACTGGCAGCTTAAACAGCTTTGTTTTTATCCTCTCCAAAACATTTATCGTTTGCTACGTTCCTGTGGGGCCGTGCAGTGGCGGTGATTTGCAGTGCCGTGCTTGCACAAACCACCCGGGATGGACAGCAGCAGCGACTCCAGCCCCGGGCGGGCAAAGCCCTTCGCAAACCCTCATTATCCATCCTCGGGAAAGCTCTCGGGCATTACTGCACCCCTTGTCACCGGCACTGAAGCCAGTGTCAGGGAGGGGCGAGGCAGGCCCTGACACAAGCACCCCAGCTCCCATAGGGGAGCCGTGAGGGTCCGCGGTTCCCCGGGATCGCTGCCCATCCCCTTCCCACCCTCGGGAGATGGAGGGTGCCAAGAAATGGCGGCTCCCGGAGCCACTGGACCAGCCGACCTTCCCCGCAGCCGCAGCGCAGCCCAGCCGAAGCCCTGACCCAGATTCCCTCCTTGTTATTGTCTGCCCTGCGCCGAGGACACTCCCCGTGCACCCCAGCACCCCGGCACCGCGCCGGGGCGTTCCCCAGCGCTGACTCTGCCGCCCCGAGCAGGGGACTGCGGGCGGGTTCCTGGGCTCCCTGCCGGCACCCGCTGTCCCCCCAGGAGCAGCCGGGGCACGTACGGGCAACGCTGCCCTTTGCCGCCTGGCGAAGGTCCCCCACGCACTTTGCTTGTGACCTCGGCGGGGAGCAGCTGCCAGCTCCCCCGGGGGGGAACAGGCTGGAGGCAGCGAGGGCACAGCCCTGCCCCTCCAAACACCCCGAAAGCCCCGTCTGCCTCTCCAGCACTTTCATACACAAAATAATCCGAGGGCTTGTTTTCCTTTCATAAGCCAGGCTGAGCGCAGGCACTTTGCAGGCTCCCGGGCACCAAAGGCAGATCAAAGAGGGCTGGACCGGCCCCGCCAGTCTCCCCGAAACCCCCGGTCTCCCCGAAACCCCCAGTCCCTACCTGCCCACCAGGAGCAGCTCTCGCTCGCCAGCCCCCGGCCTCAGCTTCCTCCAGATGTCCATGGTGAAGAGGGTGCTGCTGCTGTTGAATATGGAGGTCAGGGATGACATGAGCGCAGCCATCATCACGGCAATCATCAGACCCCGCAGCCCTGGGGAAGAGAGGGAACGTCAGGGAGCGGCTGAACCGGGGGCAATGGGATGGGTTGGGATGGGATAGCCCTGATGCTTTGCCCAGGGGTAAAGCCTCCCCCTCCGCAGGCATACGCTGGGATCTCCCCTCGGGCAAGGACGGGGTTTGGGGAGACCCAGCTGCACCCCAGGATGCTGGGACCCTGCGCTGCCCCAGGGTCACCCACATCCCCTGACCTCGCTTCCAGAGTCACCCTTGGAGGGGCTGCACTGGCTGTCCCATGCACAAACCCACCCAGACCTTCCACGGGGTCCCCCCCCAACATCCGAGCCGTGACGGGCTGCACGGGCAGCCCCGGGGTGCGGCACCCACCTACCGCTGGGCATCAGCTCGACCACCAGCTTGGGGTAGGCGATGTTGGAGCAGCCCACGGCGGCCCCGCACACGCGGGCACACTCCTCGGGGTCCACGCAGGCCACGGTGTCTGGGGGACAGAGGCAGGCGATGTGCTGGGACCCCTCACGGGGTGGGGACCAGCCCAGCACCCCCTCCCTCCCCTGGCACCCCCTTCCACCGGGGCAGATATTGGCCTTTCGCTATGGCCACGATGCCCAGACCTTGGCAGGGGTCAGGGTGGAGAAGCAGGGAGCACACCCTGTATGGAGATCCACCTCTGCCTCCCCCCAGCCTCCTTCCCCCCCATCAGCCTCAGGACAGGCAGGATCCGGCCCAGCAGCATCACCTCCCGCTGCCTCGCACCCAGCCCAGCTCCGGTCGGATCTACCCCCACTGAGCCCTCCCCACATTAAAGGCAGCGAGAGCCACCCCGAGGGAACCTCCAGAGCTGGGGTGGGTCCCGCCGGGACCGGGGCGATGGCCGGAGGCGGCAGAGCCCCCGGGGCAGGCGCTGCCCGTCCCTGCACACGGGGCCAGGCGGGTTCATGCACCGTTGCGGCAATTACCTCCGCCTGGGCAGCACCCAGCAGCTCTCCGGGACGCGGGTGGCAGCTCGCCAGGACTGTCAACGCCCAATTACTTCTATGTCTCAACGAGCGCTGAACCCTTTTCTTATTGTTACGCACATAAAACATTGAAATGGATGGAAATTAATGTCAGGCGTAAATATGGATGGGCTGCCCGGCTCTCCGGTTTGCATCCTCCCGCCGAGGAGCACGGGGAGTAGCATGGGTGATCCCCGCACACGATTAGGAGCATCGTCCCGGTCGATGACTCCCACCGAAGCGGGGTGCAGCCCTCGGCCCCCCAGCAGCAGCGGCTGGGGAAGGCAAACACCAGCTGGTAACGCCTCGGGGCTTTCAGTAAAGGAGCGTGGGGTGCGATGGGGTGCAACGTGGGCTGCAATGGGGGTGCGATGGGAGTGCCACACAGGGCGCAGGCAGCAGACCACGGGCAACGCTCAGCACATCCCAAGGACGCTAAAAAAGCTCAGCCTGGGCCGCCTTTCGCCAGCGTTAGAGTCAGCGCCAGGGCTCCGGTGACTCTGTCCTCCAGCAGCTGTGAGTAAAGCTGCCGTCACTGCTCTGTGCCTCAGTTTCCCCCTCTCTAAAACACCACGTTGTGCATGGCTCCATGCAAATGGCTGGCGGCTGGAAGATGCTCCAGAGGGCAAAGCAGCATCTGGGTGTTATAGGCCAGCCAAAACACCCACCCCAGGGCTCCGCTCTGCCACCGAACCCCTCGGTGAGACCCGGGAGCGTGCAGGAAGCGGGAGCCAAGCCCAGCGGGGCAGCCGGAGCCCCTGAGCCGGGACCAGAGCCCAGCGTTGCACCCCGCTGCCTCTCTTTGTCATTAGGCCCTCTGCTAGAGATGGGAAATTAATTAGGATCTTGTAATTAATGCTTCCATCTGCAGCCGGGAGGAGCCGGTTCCCGGTGCCGGCTGCGGGAGCGGGGCCATGTCTGCGCCCGGTGCTGCCTGTCCGGCTGGGTCAGCCTGGGGCGGCCGAGCAGGGACACCTGTGACAGCAGGGACCGACCTCCTTGGCCACCTTGGCGACCTCTCCCTGCAAACAGGCAGGGGATTACAAAAGAGCTGCTGGCTCTTTCCCTGCGCCGGGGCTGCACGTAATTTGGGTGCTGAATTCCCCTGGGGATGGGGGACCCAGGCATCTTCACCCCACAAAGGGGTCAGGCAATGCTCCAGGCGTGGGGATCTGTCATCCCAATCCGCCCCCCCCCCGCCGCCGCTGCAGCTGTAGGAGCCAGCACATCGCACGACGAATGCGATGCTGCATTTACGCCACTGTGTAATAAATCATAAGTGCACACACCCCAGTAAAGAGACCATAAATCTCCTTGCACAATAAAAACAGAGCCGGGGCAGCTGGCGGCGGCTGAGGTGGGTACAACCGCAGCACGCTCCAGCCACGCCATGCACACCCACGCTTGATGCACCGGCCCTGATCCCGGGCATCTCCCAAGCTACCGGGGCTGGGCCACCCAAGGGGGGACAACGACTACGGACGAGGTCCCAGAGCTCCCCCATGGGTGCTGGCTGGGTGCTCGGCTCTGTCACGTTTGCTGTCCCAGGTGCAACTCCATCAGCAAAGGGGCCACCACCGCTTGCCCAGCAGGGCTGGGATTTCACCTAAAATACCCAGTTTTGCCTCCAGCACCCTCAGTCTCCGCTGCACCCCTCACTGCCCAGGCCACAGCGTGAAGGTGACGTCCCACCACTGGGAAATCCCCGCGAGGTTGGCGCAGCCTTTCCATAAAGTCATCGGCTCCATCTGAAACACCTCCTGAGCCGATATTCAGCGGGAGCCGAATGCTTTGCTCCTCCCCGTGTTCTGATCCCAAAACACGGCCGTCACATCCCCGCATCCTGGTGTCCCCTGGCCCCGCTGCCACCTCCTGCACACGACAGACCAGGGCTGGGCACAACCTGGCACACGATTTCACATTGGGGGACGGGCAGGAGGGTTGATTTTGCCAGCCTTTATCATGCACTCGCATAAACCCTTTTATTCCAATGCAAGGGGAGGAAAGCCACTGGTTCCCCTAAGCAGCCCATTGCTGTAGCTTAAAGCCGAGCGGGTGTCAGCTCAGCCTGCCACAGCCCAGCTTTGAGAAAGCCCCGCTGGCGTTTCTCCCCTTTCTGCCTGTTTCTGACTCGTCTTTCCTTCCAAATCCTCCCCGGGTTCGGCGCTTTGCCACGCCATGAGCCCCGGCCGGGGCCGGGGCAGCCGGGACACTGCATGGCCACCGTATTTGCAGAGAGGAGCACTTTGATGGCCGAGCACCCGGGCAGACAGGCGGCTTTGCCTCGGGAGCCTGACTCAAGCGGGGCTCTCATTTACACGGCTGCAAATCCAGATGAGCTGCACCAACATGAGGGAGCGAGACGCAGCCCCTGGCACTTTCCTTTTTTGCATCGGTGCAAGAATCTGACCCCGATTCTTGAAATTCATCTTTATCTGAGTTTCCAAGCAAAAAGCTCCACATTCTGGCTTGTGAGCACCAACTGATGAATCCAGGGTGGGTTTTCTGCCCATCTGCCATAGCAAGGTCTGCGCCGTGACCATATCCATGCTGCAAACCTTGTGCCAAAGCAAAGGAGGGTTTAGAATAGAATAGAATAGAATAGAATAGAATAGAATAGAATAGAATAGAATAGAATAGAATAGAATAGAAAGAAGAGAAGAGAACAGAATATTTCAGTTTGAAGGGACCCACAGTGATCATCTAGTCCAACTGCCTGACCACTTCAGGGCTGACCAGAAGTTAAAGCATGTTATTAAGGGCATTTCCAAATGCCTCTTCAACACCGACAGGCTTGGGGCATCGAGCAGCTCTCTAGGAAGCCTGTTCTGGTGTTTGACCACCCTCGCGGTAAAGAAACGCTTCCTAACGTCAAGTCTAAACCTCCCCTGGTGCAGCTTTGAACTGTGATGGCAGCTCCGACCCGGTGCTGCGCCCCGGGACCCACCCGGGCTCCGAGCTCCCGCAAGAGCACGGGGGGTCCTCGCACTCAGCACAGGAGGGGTTAACCATGAGGCAGAGCTGCTTTCCTGGAAAATACTGACTCACCAGCTGGCACTCTGGGAGAGGGGGAGATTTCAGGGGAGAACCGCTTTTTGGGTTTTAAGACAAACACCCAAACCCCTCCCCAGCCGCCCACCGACCTCCTGCACCCACGCGGTCCCGGGGCACTCGCGGGCCAGGACGGAGGTGTGAGGACGGCGTCAGCCGAAAGAGTTAATGTGCGGGCAGGGCCGGGAATGCGTGAAGGCAGCATGTGACTGCAGGTGGGGCAGGGCGGAGTGATGAATCACTCTTTTGCTTTTCCTCTTTTCACTTCTTGCTGTTACCTGTCTGGCCCCAGCACTGCGCGCTGGCAGGAGCCCGAAATAATCGACCTGCCAGCCAGGGCGATGCACAAGAGGCTGACGGAGACGTTTGCTGCCGCGAAACCCACCGGCTGACCCGGTTCTCCAGGAACGATAACGACGGACGGCATTTGGGCCCAGAAATCCTGCTTTTCTCTGCCCTTTATTAAGCCGGGGGTTTGTTCATTTCCTTTGTTTTCCACTTTTTGTTTTATCGTTGTCTTGAAAGAGTGGAGGATGAGAACAGCGTGGAGCCGGAGGTAGAGGACCTTCCCGGCGGTGCACGTACACCCGGGGCCGTCTCTGCCCCGTCGCACAGCCCCGGTCGTGGGAAGCTCCAGGTTTTCCTTGCCCGGAGCCCTCTCACCACGCAGGGCCGGGAGCAAGCAGGAAACCCAATCCTCCTCCTCCTCCTCGGCGGCGAAGAGCTCCGGCGTGGCAGGAGCCGGCGGAGAAGCGAGCGGCGTGTTTCCCCAGCTGCGCATTGAGCCGGGGAGGGTGAAGCAAAGCAAATCGTGTATTTAAAATCTGGGGAATAATTAATTCCTTACATATTGTTGACATCCAGCGCTCACTGGGGTTACAGAGCTCCCTTCGGAGAGGGTACCGGCGCGTGCGGTCACCATGGCTTTCTCCCAGGTGCAGTGCCTGGACGACAGCCACGTAAACTGGAGGTCCAGCGAGTCCAAGCCCGAGTTCTTCTACAGCGAGGAGCAACGCCTGGCCCTGGAGGCACTGGCCTCCCGTGGCCCCGACGCCTTCTACGAGGTCCTGAAGAAGGAGAACATCAGGGACTTCCTCTCTGAGCTGGAGCTAAAGAAGATCCTGGACACGCTGGAGACGTACGACCCCGGCTCCGAGTACATCCCACGCCACGGCAGCAGCGCGGGGGAGAGCGAAGGCGACCGCAACAGCCAAGGGGACGAGCAGGACGTGGCCCCCTCCCTGGAGTACTGGCCCCAGAGGTCCGACCGCTCCATCCCGCAGCTGGACCTCGGCTGGCCCGAGACCATCGCCTACCGCGGGGTCACCCGTGCCACCGTCTACATGCAGCCGCCCATCGAGGGGCAAGCGCACATCAAAGAGGTGGTGCGGAAGATGATCTGCCAGGCTCAGAAGGTGAGGTGCGCCGCGGGGATGGGGCAGGCTTTGCAGATCCTAAAGTCCTGCTCAGGCAGGCAATCCCTGTCCTGCGGGGAGCTCTGCCCAAGCAAAGGCATCGGGGTCAAGCATTCGGGTTTTTCCATGTTCATTCAGTGTAATTAATACTTGGGGGTCAGGTTTCACTGATCAGAAGATGCTGTTAGCCTGGTCCGACGCTCCTTGGGAGCAACGCGACCCTTCCCATGATCCATACGGCAGCATCGTTAATCCCAGGGTCCCTACGGGGCTGTGGGGAAAACCAGCGGGGAGAAAAATGGGTTGAGCTGCTTCCCAGCTGCGAGCCCACGGTCCCAGGCACCCCGCGATCATTATTGCCAGAGCCCTGTGTGACTGCATGTGGCAACACGCAGGAACCAGAGGAGCCAAACTCAGCCCTGGGGCAAAGCAGCCAAAGCCGCTGGTCTGGCACAGACGTATATGGGGGTCAAGCTTGGCCCGAGATTGCTGCGGTGCTCCCAGCTGGCCTCATCCTGGCCTTAAGTGGAAAACAATGAGCTGGTGTGCAGGACAAGGCTGGGGAGATGCCGAGGGGATTTGGGTCGAGACTTGTCCTCCCTGCGGCATCAAACCAAGGAGCAGGGAGTTGGAGTGCATGAGCGATGGCGTCAGGCTGGTGTCATGAGCAGGAGGACCAGGGAAGGAGGGGGATGATGGCGGGCGTTGAAGGCCAGCAGTGGTGGGCAGAGGTTGCCGGTATTTCCCAGTGACCCAGTCCCAGCTGGGAAGTGCAGGAGGGGTCAGTGCCTGCTAGTTTTGCAGCGCTTTGAAGCCCTTTGAGCTCTGCGCGTCCGCTCTCTTGAGAAGTCCAGCTCCGAGGGAGAAGCACCCTAACCCCGGAGCGACCCTGCCAGGGTGGCTACGGAGCAGGGGGAGACAGGCTAGGATGTGTTGGGTCCACCTGGCTCCAGAGACCCCCGTGCTGGGGGTAGGGACGGTGCTGGGGTTCACAGATCCTGGCAGGAGGGAGGGAAGCGTGGTGGGATGCAGACATCAGAGCTTCTCCAGGACCAGAGGGCCGGGGGTCTGAGCACAAAGAGCCCTGGCTCAGGCGGGAAAACTGATCTCCCGACATGTCCAAGGCAGCCGGTTCACAGGGGCGGCTGATGTGGGGGATTGGGGCTGTCCCGCTGCGGACAGGAGCCGTCTCTGGCCGCTGTCACCTTGCAAAAGTCGAGGTGACCTGTCCTTACCTGGGACATTCTCCCCGCCGAAGGGCTTTGCAGTGAGGGCAAAGGGAAGGGAGGGCTGAAGTCCCATGGGATGGAGGATGGGAGAACTCCCCCGCTACACACCATGTCTCATCTTCGGGTCTTTCCGGCTGCCTCTGACCCGGGCTTGCAGCTCCTGCCTGGCTTAGCCTACTCACCGCTTCCCGCCTGCCCCCACACAAACGGCATCTCCTGAGTCATCCTACCACCCTCCTCTGGCTCAGCAGAGCCCGGCGGTTGAGTCAGGCAGCTGCCAGGCCCTGCTGCCTGCACCATCCCCACCTCCCCTTGGAGCCTCTCCAAGCCGCAGGGATGTGGCCACGGTTGATGCTGCCGTGCTTGTCACCGGTACCTTGATGCCCCACGAGCAGGGCTGGGCTCTGCCTCCTGGTCCCCGCCGGTGGGACGAGATGTGGTGACACCACTGGTGACATGCAGGAGCCTGCTTGGAGCTTGTGGCACCCCAGGAAACGTAGAGGTGGGTGCGTGCTTCAAAGCTGCAGTCTGCAGGGTCTGGGGATGGCAGGAGTTACGGGGTCTGACAAGTGGGGCTCTTCCCGAGGTCTCTCACCCCGTGTACGAGGACCGCAGTTGCTGCAGCAGAACCTGCGTGGCTGAGCCCAGGTGACCGCTGGTGTGGGTGCTCCTAAGCACGGGGACACTGGGCTAGACCGCCCTCCTCTGCACCCGGAGGTTTCAGCCAAGGCTTAAGGTCTTCACAGCAGCTCGGAGGTGAAAGGGTTTGGCTGAGGAAGCCGAGCGTGGACAGAGGGACGGTCCGGCTGCCACCCCAGCAGATGTCACGTAGGCTGGCCCCATGCCCCGTCCTTTTTGCGGTGTCCCTTGGGCCGCTCTGTGGAGATGCCTGCCGAATTGTCCCGTCCCACCGGGCAACGGCAGTGCTCTTCATCCGCCTGCGAAGGAGCACAGCCTTGGGAAAGCTTCGGTATTGCATCCCAGAGGACGACCCTTGCTCCAGCCGCTCTCAAAGACACTTGGTCTGAAATGCTCTCGGGCGCCGAACACCAAACACCTCCACGGACGTTGCTGTCTCGTGGCCAGAAGAGCAAAGTTCACCTGACAAACAGCCTGGCTGAGGAAAGTTCAGAGCCCACGTGAGCGCTGCTGACGCTGGGTAGGCTCACGGCAGCTCGGAGCTGGGGCGAGGAAGCCAAGAGCTGAGATGTGAGGCCCCTTTGATGGTGCAGATGAACCTACTTGCTTGCAGGAACAAGGCCAAACGCTGCTGAGTTCAGAGTCTCTGCTTTGCTCTGCAGAGATGCAAACCCAGGCGAGCCGGAGCAGGGGATGCAAATGATCCCCTCCTCTTTCTGGGAATAAATGGGAGAGAAGCGAGGCATGATCCTGTGGCCACGTCCCTGCTCTCCCAGCAAATCCCTGTCTGTGGCCGACGGATGGAGGTGGTCAGGGATGTGGTGCACCACCGGACTTCACCCTGGAGACCTTCACCGGGTCCAGCCGTGGCACAGCCCTCTCTCCCTCGACGTGGATCCCCACGGGCTGCAAAGCTCACAGGATGGGTAGGGAGGAAGATCTCCCTCCCTTCTTCTTCTCCAGATTTTGGCTCTATCTGGCCAGAAACCAGAGCAGGCTGAAAACACTGACCTTGGCCGAAAGCCACCGGAGACAGCAGTGAGTCTGACCTCCTCGCTGCACTTGAGGTTCCAGGTTGGGGTTGTGGTGATACAATTACCCTGAGCAACTTCCAGCAAAGGTTGGGAGGCCCTATTAATTACTGTTTACAAAACCTTCTGCCATTCCTGGATGAAAGGGTCGACAGCGGAGAGCAATTATTAATGTTACTTGTCCCACCTCTCCCTCATCCCAACACGCTTCCTCTAATTGTGCCTTGGTGCCTGCCTAATTTATTAAGTGCCCACGTGGTGTGCCCCAAAAGTCATTATCTGATGATTCAGAGTGAGCTAATAAAGAACTGTAATTTCCTCTATAAAACATGATCCTGCAGTTTATGTGCTCATCAAAGCCGTTCAGAAGGTTTCCAACATCATTTGCCCGGTGTCCAAGGGGGTGCGATGCTTGCCGCTCCTCGCGGTGTCGGGACCCAGCACTTCTACATCGGCTGTGTCCGACGGATCTTGGCAACTCCTGGGACCCTGGGAAGAAAAGCATCGCCTGCTTGGACGCTGGGAGCAGCTGGCTGTAGATTTGGGGCTGCTGTTCTCCGCACCCTCCAGATGAATGGCAAAGGGATGACAAAGCTTCCTGGGATGATGCAGCGGCAAAGGCGCTTTGGGAAGAGGTGCGGCTCTCCTGCTGCCAGGGACCGCCCCGGCACTGAGCACTGCCCTGGCAGAAGTGATGGGGACAAGGGTGCCAAGCTCGCTCCCCGCAGCAGGTTTGCTCCGGACACTCCTATTCCCCGGGCTAGGAAGCAAATAGCACACAGGATTTCACTTCTCCGGAGCAGACAGACCTCCATTCTTTGCAGATTAAACCCCGTACCCGGGTCTGGCAGGTACAGTTTGGCTGGTCCCAGCTGAGGTTCAAGCACGGGCAGCCCAGCAGCAGATTTCGCCCCTGCGGTCCCCGGACAGTCACCGCATTGGGAGCGCTGTCAGCGCCGTGCTCGCTCTCCTGGCCCATTTCGTGCCAGGGCAACGCGTTGGCACGCTGGAGTGAGATCCCGGTGACAAACCGAGGCCAAGGCTGTCCTGCAGGCAAGACGCCAGGGGGAGGGAAGCAGAAGCACTGAGTGGCGACAGGATGCACCAGCCGAGCAGGAGGAATCGGGTTGAAAATGTGGGTAAGTGGGTGAGAGCCGGGCTGCCTCACCGCTGCCCGACCCAGCCACCCTGGGCGACTGCCTGCAGTGCACTGCCTGCTCGTCATCCCCACGCAAGTGGTGCTTGGGATGGCGGGTGTCACCATGCCCTGCCCACGTCCCTCCAAAACACCTTCCCGTCTTCAGAGTCATAGCAGCAAGCCAAGGCCTTGGGAATGCCGGGACCTTGCATTGGGAAGCCAGGGAAAATGCACTGGGAAAATGCCCTTTCCCTCCCAAAACGAAGGCTGATACTATTCTCATCCCCAGTTTACAAGCCCTCAACTCCCCCAGAGAAAATGCGGTGCACATGCAAAGTGACATGACCGCGGCTGCAGGGAGCATCAGTGTCAGAGACAGGAAGAAAGCATCTGCCACCAAACCCACCTCCTCGAACCAGGGAGGTGCCGTCTACGCTCGGATGCCCCTCGCCCGGGACTCACAGCAGACAGCACAGCTCCTCCCCAATTACTTGCTGTAAATGGAAAAGCCAAGCCCTGAGCTTTAAGAGTAGCTTTGAACCTGTCCCCGCTTTACATCGCTGGCGAGACAAGCGCAGCCCTCCCTGGGCAGCCCATGCAAAGCGGGCACCTGGCTTTCTGCCTCAGTTTCCCCACCAGGACAACAAGGATATGCAAAACACACAAGCAGGTGCACAAGGGAGTGAAGATTTATCCTTTCATGACAATGCCCGTTGAGAGGCTCTTGGGTGAGGATAAATGGGAATTCGGTTAAAATCGAGTGGCAGAGCCATAAAGTTGCCTCTCGCTCCGCTCGCTGACACCTCCTGAAATGCTCATGTGTGGCCAGGGTTAAGGAGGTCGCGGCAGCATCAGAGCTGGCGCAGGCTGGGGCTCCCCACGCAGCCTCGCTCCTCGCCCCATCGCCTGCAGAAAAGGAAGGGAAGAGCCGGCAGTGTCATAATGCACGATCCTCTTCTTAATTAGAGCTCTCCACCTCCTGTGGCACAAAACTAATTAAAAGGCAGCTTGGTGCTTTGAGAGACCCGGACTGGACGTGCCTGAGTATGCAAGCGCCCAGTCCCATCCCAATCCCTTCCTTCCTGAGGGAGGAGCATCCCGGGGTCTCCCTGTGTCACCCCACAAGCCTGCATGCTCCCATGCTGGTGTCCTCCCCAGCTCCTGGAAGGGCGAAGGGCCAAGAGCACCCATCTCCCCTCGAGCCAGGGCACCTTCCAGGAACAGCCACAGAGATGGGGCCACCGACGAGCTTCCGAGCCTGGGACGACGACATGCCATGGTCCGGATGACGAGCCGCTTTCGCACGTGGCTGTTGCCACCCTGTGTGGGACGAGGGGAGGCAGACACAGCTGTGGGGCTGTGCTGCCCTACTGCCGCCCTGGGGATTGCACCAAGATGCTCAGCTGGGCTGCAGGCAGCTGCCTCCAGCCCCTTTGCCTGCACGTCTTGTGCTGCACCGCTGCTGCTCGCCATCGTGTCGTGGGCGACGCCGTCTCCAGGCAAGCAAATATCCACAGGCACGGGGTGAACTTTCGGGCTTAGGCAGCCATCCCAGCAAAATCCCAGCGCGGCTGGATGGTGCACAGATCCATCTTTCTATCACGTGCAGGACTTGCCCCGGCAGCAAACGCCCTGGGTACAAAGGCGGCTCCGACTTGCAAAGAACGGTGACGTTGCCACGTGCCAAACCCTGCTGTCACTGCACGGGGTGCTGGCACCGTTGTCCCGGCTCCGCTCCGCTTTCGTACAGCCTGGGAGGAAGGAGGGATGCTGCGCAGCAGGAGCAACACCCCGAGCACCCAGCAGGCTCCCGGCCACGCCAGGGCTGGGCAGCAAGACCAAGAGGGACGTCAGCAGCCCCGATAACAGAAACATCGCCTGCCCCCAGTGCTCTGCTTTGGCCTCACGGTGGAGAGCTAACCTTGAACCCAACCACATCGCTGCTAGCAGCAGCCTGGACTTGGGAGAGCAGCCGGTCGCCGGTGCTGGGAGCTGCAAACTCCTGGCAGCTTTTAAGCAACGTCGTCAGCTCGCGCTTAGGCCTGGTTTGTATAAGATATTAAAAGTTATTTCAGCCCCTGAATGCGCCTCAGGTGTATCCGGACACTTTCTACCAAGCTTAGAGTCGCTTGTAGCTATTTTTTTATACTGTTTCTATGAGCACAAGCATGCATGATAACCCCAGAGACAGCAACGACCCCATGCAACGTGCCCTCGGACGGGCAGACACACGCATCATTGCTTCGCAGGTTTTCCCTGCTGGTGCTCCCCGTGATGGGGCCGCAGGCAGTGCCGACAGCAGAGGGACACCAAACTTCTCAGCCAGAAACGGGACTCTGAAACTTGTGGAGCGTGTTAAAGGCAAGAAAGTTAGATTCATCCTCAGAAATCAATTTTTCACAAGTGTATTATGCTACGGGCCACCACTGGAGACCAAAGTTCTTGTAGTGACAGCAGAGGAATGGGACTGGGGACTCCTTCTTTCCACCCTCAGGCTGGCCAGAGCCGAGGGAGGAGCCTGGGCTCCCCCACACCGCATCCCGACCTCCTAGAGAGAGAGCATGTTGCTTCGGCTCTTGCAAAACAACCGCCGGCTGTATCTTGGGGCTGTCACCCGGCCACGCTACCCAGACTCATCTCTCTTCTCCCCTCTCTCCAGGTCATCGCAGTGGTCATGGACATGTTCACTGATGTAGACATCTTCAAGGACCTCCTGGATGCGGGCTTCAAGAGGAAAGTGGGAGTCTACATCATTTTGGATGAGACCAACGTGAAACACTTCCTTCAGATGTGCGAGCGAGCCCAGATGCACGCCGGGCACTTGAAGGTAAGGATGGCCCGAAGGGGCTGGGTAACCCCCTCCAATGGAGGGAGATACCAGAGCTCCCTCCTGTCTTGGGGGGATCACAACCCCCAAACTTCAGGCAGTGCTAGATGAGTTTAGTCCATTTTTCCTGTAGCCAAAGCTGAAGGTGATGCCCAAATCCAGGAGCAGCAGGATGGAGGGGTATGGATGAGAAACGGGGACACGGGTTTCCACCCAGCAAAGCTGGATGCAGAAAGCCCGGGGGGCTGCTGGTACCCAGCCAGAGCTGGCTTTGGGGCAGAGGGGTGTTCAGGGAGCGGCGGCCCCACCAGGGTGGGCTCGACTCAAGCAGGGCACCGCAAAGCCCTACGTGCTCGGCTCCTCCTGGTGAGCAAGCCAGCAAGAAGGAAGGCACGAGAGGTAGATGCTCTGCCCGGGCCAGAGCCGCGCTGTCACCAGCCCCACCCCTGCTCCGGCCCCCGGGGCTGGAGCAACCGCCGGCCGGTTCTCTTGCTTTCGGGCTTTCCCTCAAGTCAGAAGCCGGAATTAAAAAAACTCGATTTTCCCCTTTTCTGGAGCCTCCACCCTAGCACAGAGCCAGGAGCGGAGCAGGGAGGCACCCACGCTGCCTGCGGCCCTGGCAGCTGCCAAGGATGCCCTCACCGCTCTCGCCTGCACCGGGCAGCACACCAGTGGAACCGATCTGCCCGCACTCGCTGTGTTCACCCGGCCCCGGAGTTGCTGGCGGCTGCACGTGACGCCGCTCCTGTGCATGAATCCTGTTTGAAACGAGGGAAGATAAAGCAGCACGGGGGACGCGTGGCAGCGCCGGGGCTCGGTCCCCGGCCCAAAGTCTCCCAAACCCCTTACACGTCCCTGTGTGTGCAGGGGGTACAGAGAAAAATCACCTGGCGCAGTGCCCGTGCAAAAGCAGAGGAAGACAAAGGGGCAGAGGAGAGGGCAGGGAGTTTTATCAGCGGGACTGGAGACCCTCGCTCCAGCCACGGGACAGTCCCGGGCTATCGGCTGGGCACAACGCTCCCGTGGCTGGCAGCAGATGCAAACAGGCCGGAGCAGCCCCGCAGTTTCACTTCGGGGCTTGCAGACACCCCTCTCCTGGCTGTACTTCACCCGCCGGCGGCGAGTGGCTCGGCCTCGCCTGTTGCTCGGCAGAAAAGTGATGCTTCTGCGCCTGACGTCACCGGGCCGTGCGTGCCGGTTGCCAAATGGCTGGCGGGGAGGCCCATGCCTGGGCAAGCTCGCCAAATTTGCTTACGGTGAGGGCGAAGCCCCAGCTGAGCAGGAACACGTAGGAGCCACGACTGCTCCTGGAGCGGGGCCGGGACACAGGGGCGGGGGGGGGACTCGGGGACCCCCAGCCCAGGGAGCCAAAAGCACCAGCCAGCCGAGCCTCATGCCTTCCCCAGCCGCCGAGCCCGCCGGCCCTGCTTAATTGCTGCTCACAACAATTAAAGCAGACTCAGCTGAGCTTTACCCGCATCCAAACTCCTTGGAGAGTCTGGTATCCTGCAGACTGCTGCTGCTCCGAGACCAGAAAAGCCAGAGCTGACGCACGCTGGTGTTTTAATGCATTAGCAGCCCGGTGGCAGGACTGGAAAAGCAGGAGAACATCTGCAGAGCTCGGCAAATGTCTAGAAGTTGGGATTTGCCACATATTGCAGCCAATTTGCTGGCATGGGATGCAGCAGGGCAGGAGGCTGTGAGGAAACTAGGGCAGTGTCTGGGAGCTGCTTCGTAAGCCAGGAGGTGCTAACGAAACGTACGTCGTTATCTGGGTGCCTTCTGCGCTTCGCAATTAGCAAGCTGGCTTGGGCAAGGCGGTCGCTTCGTTGAGCAACGGCGAGTGCTCGGGGAGTGATTCACCCCGTCCCAGGCTCGGCAGCCGGCCATCGCGCTGGGCGCTCGCTCGCTGCGCGCTCGTCTTGGGAAAGATTAAATAAACAGATCTTACTTAAGAGCGGCAATACGCCGGGAGCGAGGAGGAAGGGAAAGGGAACTGGCACCGTCCTTCTGGGGAGCTTTGTTCCCCTGGGTGTTACCTGAGAAAAGCCCTCAGCTGCTCTGTGCAAAGGTTCGGCTCCGAGCAGGAGGGACTGACGCCCTGGGAGAGCTGCAAGCCCGGGACGCCCAGGCTGGTGATGGGCAGAGGGCTCAGCCTCGGGCGCGAGTGTTACCCAGCAGCTGGCTGGTGTGCACCCCCAGGCAATATCGCGCTCTCGGCGGCCCCATGTGTGGGGACAACACGGGACAGGGATGGGAATTGCCACCCCAACCTGCTTGCCCAGCCAGCTCCCAGCATCCCCAGTGATGCCCGCTGCCGGACACTGGGCTGCTCGGCATCGGTTTCCCCCCAACCACACCTGGCAAAAAGGTGAACGCTAGCGGGGGCGGGGGGGGGAAATCAAATGCACAAAAAAAAAAAAAAACCAAACCCACCCAAACTTCTCCATTCGGTGTGTAAAACTTCCCTGGAAACCCGGTCAGGAAAATTTACTTTTGCATCACACCAAAACCAGCGTTGAATCACTGTCCCTCCTCTGCCAGGTGCACGGGAGCGGGGACCAGGGGTGCCCGAGCTTGGCTTGCACCCGGGCTTAGGGCTGGGCCACGTCATGGTCTACAGGGAGAGAGCAGACCCCAGGCAAGCAGACGAGGAACGCTGGAGGTGGGGAAGAAAAATACTTTTGGTGCTTGCTTTTTTTTAAAAAAAAAACAAAAACAAAAACACACCACAAAAAAACAGCCATGGAGGGCATGACCTAGTGACGACATGGTGCCTTTAGCAATGGCATTACCAACATCCCGGCAGGAACAGGAGGAATGCAGATGCTTTCATAAGAAAATATTTTCTCCCCACCCAAAGGAGACCATTTACAGTGAAAGATACTATCTGCTTAGCTGCAAAAATGTGCTGGTGCTCTCCACAGAGACGCACAGAGACACGAGCCAGACTGAAAATAAAAAACGTTTTCCCAGAGCCAGGGCTGCCCCTCCGTGCCCGGGCTCCCTGCGGGAAGGACACCCCGCTTCCTGGCCACCTCCGCAGGGACCTGCTGCAGGACGTGCCCTTTTGGCCCACATCCCCGGGTTTCCTTTCCTGGGGGTGAAAAGATGTCGCCCCGCTGTCTTTTTTTTTTTCCCCACCCACCCCTAAAAACAGGGCTAGACACTCAAATTTAGGAGCAGAGCAAGGGGGGATCCCGGTGGAGGACAAGCCCACCGCCAGCGGGATGTCCCGGGGCCACCACCTCTCCCTAAAACCCCTTGTACATCTCCCGCTGTGGAGGAGGCGAAGAATCACCTCTCCCATGGTGGCATTTACGTAGATCCCGGGAGATGGAAAGCGTTTGGCAGCTCTATCACACGCTGCTCACCCACCGACACAGGCAGCGCCCAGTTCAAGAGGTAGAAAACACTGCCCGACACATGGGCAAAGCAGGAAATTCTTGAAGCCAAGTCCACAGTTTGCTGCGTGGCCTCGGGCAAGTTATTTTATCTTCCCATCGCTGTGGCGTCCTCTAAGCTGGCCATGAAGAACGTTTCCAGCTCCTCAAAGGGGCTGGGGAGCGTCCACGGGGGCATCGACGGAGGGATGAACGGTGCTCTGAAGACCAGCCCTTTGCTCCTGCTCCCGCTCACGCCTCTGCCTTTGCTTTGCAGAACCTGCGAGTCCGGAGCACGGCGGGGACAGAGTTTTTCACGCGCTCGGCCACCAAGTTCAAAGGGGCTTTGGCCCAGAAGTTCATGTTTGTGGACGGGGACCGGGCCATGTGTGGATCCTACAGGTAATCAGCAGCGTCTCCTCTTGCCCACTCCATGGAGGTGTTGGTCAAAGGACCAATGTGGACCCACGTGGTCCAAGTCCTGGTCCCTGCCCAGCATGGCCCCAGGACCCTGTCCCAGACTTGCTCCCCTCCTCCTGCACTGGGAGATTATTTTGCAAGGCCAGCCTCAGATTTGGAGTGGGACCCAAGGGGTCCCCACCACCCCACAGCCAGGTCTTCTCGGAGGTGGTGGGACACACCAAGTGCTTCTGCCAGTGGATGTGATGAGCCCAAGGAAGGACAAAGGCACCAAACCGCAGCCAGTCCTAGCTCTCACATTGACCTCAGCTTTTCCAGTTAAACGTTTCCTACCCAAAGGATTTTCCAATTTGTCCAAATGAAAGCTTAGATTGGTAGAAATAGATCAGCCTCAGTAAGCTTTTCATCTCTGAAAGACAAGTTTCATAAATGTGGAACTGAAACATTCGCTACTTTCTGGCCGCAACAAAAAACACATCCATTTATGAGTCGCTTTTCTTAACTAACCCAACCTGAGAAAGGAAAAGCGGCCAACACTAAAGTGAAAAACTAACTGGCCCACAGCAAATACCTTTTATTTTTACTTCAAGTTCCAGTGTGCTCAAGACTTCAACCCTTCATTCTAATTTGGGATGAGAGCTATTTTTTCAATCTCATTATTATTGATGTTTACAGTGAGATCATGTCCCTGCTAGCAGCATCAATCCCCCAGGGAAAGCCAGGGTTGGGGAGAGGCGTGTTATTTACCAGCGAGTGCTCAGAGTTTCCAACGTGTTTCTGTTCCAGCTTCACCTGGTCCGCAGCGAGGACTGACCGAAATGTCATCACGGTCCTCTCGGGCCAAGTGGTGGAGGCATTCGACAAGCAGTTCCAGGAGCTCTACCTCATGTCCAAGGGGGTGAGCCTCAAGTCCATCTCCATGGGTGAAGAGCCTGAACCTGAGCCCGTCACGCTGCCCTCCGTTGTGCCGGTGACCCCCGCCAACGCCGTGGTGAAGAAGCTGATAAACCCTAAATACGCCCTGGTGAAGGCCAAAAGCGCTGACCAGATCAGCAAGACTTCGTCCGAGAATCAGGACAAAAACCAGAAGACAGACAACAAAGGCAAAGCCCTGCCCGAGGGCCACGCGGGCGACAGGCACGGCGACGTGGCAGACCTCTCCCTGCTCATCCATCCCGGCCTCCTCAATCTGGAGAAAGCCAACATGTTTGACTATCTGCCCACCTGGGTCGAGCCTGACCCCGAGCCCGGGAGCGAAGTCTTGGGCTACATCAACATTATTGACCCCAAGATAAAGAACGTGAAGCTCTCGCAGATGAACCGCATCAAAGTCTGCGATGTCTCCCAGGCCAGCGCCCAGCACCGGCAGATGCTGAAGAACAGGGAGATGGAGACCAAGAAAAACTTGGACCAAGAGCCACCTCTGGTGCCCCCCTGCCAAAGACAGACCCCAATGGAAGCTCCTGCAGCCCCCACTGCCAGCCCCATCGAGGGCACCAGCTGGACAACAAAGCAAGCAGGAACGTTTGCCGCTTCACCGTTGGGCCACCGCTTGAAGCCACCGGAGGAGACACTGGAGGACATCAAGCCTCCAGTTCCAAAGCCAAGGACCATCCCTGTTGGCGTCCTCATGACCAAAGTCATTACGCCCTGTGACAGCGGCACTGCCCCGGAGGGTGACACACAACCACCGCTGGCTGACCACGTGGGTGCAAAGCAGGAACCAGAGGAGAACCCCAACAGAGCTTCAATGGAGACCTGCCATCTCCAGCCAGACCGGCTGGTGGCAGGACCACAGGAGGACAAAGGGCCTCCCTGCACCCACAACGGGCTGGGAGAAGAGGAGGAGGAGGAAGAGGAGTACATCACGCTCAGTGACCAGGAGAGCTACTCCAGCAGCTCTGCTGACCACAGCTACCGCCGCTCCAACGCCTCCTCCATCTCAGACGAGTACTTGGAGGTGAGGGATCGCCACGGGCCGCTCCGGCGAACCAACTCGGACGTCACCCACAACGGGGAGATCCTTCCCATGCAGAGGAAGCTCAGTGACCCTCACATCAGCCGGGGCACCTTCCTCAGCCCACTGGGGAGCCTCCCGTCCCTGAAGCACGTCCGCGTGGAGGACATGATGAAGAGGAGGAGCAACGCTGTGGAGATTAGGTGTGTGCTGCCCCGCACCATCCTGGATGGCAACAGCTCCTACCCCAGCAGTGCCGCACAGGTAGGACTTTTTGCTATAACCTTGCCTATGTTTCTCCACCCTACAAAGGTTGCAAACCTGGTGACCCAGCCAGCTCAGCCAAGGCGTGGTGTCATCCCTAGCTTCGGTGTCGCGTCCTAGATGCTGAGATCAGACTTCCCATATGGGAGAATAACGCCCTACACGCGGGCAATGGTAGGAGTCACCCAAGAGGTGCTCTTGGGCAGGAAGGTGGTGGCCATGCCACAGCTCTTGGTGTCTGAGAGTGCAATGGGAACAGCTGGTAAAGGGGAGGTTTTCAGGAATTAAAGATTATCCCATGGCACTGGGCTGTGGGACAGAGCCCAGCAGCTCAGGCACAGCCATATGGAGCTGTATGGGCTCCTTCTCACAGCCCACCAGCAGTGGCATCATGCCCAGCCAGGGACACACTGTGCGTGCAGGCGTGTCCTCCTCAGGCTTGTTTTCTAGCTCCTTGCGAAGGTGATTAGCATCAAAGTAAAAGCACTCGGACACATAATTAGGCAGAGCAAGACAGCAGAGAAACAGGGACGGCAACCTCTGTGGGCGAGCATTGCAGTCAGCAGCTTCGTGGCTGATCCACGAGTGACGCCAGACCTTGCCACCCCACGGGGTGCATGCCAGCATCCCGCTGCAAGACCACAGGGTGCACACCAACATCACCGCTGCTGGAGCACGGGGTGCATGCCAACATCCCCGCCGTGACAGGAGCATCACCCCATCCAGGCAGGGGGATCGCAGGATCAAATCCCCTATTTCCACCCAGGTGCTGCAGCCTCTGGCACCACTACCAAGCATTTTGGTTTTTCAAGGCTCCCCACCCGCTGTTTTCGGGGCATTCAAACCCCCAGGGCTAAATCAGCAGCTAAAATCACTGAAGCCACCTGAGTTTATCCCAGCTGAGCATCTAATCTGTATTTACAGGGAATTAAATTTACTAGCCCAGAGTCCACTTGCTTCTCCCTTCCCAGCCAGTGACACAGAGCTCAGAGCAGGGTTTTAATCCTCGCCCATCAAATCTCCCCTTGCGCCCTGCGGAGCCGTGCAGGGCGAGGAGCACCGAGCCCTTTGATGCTTTGTGACCCAGGTCCCGGGTGCCACCTTGCTCCGAGTGGCCAGGTACGTTGGTGTTCCTGCAATAACTTAGTCTGGCCCTTTGATGAAAGGCAGATAATTAACACGCCATCAGGGTTAGGAAAGCCAGCGCTCAGCTGACGGAAACGTGCAGAGAATAGTTTCTCCCATGTGTAAAAATAATAAACCAAAGCAATCCTTGATTAACTCTCTAGAAACCTCAGATCCAACAGGAATCACCATCAACCCCCACCAAATATTTTTATTCTGGGTCCACATTTCTCATGGGCTGGCCCGTAGCCCAGCATAGCCCAAAACGCAGGCGGAGGCTCACTCAGGGCAAACATCATGTTCTCCATCACATTGAGAACACAGCACCCAAGTTATCCCTGGAGCATTGCCCTGCCTAAATACATGCAACCCTGTTCACACCCGGCTGCACAGTGGTTTATAGAGGACGGTAGCGCTGGCTGATGCACGGCAAGTACAAGGAGCGCACCGGGCACACTCAGGTCCTCTCCTCTCCCTCTCCCGCCTGCAGAGCCCCCGGGTCTGCACAGAGCAGAGGTTTCCAGACGAGCCCCTCTCCCATTCCTCACTTAGTGACAGGCAAAATACCCGCCCTGCCAGCTCCGCACCCGCATGGCGAGGCCCTTACCTGGGTACAGGACCCTGCTGATCATCCCCGGCATGATGATAACGAACAAGGGCAGCATCTTCAGGTAGCTGGCCAAGATGGAGCCAGCCTTGGCGTGGCTCAGGCTCTTAGCAGAGAGCGACCGCTGGACGATGACCTGTGGGAGAGCCGGGCAGGACGGCTGAGCAGCCACCAACACCACCTGTTCCACATCAGCCTCCTCCTTGCCAAACTGCATCCCAAGCATCTCCAGACACTGGAGCCACTGGGCATCGGACCCAAACGCAGGGTAGATGTGTACCCAACCCACGGGCTGGGTTTCTCTCCGGCCATAGCACCACAAAAGCCCGGTGCAACCACAGCAGCGTGTTCTCCTGCCAGTATTAACCATGCCCCACCACCATCCTCTCCCCTCTTGCCCCTTCTGTTCCATCTCCTCCCCAAAGAGTGCCCACAATGAAATGGACACACCGAGTCCAGCCTCCTCCTACCACAGCTCCACCACCCACACTGCTCAAACCATCACACCTCAAAGCTCTGCCCAAGCCGTGTCCGTCCACGATACAGCCAGCCTGCGGGCTTTGAGGCACTCTCTCTTATATAGGCAACTCCATAGGAAAGGCTGACTTTAAAAGAGCTCAGACTCTCCCCAAAGGCTTACAGAGCAGTGCTCAGTACCCACGAGGATTCAGCCGCTCCTGAGCAAGCACGGGCTCATGCCGCTGGTGGGTAGGAGGGACGGGGTGCCGGTTCCTGTGGTGGGATGCTCAGGGAAGCAGTGGTTTAACTTCTGCCCGAGAGCCAGAGCATGTCAGGAGCTACAGGACCCACCACCCAGCCCAGGCACCATGTGCACCACATCAGGCACATGATGACCTTGAAGGGAGAAGAGCTATATCACCCTTAGTCCTTCCCACCCGAAGACATCTCAGACCTTAGCACTGATTTTAAGCAATCTAGTTAAATCAATCTATCATTACCTAAGCTAAACCGCTTTAATGCAGCCCTCCTGGCCAACGCAGGAGGTGTCTGCTCGAGGACCAGAGAGGCCATCGGGACATTGGGACTCAGTGACTGAACACCGAGATGATGCCAACAGCACGGTGGAGATGGCGGCACGGCGGGGGTCACGGCAGAGGCAGGGCAGGTCGGTGCAGCCGGCTCTGCAGCCTCCCAGCCCCGGCTCATCCTGCCATCAGCACCTGCGCTCGCCAGATCCAGTCTCGCCCGGGGTACGTCTGCACAGGGTGCAATCACACCTCCAGATTGCCGCGCAGACACACCCAGAGAGGAAGATAAATATCTGGCGACCACAGCCGTGCATTAAGGCCTTACCCAGTCCAGAATTAAGATTAATGGTGCTCAGACCTGATCCAAACGTGTGTCTCAACCCAGCTAATCAGAGCCACCCCCGCAGTGGTGTTGCAGCTCACTGTTGCCTCCTGATCCCACCTCTTCTCCCAACCCTCCATCCTTTCATCTAATCTTGGTAGCCACCCTAATCCCACAGGTTGGGTCTGGATGACTGAACGCTCTTTGGGCCTGAAATGAGCGCTTAGATGATTAAGATGGGCGTTCAGGCTGCTGGCATCCTTGGTCCTGGATCTCCAGGCAGCAGTGATTTGGCTCAGGACAGCCTCCGGGCTGCTGGGGCTGCTCTGGAAGTGGCTGCTGAGATGCTGTGATGTGCAGGACAGTGCGTTGCCAGAGCAAGAAATCAGAGGAGCAGCAATGGTTAAGATTTGAGGGAGTTTTGAGCTGCCACCAGTCTCAGAAGAATTTGGGCAAGGGGGTGCACCGAGTGGCAGAGGGATTTGTCCATGAGGACCAAGTCCGTGGCACAGACCTGGGAAGGGGTGTCCTTGCAGGGGAACAGCATCCTTACAACAGCAGTAGCTCATCTCTTTCTCTGCTCTTTAACAAACAGGGGATGCACATCTACCGCTACCGACCCAGGAACCCCGCAGGCAGAGAACAAGGCAAGGAGGTCTCCTGCTCCCCGACACATGAGAAACCCCCCGGGGCCACCAAATACAGAGGAGATGGAGCCGAACCCAAAAAGACGATTGCAGGCAGCCAGCCCTACTGGCAGAGCAAAGCCTTCAGCCCCAGCAAGCCCACGCAGCCCAGCCACCTCTCACCAAGCAACACCAGAGCATCAAGCAAACGCTTAACCTCCTTGCCGGAAAGCCAGAAGACAACCGAGGAGATGAGGACACCCCTTGGCATCCCGCTTTCCAAACTGTCCCAGTCCAAGCACCTCAAGAACAGGGTTGCGGGAGCCCCGGGTGCTTCTATTGACTCCAAAAAGAAGCCCCCCGAGACCACCAGCCAGCAGGACCATTAGGTGCTGATGCCTGTGGACTTCCAGGGCGAGAGCGGTAGTAGAGCGTGCCTGGGGGCCAGGCAACGCCGTGTTACATGGGGCAGGGGGATTCTTGTTTACATTTACCTGGTCGGTGCACCAGTACCACGTGGCCATGATAGACAGCCCAAAAGTCATCCCGGTCCAGGGCAGATCTCCAGTGACTGGGTCTCGGAAGAGGTGCATTGCATCGGCTCTGGGCAGGTGGCAGGTAGTGTTGGGGACAATCTTGGATGGCACGGCTTTTAAATAGGCCTCTTCCAGGTTGGGGTATCCACCGATCTCATTAAAAGCTGGAAAGCATCATTGGAGGAGGCTGGTTAGAGTCAAGCAAAACCCAGTGGCCTATGAGATCAGCTGGCAAAACGCTCGCCAACTCGTTAACTCAGAAGTGCTGCCCAGAGAAGGAGGGCTCGTTTGTGATCGTGTTTTCTTCTAGTTATTTAAGAGACTCTTCTATTAACATTTTGCACAGCAGGTCCCATTACAGTCCACCCTCCCTTCGGAGGGTGACCCGTGTCCTGGGACAAAGGCTTCTCAAGGGACCCACCTCTTTTGACCTTGTACTGTAAAAGCAACCTGTTTATTAAAGCTCCCCGGTCCCAGAGCAGGGGAAACTCGCCTAGGACTATTAAAATGAAAGATTAGGTAGCCTTTGACTTGATGTACTACAGCTCAAGGTGCCTTGGCACAAGTGTCCGGCCAAACGTTTTCTACCCCTCTGAGCATTTCCCCAGCACCCCCCATGTGGACCAACCCCCAACCCCCCACCAACAAAGTGAAAAAAAACAAAAACAAAAAAAACAAAAAAAAAAAAAAGACCCTCTTCACTGCATTTTTCCTAGGAAATGGGATCCAAGGTCTGGGTCTTTGCCCGAGGCCTGCCAAGGAGTACATGCCATGAACAAGCCCTAGCAAGCGAACCTCCGAGCCCTTGGCAGCTGCCTTGGTGCTGCTCCTGCCTCCACCGCAGCCGCCAGCCCTGGGCAGCCGCTGCCAACCGGCCCCGGGCTCTGCCCTGGCCCCCCACTGCCTCTCTGCTCCTGGGGGGGGCACAGGCTGAACATTCCTTGCAGCTTCCCCACACCCCCCCTTACCTCCAGCAGGAAAATTCTGGAGCCAGAGGCATTGTTTTTCAGAGGAGGGAGGGAAGGGAGGCACCCGCCCCACTCCCCCCATGTGCCGCAGCCACCCACGCAGCGGCCGTGGAGGAGATAAGCAGGGAGGTGCGTTGGCACCTCCATACCCACGGCAGCTGCTGACGCTCGGGAGAAGAGAGGAGGCTCCAGGGCCTCCATGGGTCTCTTGGAGGGGAGACTCAAAGCAAGACCCGGGAGCATCCCTCAGGGGCTTTCCCCCCGTCCGGTCCAGCTGTCGCATCCTGCATCCCTTCTGTCCCCGCCCATGAGCTGCGGTCCGGACCCTCAGCTTGGCCCCTCCAACGCAGCAGCGTGGGGTGGGAAAGTGCTCCTGAGAAGTCGCCATCCTGCAGGACAGTGCCCACGAGTGCCGCTGTCTTTAGACTAAGAACAAATCCCTCAGGCAGCTGGTGCTGGACACTGGGATCACCATCAAGTGCCAGCTCGAGCAAATCCCTCTTTCCAAGACACCCATCCTGCTCTGTCGTCCCCTCCTGCCCGAGGACAGCACTCTCCCTGCAGCCCTGCCATTTCCGTCACCGACCTGCAGCCCTGTCCACATCCCAGGGCATCCCCCTGCCCTGAGGCTTTCGGGGAGTCTGCAAAGGGGCATCATCCACCATGCCCCCGCCTTTCCAAACCGGCCCCCCGTATTTCACGAGGAGTCAGCATTTGTAAACTTCTCCTGCTCTTGTGCAAGCAGCCCTGGCCCCGCTCCAGCGCTTGGTTTATCCAGGCACCGGCTACTCCCAAGCTTTGCATGGGCGTTGGGCACCAACAAAGGCTCTCCAGAGGCAGAGGGAGAGCGCTGAAAGCAGAGATTCGCGCCCGGGGGTGCGGGCTGCTCCCTTCCCAAAGGTGTTCACTGGCAAGTCACGACACCTACATCTGCCGAGACAGAAGAGCGGGGCAAAAACCTCAGGGCAGCGGGAGCTCAGCCTGCAGATACTAGGCTGCAGTCCACGGGCTCTATCAGGATTAACATCCCTGCGGTGAATGCCAGGGGGGGTGCAGGATGGCATCGTCTCTCTTATCCATGATGCTGGAGCCCAGCAGAGCCACCGGCGGCACCGCCACCCGCTGAAACAGCCACCGAGCTCTCTGTTAAGCAAAGTGATTTGTCTACAACCCCTTGGTCTGCACCCGCTTATTATCTGACTCAAGACTGCTCTGCCCAGCATCGCACCCGAGAGGATTTGCACGACCCTCCTGCTGTCCCTCGGGAGATGCAACCTTGGAGCCAAGCAATGTGTTTTTTCGTCCCTTCAGCAGCAGCAGGGGAGGCAAAGCAGACCCGGAGTGGTCACAGCTTAGCAGATGAGATTAGCATCACTGCTGCAGCTGCCACGGTCTGAAGATACAAACAAGGCAGAACAGGGAGAGTATCCTTTATTAGATGAGCTTGACGAGAGCTGAGGAAAACCGAGCACCCTTGAGGCGTACCAGTCTCCAGGTCCTGAGGTCTCCCGAGACCTGAGGGAAAAACCTGTGTGACCAGCAGCTGGTCTTTTGGCTCCCCTGGATCCGTCCCTCTCCCAAGCCCCCTCACCTCCCTGCACACACCGTGCCACGCTTGCAAGTTGGCAAAGCCAAAAAAAAGCTGGGCTCTGCAGTCGCCGGAGGGGATTTTCCGGGCCTTGCCTACCGTCCCTCCTACTCTGGCTCTGAGTTGCTGCACCCAGCCAAGCTTACCAGACACAAACCTCAGAGGGCCCCTGGCCAACTACAGCTTCAGACAACGAACAGCAACGTCCAAGCACCTCGTCTAACACAAAGGCCGCCACTCAGATCTGCTTGGACTGGCAACACGCTCTTCTACCCGGTGCAGCTCCTTGCTTCTGCTGGGTTAGTCAGTACTATTGTCACTTCTCCGGGAAGTTTCTGTCTTTTCATTCGGTTTTTGTAAATATGTCTTGCTGCTTACAGGGCTTGCCCAGGAGCAAGCTCTGCTTTTGCACAGGGGAGCAGCCGCGGGACCGGGCTGGCTGCAGGTTTGGAGCTGCTCCCACCTCCACAGCAGAGCTCCTGTATGACGTTGGGTCAAAGCCTTTCCTACCTGCCCGCCTAAGCAGACTTCTCCAGGAGATGATGGTGGAAATCATCTCAGGAGTGCCTCTGGAAATCGTCCTCTGTAGTTAGACGCCTGCCTTTGAAGCTGGGACCTGGCTTTTTGCCTCCTACTCCTCGGGGCCAAGAGCCCCGATGGCAGAACAGGGCTGATGAAAGCTCCCACTCTCGCAAGGGTGCTCTGCGGCCAAATGTACGGAGACACAACAGTGCTGAGTGCTCAGCAAGGGCTGGTGATGAACCATGCTCACTCCAACCAGAAGGAAGGCACGGCACCACACTCTGCATCCCCAGGCAGTTCCCTGCAGCGGTGCCTCGTACCGGCACTGCCTTCTGCCATGCATGTCCCCGTGCAGTGGGATCCTGTCTGAAGACCCCCCCCCCCACAATGCTGCTGCAAGTTTCCCGGAGCAAAACTGGAAATGCTGCTTCACTGTCAAACGCTTGCTCGGTCTCTCAGAGTGCATGGACTACAGGCCAACAGGCAGAGCAGCGATGACCACAGGAAGGTCGCCAGTGCTGGGGACAGCCCCACATGGAAGACCGGGGGATGCTTCATGGCATCTTCACCCAGAGGAATGGCACATAGGGGAAGCATGGTGACCACAGACTTTCTTTAGGCAATGGCTATGGGCCAAAGTCCTGCTGGGCATCTTGGCCACCGAACTGCTCAGACTGAGTAATTTTATTTATTTCCGAAACCACCCAAGTGGGGAGACAAGGTGCCCCTGGAGGGAGGATCTGTGCTGTCCCAGCGCTTACCTTTCACCGCCAGCACGATGGCTCCGAGGACCATGATAAGCGTCTGCAGCGCGTCGGTGTAGATGACGGCTGCCAGCCCCCCTGCATGAGAGCAGAGCACAGTGTCGGGACCGCCGCCAGCTTCGGGCTCGGCTCGGTCATGAAGTCCCAATAAAGCTGCCCGCGGTCGCGGGGACGTGCCTGTCACCTGCCTCGTCCTGCCGACACTGCGGTGATGGGGGGCTGCAGCGGGAGCATGAAGGGGGAACAGCTCCTCGGCGGGTCTGGTGTCGAGGGGCGACAGCACCCCCACAGACGGGGTGGGGGGAGCAGCCGATAGCTGCGGGGGCTGCAATCTCACCTGGGGCACGGAAGGGAAGCCGAGGGATGGCAGGAGGGGAGGGATGCAGCCCCACATCCCATGCTGTCTGGAGGATGCCGGTCAGCCCCAGCCCTGGCTCTTTGGGTGCTCCAGCAAGCAGACCCCATTCAGGACACTGATCTCATTATTCGTCCCACCTCTCCCTAACACCATGCCAGCTCTCCCCTTTGTACACCCCTCAGCTCTCCTCCCAACCCTACAGTTTTCTTTTTCCAGGACCTGGTGCTTAGTGGGGTCCCCCTTGGCCAGCCAGCCAGCAGCATTTCTCCCTTTCCAACCCAAGCTCTCCCTCCGGACCTGTTGCAAACCCAGGACCTGCTCACCTAGCCAGAAAGCAATTACTCAGCACACAAACAAGAGCATTAAAAAGTAGCGGAGCTAGAGAAAATGGGTTGAAAATTGAACCAGTTTCAACCCCAGTCACCGATTCACATCCCTGGCTGCACCCTCCCCGGCCATGCCTGGGATTTGGAGGGAAGTTCTCAGGATCAAGGTGACGCAACGATCACACCCTCTGCCTGAGCTCACGCTGAAATGCTTTACTTCACAACAAGCCTTGTGGGCAGGAAAAACACGAGACGGGATTTGCTTAAAACCAAAGCCTTGCAAAATCCACCATGTTTCGGATATACTTAAACTGTTTCCCATTCTGATGGCTGAGACGAGATAGCGAGGGAGAATTTACTGCTGGGTGTCTCCACTGGTGCTACCAGGGAAGGGAAGGTCCCAGCCAAAATAATAACCAAAAGGGCTGGCAGGCATACATGGTCCTGCAGTCTGACAGCGGGACTGCAAGCCAGGAAGCCACAATTTCCAATTCCAGCTCCAAACCCTCATCGCCTCCAGATCACAAAAGAATCGTATGGACTGACCCTGCACAAAAATAGCTGGTCCCACGACAGGGAAGCACAGACAAGAAATATTCCTGAAAGCTTTGCAGAGGGAGGGCACCCAGTTGCATTGCAGGCAGGGCAAGTGGGAAGGAAATGAGTTGGGTGAAGGGCTCTCAGATTGTAGATTCCATAGTAATAGTCCTGTAATTGGAGAAGCCCTGATTATTGCTGCTACAAATAGGTACACACACAAGAAAGCATTTAACTACGTGACGGAGGAGGAGTTATTACAACTGAAAAGCCATAATGACAAAGGAGGGGTCATGCATTGAGTAGTTGCCTGAGCTGATGCTCAGATACTCAGATAGGGCAGGGAATAAGAACCCCGTTAGTATAAAACCCCACAGACCTCCCAGGAGCATAAAAAAAAATATATATATATAATAGAATAAAAGCAGGAGCGTAAGCGGTGCGGTCCAACCGAAGAAGAAAGATGCTGAGCAACCTACCCGCAATGGTGTAGAGCCCCGTGACCACCAGCATCAGGATGGTGGAAAGGTAAAGGTCCCAGCCCAGGCAGACTTGCACGAAGAGGGCCCCCGAGTACAGGTCCGTCTGTGCGTGGAAGAAGAAACACAGGGGCTGGGACAGGTGACATTCACTTGGCTAGACAGCACCCAAGGGTTGTTGCAAGAGCAATATGGCAGGGAAACAGTCAGCACTGTGGGTACAGCAAGGACATTGCACTGTATGTGCCAGGAGGACACCTCCTGAGGGCAGCACCGACGCCCCGGGGTCCCACGTGGGTGGCCGTGTCACCACTGCAGATGGGTGTCACAGGCCACCTTCCCCCAAAGAGCGGAGCAAGCAGCTCCGGGTGTCATTTGCAACGGGACTCAGTTGGCTGCAGACAGTGGGATGTAAGGGTCAGAAATGGGATGCCTTGGGGCATCAGTGCTGCCACAGCCTTTGAGAGCAAAGCAGGCAGTTAGAGATACTCAGCCCATTACAGGATCACACCCTGTCCTGAGCTACCTCCTTGCTGCCCCAAGTACCTCCACTCCAGTTCCCTCCACCAACAGCAGGGCCTTGCTCTCCAGGTGGCATCTCACTGTGCTTTCTGCAGAGCCCTGGAGACGGGGCACCTGGTACCGACCGAGGGGCTGTGGTCCCCCAGAACACCAACACCCATGGGTGCTCCCCAGAGGCAGCCCAAGCCACCCCCACAGCTCAGCACACCCGTGTTGTTCCTGCACCCCAACAGCCCCCGCAGGGCCGATGCATGGGGGCGGCTGTAGCTGGTATTTCACGTCCTGCTTGGCAGGATTCGTCCTCCTGGCACCCATGCTGCCGGCAAGGAGGCTGCCAAGGATCAGCTCCCCCCTCCCCAGTTGCACCTCTCAACGGTCCGGGCCGTCAGACCGGTCAGAAGGGCGGCAGCGAGCCTGAAAACGCTGCTGGGGGCAGGAGGGGATCTCCTCCCAGGTGCAGGGACTTTTCCAGCTGCTTGCTGGTACCTGCAACGCCTTTAGTGATGGATGGGGCAGGTCTGCACCACATCACTCGAGCTGTCTGGCGGTGCTCAGGTGGGTGCTGGTGGGGCAGAGCAAGGTACTGCCCTGCTTCCTGGGGGCTGCAGCAGCGTGTCAACCTCTGCAGCCACTCCACAGTGAGGAGCACACGTGGGCAGCCCCAGCATGGAGCGCAAGACCCCCAGGACTGCCACTCCTGAGCCTTGCCCCGACAAGAAGCCACCTCTTTGCTGAGCATCTCTGGGAAAACATCTCCTCCTGGTTTTGCACAGATGGGGAAACCAAGGCATGGGCAAGTGGCAGAAGTTGCTTTTAACCCTGAGGGAGAAGCAGCAGCCCAGGGGTCCTGCACCCCAGCATGGACCAGCACAAATGCATCCTCCAACACGTTCCCTGACCTTTGCAGCCCCCTTGGCAAAGCCCGTGGAAGACGCTTGTGGTTTCTGCTTCTCCACAGAAGGACAGACTCGCTCCACGTCCAACACGCTGCCTCCACCAGCCCTAGCATCTCCTGCGCCCACGTCCCGTCCCACAGGGATGCCAGGAGCGTGCCTCTGCCCGGAGGAGTGTGCGCAGGCCTGCAGCTCACTCAGCCGCCAAGCTCCCTCAAGATGATTGACATCCCAAAAGTGACCACCCTTTCCCACCCGTGGGAGAGCTGGACCCACACAAGAAGGTCTGGTCACAGTCTCGTGGGAATGAGATGTAAAGCAGAGACTCAGAGGGAGCTGGGGCACCTCCTCCAACAAAAGCACTGATGGCGCAGGAGGAAAGGACCAGGCGCAGCAGGCAGTGCCCGTGCTACCGCCATGTCTCCACCCTGAGATCCAGCCATCCCCAGCGCTCGGCTGGGGTATCTTCACAAAGACCTTGTTTGGAGAAGGAAATGAGGCCAGAAGGGGCAGGAAGAGGCAAGATGAGCCGATTCCACGCCCTCGCCCAGAGCCGTGACGGCTTCCCACAGCCAAGACATCAGCTCCGATCTGGCATCTTTCTTCATGCACCTCCCAGAAACCACCCCCCAAACAGCAGGGTTTTCTTGCCCGGTCATGCGGCAGCAGTCTCTTGGGATTAGTAACGAAGAGGACTGGTGCGATTTCCCATATTACGCCTCCTTCCCCCAACTCTGCCCTTCCTCCTCCCAGCCCTGCTCCAGCAAGCTCGCCGTGCAGGAGCTGAGGATTGTCATCAGGTGATGGAGAGGGGCCACGCAGGATCACGCAATGGGAGAACCAAGGTATGTGCCGCCTAGCAGGGCTCCGTCAGCCACGAAACCCAGTAGCTGAGCACACATCCAGCTGCAGCACAACGTGAAAGCCCCTTCCTAGCAATGAGCCCACGCCGTTAGGCATAACATGGATTAAATCACAAATCAAACCAACCAGAAGAGCACTTACAGCATGATCTTGAGGATCCTAATTCAGGGACTGTTCCACGACATCTGGACCCGGCTTTACACCACAGTCATGCCTGGCATTCCCACGGGAGGTACTATATGTCCTCAGCTGCACTTGGGCTTGGCCATGTGTCTGGGAGAGGCCTTGCCAGCACCGAGCGGCAATTCAGCCCTGGAATGTCCTGCTGAAGAGGAACCAGCTCATGGGCAGCCATGCCAAAACCTCTACCAGTGGCTCCTCTGATGCCTTTCCACCACAAATGCAATCCAACCACAGCTTGGTACCACAGAGACCACCAAGCAGCCCTCCAAGAGGACCACTAAGCCGTTCACGCAGTGCAAGCTTCAGCTACAAGGCAGAAAAGCCCCAAGCAAGGGCCCTCAGCCATCTCCTCCCAGCGCAACCTGAAGAGGCAATGCAAAATATTTTGAGCCTCCCTAGCACAGTGCCAGCCAAGCATCCTTGGTGTCTTCTGGACCTCCTAGTGTCCCTTGGAGGGATCCAGCACTTGTCATCTCAGCAGCAGCCAAGAAAGTCATGCCCCACTGTGACTCCAGTAACCCTTCCCCAGAGCCCAGCCGCAAAGACTCAGCCCTGGACAAGATATTTCATAACTGCTTCTCCTGACTTTCTCAATGCTTAATCATTTTTGCAGTCGTCTGCAAATGAGTCTAAGCCTTTGCTATGAGGAAGCAGAGGTATCTCCACCTCCCTTCCTGGTAACTCTGCTAGGGTGGGAAAAAATAAAAGCGCATGTGACTGAGTCGTTAATAAGACATCCCAAATACAAAAACAAGCTAATTAAAACCAGGCATGACCTATTCATAAAATAAGTCCTTTCAACTGTAAAAGGAGAGGAGAAGCCTTTGAAGTCAGGTCTCATAATCCAGTGAGATCTCTGCCTCCACCAGTGACCTCACTTGGAAACTCGTTCTTACCCAACATTGTTAATGCCTTCCCAATGAAAGCTGCCTTTAGAGACAGCTTGGATTTAACAATTGGTGAAGCCAAAGTCTCCGTAGAACAAGTTACCCAGGGTACAGAGGAGTCTCCAGGGGCTCTTCACCAAGGCTAGGATGCCTGCGCAACTCCTAACGTGTTCCTTGCCAGGGGGGACACCATATCTCAGCAGGACTTTGGGCTGCCCTGCTGCACCCAGCCACGAAAGACAGAAGGTTGGGGTCCACCAAAGGGTAAATTCCAGGTGAGGAGAGACTGTCATCCCTCCTGCCCCAAAAGAAGAGCCAAGGGAGCAGCACTGATGCCATGTCTCAGCTCAGGAGAACGTGGAGCAGAGATCCATCCATAAATGCAACCTCTGCAGGGCGAGGAGGCAGGAAAAGCCCAGCTCGTCCCGGGCTTCAAGGCAGCCCCCAGTGAGGACCGAAGGAAACCCCCACCAGGAGACAGCACTGCCTAATTGCTCCGAGTTTCACACTCTGCTCCCACGCTCCCCGCTGCGGTCACCACCGGGGACGGGACATTGGGACAGTTTGGCAACGCCCCGCGTGTCCACAGACATTCATCCCAACCCACTGCTGGAAACAACCATTGTTAGCGAGATTTACCGTGAATGGATCCAGATGCCAAGATAATCCCCTCATTAGGCTGATTCCTCTTCTGTTGCATCCTGCGTGACTCAGAGATCAGAGAAAACTCAGCAGACCAAAGCAACTACAGCACTGGCTGAGAAAAGGCACAGGAAGAGGCATTTGGGAGTGTCCACCAGGCTCCAAACACAAGGTTGTGCTGAGAAGGGCCAAGAGAACCGCAGAGGTTCCCATCGGTGCAGGCACTGCGCAGAGGTCATCTACAGGTTCATCTGGTGGTAGGCAAGGGGTGACACCACAACGGTCTCCCAAGCTAAGAATGAACTTGTAGGACATCCATCCCTTCTGGGCAAAGCCACAGAGAGACTGGAAACCGAAGGGACCAAGCACAGCCCCATGGCACGGTAAGGCACCATTTTGAAAGAGAAGAGGGGACATCCATGACAGTCTGGAAAGAGACTCAGAGGCAACCAGCCCTCAAACAACCAGTCGTTTCTTCAAATTCAGACCAGCAAGAACAAACTACCCCACCAGAAATCCTATCCGAGCTTCCAACCTTTCCTTTTAAACACCAGCAGGGATTCACACAGATCCCAGGGACCACCACCACAGGCACGGATGCTCCAGCTTCTGCCTCGAGCTCCTCCTGGGCCTTTGTCAGGAGCAGGGCAGAGATGTCTCCTGAGCAGCACACAGGAGGGGAGTAAGTAACAACAGTTTACTGGACATTAGGACAATAGGGGAATAATTAAAGTGTCACTGCCCGACCTTGCAAACTGAACTGGTGCTCCAGGAGCCACCAGGCTGATTTCAGGAGAAATGCCATAGGATTTTCAATGCCATAAATGATAAGGGTATAAAAAAATATCAGTTTTATGGAAGAATGCCCTCCAGCATGACAGGATGTGGTTTTGCGGGGGGAAATAGAGGTGGCAGCTGCACCGACGGAGTCACCAGCGTCACCTCTGCCACGCTGAAAGCCCTGCATCAGCAGGAACACGGGAACGGCTGCCATCTCCCCTGCAACCTGCCTTTTCAATCCAAAGCACAGCGCCTTGCCCAAGGTCAAAGAGCAGCTCACGGGAAGGAGACGGTGGGCGGGGGGGGGGTCTCCCGGAGCCGGGGACATCACACCATGCAGCACGGGGGGTCTGTCCGAGGCGGGTGCAGCCTCTCCCTTTGCATTAAGCGCTGATGGATGCGCACAGCGAGCGCTGTTCGCGGGCTGCTCCATCCTCCGCACCCCTCGGAGGGGGGACCCAGAGGATCCCCCCCAGCTCAGCCCAGGGCCTGGGGCTGCGAAGCCGCCAGGGAGGAGGCAGAAATGCCACGCAGGGAGCGATGGCTGCATCCAGCCAAGGTGGTGTCTGCGAAGGAGGGAGCTGGCGAAGGCAGGCAGGCGCTGAGCGCCTCGCCGTGGGGAAACACGCCCCGGCAGCGGCCCTCCTGCCCCGCAGCCGGGCGCTTCCTGCAGCCAGGCGCATGGAAAAGCGTATTTCTTGCAGCCAGTCACCTGCAAAAGCATATTTCTTTCAGGCCGGTAAAATGCAGAAGGCCCAGCAGACCCCAGGTCAGATCCGCCTGCTCCATGAGAGGCGGCGGTGCAGGATTGCTCCCTCCGGCAGGTTTTCTCCTCCAGATCGTTTCCGAGCTGTTTGCTCTTCATCTCTGTCTCACTGTCTCCAGCCCCCCAGGGCGGTCTGTGCCCGGCTCTCTCCTGCTTGCCCTAGGCCTGGTGTCACAGGCTCTTTAGCTGTTTTACCTCGGATAAACTCTTCCCACGGTTACCAAGCCGGCAGCAGGAGCAGAGGCTGCACACAAGGAACTGCGAATGAGGCCAAAATAGGGGGAAAACATCCCTGTGGAAAGTCCCTGAAAATCAGGCACTTTCTCTGTACAAGCTTGGGCGTCTCATAGCTGCAGCAAGGCTTCCTTTCCTCAGAAACCCCCTGTGCCCCAAAGCAACGAACGCATTCCCAGTTTGGTCCCCAGCTCTGCTGGGTCCCTTGGGGATGCCAGAAAGCATTACTGCTGGGGCATGGAGAAAAACCCAGACGATGCAACCCAGCCTCTGCTACAAGGCAAGTGCACCGTGAGTCCGGGAATCCTGACGCACGGCCGCGCGTCCGTCGGGGCCACCCGCGCACGAGCATCGCTGCTGGATCTGCCTACAAACGCTCAAGGTGTCGCAGGCAGCACCTGCCCACAAATTCCCACCTCTCGTCCTGCTGCCTTCTTGGAGCATCCTGCAGCAGCCGCTCTCCCCCAACTTGGCTACACAAGGTTTGAGCCCAAAAATAACCTTTCGCTTGCTGGAAATCAGTCGTGGATTTGTCACGGAGTTGAGCGGGAGCTACTCACAGAGATTTTGGTGAAGATGGAGAGCAGGAGTGACAGGCCGGAGAGGTACATCCGGATCCTCTCCCCTCCGAACCTTCGCTGGAGATACTCGGGCATTGTGACAATCTGCCAGGAGGAAAGAGAGCGATCACTGCCCTGCCCATGCCCCCTCCTCTGGGGACGGTCCCAGGGAAGGCAAGGGGACAGCTGTATTCCCACAGCAGGGCTGAGGAGTCTCAAAGGACAGTGGTGACAGCCCTCCGGGGAGCTGGGGACCTGGCCGGGGCCGTGCTCCCCACAGCAGGCTCAGGGCAGCTGTACGTACCCCAGACGAGACATAAACTGGCACAAACACCCAGGCTAGCGCCAGAAGAGCGTAAGTCGCCTGTTGGGAAGGAGGAACACAGCACAGCCAGAAAAAACACTGGTCCTGCTGCAGCTCAACGCGAACTGCAGTGCTAGACCCTGTCCACCACTCCTGACCCGGCCCTGGATCACCCTCAAGTGCACGTTTACATCCCTAAACGGCTTCAGATGGCAGGCAGGGGCGCACAAGGTCATAGTGGACACCCCCCCCCCCCAGCACCCCCGCCAGCAGCAGTCCGCTCCCCGCAGCCCTTCAGCTCCTAACCAGACCTTTCCCACTAACTCCTTGAGCGCCAAGCAAGCCAAATACCGTATTTTTGCTGCAGAACCCAAGGACTTTGGATACAATGTGCAGGGAAGCAGGGAATGGGTGACCTATTCAGCTGTCTCCCTGTCAGGGTCATGGAGGGGCTGGACTAGAAAGCTCTGCTCCAAAATGTCCTTCTCCCTGAGCACGTGGACCAGGGTTGAGTCCAAACTCACTGTACGTGCACTAGACATGAGCTGGAGAAGCTGAGTTAGCAGGGTTGCATTAATTACCCCCTGCACAACTCCTCCCAAGCCTTTTGAGACGTTGCATGAAGCTGCTGTGAAATGGGCCACCTGCTGCGACGCGGCTCAAGAAACTAATTTTCTTGATTACGTGACACGTTTCTTACATTCCACTCGAAGCCAGTGACAGCGATTCCCCCGGCAGCACCGGTCCCAGCCAGCCCGATGAAGAGCCCCGAGCCTTCGCTGCTGGCGAAGAGAGAGGCGCCGATCTGCGGAGGAGCAGGGGAGGTGCTGCGGGTGCTCAGAGGCGGGGTGCCCGGCTCCCCGCAGCTTGGCACGGCAGTCATGCCAGCTGGACCAGCTTTGGTGCTTCTCCAGCAGCGCAGCCCCGAGGGGATAACTCGAGTAAGAGAAGGAGGCAAAAATAACGTCTGAACGGGAGCGGCAGAGCGCACACTTCCCTGCCACTTCTAAAAGCAAAGCGTGGCCAAAGGTACACCATGTGTGATCAGGGATGTGTACGTATTTTGCAAGAAAAACCCTTAAGACTCCAATCCAGGTAGGCATAAACCTCAGCAACCAGCGCTCCTGCGCATTCAGCTCATCTGGGCGTCCCCGGTGGGTTTTGGATGAACTTTCTTGTCTTTAGGAGGATGAGGATTGCTGCATTGGCCACGGTGGCCAAGCACCCTGCCCGGAGATGGCCCTGTGCAAGCAGCCGGTGCCAGACACGGGAAAGCCCTACAACCAGTTTGTCAAGACCACACTGAAATAAGAGGAGGGAAAAAAGAAACGGGACACTTGTGTCTTCTTGGAGCTGCCAGGAGCACACGGGGCCAGTGGAGATAGATGTTTGACTCCAACAACCCCTCCCCAAGTTCAAAGAAGCCCACGAGGAGACCCAACAAGCCAGGTGGGCTCCAGCACCCTTCGGGCAATGAGAAGGGAAACACAGCTCAGAAGACGGGAACCCTGGCAGAAGGAGGTATACAGGCTGGGGGGAAAGTGTGGGCAGGCGGTGGAGCAAGCAGGGGCGCAGAAGAGGGAATTCAGTGGGAGGGAGAGTGGTGCTGGATGTCCCTGCTGCCCAGGGTGTTACAAGAGGGACAGAGGTCTCTACTTACTGGCCACCATGCCATGTCTCTGCCAGCAAGGAAATAGCCACTGACGGTGTTCCTGTTCACCCTGCATGAAGACTGGGAGGAGAAAAGATCAGCACGGAGCACCCTTTCCCTACAAACCCAGACAAGACACCAAGAAACCAAGAACCAGGTCTCCCAGACAAGAAGCCAAGAGACAGGAGACTCTGGATAATTAATGGGAGCTCTGCAACTCGAGCTTAATTACATGAAACGGTGGCTGCACCCCCCGAGTACCTGGAGCCATGAATAGCAAAGGAGGCACCCCGAGAGGGGGAAGCACGGAGGATGCACCCGTCCTACCACCATCCTGAGCAGACAGGTTGGCTAATAGGGCCCAGCTTTGGCTACGATTTTTCTGCGAGGCAGAATAAATGGCTTTGGAGAGCCTTTGTCTGAAACTGCAGGTAGCCGAGGGCTTTTTCTGTTAAGCAGGGCATTTGTCTCAGCACCCTTTAATAGACAAGTGGCAGATCTGCTTATGCCCAGCAGACCGGAGGCCAGGGCAGAGGTTTGTGCTGTGGTTAATTCCACCCCCTTCTCAGGCTATAGGAGTCTTTCTGTAGGGGGTGAAAGGGGGGTTGTACAGCGCAAATGCAGCACAACACACAAAATACGTAACGAGTGCAAACTACAACAAGAAAGTAATAGCGGTTTTCAAAATACTCCGTGCAGAAAAGCCAGCCCTGGGAAAAAAAAAAAAAACCTAGACAAAAAAGAAAGCGGAAAGGGAACAAGAGAAGATACTCTTACCCATATTCCCACTGCAACGTTTAAGGAAAAATAAACCACCACGACAACAAGGTCAGCAACGCTGAACTGCGGCAATGGGGTAAAGGATCCAGCAGTGGAATTGCCCTCCATCATTCCTCTGCCTCCTTCCTCATCCTCAGCCTCACACAGTCACTGAATCAGTAACTCGTTAGCAGCCCGAAGGTATTTATCATTAAACAAGCCAGCAGTAGGAGCTGTGCTTCCAAAGGCGCTTGGGTGGGCAGCCAGGCTGTCCGCTGCCTCCCTCCCCTTCCAGTTCCCCCACCGCCCTTCCTGCCGGCACCCAAGGGACACCCGCTCCAGGCGACCACCTCTTCATTTCAGTGTTTCACAATCGAGCAGCTACTTAATCCCCATTTCCTTGAGGTTTTCTGCTTCTTCTGCATTGATCTTGAAGAAGCTGCAGGCTCCAGCCCAAGCTGCCCCTGCAATTAATGCATTTCTGCGGTGCAGACTCTCAGGACACAGGCTCCCAGCAGCCTCTTGCAGAGGTGCCTTAAATCTAGATATTGCTGGACAAGAAACGGCCAAGGCTTTAGTCTTCTATGAACTGTAAACCAAACCTGAGTATTTTTCTTGCAGATATTAAGTCTGGAAAGAATTTGCATGATCTTCTGCCTAGTTAATTACTGTAGAAACTGCTGAATAAAGCAGGGGTTTCAAAGTGTTCTTTATATTTGAAGGATCCCAGAGAATACCTCTAAGAATAGCTGGCATTTCTGGTGATCTGATATTTTCGCTTCTGGAAAAAGCACGCAGAAATGAGGTAGCTCTGCCATTATGTGCTGTAACGAAAGGGGTATGAAAAATCTCCGAGGGAAGTTGCACGTGCTTTGCTCCCTTTCAACCACTCCAATGCGACGAAAAGCCAAAGGACCGGCAATCCAGTCTTATGCCCGCAACTTTCTCCCAAACTCTTGAGTCCTAACCAATACAATAATTGCACTGCAGGAAACCAGGCAAAGTTGGGGGTTTTCTACATGCTAAAATCAACAATCAAACACAGGAATGATGTGAACATCCAAGGTGGAGCCTCAGCACGCCAGCGAGGGCCGACCAGCAGAAACACTCACAGAAGAGATGAAGCCATTCCTCCAAAGGCCAACACGAAATAAGCAGCAGGAAACCACCTTTAAGTTCAATGTTCTGGGTCATTTAGTAATCCTACTGTTTGCTGCACTCATTTCCAAGTGGCAGCACGCTTTCCAACCACGTATCACAAGGTCTCGCTAATAAAACAAATACTCTGCAGCTAATACGCCCATCACCTAGATAGGTCAGCATATTTCTCCTCTCTTTCAGATGGCCGCCGACGCACCGAGGAGCAGGTCTGCAGACTTGCGAGAGGAACTGAAGTTCTCCCTCGCTGCTCAGCTGGAATTTAACCTGCATTAACACATTCAAAGTACATATAGGTGTTAATACGTCAGCTTGGTGTATCTATTAACATTGCTGAAGTGTTTAATAACCTACTGTCATTGAAGTACAACCAGGTACAGCTTTGCATTTGGTCATTTCAGATACAGAACGTACCTCTCTGGAGAGGACTGCAAAAATCAAACAGAATAATCTTATGAAAAATAAGCTCAGAGAACAACAAACAGCATTACCTGAACAGAAACGTGCAGTTGCTTAAATAAAATCACCATCTCACTGAATGTACCAAGATCAAGTACTGTAGATCTTTCAGCAATATCTAGGTCTTCTAGTCACAGGCCTCCATTGTGCCCAGCACAGTAGCAAGACAAGGGAAGTTAAAAAAAACCCCGTTTTTATCCTTAAAAACAAACGAACCTTCCAAAGCCCTTGGAAGTTTGTCTTGAACAGAGAGAAATGGTGTCAACAAAGGTTAATTTTCACTTCTGGTTTTGAACATGCCAAAAGTTTTATACTCATTTGTAGGACATTCTGATGGAGAGAGATTAGACCAAACAACCCCTAAATGCTCATGAATTCCACCACCGTTTTCTCTGCAACAGGTCAGGAACTTCCAGCCTCCAAGACTGGAAGCTCGGCATGGCAACTAGCCCGCCACTCCACCCACGCGTATGTTAAGGACGGTTGGGAAGACAAACTTGAACAAGTTAAGCTCTGCACTACGGCTGTGTTTTTTAGCACATCCATGGATTTAGGCCAGGCTAGAAACCTCTGAAAAAAAGAGTTTACCTGTGATGAGCTGATTCAGATTCTACCAGTTGGAACCTCTGCCCCCCACAATATTCCCAAGTCCCTGTTGTTCCTTGACATCCAGCCATAGATTCAGCTCCCTCCTACATTCCCTGAGGCAACGCAGCACACTGGAGGTGTGCCGTTAACCACCAAATTACAACTAATCTAAAAACCTCTGATAGCACCTGCAACCAGATAGTGAAAGGCTGTATTTTGCATGTTACAAGACTGCTCAGCAGAAGACAGGCTGAAGAACCATGAGTATCAGTATTGGGGAAAAGCAGCCTCTCCTCCTTGTCTGCAGGTGTTTTGCTACAACAAAAAGCAAAACGCATCTCACTCTTCTGACTGCCAAGAAGCCTGAATCCTGTTCATATTCCAAAATAACATACCGGCATAAAAGAATCAATTCCCCTCTTGATTTCTTTCAGTAACGTAATACCTGCAAATCATTTTTAAGGGGACACACTTTAGAAGAGAAGTGACTAGTACACGAACATTTTTAGAAAGCTCACACAAAACAAGTCTTTATTCTTTGTTGCAGAAAATAAATACAGGTGCATATTTCATATGCTTTTCTATAAAAGCACTCCTACAAAATCACTTAACTGCATACAACAGTACAACCTTTTTGGCTTTTAAAATGCAAATATTATACAGTCATTTCATTTTATTGTCTTTTAAAGCACTTGTAGCAAGCAGCTTTGGAAAAGGAATGCTTAATTTAGAAGCCAAATTCTTGCTTCAAGTGTTTTCTCGTCTTTTTCCATCATGTATATAGTGCAACTAACCTAAAAGCAACTAGAACAGTTTTTTTGTAAAATGTTTATTCCCCACCCACCCCCAAAAGAAACAAACCCTGCAAAGGGAAAAAAAAAAAAAAAAGCTCTTAAAAACTGTTCTACCTTGATACTCAAACCAAGAGAAAACAAAAAGTGGCTCAATAGAAATATTAAGGTAAGCACGATGATTCACAGCTCATTATCTGTTCGCTTCCAGTTTGGCCCGGGCTGTTTCTTTAGAATAAGCAGCATTAATCATCCAGTCCTATATTTCTGAAAAGGTACGACATTGACTCCCCATTATGGATCCTGCGAATGGCTTCTGAGAGGATCATGCTGATATCCACAGTCTTGATTTTAGGGCATTGGAGTTTTTGTATTTCATGTGGAATTGTGTTTGTAACAACCACCTACAGAAAGAAAAACGATCAGAAAGATGTAGCTCCGTTATGTTTTCCACCTCCCGTGTTAGAACTGTGAAAGGAAACGTCCACCCACCAGATCCTACGAAGCCACCCTTGGTGATAATAGAACAAGATTTTACATTACTGTCAGGGTCAAAATCTTGGGAAGAGCCATGCATTGCTACAGGACTGCACGTATCCATGGATACTAATGGCACTGTCCTTCCTTCCTTTCATTCTGCCACGCAGGTCCAAAGGAAGGTACGAAAATATCCCCCACACTGAAGGGAAAAGTCTGCTAATACTGGCAGTCCACCACCTCACTGCTTCCCTCGTTTCCCACTGCTGTAGTTTAAGAACGCGTAGATGCTAATACCCTAGCATACAACTCCATGGTAAGAAAGCCTGAACCCAGAAACCTCCCAGCTAAATTCTTATTGCCAGTGTATTTTAAGAATCAACTCAGGAGAAAATTGCTTGCTTAAAAAAACAAAAATGATTTGATTGGAAATTCAGAATCCATGCTTACTTCATCAATTGCAGATTCCTCTATCAGCCTGGGAGCATCTGAAGATAACAGGCCATGTGTGGCCATTACAAAGATCTTGTAAGCCCCCCTCTCCTTCAGGGTCTCGGCTGCAGCAAGAAAGCTGTCAACATCATCTATAATGTCATCCTGTCAAAATAAGATCGAGTCAGTGAAGATTCGCCATGTCCTCAGACAGATCAACACAACACACCCAGACTGACACGACATCTTTTTCAAGTATAACAGTTTACAGCCAATGCAAAATGGACATTTTTATTGATGCTGTTCTTCAGACACCTGAGCTAGATGGTAAGCGCGAAAGAGCAGAAAAGCAGAGTGTCCAAAACTACTGCAACATCAAGGGGCAGAGGGATTGCTCCATGAGGGGAAGAGGGAAAAGCCAAGACAACTGACATTCATTCAAAACCAAAACTAACACAAAATTGCTCTTTTCCATAACAAGCCCAGATATTACACTCTGCTTTAGAAAAACCGTAAGACTGCATCATATTTACTTCACTGGCATTTCTAAATTCACAGAATAGAAAAACATGGTGGTGTTCCCCTGATCTGCTGTATAAGCACCACCTTAAACTCCTCACTTCAGGCAAGCACTTAAAACAGAAATTTAGCTGGCCTCTTCATAGAAACAAGCTTCAAATGCTGCTTTTCAGCATGGATCACTTCATAGTTCACACGGTCAGCTTCATTTAGTGTGCAGAATACCGCCTCACGGTATAAAAAGTGCAGTATCAGAAGTCCACCATCAACCAAAGTTTAGTTGCTGATACAGCAGAGTATCTACTTGATTTCTGCAACTTTAACATGTTTAATATAATTTATCAGAAGTGTTGGCATCTTACCACAATGATAGCTATTCTTCCTCCTACATCTCCAACAACTGTGATGGGTGGTTTTTCCTTGGGAATCAGCACTGATTAGTGGTAAATTTTTTTACATGCGTAGAAAGGAGAAAGAAAAAGAAAGTTTATACAATTTACTTCAAGTGTGGAAATGTCTGCTTTGCATGGGTCACCACTGTTAGAGAGAAATGAAGCAACAACTATTTCAACCACCACACCATTACTGGGGAAAACACAGCAGGATTTTAATACATAAATGATTTTTTTAAGCTTCGCCAAAGTATTAACTACATTCATTTACACCCAAATTCTTAACCAATTCAATTAATTCTTAATTTTAGTACAGAGAACAGAGCAGCTTGCAGACACAAGCAGTTCAATCACCCTACTGAGATCCAAGCTAGGTTTATGCAATGAAGTCTTGCTCACGCAGCTACAGATTCCATCCACATTCAGCAAGCTTACTCTGTCAAGGCCCGTGGTGTTATACAGCTACACACAAAACCAGTGTCAGCTCAGCTTATTAGCTCTGTGTCCCAGAAAAATTCCAACAGAAAAAGTAAATGGCAAAAAAGCGGGGCCTCTCTGCCGGCAGCTCTTCTGACTACCTGTTATGACACAACCCCTCCTACGCAGGGCACGGACCTCACACACAGCCTAGCACTAAAACCATGGACAAAGGGCATCAAAAAGGAATCTTTTTCTCCCTACTAAGAAAGAAGTAATCTTCTTTCCCCCTAAAGAACCACTCCTCTTTGATGGTCCATCACTGCCAGCCCCACTCCCCAAACCCACAAAAAACGATAGGTGAACACTTTCACACACAAACTTACTTACTGGGTATCTCCAAACTGGGATGAATAGCAGCTACATTTTTGGCTGTAGGTGGTGAGTGTCGACCATCCACCATGTCAGACTCAGCATCTTGAGCTTCCCCATGAATCACAGCAATTCCCAACCGTAAGCGCTCAGCAAATGACTGTGCCCTGTAGGGAAAGGGTTAAACACACAAAACAGAAATACATTAAATTTAAAATAATTTACATACATACAATCCTAATCTATTTCCATTTTATTTCTTAAGTTTCAGAGGAAAAATGGAATGATCCTAAAATTTTAGGAAAACATAGAAGAAACCACTTGCCCCTTAGTATCTTGTTTTCACCAGGCTTGTGAGTCAGAATAACCTTGAAAGTACCCATACTGGCCTTGAAGCAACAGGATAAATTCTACAAGTCACATAATTCTGATTACTCCCTTCTGTTTTGCCCAACAGTCAAAAAAAACATTTCCTTGCCTTCAGCATTCTTGAGATTCCATGCTTTAGCAGGTCTCATCTAACTAACCAAGAATAGCCTAGATGTCTGGATTGTCTACATTTAATAGGAAAAGAAATACACACATCAAAACAGAAAACAAGTGTTCACCCATTTATTTTTAGCAAGATGTGCACTAAATAAAGACAATATTCCTGACCTTCTGACACATAACCTTAGATATCCTGCAGAAAAGAGAACCCAGACGATCGTTTTGCCTGACAAACCACACTTCAAAGTTAAACAGCCTGGATTTTTATAAGCTTAAAAAAAAGTTCCTTCACCATGCAGTATTTATTTCAACTAAAATTAGAAATTTATGTAAAGAAGTGTAAGGTTAACTGCGGGAGCGGGGAAAGCAAAGAGTCAGGAAAATAGGAATTTCACAGACAGTGCTTGTGTCCCAGATACTGGAAGCAGCAAGTGAAAACTGGCAGATTCATCCTACATTACCTTGCTCACCGAAGAGTTCGGTATCTAGCCTAAACCAGTGATCTAGTCTCCTTCTGGTGAAAGTGAGCCTGGCATGTCCAGAGTGAGTCACTTTCTTCTAACATTAGCATCTAAGACCTGTGGCCTGAATCACCTCCTTTATGCTTAAGCCTCGTTTCACTATCCAAACAACTCAAAAGTCCAGACAATAATTTGCCCATCGTGATGCTCAGTTAATTAAAAACAAAAAAATCTTCTGCCCTGTGGTTATCATACAGTGAGGATATTTTTTCAAGTGGTTAACTACAGATAAATTATGATTCCAAACATATTTATCTTAAGAGTTATGACTTAGAAGACATAATCCTATCAACAAAATCATAGTAATTACTTTAAAATGCAATATTAAACTGAATAAAGTTCAAAGTAACAGTAAAATGAGTCATTCATTTTCCACAGAAGCATTCTGAACATCAAGTGAAGGTTCTCTTTCACAAGGAAGCACTCATCTGAAAAGTGTTTTCCTTGATTAGGCTGAAGCATTCCATCACCCTTTTCCAAATACCATGTACCTCCCCAAATACTGCTGTTAAATGCTCACATGCACAGATGAAGCAGCTAAACAATACAGCTCTGGGATCCCCTCCTACGCAAATCAGTTACTGTGCAACTTATCTGCCTGATCAGTTAAAGGTATGTGTAGACTTCTTGCTGGCATGCACAATTACTTGAAGAGCATGAAAATGCATCAACAAATTCCTGCCTACCCCCAAGAGGCAATACTGACACCAAGTAAAAGAAACCGTCAAAGACAAGCAAATGTAAAATAACTGGCCAAAACAAGAGAAATCACATAAGAAGTACTGCTGGAAAAGAAAGATGACAGAAGTTGTTCCCCTCACTATACTACAAACTAAAGTATTTCTGATTTGCTGTATAAGATAACAAAAACCTTTCTTACACAGAGTATCACGATTCCTTGGTATAAAAGTCTAGGTAACTTTTCAACAAACTATTGTCTTGTCACCACAGCAAATACAGTATCTCTTAAACCATCGTCCAACTCCTACACCACTTGCTGAGAGCAGTGTAATTCCAAAGAGTTTAGGAATAGTCAAACAAAAATCTTTATGGATTAAGAACAGTCGTTCAGCCAACAAGGACTTCACAATCAAAATCATCTCCAACACCAAGTCGTGTTTCACCATACTAGGTGGTAAACAATCTGTATTTAGGATCTGATCAACCATGTTCTAAGTTATGACCATGTTAAGCAATTACTTTGGATTAATGGCATTATACTTCCAGCCATTTTTCTTCATTTACAGCAGGAAATTTACAACATAAACGCACACAAATATGATACAATTAAATACCTTCTTTATCCTAAGCACTGTATTGATCTACCTCATCCTTTGGTTTGTTTTTTACTCTCCTTAGATTTATTATGATTATAGCAATGATGTAAAAACTATACATCTGACGAAGTAGAATTGGGAGGGATTTGAAGGCTGCATTTTCTAATTACTGCGTATCTGTCCTTCACTTGATCCTAAGAACAAAATCATGATAGAGATTTCCTGCTCTAACACAAGAGAGCAGATCTTACCCACCTCTTTGCAGATGCAGGTGATTTGGCCACAATTACAGCATTCCTGTAGTCTGGTATCTGTAGTAAATAACAGATAGCAATGTCTACTTCATATCTTTAGACAAATTTTAACTCAGTAAGAATCAGAGAACTTTATTTTGCCAGAAGAATTTTAAGCATCGAACATTTTACCTAACATAAGAAAGCAACCTCAGGAATCCATGGTACATGATCAGAGTTCACAGCTCAGTAAAAACAGGTATTTAGAAAATTCAGGTCTTAACTTAAAAATGTACCTTTCACAAACACCATGTTACATTACAGATTACACAAAAGTAACTGCTTTAGAAGAACACCAGGGCTACATGGACAAGTGTGAAAAGAAACAGGAAACCATCAAAATTAAAGTTTCCTGTTCAACTTGTCTTGTGCGTGCACATGGCAGTCTTTAATCACTTGAAAACATAGCATTTCATCTATTTCCTGCTGTTTTTCAGAGTATACAAAAAAAAGTAACGCCTCTCCGTCTCACCATACTGACTCTCTTTATATGGACCATCAAAAGGGATAAAAATCCCGCATTCACTGCGCTGATCCTGGAGTCACAGTCTAATATTGCTGCAAACTCTCTTCTACGCAGATCAGCACTAGAGGATGCTGCTGCAAAAGCCGACAGCAGCAAAGTGGCAAGGCCAAGATGTCTGGGTTTCACTTTGAGGTCTGATGGGTACCTCAGTCAATCTTCACAAGCACAGTCTACTCTGAAGTCTGCTGCCTCTGCCCCGCCCCATTCTCATACTGCCTTTTCACTCCAGACTCCTCCTCTCCACTTAGCCAGCATTGTAGTCCCTATCCCCCCCACGTTTCTTGTCCTCATCTCCGTTTTCCCTACAAACTGTGACTCCACATCAGACTCATCTTTCCTTGTCCGTAATTTCTCAAGCGTTCCACCATTCGCATTTCCAGTCCTCCTTTCCAACAGCAACCTATGCTCCCTCTAATACCTCATCTTACCCCCTTCCTTGCAAACACAGCATTTTCCCCTCACTGTGCTGCCCTGGGATGATCCATCTGCCACAGACAGCAGCATACAGAGAACCTGTCCGTCTGTCCTTCTATCAGTTGCTGTAACGATAGCCCACAGCCACTCTCAGCTGCAATAGCAGGAAAAGTCCCTCAGAGCAGATCCAATCCTCAGAATCCCACTGTTGAGGGACAGAGGACTCTTTACTAAGTACCTGCAAACTGATCTGTTACAGTTGTAATTTCACAAATGGGGGGGATGATACCCTGACATGCAGTTCATCGCCTTGCTGTCACATGTCCAATACCAGTTCCAGAGCACAGAAATACTTGGGTTTTTTCCAAACACAAGCAAAGTAAGTTCTACCACAATCTTATCCTCAAACATACAAACCACACGGGCTGAGTATTTCCAAAAGCACTCTACCTGAAATAAGCATGGGAAAGAAAAAATTAGGTTCTGGATTTGGGTACGGGCCTAACCAACTGAAAACAAGAGCTCTTCTGAGGACTTGTCAGGCAACATTAATAATCCGCAATGCTACTAACTCCACCTATAATACTGGGAATTCAGCATGTTCTGTCCTTTACAAACACTTAGTTATACAACAGGCTACAAAGATTAACATGATGGAAGGTACGGACAAGGCAGGGCCTGTCACTTGACATAATAAAGGCTTTGATCTTGTTCAGACATCATTGCCTCGTTTTTCCCCTGCCAAATTATCAAATTTGTTCTCAGCTCTTTAAAAATGAAGTCAGAAAGCCAAAAATGTCATCCAAAACATAGTAAGACATCAACAACTCCTTGTAACAAAGAGCTACGTCACCCTAAGATTAACATGTACGCATAGGAAAGAGAAGACACTAAGTATTTAACATTTGCTAAGCACGCAAAGGAAAATCACCAAATTATTTTATACCACATTCATTTCACTGCTTGGACTGTCTTCATCCCAGAACACCAAGTAATTCTCTTCACACCTATGCATAAATTCCCAACAGGGAACAACCACAAGCCCTCATCCTCTTAACTTTCAGTTAAATGCTTTGTAAGTGACCTCCATTCTTAACAAGCTGGGCTCTATTTCACGCTCCTCAATATATCCCATCACAACTCCCATTTGAAACATTTTTCATGCTTTGGCATTCACAATGCAGGACATCCAGCAAGCTGCCGCCACCGTGAACTTGAGATGAATACTAAGTTCCTCCTGAGCAGCACTGGATGAAACTTTTTAAGAAAAGATACTATAAATGACCTGGCTGTTGAAGGTACTTGCCAATATAGACCCCATGTGATCAGATACATTCAGTCAACTCCAGTTTTAGCAAGTCATCTCATGGACAAGCTGAGGAATGAAGAAATGAAAAACAAAGTATCTTTCAAGACCTCTCTACACACACTTCAGCAGATCTCTACAAATGTCCCTTTGTTAGACTGCACAGCAGTGCCAGACTCCAAGCTGCAACAATTATTTGTAAACCATCAAGAGCTCATGTGTCAAAAGGCCTTTCAAGACTAAACCAGGAACACGATCTTATCAGCCATAATCCATACATACAAGTAACATAAAAAGGCACAACTTGTCCTGTGTCTGCCTATTTGGTTCTCCACTCCCCCCCCCCCCCTTCTTTTTTTTAACTTATGAAGCGCTTGCAAGGTGCCACACTTCTCTCCTGGTATACAGAATGAATGACTGTGGCAAAGCCAGAGCCTGACGTTTTGTTCTAGCATCCTCTTTGACTCTAGTACCAAATCAAATGATCACGATAGATTCAAATGGTAACTGATTCCTCAAACAGATTTTAACAGTCATAACAAAATCACGTTGGTTTGGTTTTGTGTTTGGTTTTGTGTTTTGGATTTTTTGCGGGTTTTTTTGGTTTGTTTGTTTGTTTTTTAATTGAGGCATTCATATCGCTATAAAAAGAAACAGCTTGGATTCAAAAGAGAGAGCTAAATCTCTTCTCTCACCAGGAAGAAAGCATTTGCTTTATTCCAAATTATCATTAGTCAGAGGCATACTATGCATCTTATACCTACAATTATCATTTGCACAATTTGTATATATGAATCTACCAGTAGCACTTCTCAAAGCACTTATAAAAATAAGATGGAGAAATGGACGCACAGAACATCAGAAGTTAAGCTCGTCAAGTCAAGACATGCTGAACAAACAGCAGGTGAAGATTTACACAAGTCGTCATCTGTTCTTACTTTCAGAGCAGGATCGATAGGCTCTCTCACAGTTTACAACTTAACCTCCAAAGTGTTTTCATAACGCGATATAAATTAGTTACACCTACACAAGCGGCCCATCTTATAAATAACAAGGGAACTGGAAACAGGAAAGGAAGAGGATATCAAGAGCAAGAAAATCCTCATTTTTTAAAAAATACTAGTTAGGGGACTACATCTAAGAAGACAGAACTGCATCACTGCCCAGATAAGAAAACACCAGCTCTTCGTGAAAGCAAAACTTAAGCCTGTGGGGAAGAAAAGAACCAACTGCCTCAACACCACTCCTTGCCCCAACATGACCTTTCTTCCTTTAAAATTCTGTTTGAAGATTTAGTCTTTTCAGAGGAATTTGTTTCAGAAGCCTTAAGACACGACAAAAAATAATTTAAAAAAGCAACTGTAATAGCAGGCCTTCCTCACCTCTTCTTGGATATACTGTAGTAAAAATGGAGATGCTCTCAAGTTATCAACTGGAATATTGAAGAAGCCCTGTATTTCCTTCTGATGTAAATCCATGGTAATAAGATGAGTCAGTCCTTTAAAAAAAAATAAAATAAAAAGACATATGGAGAAGCACATCAAAAAAGTAAGAGACAACAACAGACACACTTTTTATTTCTCTAGTAAGTTTCACTGAAATTTGCCCAGAACAAAATCTCTAAGCTGCATTAGAACAAGAATACTACACACAGCGAAAGTACGTAGCATATTGACTACGTCCCTCTTAAGTACACCGACATTATCATGTTTTGAGATTTCTACAGCATCCTTTTTAAAAGAACCTCAGAACACTCTACATACTTGGCTCAGTAGTGCCACACTGAGGCAGGTAAGATCTTTCTCCATTCAACATGTAACAAAATGGAAGCACCAGTAAGATAAATTGTCCTATGCCACACAGCTGTGCTGGGGTCTTGCTAACATTAGAGTCCTCAACTCCTGAAAAATGGGCCCAAATTCTAATGATTGAAACACTTCTCTCTAAGTAAGAAACCAGATCACATTGTGTTCATGTAATTGCCCATTTTTCCCAGGGACAGGAGCAAAACGAGAGGAGCAGAAAAGGCTCCTATTGAAGGCTGTGAGAATGAATAATGTCATTATCCCACATCATCTCAAATGTAAAGGACAGATACAAAGCACATTCATCCAACAGGTAAAAAACAGGCTAGAAATGACAAAGCACAACTGTTCGAGAGCGTTAGAAAGGCAAAGAACAGTATTACGAGAGATAGATACCATCGCCCAAAGCAGCGGAGTCCAGCAGACTCATTTTGCCAGCTCAGTAGGACACAATGTAAAATGGCTGTTACAAGCTTGGGTTTTTTATGAACTCATCATTTGGAAACATTTCTAATTACATTCTCCATTCTATGCAGGTTTTAAATTCACAAAAAACTTAGCAGTTATTTTTAAACAGAGTCCCAGCTTGTGCATAGACCTCTCTAAACCTGAAAGCAGACAGCAGGAGCCCCCATTGCTGTGATTATTTCATACAACCTGCATTCTTACCAGCTTTGCACATCATTGAAGCCAGTAATTTAGAGACAATGGAGCCCCTTTTCCTCATCTTGCACTGTTTGCTGTACGGGAAGTAAGGAATCACTCCAATAATGCTTTTGGCACAGGAGGTCTTACAAGCATACACCATGATCAAGAGTTCCATGATTGTAGTATTCACATCCCTGGAACAAGAAGCATCTAGTTCTGTATCTCGTGCATAAAAATCCCGTATTCAATGCAATATTTATGCCCACTCCAGGGATTTCACTCCAGATCAGCAGAGAGTACGGTGACTGAGCACTCTTTGCTAAGAATCCAGCTGTGCACCTCAGGACAGGGAGTGCCCTGGACCCAGCATTTTAATTCTTCACTAAAACTACACTTCACTATTTTGGGCAATTCAGCAGTTTTTGTTATACCATATTCAGGTTTTTAGTAATACAGCATGTTGCTGTACCAAAGTAGTCCTTAATTTATCTCCAACATCTCTTTCTATCATGCACAAACCAATATATATATGTCTTTTGATATAGATAAGCTTTCTTAAAAAAAAAAAAAAAAAAAGGTTTCAGACTTTACAACATATTCCTCTCTTGTTCAAGCCAACAGTAGGCTAAGTATTTAACAATTACCATCTATTTTCTGCCCTAAATGAAAAGACTGAGAGGATATCTTTTTAAATGAGAACTGGTCATCAGGTAAGAGACCACCTATTTCTGTTGTCATTAAAAAAAACAAGTCTCAGCATTTGTAAAGTTCTTTTCACATAAAAAAAAAAAAAGTTGTTTTCTGAATCACGAGACGAATTGCCTAGGAAATGGCCCTCTGACATTTAGAACTTTGTAATGGTGCTGGAGACGGGGTAGCTGAAAAGGGAAGAATTTAAAGAGAATGACATAAGCAAGAGAACACACTTAGTGAAAGAATGCAGGTGACCCATGGGAAAGTTTCACTGACATATTCACTGAAAATTAAAATAACAGAGGTTAGCTTATACTGAAGTCTTCTTTGTGCATATATCAAGAAAACCCCAAAACAATAACAACAAAAAACCCCATAGAGAGAAGCCTCTATCTCGTTAATCTAAGCTTATTATACTGTATCATATACAAAATGTGAAGAAAAATGAAAACAGAAGCAGTCCTATGGACAGTCCATGTCAAAATGCTAGCACAGCGTCTTTAAACAGTTACTCACTTTGAAACTGTTTGGATGATAAATACATCCTTTCCTCTCACAGACTCCTGAATCTGCACTCTTGTTTCTGCCAAGAAGAGAAATATGTAATATTTGCAATAGCAAAACTCCATAGAGTCTAAGAAAAGGGTAGCCAATATATGCACATAATAGTTAGGTTAAGTTTCCAGTTTTGCCAATTAAATGCTCACCTCTGTTTGGCTCTTGATAAACCTGAACCTTCCCCATCTCAACTCCTAAGCGCCTGCAGGAGCAGAAAAAAGAAAAGTACAAGTTAACATGGGAAAAGGAAAGGCAAAACAAATGCAAAACCATACAATGCAATAGTTACTGAAAAGGCTGTATTTCACAGGAGAAAACCACGAAAAGAAAATCCCAAACCATAAAACCAGTAATTATAGTGGAAATCTCTAAACAAAGCATCTACAATTTCCAGAATCTGCGCTGCAGGCTAAGCTAAACTCATTTTCAAGTCAAGCTCAGAAGAACAAGCAGCAGGAAAAAAAATAACACTTGATTACTAAATCATGTAACAATTTCTAATTTTTAATATATATTTCTATATACATGCAATATATGTTGCCATATATGTGTATATACACATGGCAACATACACAATCTTCAAAGACCACTTTTAAATCATTCTTCTCTATAGAAAAAAGTCAATGTAGAGTGAATAGGAAATACTAGCAAGCTCTATTCGATGAATAAGGGGAGACTAATGTCTGCTATATTTATTCCACTTCAGTATTACACAGACCCCCATCACTAAAAAAAGGAGACAACTGCACATGCTATGCACCTATGTCCAAGTCCTTGCCACGCGTAACCTAAGTTCCTTTGCATTCTCCTTTCTCCTCCTGTCTATACCTAACTTTGGGTACATAAGCCTCAGGAAGAAATCCATCATGTGCAATACTCCTGGTAGTGTTATGCATCCTAATACCGTTATAGTAGCACGGTAAAAATTTACTTATATCATAAGAGTTTTGCTGAAGCTATTCATGCATTTAAAGCTAAACAAATGTTCCCATCTAAAATACACAGTGAGCAGGATGGATGAGGCTTTGCCGTCTAAGAAAACTCTGTTACAAGGAGAAGAAAAAAAATAATAAAAGCTTCTGCCATGATTATTTAACACTATCCAAACATTAATCTTCCCACATGTTCTCTGTAACATACTGCAGCCAATCACAAGCTGCCACTGAACAATTTAAACACAAGTTATTTTCTGTTATTGATCTGTTGAAATACACTGTGCAATACAGTACACTAGATGTTCTTGCAAACCATGGCAGTTTTCCCATGTAACTTTCCTTAAACAGGGAAATGAGTCTTAGCAAAGTAAGTCCCATCATCATAACACCAAGATCCTAAGCTGCCCTGCAGGAGATTTTACTTACTCAGCAATCCTCTTCGATAGTTCCATGCATGACGAATTGGAATTAGCTGAAAACAGCACCAGTCCACCCTTGGTTATATTCATGATGGCCCCAATTTCAGTTGATGGCACACAAAACATCAAACCTAAGTTGTTTTTCCACTTCTAAAAGACTGCAAGAGATCAAAGGTCTGTTAAAGCAGCAATGTTAGAAACAAAAAAGAAACACATTTTCTCTGTTTAGAGAGTGAAGAGTTTCCCATACGCCTGTATTTTCTAGCATCCTTACTATTTGTTATCACCACTTCAATAGTACCAGAAGTATAACCTTACAGAACGCTGTGACCCACAAGCCATACTGCTTACTGACCTAGCGCAGCATACCTAACGAGAAGGCACAAAGAAGGGGAGTTCAGCCTGCCTTGCCTTCCTTCTCCTGCCCCCAGCTTTACATACCCTCCAGCAGAATGCTTCCCTGGAGGCCTCCAAAGATCCCCCTAGACAACCTCCTAACTTCAACAGGTTTTTCCTTGGGGTTTTTTTTTTTCCTTTTTTTAAGATGTTTTCCTCAGGCTATCATCTAGTAACAAAGATTCTCTTTTCCATCAGCTTGTCCTGAGCAATGTTTGTTGACTTTTTCAAGATCACAAAGCCAGCTGGAAGTAGAACTGAGCTAAACAGAGCTCCTAGGTCCTGGCTCTGCTAAACTGGCTAGAAGAGTCTATTTCCACAGCTGTGTATCTTTCCATCACTTTGCAATAAATTATAAACTTACAAATAAGGATGAAAGATAAGGAAGAGTTCAATAAAGTCGGTAGCTGTAAATAATGACCTCTTGCACAATGCATCCACTTGGTGAAGCAGTTGTTGTCATTCTTTGATACTAATATTTCTCCTGTGAAAACAGGAGAAAAATATCAGGAGGAAATTTACACAATTTTTTTTTCCAAATAAAGGCACAAACCACTAATCCCACAAAGGATTTGATGGGATTCCATCTTGACACTTTTTGTTCTTCTTTGTAATATCACAATTTCATTACTTCTTCTACTATAACATTTTGTTCAAATAAAAGAAAATAAATAAATAAATCACATTGACCAGCAGCCACTGATAGACCAAATTAGCATTCAACCCAAACTCCTAGGCTACTGCACTTCACTTCTGCTATATAAATAGTCTAATTCTTCATCATCCATTTCAGCATTATGTAGTGGACTGAAAATACCAAATACAAGTGGCATAATTCAAAACAAAGTAAATAGAAGTTAGGATAAATCAGTAACTTCTTTCCCGGCAAACATCCCCCTGCTGGGAAACGTAATTATCTAAGAGTCGCATGTAATCTGTTCCAAAAAAATGATGGTGTATCAACTATTAAGTACTCCAAAACAGCATCTAAAAGAAAAACAACAGTTTTCATACTTACAGGAACAGCTGGCTAGCTCTATAAAGAAACTCATTCAGTCCACCTTTGCAACTAGACATATTCTTGCTCAGTTTGACCTCGTCACAGAAACCGTACCCAATTCATTCTCAGTGAAGAGCCAAAGTCAAGTCAGGAACTTCCTAACAAAAAATCTCTTCATGAAGCATCTGTGCTGTGCTCAATTGCTGTGAATGAAAGCCTGCCTGTCATCAAAACTTCCACACTGTGCAGAAAGAGAGCACAAATAGCGACAACTTCAGCAACAGAATTCGAACACCTAGGTGTTTTGACTCTCCTAGAACCTGGTGTGCCCCCCTATACCATCAAAGCAAGATCCCACCCCTTTCAGCCTTTGCTTTCAGATGAGAAGATTAAAAAAAATGATAAACCTAGAAGGCAGTATGGTTACAGACATCCACTCTAAAGCTCAACTATATCCCTATATCCCTCCCAAACTAAGTACCCAACAATTTAAGGGGAAACCTATTTCTTAGCTAGTGTTTCTTCCTTTGTTCTGCCTCACACTTACTCTCTGTAACTCCCAGCTGTTGACTAAGGGCCATCATCCGTCAAATATTCATAACGGTGTTAAAGAGATCTTAAATCCAACAACGCGAGCATGTACTAGAAATGCTTTTAGGTCTCAAGCACCACCTGAAAACACCTTGCTCGTGTGATTAGATGGGAACAACATAGAGACAACTTTCAATATTACTAAAAATATTCATATGGTGTTTTAAAGACACAGTTCTTTCCAATTGTGTTACCTTCTTTGCTCCATGGATTAGGGAAATGAGTAGAGTTAAGAGATCTGCTGAAAGACAAGAGTTGTTGGTTCCTGATTATTGTTCAGTGTGCATTTTACACCATGGTAAAATACTGACATATTCACACACAACACTGAACATAGGTCTTCACATAACGATAGGTCAAGGACTTTCTTGGGGATGTACTTCAGCAGCAACAAGTGGGCTAGTGTGCACGTGGCGGGAAGGGAAGTTGCATTTGTAGAGTAAGATTGATGTATCAAGCTTGAAACAGGTGTTGGGATGACAGAAAACTCACAAAACTTTATTAGATGTTTAAAGACATAACTCCACAACAGTAGATGGGACCATAACCCTCTCACTTGAGGTGGACAAGTCTTCCAAGCCTGCATCAGATTTGGGAGAATACTCACACCACAGAGTAGGCTGCAGCTCACTAACTCCTACCCTCTTTTTTGGGCTGCACACAATTACACAGACATCATGATGAACACAACAATTACTGGACTGGGTGCACATGACACCCTACTCCCACTAGCTTTACACCTCCATGAACAGAGCATGTCCACACAGAAAGCAACAGAGGCAGGAATAACTGTATGGGATAACCATGGTGCTAAAAAATTGATCCCCATGGGCTGGAGAGAAACTGAACTGTCTCACCCATCTCTCCAGGGGAATCTCCCCGGCCCAGAAGGGCCCTCCACACTAATCTATCCCCCTGGGCTAAACGGCAGAGGGTAGACCCTTCCAACCCACACCTCCCTGCAACTCCTTCAGCTCCTCCAGCCGGGTTACACACACAGCCTGGGAGGGGAAGCCCGCCCAGGCACCCCAGAGTACCTGAGGATCCCTTCCCTCCTCCCAGGGGAGAGGCCTGGGCACGCCGCAGCGCGCAGCGTGGGAGCGAGCACGCCGCTCCCCTTCACCTGTAGGGCTGGCAGCCCAGGAAAGGGGCCGCCCAGGAGAGGGCCCCCCTCCCACAGGGCCTCTGAGGGGAAAGCGACGAAGCCCGTTCCTCAGGCGGCGGAACCCTGTGTGGGGAAGGGGAGAGAGCGCTGGGGAAGGGGGACGTCCTGCCCGCACACAGCCGGCTGAAGTGGGCTGAGCGGGCGGGCGTGCCCCTTTCTGAAGGCCTTACCTGCCGGCTCCGGCCCCCCGGCCCCGGGAGAAGGCAGCCCGGCCGGAGGGGAGGGGGAGAGGCAGAGGCAGCGGCGGAGCTGAGCCCCTCCGGTTGTCCGCTTGCAAGATGGCGACGCCGCGCGAGGGATGGGGGGGCGGGGGGGGGAGGGCGGGCGCGCGAGGGGCGGGCCCGAGGCG
>JAVKLA010000061.1:16865689-16903762 GCA_034782735.1 Sagittarius serpentarius | reverse complement strand
TCATACTGAACTGAAAACACAGCGCTGTACCAGCTGCTAGGAAGACAATTAACTCTATCCCAGCTGAAACCAGGACACAGTGGTTTCCAGATTCTGAGTATTTAATCTTTTTATCTAGTTCTATTACCAAAGATGAGCATGCTCGGTCAGGTTGGATCAACAAGCGTTTTATCACACAGGCAACACAATGGGCTGGGTATGTTTTACATAAGTTTAATGGGATTTAATATTCATTCACCAACAGTACAAAATGTCAGATCTCTGCTATTTAAGGGCCAGAAACATGTCAAACACACACACACAGACAAGCATTGCTCAGAAAGTTATGCTGTACATCAAACCTGAGGAACTGGAGCATCAACCGCTAATTTGTCCTGCCACACATCTCGGGAGAGAAAAGATGAGAGTCTTACTAGCTCTTCCAGACCCTACAAAAATACATACAGCCGTTTCATTTAATCCTATTTCTTTAAAAGCTGCATGTGTAGGAGTGCCTCTGGATGGATCCCACTGCATGCTCAAGCTGCTTTTTTAAAAAATTATTTTCTCCTTAAGCTTCAGCAGCCCATGCACCAGACTGGAATGATACATGGGAAAGGATCTTTGTAATTTTCTTCACCGATATAATTACAAGGGACTTATGGACTAGCTTTCCTCTCCCTCCTCTTCTCCTCTGGACAGCCAAAATGCTGGTGCAGCCCTACACCTCAGCATAGCCATACACCTCCAGTGCAGCTGGACGCCTCTGGCACAGCTGTACGCCTCTGGCACAGCCATACTCCGCGGGTGCAGCTGCACCTGATTTTGCTCCCTGGTGGAACCCCAGCAAAGACGAGCTGCCAGGAAAGTCTGGTAAGGGCAGGGAAGAAAATCTCCCCTCGGGTCACCACATGCAAATGCACTGCAGGCAGGTGAACCCCATGGAGATGCAAGCAGGATTTGTCCCCAAATGCCTCCCCCAGACACACAGAAGGTGACCCTGGGCTGGGCGGCAGCGTGGAGAGCACCTGAGAGCTCCCTCCTTGTGAGCCCCAGGAGGAGAGGAAAATAAACGGAGCTCAGCCAGCAGAGTCACAAACCAGAATTTTATAAAGGGTTCCCTGTTAAAAACCGGAAGCTGTAGCAGCAGCGCTGAGGCAACCAAGTCTGACAACTGGCAGCTACCACCCAGGCTGTGGTTGCCCTCTCGGCATGGCCAGCCAAGGTTGGACCATAGGGGATGGAAAAGGTACAGGGAAACAGGCAGCCAAGGAAGTGGCACAAGGAGCAAAATGTACTTTGGCTTTCCCACCCTGCTGCAGCTCCAGATAGCTGTTTAATTTCTGTAATATATTAAGTCATAGTAGGTTTGAGATACCTCCAAAACGTCAAGTCTCGCTTTGTTAGCATGCACAGCCCTTCACAGCCCCCAGTCCTGCGACTGTAGCTCTGAAATGAAGGGAAATTGCAGAGAAAAGAACTGCCCCCTCCACACCAGCACCCGCTCAGACCCTCGGGACCTCCGCTTCTGAAGCAGACCTGGACTTTCGCCTGCTGGTCAGGGTGCCCAGGACCGACTCCTCGCTGAAGGCTCCTTCAAAGGTTGACAGAATGGACTGGCGAAATTTCTCCTTGAAATCCGGCCCCACAAATACGTACAGGATGGGGTTGATGCAGCTGTTGAAGAAAGCAAGGCTGGAAACCAAGGGGATTCCTATGTAAAGGGCCATTTTCATCTCATGACTGGAAGAGTTTTTGGATATTTCCAGTAAGGAGAAGACATGATAGGGGAAATAACAGAGGAAAAACGAGACTGTGACAGCAATGATAATTCTGTATGGCTTCGCAGAGTTAGCTAACTGCTGCCTTTTCAGCTTGACAGCAATGACGCTGTAGCAGATGAGAATCACCGTGAAAGGGATGAGGAACCCGCATAAGAATCGTGTTACGATCATCGCTTTATGCCGCATCCTCCACAGCCTCCGCGTTGCCTCAGACGTGTAGTCGTCGGAGAGTGCAAAATTATTATAGCAGCTGGTGATGTTCCTGGAGCTGACCACCGTGTCCCGAAAGACGAGGTATGGGGAGCTGAGGAGGAGAGCCAGGACCCATGTCCCCAGCGCGATCCTGGCCGCCAGCTCCGGACTCCTGCGGTTGTGAGACCAGACGGGAAAGGCCACGGAAACGCAGCGGTCCATGCTGATGACCGTCAGGAGGAATACACTGGCGAACATGTTAAGGAACGCGATGGTGCTGTTCAGCTTGCACAGGAGCTTCCCAAACGGCCAGTGGAAGCCCAGGGCGGTGTAGGCGATGCTGAGGGGCAGGAAAAAGGTGAAGATGAAGTCAGCAATGGCCAGGTTGAGGAACCAGACAGAGTTCACTGTCTTCTTCATCTTGAAGCCTGCGATCCAGATGACGAGGCCGTTCCCTGTCACCCCCAGCAAACAGGCGATGCTGTACACCACCATGGAGAGGACGTGCATGCTTTTCTGGAGGCCGGAGTAGTAGTCATGGGCAGTGGCATTCTCAGACTGCACGGTGGGGGAACTGGCAGAGAAGGGTGAAGGGGAAGAAGAGATGCTCTCCATCACCGGCAAGCCGGAGTCCTCAAATTGTAACAGCACACACCGCTATTATCTGCAGCTCCTGTGGCTCAGGGGAGGAGAAAATCTGCGCTAGCGACTGTACACAAAATGTATATGCAAAACCAGATTATGTAATTTAATATACAATTAATATAAAGTCCTTCCCTATAGCATCTGCGTCTGCATGTCACAGAAACTACCGTGACCAGAGAAACCGACCCAGGTTTTGCTGCTGGTGTTGGTGCTGCCAGAACAACACCTCCATAAACGGCCTACAACAGCAACCCGACATGGGCCAGCGGCAGAACCGTGGAAACCCAAATCCCTCATCTGTTACGGGTCCTCTTCGGATGACCAACGACAAATTAAGGTAGCAAAAAACATCTAGACTGATAAAGATTAGGTCAAAAGACTGTTCCTTCAACAAGTACCTTCCAGGGCAGTGCAATCCAGTAGGCAGAACGGTACCTGAGGTGTATTTGGGTGTAACCGTCAGCTTCACCCACAAACCTTCCTCCCGGCGAGCCCACTGTTCTCCTCACCTCTCCGCACCCTGCCTCGGCACCCCACCTCAGCACCCCACCTCACCGGGTCCAGGTCCCGGCAGGACTCACCACAGCACAGCACTCCTTCGCCGCTCTGCCCGCAGCGGCTGGTCTCGCCTTCTGGCTGACTCGCCTTTGGGATGCTTCTCCTCTCCGGAGTGACTCACGCTGCCTCGTCCCATTTTCCCATGGCTTGGGATCACGAGGAATTTAGTCGGATGGCTTATTCCCTAATCTTGTTCCTCAATTTGTGGTGCATTGATTTAACCCCTGAAGCTCTGGTGGCCACAGGCTCCCTCAGGCTGGTTGGCCAAGCCCGTCGGCGAAGCACCGGGAGAACATGGCCCCTCTCCTGCCTGCGCCACTCACCCCTGCCCCGAGGCAGCATCCCTTCTCCGGAGCGCCCGGACACCCCGCCGGGCACCGGGGCTGCCCTGCTGCCTTGGCGGGGGAGGCACGGGGCAGGCTCTGCTCCCCATGGCGCCGGTGCTGCCAACCCGGGTGGTGGCCTGGCAGGCCTGCTCGCCTTGAGACATGGTTTTGGCCAGCACCCCGACCTTGGGGGTGGCTGGAAGCGCTCCCTGCCCGATGCGGGGTGGCGAGGGGGGGACTCCCGTCCTCCGGCTCACGGGGGAAGCGAGAGGCACCCCGGCGCTGGGAACACCCCAGGCAGGGCTGGCGGAGAGGGCCCCCCTCCGGGGCGCTGGGCAGGCGGGGCCGGAGCTGCGGGGTGACGGCAGCGGGGTGACGGCAAAGGAGGGGTGACGGCAAAGGACAGGTGACGACAGCGCAGCTCCCGCCCGTCACCCGCTCGGGCCAAGGTCACTCGCCCCCCACCGCCACGTGCTGGCTGCACCGCCAGCCCCGCCTCGGCGCGGGCCAATAGGACGCGGGGAGGGAGGAAAAAGCGCGGCGCTGATTGGCCCATACACTTCCGGAGCGTGTTCCCCGCCGCCGGCCTACCGGGGCGGAACGAGGCGCTGATTGGCCGAGGCGCGGAGAGGCGTGCCTGACAGGTCTATGCTACCCGCGCGGGATCCCGCGCACTGACGGCACCGGATCGGGCTTCGGTGCGGCGCTGCGGAAGGGTAGGGACCGGGACCGGGACCGGGACCGGGACCGGGACCGGGACCGGGCGGGGCAGGAGCAGGACACACCGCTGCGGCGTGAGAGCCGGGCAGGCAGCGCCGTGTCCCACCGCCGGTGTCAGGGCAGGGGAAGCGCTTCAGGGATGTGGGAGGTGATGGAGCCGGGATACGTTGGGGTGCAGGGCCAGGCGAGGATGGAGCCTCAGGGCTGGGGTTTGCCCCTGCAGCAGGTGAAGTGCCAGGGTGGGACTGGTGTCCCACCACGAGGGTGGAAATGGGGGTCTCATCCTGGGTGGGGAACAGGGAGCTCTGTTCCCCCTCGAGCCTTCTGCAGGTTTGCCAGAAGTGCTGGGTGCAAGTACCGCTGCAACCCAGCCGCCCCACTCAAAGCCAGTGCGCTGCACCCTGCCCTTTCCCTTGCAGCCCTTTCCCTATCCCAATCCAGCTTTTCTGACAGTGGGGATTCCCTCCCTGCCAGCAAGGCCCCCAGCTCGGGGTTGGGGGGGAGGCCCATGCTGAATGGACTTCAGCAGCTTGGCACAAGCAAACTAAGTGTGATTACTTAATAACCTGCTCACGACCCTTCCCTGGCCTTGCAGGGTTAATGGGTAAAAAGATGCATTGTTTTCAGGCGAAGCAGAAGCTGGGCCGTCATGCCTGCCCGGGAGCTTGTGCTCTGCATTATAATGCTAGCAGCAGTTGCACCGATGGGGCTGGAAGGCTGCTGCTAGGCCTGGGCATCCCACGTGCCGTGGAGTCAAGCTGAGACAGAGTTGCTGCTGTGCTTGCTTCACTTGGCATTTGGGGCAGGACTCCGACCTGCTGGGGGTTTGCCCTCACAACTATGCACAAGGGAAAGCAGCCGAGAGGTTTAAGCGTGCTGGGGAATGCAAGGCGCATTAAAATTGAGGTCTGTGGGTACGAGCACTTCACAGCTCTTGAAATTAAACAGCATTTTCAATCAGACACCCTTCTGTCCGTGAGGGCTTTTGCTAACATTTCCTAGAAGCCCCAAGAATCACGGATGTACAGGACTGAGAGGCAAAGGCATTGCTCATGTCGCTGATATGGTTTGGTCCATGCGCAGGTTCACCATGTCCCTGAGTGTCTGGCCGGGCACTACAGAGCTGGGCGGGGGGAGCTCAGGCAGGGCAGTAATGTGAGAGTATCAGAAATTATCAAAGCACTATAATTAATGAACTGATCTTAAATCAGTGGGGGAAGCCTGACAGTTGTCTGTGTTTTCCTCGCCCAGTGGGCTGCAGCCCATAGCTGCTCCTTCTGTGTTTCCGGGGAAGACACGGGATGAGAGCAGACAGGATGTGGTGCGGAGGCGCCCAGCCCTGCTGCCATCCCAAAAACTCCCATCTCCACTGGCAGGTGACCTTGGACCCAGCAGGAGGATGGCAAATGCAACACAGGGTGACAGGGGCCTCCCCAGCATGGAGCTCTGGGCCTCCCATAACAGGATGGTAATGGAGCCACTCGACACCAATGACCCAGAGGTGAGAGCCCCTTCCTGGCCCCCACCCAGCAGCTGCTTCGTTCATCCCCCGGACAGCCGTGAGGATGCTGAGCTCCTCAAGCCAGGGATGTGGTAGGGAGATAGTCTAAGGCTGAGCTGGTGGGACCCATCCATCCTCTGTGCCCTCTCTGCGTGCAGCAAGAGGGGGAGAGGGAGGGCGTCCTCCAGCCATCTGCAGATAACGTAGTCATAACTTCGCATCTATTGCTCATACCCCTCTGCTTGAAGCTCTAATGTCCACACCAGAGCAGCTGGCCACCAGGCCATGTGGCAGTTGCCCTTCACTCTCTAGCCCAAATGACAGTTGAATTATCTGGCAGCTTCCTGGCAGGTAGAAACCCAAAACATGGCCTGTGACCGAACATATGAACTGTTTGGGATCAGGTGTACCAAGAAGGGATCTCGTCTCCCTTCTCCAGCACCTTTCCAGGCCCATCGCCATTGCCCTGTCCCCTCCAAGGGTGCGTCCCCTGTGGTGGAGCAACCACATCACCATGCAGAGTTGGCATGGGTGAACCTGTTTCTCTCCCCTCCCAAAGGTGCACAGCATCATCAAGAAAGAGAAGCAGCGGCAAAGGCTGGGGCTGGAGTTAATTGCATCAGAGAACTTTGCGAGCCGAGCAGTCCTGGAGGCCCTGGGGTCCTGCATGAACAACAAATACTCCGAGGGTTACCCAGGACAGAGGTACGGGGCTGGGGCTGAGTCCTGCCCAACATAAAACCTCACAGGAAGGGAGAGGAACCACCCACGCTGCCAGACCTCACCTCTGGGAAGGAAGCAATGTCGTTGCACTGCCTTGGCTGCCAGGCTCCTCCAGGGCAGGATCCGACCCTCTTGGCTTCTGTCCTTGGCCATGCATGGGACAATCTCAGCAGGGTCACATCTGCTGCGGCTGCTGTCCTGGTGGCTGCAACAAACACAGCATCACCCTATTTCTCCCCCACCTGGTCACAGGTTCTGAGTAATGAGTTTGGTTTTAACTCCTGTCCCATCCTTTACTGGCAGGTACTACGGCGGGACGGAATTCGTAGACGAGCTGGAAAGGCTGTGCCAGAAGCGAGCCCTGCAGGCGTACCAGCTCGACCCCCAGAAGTGGGGCGTCAACGTCCAGCCCTACTCAGGTAACGGGGTGCTCAGGAGAGCCAGGCTGGCTGCACCGGCCTCCATGCGTCCTGGCACCTGTGACAGGCCCGTTGTGCGCTCGCTGCAGGGTCACCTGCAAACTTCGCGGTGTACACGGCCCTGGTGGAGCCCCACGGCAGGATCATGGGACTGGACCTGCCCGACGGGGGCCACCTCACCCACGGGTTCATGACAGACAAGAAGAAGATCTCTGCCACCTCTGTCTTCTTCGAGTCCATGCCCTACAAGGTAAAGAGAGCTGCTCCAGCCAGAGCCAGGATGCGGTCATCGTAAGTGTTAGTGCCTCTTCAGAGTACCGGTGTCAGGCTCCCAGCACCCTCTCCTGCAGGATGACCCTGTAGCTGATCTTCACCCATACCAAGGTGGCTGAAAACCTCCTCTTCCTCTCCCAGGTCAATCCCAAGACTGGTTACATCGACTACGACCAGCTAGAGGAGAACGCCCGCCTCTTCCACCCCAAGCTGATCATAGCAGGTAAGGGTCAAACCCTTACCGACCTCCCTGGTGACACACCCTGGGTGGAAATGGCTCCCTGAAGCAAGTAGCACCCTGGTAAGCCCACAGGCACCCACAGATGCTGCAGTGCTGGGAGCAGACCTCAAACACATCTGCACTGGCAGGAGCTTGCATGCTGTCCCAAGCCCGTAGGGCCGGACCTGGGTCTGTCCCAAAGTCCTTGCACATCTGCTCCTGTCCCCACCACGTCCTATCTCCCTGCAGGTGTCAGCTGCTACTCACGCAACCTGGACTATGCCCGCATGCGGAAGATTGCTGACGCCAACGGTGCCTATCTCATGGCTGACATGGCCCACATCAGCGGGCTGGTGGCTGCTGGCGTGGTGCCCTCCCCCTTCGACCACTGCGACGTCGTCTCCACCACCACCCACAAGACCTTGCGGGGCTGCAGGGCTGGCATGATCTTCTACCGCAAAGGTGCCTGACCACGCTGGGAAGCTGGGAGAAACACCCTCCACCAGCCTGGGGGAGCTAAAAGTTAAAGCTCCTTCCTGCTCTAGCTGGGAAGGAGGGAGGGCAGGAAGGTCTGGGGCTTCCTGGGAGCGTCTGGGGAGCTTCCCAGGGCCAACCATGGCCCAGGTTTGAAGAGGAACAACCACCATCCCTGCTCTGCATGGCCAGGGGGGTGAAAGCAGCTCACGGGAGAAGGGTGGTCGTGCTGCCTCATGAGTGACCCTGCCCTCGCCTCCCACAGGCACCCGCAGCGTGGATCCCAAGACAGGCAAGGAAACGCTCTACAACCTGGAGAGCCTCATCAACCAGGCGGTCTTCCCTGGGCTGCAGGGAGGCCCACACAACCACGCCATTGCAGGTACGCATCCAGGCTAGCCACCAGCTCCAGGAAGGCAAAGGGAGGCAGCAAAGATGTCCTGGCTGGGCTCTGACCCCCAGCCCCGAGGGGCTCACAGCCTGGAGGTGCTGCAGCAAGGAGCAGCCGGCTTGATCCAGCATTGCCCAAGGAGCGACCAGGCTTTTCCCATCCTGCCTTTTGGCTCATGGCAACACCGCCAGCCTGGTTAGGGGAAGGGACTGTCCCATCAGTTTGCTCAGCTTCCAGGGTGACTTCTGCTGGCGGTGTCACACATCCCCACCAGCTTTCCTGGTGGGAGCCCCCCAAAAACTCACCCTGGTCTGCCTTCCTCCCCAGGGATCGCCGTGGCGCTGCAGCAGGCCATGACGCCCGAGTTCAAAGCCTACCAGCAGCAGGTGGTTGCGAACTGCAAGGCGCTCGCGGCAGCGCTGATGGAGCTGGGCTACGACGTCGTCACGGGTGAGGACAGCGGTCTCAGTAGCGGGACGGGGCTGATCCCTCTGCCTGGCCCCAGCCAGGCCACGTGGGCGACACGCACGACGCGACAGGCAGGGCTCTGCCGTCGCACTTCCACAGGACATCCGCAAAACTATTTTGAAGCAGACCCCCACTCTTCCCAAGGGCAAGCCCCCTTCTGCCCCCAAAACCAGGGGCAGGGCCCGGTGTAATCCCAATCCTTTTTTTGCTGAAGTTTCACATGGGAGCAGCATTTACCCAAATCCCACGTCCCCCACCAAACCCCTCTCTTTGCAGGGGGCTCTGACAACCACCTGATTCTCCTGGACCTGCGCAGCAGAGGCACGGATGGCGGCCGGGCTGAGCGGGTGCTGGAGATCTGCTCCATTGCCTGCAACAAGAACACGTGCCCCGGTGAGGGATCCCACCAGTTCTGCTGCATCCTGCCCCACGTGCTGTGGATCTCCCGTAGCCTGTGCGGAGCTTTCTGCAGGGCTCCCAGCTCCTGGCCCACTCCGGGCACTGGGAACCACGCCGAATGGCCGTGCACAGCAGTTTCGGTACCTGGTTTGGTCACCCGCGACTTGTTCTGGTGCAGGCGATGTCAGCGCCCTGCGCCCCAGCGGCCTGCGGTTTGGGACACCGGCTCTCACTTCCCGCAGCTTCCGGCAGGATGACTTCCGCATGGTGGCTCAGTACATCCACAGAGGTGAGGCTAGGAGGGGTGCGTGTGGGGCCGAGTCTCAGCTCTGGCAGCAGCCCCGGGCCAGGCAGCTCTTCCAGACCAGGAGGCACAAGCCGGGCGGCTTCCCCAGCAGCTGGCGAGGGAACGCACACACATCTGGATGTGGGAGAGGACATCTGGCCACAGCTGGGACCGGCTAAACCCTCCCCACTGCACTAGCAGCGGGCTGAAAGCCTGCACCTTTCCCAGTCCAGTTCCAGTTGTCCTCAGGGGTCCCACACTGGTTTCCCGAGGCAGCGAGTCCCTCCCACGTCTCGGGGAGCAGCCCCAGCGCTGCTGTGGGGTGATGCAGGGCTAAGCCCGCAGCCCAGCCTCGCAGCCTCCCTGTGGCAGGGCTGGCAGAGCTGGGGGGGCGTGGCAGCTGCCCGCTGCGGGCGCAGGCAGAGGTGTTGCAGCTGTGAGCGCTGACCGAGGCGTCTCCCATCCTGGCAGGGATCGAGCTGACGCTGCGCATGCAGAAAGACATGAGCCCCAAGGCCACACTGAAGGAATTCAAGGAGAAACTGGAGGAGGAGAAATACCGAGGGGAGCTGAAGGCACTGAGGGAAGAGGTGGAGGCCTTCGCAGCGACCTTCCCGCTCCCGGGGCTGCCTGTCCTGTAAGGCAAGGCACCCGTGCCCGCTCCCGGAGCTGTGGAAGTATCTGGGATCGCGGCACGCTCGCACCCCCAGCCCGAGACCAACGCCCCAGCGCCTTCTCCCAGCACCTCCCTGCTGGCGCTGGCTGCGGCATCGGCTTCTTGTTCGGTTCTTACTCACCTCTCCCCTCCCGTTTGGGGCACAGGACCCCCACCTGAGCACAGCCCCTGCTGTGGGGAAACCAGCCATGTCACTGAGCACCAGGCAACCCTCAGCCTCACGGCCAGGTTCGATCCCGCTCTCGCTGGCTGTGGGAGCGGCAAACGAGGTTTAGGCAGGCCTGCCCGCGTTCACCCGGACGCTCCTGCCCTCCCGGGATCACCGTCCCGTCCTAGCCCAAGTCTCTGGTACTTTCTCAGACCTCTGAGCACAAAGCTTAGGTAGAACCATTTTTTAATAAGCACGGTAAAATTAAGAATTTAACCACAATGTATGACAAGAATTATAAGCTTTAAAAAATACAACCAATTTTTTTTTTTTTTGTATTTCAAAAATATCTGAACCCAAATAAATAATTTTTTTTTTTAAAAGTACATTTCTCAGACTAGTCATTTGGTGTTAACATCTGTTAAACTCTTGTGCAGTAACACTTACAGCACGACACTAAGACATGCTTCTTGGATTTCTCCTGGTCACACTCGCTCTAACTACCGACGCAAGCATTCAGCACGCACAGGCACACACACGTAACTCAACATGCAGTAATAGGATACAGTGCTTTAAAATAAGATGAGAATTCATCACAGCCTCCTCGCAGCCCTCAGAGGCAGCTCTTAGCCCAGCCCCATCCCCATGCTGGCAGCAAGGCAGCCAGCGGGACCAGGTACCCTGTGTTTCTGCCTTCCAGTTAAAACACATCTCGGGGACCAGCATGCGGTGGGTTTGTGACCCCTTTAATATCGGGGTACAGTCTGTTGCTCTGACGTTGTGCTACTGGGGCACCGTGCGGAGCAGGCACTCTCCTTCAGCCTAGGCAGCTCGCTGAATTTCCCACTGCACCTTATTACAGGAGCCTTTTCAAAGCGCTGCGACAAGCCCCGGATCCTGCCCAGCTCTCCGAGATGCTGAATTGGCAGCGTGGGCTGTCACCCACCACCAGACCGGGGACTCGGGTCCCCCCACGCTCAATAAAAAGCTCTCACCCCTCAAGCCCCTCTCCCACCCCTTACAAAATGGTGAATATTGCTAGAGTATAGGCAGTACTTCCCTAGTCAAGGCAAGACAGCTTCGGAGCTGCTTAGAAGTGATTGCTACTGGATGAAAGGAAATCCGAGCACTATTCTCTGAGAAATGAAACCTGTGTAGGGTTAATATCGCCTACTCCTATGGCTGACCCTCCGCGGGGTGGGAGCTGAGAGCAGCGGGCTAGTGTAGAGTAGAGCAAGGGCTGGCAGTCGGGAGTCTCTCAAGGCAGGGAAGCAGAGGAGAAGAAAAGGGAGCTCTGCCCTCCCAGCCAGGGGAGGCTTTTGCTCTGATGAATTCTCCGTCAGGCTTAAAGCCTCCTCTCCCTGCCAGCCAGCAGAGAGAGGAGGGAGCTGGAGCTGGAGCCAGAGCCGGCTGTGCGGGAGGCGGGGGCATGCTGGCAGCACTCACAGAAGCAGGCGACGGCCATGCACAGCACCGCTGGCTCTGCCGGCTGGAGGTTTGGTGTGGGAGGGCTGGTGAGTATTGCACCGCGGCTGCGAGGAACCTGCCCTGCTCGTGGTGGAAGGATGGCTGGACGGCAGCGCGCGGCACTCAGGCGGTGCGGTGCAAGCCAACAAACACACATGCCAAGATTCGTTGCGGGAGCTGTTAGTGCGAAGATCGTAACTTGTTATAAGTCTGCTAATATCAGAAACCAGTGAGGTAACACAGTGAAGATGAGGAAAAAGTCTTAAAGTGCCAATACAGGGATCTTTACTGTACAGGAGCAGAAGGTTAGAAAGAGAAATTACTGAGCAAAGAGGAATTCAGCTCCCGAACCACCAGCTGCGCTCGGGCTCCCCCCGATTTCCGTCACCGTTACGGGCACCACGAGCAGCGAGGGCAGGCTGGGCTCTGGCTGCCCCGAGGTGCCAAGGCTCGATGTAACTCCCCCTTTCCTAGAGCCCGAGCTCAGAGGTTACCCCGCCACGAGCCAGCTTTAGGAGAACAAGAACTCCAAACATGTTTCCCCACAGCTCCTGCTTAAGAGCTAACCTGCAAACAGCGCAGAACAGTGCAGAGCTCCCACGTCCCAGCAAAGCCCCCAGGGCATCGTCCCAAATCAGAGCTGCTTTGTGGCAGAGAGATGAAGCAGGTCAGACAGGTGGTAGCACAAGTATTGCTCAACACAGCCTTGACTATCAGATACTACAGGTTTGATAGAGGGAACAAGAAGTGAGTTAGTTATCAATTTATGAATGCAGCTGAACACAGGCTGAGACCACTGTGACTAAAGAGATCAGCCAGCACTAATTATCGAACCCTGCTCCGCCGCTCTGCGCTGTCAGCCTGGAGGATGACATGACTGAGTCAGCAGGGAAAAAAAGTTCATCCCTCCCTCCTCAAACACAAATAGCATCAGGTCATTTTCCAGCAGGAAACAAGCTCCCATGCTGAGCACTTCTCCAGAGCTGCGGGTCAGGCAGGACGCAGGGAGCTTTTCGTCTGCCCGGTGTCACCTGCCTTACTCACTTACTGAGGTGCCTCCTCCCCCAGGGAATCTTGCCTCAGCTTTAGTGTGGCGGTGCACACCAATCGACAAGGGGACACCTCAAGTCACTTCAGAAAGCAGGCGTTTTCCATGGACATGGAAGCCTTTCACCAGCAGACCCAGTTCACATGCGACAGGAAAGGAAGAGGCCTTTAAACATGCTTTAAAGACGCCCAGCCCCGCGCACAGGCACACCGCCCACCTCCAGCGAAGGCGACGCCACACTGCGTCCCAACCGCGACCTAAGAACACCATCACAAGCAACTCCAGACCTTGGAAATCCCTCTAGTGACTACCACGAGCTCAACCTGCCCGGCTGAGCTGGCCTCACTGTACGCCATCAGAAACAACACTAACATTTAAAATAGCCTTTCTGCCCTGCTGGTTTACACCTCCCGCACCCCAGAGTGCCCCTTCCAGGGGAAAGAAAGAGGCGGCAGCGGTACTGAAGCGCAGGTGTTGGTGCCAGACGACAGCCTCCCCAAGAAGCCTCCTTGCCTTCGGGACACAGGTTTCGGAGCAGTGCGGTTCTCACAGCAAGTTTCAGTGGGGTCTAAAGCCACGCTGATGAACCCCAGCCTGTACACAGAAACTTCCCCAGGCACGGAAGGAACATCACCTTCATGTCCAGCACTGCCTCACATCATCACAATAAACAGAGGTTTAAAAAAAAAAAAAACAAAACCAAAACAAACCCAAACCAAACAACGCTTCAGCTCTTCTTGTATGATCTCAGCTGTACTCACCCCATAATCAGAAGAATGCTAAAAACAAATAAAACCAAGGATATCTTTCTGGGCAAGGCTTTTCTTGCTCATAAGTACCATGGGGGCTGCTACCACCACATGGCACCGGGCAGAGCCCAGGACCAGTGGCCAAGGAGCAGTATCTCCTATGAGACTCCAGAGGGAAGCGCTGTACCCCGGCACAAAGCTTTCGGCGCTGACAGGAATCGTCTGGGAGAGTCAGCACGCCGGTGGCACAACCTTTATGGCACAGGCAGTGGCGCAGGAGCTTTGAAAGTAACATCCTCAGCACCCAGGCTCAGAGAGCGGCAGTTCTGCCCTGTCCAGAGCTACCCAGGAGCACCCCGGGAGAGGTAGTCGAGACACGACAAAGGCTCGGCCAGAAGCAGCATGCAGCGACACTGACCCTGCTTTACCGCAAAGCACAAAAGTCAACTCCCCGACAAAGAAAAAAAAAAAAGGAAACTATTACGGATACAACGTGGAATCCAGTACATTCATCCCCGATCTCTCCTCAGCACTAGTATCTCACCAGCCAGGCAGCCCGCTCTAACAGCCTGTTCTCTCACAGCATAGCTTCAGCTGCATTGCACTGTTTGTTTCCCCATCACAAAAGGACCTAAAAAATGAGCCCCCACCCCCAGCCCTCTGTTCAGTTCCCCTCTCTCCTTAAAAGGCCACCCTCAATGCCACACGCTTTGAGGATTCCTGGTCTCCCTCCCACCCTTCTCGGAGATCACTCAGCAAATACGACGTGACAAATTAAAAAGGCACAGTGCTCTACATTCACAGGAGCGGGCACCTCGGTGCTTGCCAGCGTTAAAGAGTCCTTCCACAGTCCAGATTTTAACAAAGCTGAGAGAAACTAGCAAACGCTTTCTGGAGAGAAGCACACGTGCCTCCTCTGCGCTCCCACCCGCCCAGGGACAACCTCTCCTGGGAAGTGCCAGGAAACTCAGAAAAATGCAGGAAGGGACACGCCATCTGCTACCGCTGCACACAGACGGGTGACTGCAAACTGCCACCCTGCCAGGGAGCTCCTGAGCTACACTCGTGTGAGACACTAGTGGATTTAAAAACTTCATGTGGCCTTTACATCTCCCCTCTGGTCTCCGCCCTGGCTCCACGGAAGGGACCAACAGCATTTGGGGCTCTGGCAGAAGTGTGCGGAGCACCGCGTTGTTTTGGGGGCTGCACACTAGTAAGTATTGATCCCCAAGACAGCCCCCCTCTCTCTCTCCGTGCCGTAATCCCCCTGGGATGCTGCCATGATACACTTTAAAAGTTAACAGTACCCCTTCTAGCATTTAAAAACAGAGTGCCCGGTGGTTTATGTGATGGAACATCTACGTTCTTGGCTACAGGGAACCACACAGAAATCCAGTCCCTCGGACACCGATTTCTAGGAAGCAGAGATGCTTGCAAACGCATCGTCTTCTTTGCCCCTTCCCGACGTTATGAGAGCTACTGCAGACAGCGTCAATGCCAAGCACGGATGAGCTTTGTCAGACTCCGAGTACGCAGGCAGACAGCCCGCGCAAGGCTAGATTTTGTACAAAAAGCTGGGAACGTAGTCAAATCTGAGCAGAGGGTTCACCCCCTGGCCAGGTTCCTGAATGTACTGCAGCTTCAGCAGCTCAGCTAAATACTGTACAATTTTGATATCTTCATTGGCAAGGCCCAGTTGAAGCTTCAGGAAGTTCATCCTGCGATTCACGACGGATTCCTCCGGTTCCCTTTCACTGATGGGAAGGTGCAAATGATGGCAGAAGGTGAAGAGGAAGGCTTTTGAACACAGCTGGGTGAGGATACTTTGGACGTGCATATAGTAGGTGCTTCCTCGTTTGATCTGCGTGCGGTGGTCTGCCAGCCGGGACACCAAGGTGCCTTTGTAAAGCGGGCAGCGGAGAGTCTTACTGTCAGCGTCCAGAATGCTGATGTACCGGCTGTATCGGCTCAGGGCGTGCAGTACGTTCACCCCAGCAGGCGACACTATCCTGAAACGGCAAGAAGAGAGGTCACGGCTGGAGGGGACCAGACAGTTAAGCAGCCAACTGCGTCCGTGCCCCTGTATCGCGTGTACTTTCCCTCTAGTTCACGAGCTGGTACAAGAGCCTCTGTGGGCAAATAAAGTCTGGCACGGAAGAGAATGGCCAAATAGTCTCTCCAGCCTGCCAGATCCCAAAGAAACCTCGATCCCCTGGATCCCCACGTGCACCGATCTGCACCGTGTGTGCGCTGCTTCATAAACCACTGCACTTGGGGGCAGCTTCCTCCCTCGGCGACACGGCAAGGGAGTGACAGGACATCTCTGGTGAACAGAACCAAATCTTGCAGCAGCTGGTAGCTTCTGGATGTGACAACAAGGATGCAGAAACCCAGACCGGACCCCCCTTGCCAAGAGCTCCACTTTCCCCCCATACGGCTGTTTTGGGAAGGAGCTGCTCTGAGGCAGTCGAAGCCCTGAGTGGAGTGAAACCTTCTGCCCTTCCTTTAAAAAGGGGAACCATCCTTAAACCAGAATATTCCCTGGCTGAGCGTGGCCATTTTTCACTCAGGTGCAAACCCACAGCACGCTCACAACGTAACAATTATCCAGCGAGCCTAAATTAATGTTATTTAAATGCAAATGACAAGCCTACACAAACTCTACCTTCTGCTCCTCAATTCTGCGTGGTTAAAGTTGCTCGGTTGAGATACAGCTTCCAGCCTCAAACCAGGAGCCCCAAGTGCTGGGGTAGGGGCTGCGCCTGTGCCCTGGCAGCGTCTGGCCGTAGGAAATGCAGCACCCTTACCAGAATAATTAATTTAGGCTCCAAGTTCCTTCCCAAAGCCCTTGCACAAATAGTTTGCTGAAAGCACCCATGTTAAACTCAACATTTAATTAACAATCCACTGAGAAGAGTTTAAATGACTGACACGTTACAAGCAGTTCTTAAAAAAAAAAAAAAAAAAAAAAAGGAAGAGACTTTTATTTATAAAAATTGCATCTAACCACAAACATTGAGTAACAAGTAAACACTCACGGCTTTTAAAAACCTCACTGACAGAGAAGTTTGGGATCAGCTGTTGGCAGAGCTATCATCCTGCCTCGCGAGCACAGAAATGAGGGTAAACTCACAGCTTTGGATAATTTCATCACCCACATCCCCCAGCAATGCAATACTCAGCAGCCCAGAAAGCAAATTTTTGTGCTTTGATTTTTATGCTGCTCAGAAACACTCTTTCAGGAGCTATTCCAGCCCGGCCCTGAGCAATGGGCTGCCGCTCTGACTCACGTTTTCCACGTTGGTGACAGCAATGGCCGTTCCCTGTCATACCTGCACCCATCCTGGTAACACACAAAGAAAATCCTTTTCGTAACAGCAACAAAGGCAGGGCTGAAGTCTTGAGAGGTGAGCAATCGCTATTTGCTAATGTAAACAATGAAGCCACACTTCAGGACTGAGGGTTACGGAAGGGGTGCTTGTTTTCGCGATGGTCCTCACCCTGAGCAGAAGTTTCCTTGCATCTGAACTGCAATCCCAACACCGCAGCCCGCTGAGCTCCGCGGACCTTTTCTCCTGCACTAAGGCTTGTTATAAATGAGTCTCTGTCCACCTACACCCCCTCGAAGAGAGCCCAGCAGCTCTGCAGGCTCCGCGCCTCCGCCCTTTCCCACAGTACCTGGCTGGCACACCCTTGCCAACACAGCCCGAGGTGCTGGCAATCCAATTTCTGACCTGCCAACCTCATCGACAGCACATCATCTCTTCATTAGGGTCCACAAGTTACAACTCTCCCCATATCAAAGTATCCATTTCAAAAACAAAATTCTAGCTAGAAAGGTCGGAAGAGTTTTGGCAGAGGGTGGGGGAAAGCAGAGCACACAAGGGGACTCCAGGAGCACACTGTTACCAGATCAAGCAGGCAACCAGCGGGACTCCTGTCTTTGCTTCGTGCTTTGCCAGGCAAAGACCTAAACCAGAAGGAAACCTCCTGGCCAAGTAACTAGTATGAGCCAGGCAGCAAGCGCCCAGCAGATGTTTTAAATATTTACTCTCAAGTGAGGCTGGATATAAAGAGACAGACAAATCTACCCCCCTTCCACAAATACAGAAATTTGTGGCAGCTGTGCAGGTAATCAGAGACCTCCCCTGCACACCCGTTCCCCTCTGAAATTCTCGCTTAGGAGTTTTTTATTGTATACCTCGACACCGATAAAGCAAATAGACCCTCAATTTACCTCTGGAGTCCGATCAGCTTCCACTTCTGGAAATCTACAACGTGCAGAGGGGAGGTGACCCAGTGCTTCACGGGTTTGGCGTAAACGCTGCAGTTCGGCACGAAGATGGAGAGCGCCGTCACAAGCTTCTTGACTATCGCTTCCTCTTCCCCCAGCACGATCAGGGTCCTCCCGCTGAGCAGGGAGTAGATAGCGGGGTGAGCGAAGGGGTACTGCCTGATGAACCGCAGCGCGTTCTGGCCAGCCTTTTTTTTGTGCCTTTCACTCGCCTGACAAGCAGGATGTGCAGGAGAAGGGGTTCTGTCGGAGCATGTGGAGGCAGCGCTGCTGATATAGCTCGTGGAGTCTGAGTACTCGTCCAGGCTGCTCTTACTGACCTCCCTGCTGCCCGTCAGGTAGCGCGAGTCAAGCTCGTAGGGAAGGAGCCCTCCTGAGATGCCGTCGTGGGAGGGGAAGCCCCCGAAGCTGCCGCGCAGCCCTTGCTCGGCCTGCCGGTACGGCTGCGGGGGGATCCTGACCACCCCGTCCTCGTCGCAAGGCTTCTGTCCCAGGTCAGGCAGAGGCTCGAGGAAGTTGGGACTCTCCTTCCCGATACAACAGGCAGAATCAACCTGCACTAAGTTTTCCTGTTTTGAAACGTCTTCCTGCTCGTCAGCGTCGTCCAGGTTCAGTTTGGGCGTGAAACGAAGGCCTCCCTCTTCATCATCCACGTAAGGTTCCTCGTTAATGGCACTTGGGTAGCTCGCTTTGAAATCTTCCGGGATGAGCGACTCGGAGGGACAGGTGCTGAGAACCTCGATGCTGTCCTCGCTGATGGTCCGCCGGCTGCCCACCTTGCTCCTGCCCACCTGGGGACTGGGGCTGACAGGCAGGCTGGCCTGGCTTTCCGATTTTGTCAACCCAGATGCAGACTTCTCCGTTCCAAGAACCTCGATGCTCTCACCGCTACTGATGCTGCCTTTAATATCTGCATCGAGATAGTCCAGGTTCTCCTGGTGCTCAAACGTGACAGACTCGGTCATTTTGGGTTCTTGGGAGTCCTCGATTTCCTGCTCCATCTTGATGGGCACGCACTCCACGCTGGACTTGTAGGATCCCAGGCTGATGACCACTTTAGGAGCGGGGGACTCTTCCAAACACTTCCTATTGATGGCATCTTGACTGAGCCCCTGGCAGCCTCTGTACTGCTTTTCCGGTGCTTTTTCATCCAGAAAAGAAACATCCTCAAAAAGGAAGTTAGTTACGCTTTGTTGCTTTAAGAGCGCCCTGCTGATCTGGTCTGTCAGGAGGTAGCACACGTCACCTCTGAAAGTCCTCTCGATCTGATGCAACTGGTCAAGGGTTTGGGTGAAAAAATAAATATCGCAGAGTTCCTCCAGCGTCTTCAGCTTCTTGTCAAAGCATTTGGCAGACTTTGCTTTGATAAGCTTGGGGGTATAGGAGGGCACGTGGGCATAAAGGTGCGTTTCGCCAGGCTCAGCAAGGTCGGAGGTAGTCAGGTCCTGATCGCAGCCCGCGGTGGCCTGATCCAGCGCACACTCCGGCTCGTAGGGGTGGAAGTCAGAATCCTTCAACTTCCTGTAGGGATACGACCTGATTTGTTTCAGCAGATCTTGGTGCTCGATGATAGACTTTTCCACACTGGCCAGCTCGTTGGCCTTCTCGATGGCTTGGGTCGTGTAATACCCTTTGTCGTTGGCTTTCTTCTGTATCTCGGTTTCGTTGTGCAGGACAGTCCTGGTGTAGTCGAGATCTTTCAGTTTCTTTTCCAGTTCATTAGCAAAAGCTTTCCTGTTGCCCGTCTTTAGGCATTCGGAGGCTTTGGAGAACTCCGCAGAGAGTTCCTGAAACTGCTGCATGATTTTGTGCTCGTCAGCAGAAATATAGGCCATGCAGAAGGGCCTCACGAACCCCCTGGCTTCGAGGTCATAGAGAGTCAAGTGGTGCACGTATGCGAAGGCCCCTTCCTTTGAGTCCCCCAGCACCACTTTGGAATCCTCCACGAAGTTCAGCTTTGGGTACGCAGAACCGGGAGGGTGCCCCACAAAGGAAGCCTGGTAATCCACAGACATGATCCGGAGGGAAAAATAATTGAGATCAAAAGTGCCCGACACTTTGGCATCATCGGGGATGGTCAGGAGGGGCTGAGGCCCCACTTGCTCTGAGAACTCGGAGATGAGGATGAAGTCCCGGGTGAACTTGGAGCCAGCGACCTTGGCCCAGGGGTTGGCGCCGTGGCTGGCGAAGGGGAAGAGCGGCACCGAGTACTCCTCGGGCAGGGGCGGCTCGCTGCACAGCTCATCCTCCAGCTCCTCCTCTCTGGTGAAGGCCACCACATCTGGGGCGCTGATCATATTTCCCGCAGGAGGGGACCGACATGGAGCAGCGAGGGCCCCCCCCGGTCGTCGTCTCCCTTCCCCGCCACCGCCGGGCCCTGCGGGAGGCCCCGCCGCAGCCCCGGCCCCGGTCCCGGCCCCAGCCCCTTCTCCCCCCGCCGCTGCCTCACGCCTCCGCCATGGCCGGGAGCTGCCGGCCCCGCTGCCGCACCGGGCCCCGCTCAGCCGCCTCTCCCCTCACGGGCGCCGCAGCCATCTTGGGGTCACATGACGCCGTGACCTCTCACCCCGCCACCCGGAAGCGAAGCCACCGCCTCTTCCCCCCCTCCCCCCTCCCGCGCTTTACGGTTGTTGGTGTTTTGTGTTTTTTTTAAACCATCGCCGTCCCTTGGAGTTACTTAACCCGGGGCGGACCTGGCCGCCGGAGGAAATGGCAAACCGAGGCGGAACGGCGGGGGAAAACTACGGGGTGTTGGGGGGTGGGGGGGGGTGTCGCGGGGTATCTTGGGAGCTGTAGTTCTCTCCCGCCGCTGTGGCGCTTTACGGCAGGACGTAACGGTGAGGGAAAGCACGCCGCGTCCCACTGCTCTTTGCGACAGAGCGAGCGCGGGAGTGAGGGCGGTGGGGTGAGGAGAGCCCGGCCGGGGGGAAACCGGGGGGGCGAGGGGAGGGGAGGGGCTGCCCCGGGTGAGGGAGAGCCCGGCTGGGGTGTGGTGGGGTGGGTGGTTGGGGACGGGACCTGCCCTGCCCCGTGCGCGGTGGGCGGGGGCCAGCGCCGGCCTGAGGGAAGGCCTTGGGAGGGCAGAGGGGGCCGGGGGGCGGGCAGGACCTGCCGGGCAGCTGTTTCTGACGGCGGGTGGGGGGGGAGAAGCTTTCTCCAGCTCCGCGCTGCTCTGAGGAGGGCTGCGCCGCGAATGGCGCCGGGGCAGTCGGGCAGAGGATGCCCTGGGCCCTCCCGGTGTCGCCGGTTAAAGGCTGAGCGCGGCCGGGCGGGGGACGTTCAGCGATCGCTCTCCACCCTCGGCAGGATCCAGCCCCAGGGCAAGGACACAGCAGCATGCCTTGGCTCCGCGGGAGCTGCGGCCATCTCCTGTGATGAACTTTCAAGCGAGGCTCTTTGCCAGCTGCGGGGTCAGGATGCTGCCGCAGCCCTGGCGTCTCTTCTCCCGGGCTGCGGAGGATATGGCACTGCAGAGGATCCGGAAGGTTCTTTGCGTGGCTGAGAAGAATGATGCTGCCCGAGGGATTGCAGATCTGCTCTCCAACAGCAGAATGCGACGGGTAGGAACACGCTACGTCTCCTTGCTGCTTCCTGAGACGCATACAGGTTTGGCTTAGCTGGCTGGAGAGGGTCAGCTCACCAGGGCCGGCGTGCAGCACAGTCCTGGTCTCGGGTGTAGTCTGTGTCTTTGTGGTAGCCCCAGCATGCTCGGCAGAGCTTGGCACGGGCAGTTCATATCAGCACGTGCAACATCTTGCACTGTTTTTTTCTCTGGCCACTTCTGACCGAATGGGGGTACAAGAACAGCTTTCTTTTGTGGACAAACACCACTTGCCCAAATGTATTTAGGGATCTTGGACCCCTTTTCCTTGCGACATAAGTCCTGTTAGAATTTAGCTCCCCAGCTGTGCTCCCTCTGCCCGGACTGCCTTCTCTGGGCACTGAGCTCTGCGGCGAGGGCTCCTTCTGTCGTTCCTAGCTTCGCAGTATATGCAAAAGGCTTCAGGAACTGAAACCATCTGTTGGCGTGTATTTCCTGGTGAAAAAGCACCGCTTCTGCAGCGTCAGCAAGTGTCAGGGGTTTACTGAAGTTCACGCAATAAAGCAAAAATGGTCTGCAGGTTGGAGAAGAGCAAGTTCAAAGATCTCTCCTCTCTGCTGCTTTCTTTTGTGACCTTTAACGGTTTGCATAATTACTTGGTATTTCCAAGGTAAGGAACCAGAAGGTGCTTCTAGACCAGAATTATATTTGAATGAAAGGTGTTATTGAGAACCTAAGTGCTGACAGTCCCAGTCAAGGAAGGTATCGTCCTACTTCTGTAGAAAAAGCAGCAAATATCCAATCTAGAAACTTCCACGAGTCTCAGTTAGAGGGAAGGTGGTGTTGGGGACGCGGAGCTGGCACACTAATTGTCATTTGGAGCAGGACAGTTGTTTGTCAGGAATATAACTGGCCAGCCCCATTAAACAAATCTGTTCTTCACTGTTGTCGCTGTCCATGGGGAGATAACCCTGGCATCCCCTTCAGACATGCTTTAAAATATTCTTATGTTGGAAAGCACCGTTTCGGTGTCTCCGTAACTGATACAGGCAATTGCCATTCACCCTGCTGCAATTCCCATTAGCTACAGTACCTGGTTTTCACTTGCCCCGTGCTTCTCTGTGCTCTGCCATAGCAGCGTGTGTAAAGCGAGGCGGAACGCGTTTGGTTTCTGTTAGAAGCCAGAAACTCAGCTACTTTCCTTTTCCTTCTAGCGAGAAGGGTTTTCCAAGTTCAACAAGATCTATGAATACGACTACCAGATGTTTGGCCAGGTAGAGTTTTCTTTTGTTCTACCGCTTGATTAGAGAAGTGCAAAATACTAATTACGAAAAGCCATTTGTCAGAAGTTACGAAACACATATCCAGTGACGGGGACGTATTGTCCAAAGATGAGGAAAAGTCAGATGTTCTTTTCTTGCCTTAACCACTGACTGTTTTGTTGCTTTAAGTCTTTCAGCTTTCAAGTTCTATATTGGCCAAAAATATGTTGCTATTCAGCATTGGGAGCTTCCTACAAAAACTGAGGATAAGGCCATAGATTTAGCTGTCAGTAGAGAGAAGAGCTTGTTATATTAGCAGGAGGGAGGTGTCAGTGACTGTGCAAATTGAGAACTGCACGAATATCTTGGGGCTGTGGGTAGTTTTTAGCAAATGACGGGCACTGATTACCTTGCTCTGTCTCTTGCAGAACGTTACTATGGTGATGACATCCGTGTCGGGACACTTACTGGCTCATGATTTTAAGCTGCCATTTCGCAAATGGTTAGTACTTAGTACCCCCTCGCAGGAAGGGGGGCTGTCATCTTCTGCTTTCAACCCTGAGCTGAGCGGGGCACTGCGAGTTCAAAGACTAGGGAGCAGAGAGGGATGCTGCCACTGTGTCCTTCAAGGAGCCCTGCGGAGCAGGGTGATAAGTAGCAAATTTTATATGGAGTAGCTAAAATATTGTTTCAAATTACTCTCTTCAGAGCGCTAAAAAACCCCACAGTCATAATACTGGTTAAAATACATTAAGGCAGACCCAAGGAATTAAACTGATTCCAAAGCTTGATTAATGTTTTTGTGTTCTTTGTTCAACTAGGAGTTGTTCTGGGAAGCGAGGCGCTTTCTCTAGCTTCCCTCCCCTTTGTTCTCTGTGTTTGAAATAAGAGAAGTTGCTTGCTTAGGGCTGCCCTCCAGATTTGCTGTTTTCTCTGGTTGCTTTTTGGTTCTATTGCTTTTAAGTGTAAGTCAGTATTTCATGTGAACTCCAAGTTGTTTAAGACGAGACCCATAGTATAATATATTACTAATTCCAGTACTTGAAGAGCACTCCCTCACAATACAGCACCAGTTAGTGTCTCACAACATATGTTTCAGTTTTTGTTATGCCCACTGCTTATCCTCTGTTTACCAGGCATAGCTGCAACCCTCTAGCTCTTTTTGATGCTGAAATCGAGAAGTATTGCCCTGAAAATTACATGGATATCAAGGTATGTTGTTTGTAAGAGTTTCCCTGAAACTCTTGAGTTCAGAGGTTAGTTCTACAAATACTGTCTCAGACAGAAGGAGGATTGTACGTTTGTCCTTAACGTCTAGGTTCTAGAGTTTAGCAAATTCCTCCTGCATTTCCTAGGCCTATATATGCTGTTCATTTGTGACTTTCAAAGTCTCTTGCTCGTGTACAATTAGTGCAGTAAAGGAACAGCTGCTTTGCTAAAAGTAGAAATGTTTTTCCCAACAAGGTGGAATTGGTAATTGCGTCCCATTTTTACAAAAAAAATGACATTTTCAGAAAACAGACTGTGGTACAGTCTGATCCAAGCCGTGCTTTTTAACAGAGTTAGATGTAAATAAATGACTCAATTCTTTTGAAAGCTGCCTAATCTCATGGGAGATACTATTACAGAATGTTATTGCAACAATCTATCTCTATGGATACACGTTGCATTTCATGTTCAGTTAGTGAGTCATTCTAAAATTAAATGACAAAGCAAGTGGCCTGGTACGTCTCACTCTGTGTTGTTTTCTCATCTCAGAGAACCCTTGAACGAGAAGTCCAGCAGTGCCAAGCTCTGGTGATCTGGACTGACTGCGATCGAGAAGGAGAGAACATTGGCTTTGAGATAATTCACGTTTGCAAAGCTGGTGCGTAGAGCATCTTCTGCATCAATCTGAGTTCCATTAAAGTGCCGATTTAACAGGTATCGCTGCTCAGAGATCTCGTAACAGGCGTATTCTCAATCTTACTGTGTCCAGGTTAAATATGTTGACTGTAGGTCTGATAAATGTGTGGCCCTGATAGACCAGAAATATATTAAGCTATTGGAAAGCTATAGGTTAGGTTGATGGCATACCCTTTCGAAGATAGCTGTTTGTTAGTTGCTCCTTTCTGTTGGTGTTTGAGTCGCTCTTTGATTTATTTTTTTCTTCGGTCTGACAGTAAAGCCAAACCTCCAGGTCTTCCGAGCCCGTTTTTCAGAGATTACGCTTCATGCTGTCAGAACGGCCTGTGAGAACCTCACCCAGCCGGATCAAAAAACGAGTGATGCCGTTGATGTCAGGCAGGAGCTGGACCTCAGGATAGGTATGTAAACGCACGCTGGAGACAAAAGCAGGCTGCCCGGCATGAGCTGCTGTATATAGCTCTTCTAAAGGGAAGGGAACAAGAGCATGGTAGGTAGGCAGGGGACAGCTTTGTTATCAGTGTATAGCTTGTTGTCTGTAAATACTTGAAGGCCCTTAGACTGCTGAACAAACAAGATAGCCATCCATCAGGCTCTTCCTTACTTCTCGTCTAACCACATTGAATGCACATTGTTAAAGCCCAGCAAGGGGTGTTTAGAAATCTTCTGTTACTCTGTCCCCAACACAAGACAGAAACGCCATCTAGAGTGTCGTAAATCTGATTTTTAGAGCAGATATAACTAAATCACATCCCATGTTTTACTGGAAACATGCTCTTTGAAGCAAATGTTAGGTTTATAGCTCACGCAGCACTGACAGGCTTCTGCAACTTTGAGTATTAAAATTAGCATAAAATTAATACTCAATTAGAGTATTAAAAAGGACCATCTGAAGTGCTGTGATTCTCCTCCCATGTTGTATTACTCAGTTCTGGTGCCCATTTTATTTTCTCAGGTGCTGCCTTCACCAGATTCCAGACACTGAGGCTCCGGAAGATCTTCCCTGATATTTTAGCAGATCAGCTGATCAGCTACGGTAGCTGCCAGTTCCCAACGCTGGGGTTTGTAGTTGAACGCTTTAAAGCCATCCAGGCCTTTGTTCCTGAAGCCTTCTATAAAATAAAAGGTATGCTGGGGGAAAGCGAGTCCTAGACTCCCATCTTAAAGGGCTTGATGGGTTTAGAAAGGAAAAACATCAGGGCAACAAACAAACAATGCTGCAGAGGTGATTTCCTTCTTCCTTTTGCCGTGACCACTAAGCAGAACTGAAAGGTTTTCCAAGAGTGTGGCCCCACTGCCTCTGCTGTATTTCCATTGTATTACTCCTATATCACTCAGATCTGTTGTTCAACACAGTGACGCATGATCACGAAGATGGCAGTGTGGTCTTCAACTGGAAGAGGAACCGGCTCTTTAATCACACGGCATGCCTGGTCCTTTACCACATGTGTATGGAGGTAGGAAAGCCTGTAAATAGTTGTATAATCCAGTATCAGCCAAACATTTCCTGCATCCACCTCGCTCAAGATGCTTAAAGAACAGTTTGTGTAAACTCTGCAAGGAGATTTTGCATTTTGCTTGCTCTGTGTTTAGGATCCGGTAGCAACTGTTGTTGAGGTTGGGAGCAAGCCAAAGAGCAAATGGAGGCCCCTGCCCCTGGACACTGTGGTACGTTTGAACTATGCTGAGAGGACTTACCTGAAAGAAGCTTTGAACAGATATTTTACTTACCACTCTGAATTATGCACAAATACTTCTTTTTTTTTCTGGCTCCTCCCAATGCAGGAACTTGAGAAGCTGGCTTCCCGCAAACTGAAAATAAACGCAAAGGAAACCATGAGAATAGCAGAAAAACTCTATACTCAAGGGTAAGAAAGCAAGACTTGGCTTGGTAAACTTAATTCCCTTTAGTCCAAAATGGGAAGCATCTTGGAGCACCTCTTAAAGTGCTCTTCTGTTTTTCTTCTTAAGGTTCATTAGCTACCCCCGAACTGAGACCAACCTTTTCCCCAAGGAGCTGGACCTCTCTGCCTTAGTACAACAGCAAACACAGGACCCAAACTGGGGAGCGTTTGCACAGAGGATTTTGGATCAGGGTGGGCCAACCCCTCGGAGTGGAACCAAATCAGATCAGGCTCACCCTCCCATTCACCCCACAAAATACACTGCTAACCTGCAGGTGAGTTTAACAAAGGCAGGTAACTGGATGGTTTGTATTGCTTGATAAATAAAGACAGAAGTCTTAATAATATGTTCATTAGTACAACATCATCACCCGAGATCTCACTAATACTTCTTGACATCTCATTAACGCAGGAGGACACTGACCCTCTTTGTCTGTTCGGTATTAGGGCAATGAGCAGAGACTATATGAATTCATTGTGCGCCATTTTTTGGCTTGCTGCTCTCAAGATGCCAAGGGACAGGAAACAACTGTGGAGATTGACATTGCTAATGAGCGATTCATTGCTCAGGGACTAATGATCCTGGCCCGAAATTATCTGGAAGTCTATCCGTATGAGAAGTGGAGCGATAAGGTAATACCCTTGAATAACGTAGATGGGAGAGGCTAAAGTACCCAGAGTTTAAAATGGCACTTCACTGCCAGCTTCAGACCCCTCTACAGAACATCCTTTGACAATATCTGGCCCAGTGGCTGTTTCACTCAGAGCCATCTCTGCTGAAAACCCGTGCAGCTTTATTGTGCCAGCTTTGGATAGATTCTTCCCCTTCTGACGCCATGGCAGAGACCATACAGGGTGGTGGGGTTGACTTTACTCACCGAGAGGAGCTGCAGTTGCTGTTCCATGGTGTCTCTGGCAGCTCATTACTGGCTAATCCTGAGGACCCTGAGGCTGGATCTCCTCCAGGACATAGTGCTGCTCTGTTACTGCACTGGCCCGCTGTTAGCGTGACATTTTGACTTCAGTGAATGGACTAGAAGGCAGTTTCAAAGAGATTCTCCTTCCCTTCAGGTTATCCCACTGTATCAGAAAGGGTCTCGCTTTCAGCCCACTACAGTGGAGATGGTGGATGGGGAAACCAGCCCTCCATTGCTCCTCACAGAAGCGGATCTCATTGCTCTCATGGAGAAACATGGCATTGGTCAGTATTGGCAATGTGGCCTCTCGCTCTTGGGAGAGCTCTGTTCATAAGCTGCTTCTCAACTTCTCTAACACCAGTTCTGTCCCACCGTAGAGTAGGGAATTCTCTAAGTGTCACTTCAGATAAGAAATCACTTAAATGTACAGAACAACGGGACTGTAGAGACCTGCAGGCAAAGTCCAAAGATCCTAAGGAGTCTGCAGAGTGCCTCCAACACCTAGGCAGACATGCAGTTTAGGGTCCAGGGCGTGCCTGCCAGCACCTTGTTGGCCTCAGTGCCAGTGGGACATGAGGGCAGCCTGGGACATGTGGGCCATGAGGAGCTGCTCCTGACCATAAGTTGTCTCCTTGTCCCTTTAGCACCTTGCACTCTGCACGAGGCACAGGGGAAATGGCTTCTTGGCACCCAACTCAACTAACAACTTGTCTCCTTTCAGGGACTGATGCCACTCACGCTGAGCACATTGAGACGATCAAGACGCGGATGTACGTGGGCCTTACAGCGGACCAGCGGTTCCTCCCAGGCCACTTGGGCATGGGGTTGGTTGAAGGTAAGGGCAACGCCCGTTAGGAAGATAGCAGGTTCCTTACCTACTCCTTCCTCTCACTTACCATGCGGTGTGTTCCTCAGGCTATGATTCCATGGGCTACGAGATGTCCAAGCCTGACCTTCGAGCTGAGCTGGAGGCTGATCTGAAACTGATCTGCGAGGGAAAGAAAGACAAATCTGCAGTGTTGCAGCAGCAGGTCCAAAAGTACAAGCAGGTCTTCATCGAAGCTGTGGCCAGAGCCAACAAGTGAGTCCCATCTTTGCCCTCTTCTGTTTGCTTTGCTGTTCTGGGAAGTGCTGGCTTCTCATCTGGGGCTCAGCCTGGAGTGGGATCCTGTCACAGTTTCCCTGGAGCTCTGCCCAGTGTGTGTAGGCATTTGCATGGGAAGGGATGACTCGCAGCCTGGCACACTGTCATGAGTTGGTGCCAACTAACTGCTCATCTTGGATTAAACCCTTAAGATTAAATTCAGAGCTGGCTGAAGGAGATGGTAACGTGCACTGACCTTTTTCATGTTGTACCCACACCTAGCCTGTTCCAGAGGCATGATGCTGAACCAACGTACTCGTGGAGAAGCTCAGAGGGGCTGTGTGGAGGGCAGCAGGCGCTAATTCACTGCAGTGCCCGATTGCTCTTTGCAGAGGAGACATGCAGGATGCTCTGCCTGTTTCTTTACAGGTTGGACCAGGCTCTGGCTCAGTATTTTGGAGAAGCCACAGAAGTTGCAGAGCAAGAGGAGGTCTACCCAGCAATGCCCGTGTCCATTCGGAAGTGTCCACAGTGCAACAATGACATGGTCCTGAAGACCAAGAAGAATGGCGGGTTGGTGATCTTCCCTGTCATAGAAAGTAGCCTTCTGTGTTGGTTTGTGTTTTTCTAGGCAGCGTTCGTTTACCTCCCCTCTGCAGCAAGCATGAAAACTGAGGCTGCAGCTAGCTAACTCCACCAGCTACATAAGCTGTGTGGACTCAGCTGAACCTCTCTCTCAAGTATGTGTTTGCCCTTAAAAAGTTGTTTTGACAATTTCTGACAGCCGAGAAGATGGGAGAACAGATCACTGTCTTGACTTTGCCTCTTCCTCATCTGGTGCCTTTGTCCCACGGCAGGTTCTATCTCAGCTGCATGAGCTATCCAGCTTGTAAAACTGCAGTCTGGTTTCCTGATTTCGTGCTGGATGTGGCTAGGGACGAGAGCGTCTGTGCTGTGTGTGAACCGCATCCAGTTCACAGGTAGGTCATACCAGTTATCCTTTGGGGGAACGCAACCCCTCAGACATTACGTATTAGCCATCAGGGCCAGAGACTTCCATGGGCTAGGCTGGGCAACTATTTTCCATTCTAGTCTTGGAAAGCTGGAGCAGCACTCTCGTGGCTTGGGCCTAGAAAGAAGAGGGGTTGGGAAAACCAGTGTAAGCATAGCAGAATTTAAAAAAAAAAAAAAATCCAGTCCAAATCAAGCTCTGTTCATGAGAAGTTATATGAACTAGGAGACTTTCATTCTTTGTTTCCTTTTAGACTGAAGTTTAAATTCAAGAGAGGCAGCGTTCCACCCGTGATGCCTCTGGAGTTTGTTGGTTGCATCGGAGGCTGTGATGACATGCTAAAAGAGCTCTTGGACCTGAAGTATTTACACAGGTCATCCCAGCCCGCATCGTCAGCCAGCCAGCAAGCTAATCTCTTGCAGGTCAACAACTCCTTTAACAGAGCTAGTGGTGAAAACAGGCACGTGAGGGGGACCACAAACCTGGCATCAGGACATCTGCTCTCCTTGAGCTCAGCGAGAACACCCAGGCCTGCTCTTTCAGCTGCTCCAGATGATGGGAACAACGCAGTGGTGTGCAACTGCGGGAACGAAGCCCTGCTGCTAACCGTGCGCAAGGAAGGGCCCAATCAAGGCAGGCAGTTTTACAAATGCAGCACCAGCGCCTGCAACTTTTTTCTCTGGGCTGATCAGCAGTTGGAGGACGGAGGCAACACGGCGCTGCGGGGCTCTGTGTTGCCCCAGCCCTTTGCAGGAAGGGGCCCAGCAGGATTTCAGCGCCCAGGAGGAGGGAGAGGTCCAGAGCTCTTTGGAAACAACAGCTCCGATTCCGGAGGCAGCACAGTCTGCAAGTGCGACCAGCCAGCTGTCACGCGCACTGTCCAAAAGGACGGGCCCAACAAAGGGCGGCAGTTCCACACTTGCTCTAAACCCCGAGAGCAGCAGTGTGGCTTCTTCCAGTGGGCAGATGAAAATGCGGCACCAGGTGAGGCGGGACTTGGGGCGAGACACAAGGGTTGGAGGCTGTTCTTGAAGCTAAACTGAACACACTTCTCACGCGTGCGTAATGCTACCACAGCATGACAGCTCTTGTAGCAACTCATACATTTAACAGGTTTGTCTTTAGAACATCTGTCAGCAGCATTATAGCACTTCAAATGTTGCTTTTAACAACTCAGTCTGGCTTACCTTTCCAAGTGCTAGCAGGATATGTCCTCATAGCGCACATCTGCTGAGCTCCAAGCAGGATGCTTTGCTTCTACATGCAGTAAGCTTGAGCATCTGTCTGTCCGTGACTTGCTGGATAAAGCCCAGCACTCTTTCCAGCAGCCTGTTTAGGAAATTGTCCTCCCAAATTATGGTGCTGAGCTTTGTGAGAGCTGTTACTGACTTGGTACAGAGTTGAAGCAGTGGTACCACTTTTGGAGATCTTGAACCCCATTCTGTCATACCAGGGAAACTGTGCTACTCCCTCTGCCCTAGTTTAGGCATGCAGTGCAAGGCCAAGTCTTTCTGAAGCTTTGATCAGAGCTGAGAAACTGTGTGGCTGCTGTGGAAAGATGCTGAAAACAAGTACCCCTTAAAAAAAAATTACAAAATAAGGGTGTGAAAGAAAGAGCATGGACACAAAGGGACAGTAAGCAAAGTACAGAGGTGGAGATGTGGCCTGGGAGAGATCTTCAGCACTGGCCTCCTCCTCCTCCTCCTCAGACATTTGGGCCTAAAGGGGTAGAATCAAGTTTTCAAAACTACTTAAAAGCAAGTTTTCCTCTGGCATGTCTTGTTTCTGCTTCAGCTATAGACCAAAGCATGCAACCAGGCAGATCAGTTTCCCCCTGTTCTTTTCCCACATTTCTCCAATGCTTCAGGACAAACAGCTAACACTTAACTGTTTTAGACAAATCTGAAACAAGTGTAGTTTCAGGAATAATCTCAGTGGCTGGGATAGTAAAATCCTTGATCTGCCATTTTGAACTTACCTTCCGCTTCTCACCTACTTACATTTTCAAAGGTACTTAAATGCAAGTTGTTTCTCTCTAGGGCCTTCTGGAGATGTCTCTCGGAACCACTTTGGCAGCAGTGAATACTCAAGAGGGTTGGGAAGTAAAGTCAAGAGACCAAGCAGTCTCTCCTCGGGAGCCACTGCCAAGAAACCACGGACCTGTAGCATTTGCCACCAGCCTGGCCACACTAGGAAAACCTGCCCTCAAAACCACTGAGCCTGGATGGACGTCGCTTGAGAGCTTGAAAGGGCGAGGGTCGCGAGCCGCTGAAGGAGCCATTACTGCTGAAAGGAACTGGAGTCTAGAAACAAGTCTGTGAGGCGCTTTCTGGAAGGGCTGGTTGCAGGCTGCTCCTGCCATGGGATACCATCCTCACACATGCGTTGCGTGCCTGGGCAGCGAGGGTTCAACCACCTTTTAAAGGTGGCCTCACTACCGGTGTCAGCCTTTGTTTTCAGCTGCTCTTCTGCTGAGCAGATTGGGATAGCCTAAACATTTCAAGGAAGCATTGGGAAACTGAACCTGCAGAGAAAACGGCACTGGATTTAGTCCACCTGCAGCTCCCGCCATGGCAGTGGTTGTACGCAGCCTTTCTGCACAGGGAAGAAAGAGCTGGATCATTCCTGCTAGGACCGACGCCAGGGCTGCTTAGCTCTTCTTCAGTCCCTGGCTTTCCACAGTGTGGAATTTTATTTTAAGTTCCCTTCTAAGTTGATGTTACCTGAACAACATTCCCCTTTCTTTTTTGTCACAGGGCCACACCCCTTACCTTGGTTGCCCCTGCCAGTGAAGGAGGGCCAGGTGCAGAGAAGCTGGATCTAGCGCTTGCCCTGAAGGGGAAGCTCAGCTGCAGTGCTCAGGAAAAGCCTTCATTTTAGACACTTCCTGAATTTGAAACCGAGTTCAAACCTTGAGACATGCCTCTGTGATGCTGCTAGCTAACGGAAGTTATTGTTGTCAAACTAATAAGTTTCTTATTAAAAGATTATTTAATTTTTAAGTTTGATACAGTGACAATCTTAACTCTGCCTTATTATTTCTTCCTACTTAAAACAGTCAAGCTATTACTGTAAAAGTATCCACCCAAATCTTGCTCTTTCCACTCACTCACTGGAACAATAGAGAAGCTTTCTTGGCAGAAACTCCCAGCAGTTATTCAGAAGTGAGCTGCAGAGGGGTCGGGCAAGTGGTTTTATCTCACCAGCTGTAGTGTTGCTGTCCAGGGACAGACAGACAGCCGGCTGAACTGAAGGGAGGTTCTGCTTTCCGGCACTTAACCAAACTGAACTCCCTGGGAAAACCAGGCTACCTCCTCCCTCTCTGTTGGGTCTTCCTCTGTACATGAAAAAGTAGATCCACAAGATTCCTGTGTCCTCTTCTGCATTCAGTTTTCCCCCAGGGCCTCTGACGCTGCTCAGGACCCTACTCCTAGACACAGAGCAGTTCCCCGGGGTCAGCACTGAGGTGACGTGCAGCGCCCGGAGCAGCCAGGCTGGGCAGGAGGCTGAAGCGCTCTCTGTAGAGGGTAGCTCGAAGCAGAGGAGACCACAGCAGCATAGGTTCGCTTTAAGGTCTGCACGAGAGAGGAGAGAGCCTTTAACTCCGCAGCAGTCCATTGCTATCGGGCCTAACTCTATGGAGTAAGGTCAGGAGAACTCGGGTTGCATTTCCCTGTACCCCTTACTCCCACGATTAACAGCTGTGGCCTAAAAATACAGACCTGCCGGCTAAAATAACAGGATTACGAGGCTTTGTAATGCAATCACTGAGCCGGCGAAAGCACAGCAGAAGCCCGGGCAGCAACCTCTGAATGGCAACAGCAGCGCAAAGCATTTCTGTAGCACGCAGGCAGCAGGTTAAGCGTTGCTGGTGGCATCGGCCGTTACCAGCTTGCCCAGTCTGACCCTGGTCAGCATTCAGGCAGCTGAGCAGTTGGAGCCGCTGCGTAAACGGCACAAGCTCGGTGTCCGGACGGCTCACGTAGTGCAGCTAGGCACTCTGCGGGCACAGCGCTTTGGAAGAGAAGGAGAAAGGCCTTGGAGGACGGGGTCTGACCACCACCAAGCTCTCCGTGCAGGGTGGGGGCTGCCCTGGGCAGCGCTGGGTGGTTCTCAGGCATGCCACCGCAGCTGGAGGATCACTTCAGCCCTTATGGGAAAGGAGACAAAATGAACAAAATGGACCTGACACAAGAGAATCAGTACACACAGGGAAGGTTTATTCTCATCACTAACACCTGGGAAGTGGTTTGGAGGAACAAACTTAAGTACTCTTCAGACTGGGAGGAAAACTAGGTTTTTTTCCTCCCATAAACAAGAGGATAGCTGTAAAGAAAACTAAGCCACAGCAGCTGCTCACATTGAAGTCCACAGGATTTCTCCATCTCCACCAGTGTGCAAAACCAGCTCTTCCCATTAAATATAAGAATATATTCTTTGCCCTGAGACTACAGCCAGAACCAAAGCCTACTAGCAGCCACTCAAAGGAAAAAAAACCCAAAACAAAATACCCAAACAAAACATACATTCTTATTAAACAGCATAAACCACTTCAGTTCTTGCAAGCGCTCTGCTCAGAGCATCATTCCCGTCCTACTTTCCTGCCCCGTACCATGGGGCTCCAGGGGAACAGGACCACAAGACAGCAGCAATATGTGTGTGAAAAGGTCACTGGACAGACTGGAAGGTGACGCCGTGGTTTGTTGCGGAGCAGTGAGCACCCGCAGACGGACGCTGGCAGCAACACACCCGCCAGGGAGGGGACGCACAGCCCTGCTGCAGCCTCCACCAAGGGACCGATACCAGGAGCCTCCCGGGATTCAGCAGCTCTCTTGCTGCCACCACCTTTTTTGGGACATCTTCCAGCAAAACACCACATGGGACAAGGGCCACGAAGCCCCAGCACTGTGCTGGAAGCATGCCCCTTCCTCGGGGCAGAGCCGCTACGGGCAGAATGAAGAGGTAGGGCTGAGCTCACCCCTTTTGGCAGCTGAAAGGGTTTCCAAAGAATAAACCCGCAGCCCCGTTTGCTGCGGCTGTACCTTCAAGTGCCCAGATAACCACCCAGGTCATCACTGGGGCCTTATTTCAGATTGGCAATATCCTACAGACAGATGAGGCTCCCACTCTGTCCCAAAAGCTGGCTTGAGGGCATGGCACAGGAAGGCCAAGTTGGGTGCTGGTGAAAGGACCCACCCAGCACCCAGGACGCAGCACCTGTGGGGGCTGCAGGACACAGCAGCAGCAAGGAATGGCTCCCCTCCAGCTCCAGCTGGTCTTGGAGCACGAGGGGAGCCTGACAGCTGTGAGAGCAGGCTGGGACAGGCAGAGGACATGGGGAACCAGAGACCAAACATGCTTCACGTCGGCTCCCAACGCCCAGGGGACGGGACTCACCACCTGTAGGTACTCGAGGTGTGGGCCGCACTTGCCCCGGGTTCGGCAGAGCCTGCCAGCCACAGGCTCCTTACGCCAACACCCACCTCTGCTCAGGCACGTTTTATTCAGACAGGAAATACTTTTTTCTGATAAAGTGCAAGAACTTTGCCTCTTACTGACTAGTCAACTAGAAGCATCGCAGCTCTCACAGCGGGGAGCAGCAGACGGGCAAGGAACACCCCGCGTTTGGGAGCTCCCGACGCACCGGTCATTTCTCCTTCAGCAGGAGCTCCGGCTCAGATATGGCCCTGTAAAGCATGAAGCCCATCTCATCGATTTCCTCTTCCAACAGCTCACAGAAGAGGTTGATTTTGTGGTTGAAATAGGAAGGCAGGACCCCTTTCTCCAGGTAGCCTACCAGCTCCTCAAGCACCTGCTGGAACCTGTCAGCAAGGCTTTCTTCTGCCCAGTCCAAACTGGTGGCACTGAGGTGAAGGACGACGTGGGTCAAGGGGCTGCCGCTCAGTTTGTGCAGGGCGGGATGGCTCTTGCAGACGCCGTTCAGGATGCGGAGACAGTGCTGCCGAGCCCCGGCATCACCAGCATCCAGCTCCTTCACCTTCGAGACCTCTGCCCTGTAAAAGCTCTCAAGCCAGAGGTTTTCCACCAGTCCTTCAGGAGGAACAGCCAGAAGAACCTTGTCCTCCATTTCCACCACCGGGAAGAGGGTGATGCTCAGCTCGACCTGGTCGTGTTTGACTTCCAGCTTCAGCTCCTGGGAGGCCACGACCGGGTAGATGACGCTCCCCAGCAGGCTGCCTATGGCAGGCCAGTTGATGGAGGCCACCAGCATCTTGTGGAGGGTCTCATTGAGCGCGTTGGAGGAGAGGTACCGGCCCACGATGAACCTGTCCCAGGAGCTGCAACCACGAGGGAAATACTCCAGATCAGTCCTCTTGATCATCCAGTACTGTGGGTTCCTCACCACGGTGTCCTCTCCCGGGATGAGGCTCCAGAGCGCAGCATCGAGGACCACCGGCAGCATGAGGTGGACGTGGTCGGCCGCCAGAGCCCCGAGGCCATCGAGCAGGGGGCCACTGAGGAAGAGGCTGCCGAAAGGCAGCTCCGAGCACTTGATTCGCAGGAAGTTCTGTAGTTGGGCACAGATGCTCCTGGCCAGCTGCGGGGCGAGGGACGCTTGCGCCTCAGGCACGGCCAGCCGGCTACTGTAGTGCGAGAGGAGCTTCTCCTGCAGCGTGAGGCAGCGTGGTGGGCTGAATTCGACCTGAGGAGTCTCCGGAGGAGCAGAGCAGACCCTAGGCTCTGGAGAAGGGGCAGAAGGAAGGGAGAAGTCACAGCTCTGAGCAGATCGTCTGCAACCGTCAGCAGCAGCTTCTTCTGCCGCAGCCGAGGGGGAGGCACAAGCTGGGTGCCCAGCTCTCAGCCCACCTCTCCGGATGCGAGGCTGACCTTGCCAAGAGGGCTACCACCGAGTCCTCTGATGTTAACAGCGCTTCGTAGCCAAGGCAGAGCCCAAACTAACTTCAAAACCCAACAGTGCCCAGCCTCACCCCCCAGCTAGAGATGGGTAAACCAGGCTAAGCACCATCAGCTGGGCAAGGGACTCGCTGCCAGGGTCCCTACGAGTCTCAGTCCCACTCAGACTGCTCAGGCAGATCCGGCCCGCTCCGACGCCTGCCTAATCGCTCAAGTCCTGCAAACGATCCTGCTCCAGCTCCGGTATCTCAGGACCTGCCCTGCACCGAGCTGGGCTGCCTTCCCACTTGGAAAAACACTGTCTTTGTAGGCAGCCGGACAAGGCAGCCTTTGTCTGCGGCGGCTCCCGAGCACACCTTCCTGTAGGCAGAGCTGACCCAGAAAACGAGCACAGCGAGACACTGCTCCAGAGAAAACAAAGCCCCAACAGCCTCCACCACGCTGCAGTGGCTGAGACGCCCAGGACGTTATCGGAGGTGCTGTTACTGTCGGCACTGCCTAAAAAGGGGCCGCAGCTTGGGAGCCTCCCAGGAGGGCAGGCTCAATCGGGTCGGCTTTCCGGTCACCAAGCTAAAAATAACGCTGAGCTCCCAGACCGCGGGGAGCAGCGGCACAGACGGCCCGCAGCACATCAAGGTGATCGTCCTGACCGCGGTGGGAGCCGGCATGCACACCATGAGCCTCACCTGGCGCCGGCGGCCGAGCCGGAGAGAGCAGAGGCTCGCTGAGGTCTTCCCTTCTTTGCTTCTTGGGGGGTTTTGGCGTTGCTTTGATCAAGGCCAAGTCCTGCCAGCTCTCCTCCAGGGTCTTCTGCTCAGCTTTGGGATCGCCTTCGTCACGAGGGCTGGTGGCTCTGTCTATCAGCTGGAGGGAAGAAAAACACATGTGGACAAGTTGTTATCTTCGTACTATTTCCCCATGGTCACGCCTTGAACTAAGGGGGCCAACAGCCCCTCTGGTACATGTGTGGGGAGACACAGCCCCACACAGGGGTTTTACTAGGAAAAATAGACAGTTTAGGGGGCCACAAAGGTGCACATTTTCTTCCTGCAGATTTTACGTGGAAAACAGGTGTCCCAATGTGAATTAAGCCCAAAGTGCCCTTCTGGGTAGGATGCTGTATCCCGAATGTGTGCTGTTCCGGGCAAACAGGGTGCGGGGCTGCGTGTGCGCCCGCAGGGTGGAAACAGGCAGCTCCATGCCCATGGCACTGCTACCGGCATTTCTGCCGGACTCCAGGGACCGGCTCAGGAGCAGCCAGCGAGGTTTCCGGCACATCTTCCCCCGCTGCCGAGCAAAGCGGCTCTCCTCCAACAGTTGGGCCAGTCGCTCCCTTCCTCCCAACCCCAACAGCGGCCGCGCCAGCCTTACCCGCTTGACGGCCAACGTGGCGATGGCGAGCACGGCCGCGCCGCTGACGCCCAGCACCAGCCTGGCGTTGGCCAACAGCAGGTCGAGGACGCTGCCCAGCCCGCCGTCCTCCTGCCGCTTGCCCCGCTGGCGCGTGAACTCAGCCATGGTCGCCCTGCGGAGGGGGCGAGGAGGCGCGGGGTGTCACCCTGGACGGGGGACCTGCCTCCCCGGGGGACGCAGAGCCCGCAGGGTGGGTGGTTTTTTTAGGGAACGCGGGTTTCTGCAGCGCCCACCCCGCCGCGGCCCTCCGCCTCCGGGGCAAAGGCTCCAGCCGCCGCCTGGACGCCTGGGTGCGGCGGAGGAGCAAGGGTCACCCCGGAGAAATGCCACCCGCCCCTCGGCCGCCCCTGCCGCAACCGCCTTGGGGGGGGGAACCGGTACCGCGGCCCGTGCGCCGGGGGAGGGAGCGGACGGGGACC
>JAVKLA010000061.1:16855341-16865442 GCA_034782735.1 Sagittarius serpentarius | reverse complement strand
GGGGCGCGGCGCGACTCGGCCCCGCCCACCCACGCTCGGAAGCAGAACCCGGCTTCAACCCCTCCCTCCGCGGAGCGTCAGCGCCGGGGCGGGGCCGGGTGGGGAAGGGGGCGTGGCCGGGCGGGGCGGGGCGCGGCGCCGCCGCCGGGTCCCCCCGCCCTTCCTCCGCCAGCGCCGCCATGGCGGCCACCGGGGTCCTGCCCTTCGTCCGCGGCGTCGACCTCAGCGGCAACGACTTCAAGGTGCGGCGGGAGAACGGGGGGCACCGGGAGCGGGGCGGGGACGACGACGACAGCCCGGCCCCAGGCCCCGAGCGCCGGGCGAGCCCGGGCCTGGCCCGGCCCCGCAGGCTCAGCTCGGTTCCCCGGGCCCTGATCCCCTGGGGCTGGGTGATGTCGCCGTCCCCGGCCCTGCTGCTAGCCCCAGACCGGGGGTGCTCGTCTAGGGGCAGCCCTGGCCCCTGACCCCATAGGCACTATAGGGCCTGGCGGTCCCTGACCCCCCAGCCTCGACAGCTGGGCAACCTCTCTCCGCCGCCACCCATGGGGCCCCAGAGAGCCACACGATGTTGGCCCCCCAGGGTCTAATCCCATAGGACTGGGCGATCCCAGCCCCCCCAGCTCCCAGTCCCATAGGACTGGGCCATCCCAGGCCTCTCCCTGACCTCATAGGGCTGGGCAGGCTGAGGTCCCCAGATCCTCACTCCGTGGGGCCGGTAGTTTTCTCACCCTCCTCCTCTTCCTCTCAGGGCGGCTACTTCCCGGAGCACGTAAAGGCGATGACCAGCCTGCGCTGGCTGAAGCTGAACCGCACGGGGCTCTGCTACCTGCCCGAGGAGCTCGCTGCCCTCCAGAAGCTGGTGAGCGGCACGTTTCGGGCAAGGGATGGGGCTCGATGGCTCCCACTGGGGCCGCGGGGTCAGACAGGGCCCTGTGAGGTGGTGCTGAGAGCCTGGTGCCCGCCAGCCTCGTGGCTCGTCGGCGGATGCTCTGGTGTCTAATAATAGGGCTGAGCTACGATGTGTGGTTGAAATTGGATGCAGGGGCTATTAGGAGTGGGGCTGAGGCAGATGTACTCGGTTTCATGTTGTTTTCTTAGAAAACCAGACTAAAAATCATGCTTAGATCCTCTGCCCTTTAATAGAAGGGAAGGTTGAAGGTTTAGTATGGCGAGGATTAAGGTTTTGGGGTTGTTTTTCCCTCCTCCTTTACTAAAGATATAAAAAGCAGTAGCTGGCAGCTGCCTGGCTTTGTTTTTTGGGCAGTTTGAGTTTTGTGCACGACCAGACCCTTGGTGGAGTCCGTGGCTAAGCTTTTCTTTGGCGGTGTCCTGCAGGACGTTATGGACATCGTTACATCGGTGTCAGCCAAACACGATGTTTTAAACGCTGCCAAAAATCGTCGTCACTGCGCCGGGTGTGCCCTGCTCAGCGGCAGCAAGCGGGGAGGCCCTCCGTGCTGCTCGGAGCTGCGCTTCCGCCAGTCCTGGCAGATGCTCAGGGGCTATGGCTAGACTTAAAACCTGGCATCTTGCCCTCCGTCTGCCAATTCCTCATTTTCCTGAGCAGGTAACAGCTGGGCTGGTGATGCCCAGAGGAAAACAAAATTTCCCCTCGGCCCTCCTCCAACCTTGCCAGTCCCCACCTGCCTGCCCGTTTCCAGATCACCCAGTGAGAAGTGTTTCCAAGAACTGGGGTCTGTTTGCTCGGGGACCGTATGGGACTGCCGCAAGCCAGCTCGGTAGCAGCCCAGAGCACCCCAAACCCTGCAGCAGGGCTGGGGTGTCTTTGCCAGATCTGCCCCGAGAAACGAGGGGTGCGGGGCGCAGTGTGGGCCTGCTGGGGCCAGCCAAGCATTTTGAGACTGGGAGCGTCCCAGCAGCCTCATGTGGGTCGGGGCTGAGCTCACCCCATGCCTCCGTGAGCCCCTGACTCTCCTGGGATTGAGGAGCCCCCACATCGGTGCAGGGGCCCGACCGCTGCCCCGGCTCCTCTCTCTGCTCAGTGGGGCTTGTCTGGGTCTTCCCTGCAGGAACACCTCTCCGTGAGTCACAACAGCCTCACCACGCTCCACGGCGAGCTCTCCGGCCTGCCCTGCCTCCGGGTAGGTGTCCCCCTCATGCGTCCCGCCTGCATCAGGGCTGGTGTCCTCTGGCACCTCTTGGCTCTGGGGGCACGCAAGGATGGTCCCTGGCCGCCCCTGGGGGCTCAGCAGGCATAGAGCCGGCGCATGACTGCAGTCGTGCCTCTCTCTCCCCTTTCAAGGCGATCGTGGCTCGTGCAAACAGCCTGAAGAACTCGGGAGTCCCCGATGATATCTTCCAGCTGGACGACCTCTCGGTGCTGGTAGGTGCAGAGTCTCCTCAGTTAATGCGAGAGCCAGCTCAGACTCCTGGGTCCTGCTCCTGCACCTCGGTGGTTCCACGCGCTCCTTGGGGAGCACGGTGGGGCTGAGGAGCGTCCAGGGAAAAGGTGCAGGGAGGAAATCAGGGCTCAGCGCTGCCTGGCTCCCTTTGACTTTCAGGTGCCCACGCCATTACTAGCCACCCCGCAGCAAGAGCTCCTGTGGCCTTTCAGCGCCAGTCCTGGCCTCGTGCCTGAGCGGCGGGGAAGGTGGCTGCGGGCAGGATAACCCTGTGGCAATGCCTCCTTTAAAGGCTGATGCTGCGGCTGGGTTCCTTGCTCGCTTGTCCAGCTCCTGCTGCTGGGCACTGATCCGCAGGGCAAGGCCGAGCGTGGCTGTAGGCAGGCCGTGCCCCTGAAGGTGCCTCTCGGTCCTCAGGTTTGGGTGGTGGTTGCTGGATGCGGGGCAGAGGGTGATGTCTGCTTTGCTCTCCCATTTGCCTCAGGACCTGAGCTACAACCAGCTCACGGAGTGTCCCCGGGAACTGGAGAACGCCAAGAACATGCTGGTCCTCAACCTCGGCCACAACAGGTGGGTCCAGGCCAGGGCAGCCATGTCCCTCTAGCTGTGGCCGCCTCCATCTGTCACCGCCCTTCACTCTGGGTCCTGCTCTCTGCCCCTCTTCGAGGGAGACCCGGGGCTGGTGCAAGTCCAGGTCCCAGGCAGCCCTGAAGATTCCCGTATCCTCGCAGCATCGAGACCATCCCCAACCAGCTCTTCATCAACCTGACGGACCTGCTCTACCTTGACCTGAGCAACAACAAGCTGGAGAGCCTCCCGCCGCAGATGAGACGCCTGGTCCACCTCCAGACTCTCATCCTCAACAACAACCCCCTCCTGCACGCGCAGCTCCGGTAAGGCCCCGTTTTCCAGGCTGGATGCCGGGGCTGGGCCGGTTGCCTGCTCCAGCCCTGACGCTGTCTCTGCCCTGCGGTTCTCCGTGCTCCGCAGGCAGCTCCCGGCGATGACAGCCCTGCAGACCCTCCACCTCAGGAACACCCAGCGCACGCAGAGCAATCTGCCCACCAGCCTCGAGGGCCTGGTGAACCTGGCAGGTAGGACCGGGGCACCCAGCCCCACGGTGCACGGGGCCCTGCAGGGGCTCTCTCGGCCCTGGCGTGGGCGCCGGACCCACGGCAGCCTTGCCCTCCTATCTTCCCACAGACGTGGACCTGTCCTGCAACGACCTCAGTCGTGTCCCCGAGTGCCTCTACACCCTGGGCAGCCTGCGGCGCCTCAACCTCAGCAGCAACCAGATCACAGAGCTGTCCCTCTGCATCGACCAGTGGACCCAGCTGGAGACCCTCAACCTGTCCCGCAACCAGCTCACCTCCTTGCCTGTATGTCCCTGCCCACAGATGGCATCCCTGCCCGTGCCTCCATGCCACTGGGTTCTCCCTCACCCTGCCATCTCCTCCTTCCCCAGTCAGCCATCTGCAAGCTGACCAAGCTGAAGAAGATGTACCTGAACTCCAACAAGCTTGACTTTGATGGGATCCCCTCGGGCATCGGCAAGCTCGCTAACCTTGAGGAGTTCATGGCGGCCAACAACAACCTGGAGCTCATCCCCGAGAGCCTCTGCAGGTAGGGGACAGCTCCCAGCCAGATCTGCTCTGTCCCTGAGAGAGGACACAGAGGCTGTGTGGTGATAGGGGGTCTCTGAGTGGCCGCGAAGGACGTGCCCCTGGCCTGACCCTTCACCAGCATCTCTGCGTCCCACAGGTGCTCTAAGCTGAGGAAGCTGGTGCTGAACAAGAACCGCCTGGTGACGCTGCCAGAGGCCATCCACTTCCTGACGGACGTGGAGGTGACAGCCCAACAACCCCTCTGCCTCGGGCTGGGTCCCCCACAGCCCCAGCGTGTCCCTGGGATCCCGGGGCTGTAGGGTGGGATGGAGCGAGGTGAGGACGGGGGGGTCTTGGGGCCAATGCGTGCAGCCTGGCGCACGGTTCGTCGCAGGCAGTCGGTGGATTCAGAGCTCCCTCCACATCCCGTCACCTCACGGAAGCCTAGGGTGCTCTGGAGGTCTCCCGTCCTACCCCACATCCTCAGTGTCCCCATGAGCCTGTGCTTCAGAGCACTGAGGTCTCCCGTCCCCTCCTTGGCAGATCCTGGATGTGCGCGAGAACCCCAACCTGGTGATGCCCCCGAAGCCAGTGGATCGGACGTCGGAGTGGTACAACATCGACTTCTCCCTGCAGAACCAGCTCCGCCTGGCCGGAGCCTCCCCGGCCACCGTCGCAGCCGCCGCGGCAGGCAAGCGTGCAGGGACGCGGGGGATCGCCCCTGCCTCAGGCAGCACCCTGGGAGAGGCTATGGGAAACGAGCTGTGCCCCGCACACGGCGTGGGTGTCCTGGCTGCCTCTCACCCTGTCCCCGTGTCCCCAGGGAGCAGCACCAAGGACCCTCTGGCCCGCAAGATGCGGCTCCGGCGGCGCAAGGACTCTGCCCAGGACGACCAGGCCAAGCAGGTGCTGAAGGGGATGTCGGACGTGGCCCAGGAGAAGAACAAGAAGATAGAGGTAGGGTCTGGGGTGGAAGGGGGGCCCCGAGCGGCGCCGCGTGCCCCTGGCCCACCCTGGGTGCCGGCAGGAATCCCGTTGCCCCCAGCTTGGTGACCTGTCCCCGTCCCCACAGGAGAGCGGGGAGGCGAAGGCGCCGGACCTGAAGACGCGCCGCTGGGACCAGGGCCTGGAGAAGCCGCAGCTGGACTACTCGGAATTCTTCAGCGAGGATGTGGGGCAGCTGCCCGGCCTCTGCGTCTGGCAGATCGAGAACTTCGTGCCCACATTGGTGGACGAGGCTTTCCATGGCAAGTTCTACGAGGCTGACTGCTACATCGTCCTTAAGGTACCTGGGGAGGACTAAGGGGCCCCCATGTTCCCAACCCAGGGCTGTGGCTGTCCCATCTCACACCCCATCCCTCCCCAGACTTCCCTGGACGAGAACGGCTCCCTCAACTGGGAGATCTACTACTGGATCGGGCAGGAGGCCACGCTGGACAAGAAGGCCTGCTCCGCCATCCACGCCGTCAACCTCCGCAACTACCTGGGAGCCGAGTGCCGCAGCATCCGGGAGGAGATGGGGGACGAGAGCGACGAGTTCCTCCGGGTGAGGCCAACCCCGAGCCCCGCCATAGCCCCCAGCCCTGCCTCTCCCACCCTCACCCCCACCCTGTCCTCAGGTCTTCGACAACGACATCTCCTACATCGAGGGTGGCACGGCCAGCGGCTTCTTCACCGTCGAGGACACGCAATACGTCACCAGGTACCGCTGGGGCCAGGGGCTGGGGGGATGCGCGGGGCAGGCGGTGCTTCACGTCCCACCATCGCTGTCTCTCCTCCAGGCTGTACCGTGTCTATGGGAAGAAGAACGTCAAGCTGGAGCCGGTGGCACTGAAAGGGACATCGCTGGACCCCCGGTGAGGAGAGGGAGCGTCCAGGGGACGTGGGGTCCCTGCAGAGGCACAGGGTGCTGGCAGGGTCCACCCAAGACATCGTAGCTGCAGCTCTGGGGTGAAAATTAGCCGTGCCAGCACCTTTCTACAAGGACGCGGGTCCAAACCCCACTTGTCAGCCCCAGCAGCTGCAGTGCCCTGCTCCGCAAGGACCCCCGGGGTGGGGAGGGCGCTCCGTGCACCCCACACTCTCCTGACTGTCCTCTCTCCCCTGTATCCACCAGGTTTGTCTTCCTCCTGGACCACGGCCTCAACCTCTTCGTGTGGCGTGGGAGCCAGGCCACGCTGAGCAGCACCACCAAGGCCAGGTAGGGCCGGTCAGGGGGCTGGGGGTGCAGGGAGCCCCCCTGCCATCTCACCCGCTCCCGCCGCAGGCTCTTCGCCGAGAAGATCAACAAGAACGAGCGAAAGGGCAAGGCGGAGATCACGCTGCTCACCCAGGGCCAGGAGACCCCCGACTTCTGGGAGGTGCTGGGGGGGCAGCCCGAGGAGATCCGGCCCTGCGTCCCCGATGACTTCCAGCCCCACAAGCCCAAGCTGTACAAGGTGAGGAGCCCCCGTCCGTGGGGCCGTCAGCGCTGCTGGGGCCCTGCAGCCCCCCCTTACCCGTGTCCCCGTCCCCTCCGCAGGTCGGCCTGGGCCTGGGGTACCTGGAGCTGCCGCAGATCAACTACAAGCTCTCGGTGGAGCACAAGAAGAGGCTGAAGGCTGATCTGATGCCAGAGATGCGCCTGGTAGGATGGGGCGGGGAGGTTCTCCCAGTCTGACCAGTGAGACTGGTTTCGTGCCCCCTCTGCCTCCAGCTGTGCCCTGGGAGAGGCAGGTTCGGCCAGCAGGGCCCGGGTGGGGGATGCTCTGCTCTTCCCGGCTGTCTTTCGGGAGCAGGCAGGGCATTTTCCAGCCAGGAAAGCCCGCGGGTGCCTGAGCCCCTTTTCCCTGCGGCGCCCTCAGCTGCAGAGCCTGCTGGACACCAAGAGCGTGTACATCCTGGACTGCTGGTCCGACGTCTTCATCTGGATCGGGAGGAAGTCGCCGCGGCTGGTGCGGGCGGCGGCGCTGAAGCTGAGCCAGGAGCTGTGCGGCATGCTGCACCGGCCCAAGCACGCCATGGTCACCAGGAACCTGGAGGGCACCGAGTGCCAGGTAGGGCAGCCCACGTGCCTGCGAATGGGCACGGACCCCCGGGCGGCAGTACTGGGGAGGGAGATGGGGGTACAGACCCCTCAGGTGGGGCGCTGGGTGCCGGGGAGGGTGCTGTGGCCCAGGGTGCGTTACCTGTTGCCCGATTTAGGTGTTCAAGTCCAAGTTCAAGAACTGGGATGACGTCCTGCGCGTGGATTACACCCGCAATGCTGAGACGGTGCTGCAGGAGGGCGGCCTGGCCGGCAAGGTCCGCAAAGATGCCGAGAAGAAGGACCAGATGAAGGCTGACCTCACGGCACTCTTCCTGCCCCGCCAGCCCCCCATGCCCCTGAGCGAGGTAGGGCTGGGGACCATCCTGTGCGTCCCCCTGCGGCGCTGGGCCGGGTGCTGACGGAGGGGTTGGGTGGCCGCTGGCTGACGGAGCGTGTGGGGCCACAGGCGGAGCAGCTGATGGAGGAGTGGAACGAGGACCTGGATGGCATGGAGGGCTTCGTGCTGGAGGGCAAGAAATTCGCTCGCCTGCCTGAGGAGGAGTTTGGCCATTTCCACACCCACGACTGCTACGTCTTCCTCTGCAGGTGACACCCGGCTCGTCCCCTCTCCGGGGCTGCTGGGCCCCCTCATCTGCCCGTCTCTCTGCCCAGACCCCCAACCTGTCCCGTCCCTCACATCACCCCCTGTTCCTGCCCTCAGGTACTGGGTGCCGGTGGAGTACGAGGAGGAGGAGGAGAAGAAGAAGAAGGGTGAAGGCAAAGGGGAGGAGGAGGGTGAGGAAGAGGAGGAGGAGAAGCAGCCTGAGGAAGACTTCCAGTGCATCGTCTACTTCTGGCAGGGCCGGGAGGCCTCCAACATGGGCTGGCTCACCTTCACCTTCAGCCTCCAGAAGAAGTTCGAGAGTCTCTTCCCTGGCAAACTGGAGGTGAGCCCGCTGCGCGCTCCCTGGTGGGGGGGGACACAGGGGTCCCCCAGCTTTGTCTCACTTCTCCCCCATCCCATTTCTGCCCCCCCGGGCTAAGGGCAGGGGATAGCAGCAGAGATGGGGACTGGCAGGGGTGCGCAGCTGGGGCTCGGGGTTGGGGTGTCCCCACAGCCCTGCTGACACCCACCCTTGGCCAGGTCGTGCGCATGACCCAGCAGCAGGAGAACCCCAAGTTCCTCTCGCACTTCAAGAGGAGGTTTGTCATCCACCGGGGCAGGCGGAAGGACAGGGCCAGCCCGCCCCAGCCCAGCCTCTACCACATCCGCACCAACGGCGGGGCCCTCTGCACCAGGTCGGTCCTCCCGGGGGCTGCTCCGGGCCAGGCAGCACCCGTGGGCGCCAGGCTCCCGGCCGGGGTACGTGCCAGCGGGCACAACTGCCCGATCTCTTACTGACTGCGCCTCGTGGGCTTCTTTTCTAGGTGCATCCAGATCAACACAGACGCTGGGCTCCTCAACTCCGAGTTTTGCTTCATCCTCAAGGTACCGCTCGTGGCTGAGCGTCCTCGGGGATGCCCTCCTCCCTGCTTGGGCAGCCCTGACTCTCTGCGCTCCCCCAGGTGCCCTTTGAGAGCACAGACAACCAGGGCATCGTCTACACCTGGGTGGGCCGGGCAGCCGACCCCGACGAGGCCAAGCTGGCGGAGGACATCATGAACCACATGTTTGACGACTCCTACAGCAAGCAGGTGAGCGGGTGGGAGCGCCGCGGGGCTTGGTGCTGGCTCACCTGGGTGGCAGTGAGCACCAGGGCAGGGGACAGCTGTGCTCAGGCCTGGCCCTGCCCTCGCAGGTGATCAACGAGGGAGAGGAGCCCGAAAACTTCTTCTGGGTGGGCATCGGGAGCCAGAAGCCCTACGACGAAGATGCCGACTATATGAAGCACTCCCGGCTCTTCAGGTGGGTCCTTCAGGAGAGGCTGCTCCAGTCTTTGTTGGTTCCCTTCCTCCCGCAGCGCGCTGGGCCGTGCTGGCCTTCGCCGGGGGCTCAGTCCTCCCACGCTAGCCAGGGCATGGCTCCCCATGACAGGCAAAGCCTCTCTCCCAACTCTCTCCATCCCTGGGCATCAACTGGCATAGAAAAAAAACAGAGCTGCGCCATCACATCCTTTCCTTCTGCGTGAGCTGAGTGCTAACAAGCTCATGTCTTTGATGTGGTCCCCTTCTGACTCCCCCCGGCAGGTGCTCCAACGAGAAGGGCTATTTCTCCGTGTCAGAGAAGTGCTCCGATTTCTGCCAGGACGACCTGGCGGATGACGACATCATGCTGCTGGACAACGGGCGGGAGGTGAGCCGGGGCCGTGATGCTGTCCTGTGTCCGGGGGGCAGCGCGGTAGGGGCCGGATCTGCCGGTGGCTCCGTCGGCTGAGCCCGGCTGCATGTCCTTCCCGCAGGTCTACATGTGGGTGGGCACCCAGACCAGCCAGGTAGAGATCAAGCTGAGCCTCAAGGCGTGCCAGGTAGGGCCTCCCTCCTGCTTGCTGCTGCTGGGCGGGAGGATTTGGGCTTCATCTCCCCTCGGGGCCCTGATCCTGCCCTCTGCGTGGTGGTGCAGAGCTCCCAGCAGCCCCCAGGCTGGGGAATGCCAGCCCCAGAGGTAGGTGAGGGCCAGGGACCCCCACAGCTGTGTTCTACCCCAGGTCTATATCCAGCACATGCGCTCCAAGGACCCCACGCGTCCCCGCAAGCTCCGGCTGGTGCGGAAAGGCAACGAGCCCTGGCCCTTCACCCGCTGCTTCCACGCCTGGAGCGTCTTCCGCAAGCCGCCTGCCTAAGGGCCGGGGGCACCCAGCGCTCCAGCCACGGCCCCCATGGCCTGGTCAGACAACCCCCCCCCCCCGCCCCCCCCAACTCCAGCTCCCTGCGCTGCCGCACATGCCTGCTCCCAGCCAAGCCTGACCTGGAGTTGCTTCTCCTCGAGCTGGGGCCAGCGGGGAGCGCGGGGGCTGCCCCTCTGCCCCCCCCTTTCTCCCAGCACAGGGCCCAGCTCAGCCCCTTCCCTTCCTGGGGCTGGGGAGGGGGCATATGGGGCAGCATGGGCCCCTGTTACACCCTGCTTGGGGATGCTGCTGCCCCAAACCAGTGCTGAGCTCCTCGTGCAACTGGGGGACAGATGTTTTTC
>JAVKLA010000061.1:16823321-16838386 GCA_034782735.1 Sagittarius serpentarius | reverse complement strand
TATTTCTGAGCCACAGTTTTACCGGACAGGTTATAGTAAGGGATCTAGACATCTGGATCCACATGAAAAATCCATCTTCTGGTTTCGAATCAAGGTTTCACTCAGATGTTGTTCAGTGCAAAAAGAGTTAAAAAACCATGTTATCTACACATATACATCCGTATGTATAGAAAATGTCTGTACAAGTGGGGAAGATGGCCTGCCTACACGCTGGGGACTCCTCGCCCAAGAGATGCTATGGGTCAGACCGGTTGCGTCCCACTCACTCTCTCTTGAAGGCGTCAAGCCCCAACCAGTCAGGTTGAAAACCAAGCACACACGAGAACAGACGGCAGCTGGCGAGCGGCTCCGGCAAGGAGCTCCTCCTGTCCCTCCAGCCACATCTGCCAGCTCGGACCCACGGCACAGATATGGGGCAGGGGGGAAGGAAGGATGGAAAAGCTCCCGACCATGGCATGCGGGAATACCGAAACAAACTGGGAGAGGAAGGATACCTGCATGCGTACAGACTGCACGAAGACTGGGATGAGGGGATGGTTGGTACCGGGCTAGAGGCAAGACCTCGGGATGCCTTGTTCAGCCGTTAGCAGATAGAGCCAATGCCTCATCCGATGGGAGCCCTGCTCTGGGAACTGGTCCTGGAAAGGTAGGTTGCCTCCAGCTTCATTTCACCAGGGTACACTATCTGTATTGCAGAGGTAGGAAAAAAACTGGGAGCCGGTGGAGGGGAGAGGGCGAGAGCAGGCTGTGCAGAGCCGAGACCTCTGGCAGCGACCACTGCCCAGCATCAGCAGCACCCGCAGCAGAGCCTGACACCGAGGAGGGCACGGGGCACGTCCAGGATGAATCCAGAAAGACAATTAGAAACAGCCATAGCTAGGCATCCTGCTAGCAGGTCTCTAGCTCGCTGGAGATGTTTGCACCAGCCACAAGGAAGAGAAGGGATCGCTGCTCCCAGCATGCGGTTTTGCTATCAGGGGAATGCCAAGCTTTCCAAAACGGGGTGTTTGTAGCCAAGAGCTGGCCCGGATTCTCTGCAGAAAGCTTAGAAGGCAAGGAACACCGCTTCAAACACTAAGTGTGATCCGAAAATGGTTTTTTAAAGGTTTCGGAAGCAGCAGAAGCATGAACTTTCAGATCTCTGGGCAGACAAGACAGGCTCCTTCGAAGGCTGGCCACGAGGCTGTGCCCGTGCCTCTGCACCGAGCTGACAGGGGCTCTCACTGGGAAAGCAATCGGATAAAGAGAGTCGAAAGACAGGCACTGGGGACCTCACCTATGAGCCCCTCGCAGATCAGCGGTGCTGATGGTGACGGTAATTTCCTTTGCACTAATGTGACCGCTAGATCCAGCCTGAGCAGTAACCCCAACAATGGGTGAGCTGCAGAAGTCAGCGGGGAAGGAAAAGGACACCAAGACCCAGATGTCAGCAAATGTGCTCTATCGCCAAGGAACAGCATTCCAGGGAACAACGCCTGGGGTTTTGTTTTGTTATTTTTTTTTGACTGGGAGCCCCTCAAGACAGCAGCAAACGCGTTTCAAAATATATTACATCTTTTTATTGCCAAGCGTGCAGACCATGAAGTGTGTGGGGGACACAACACTAAGAAAAACTACAATTTGAGGGAGGGCAAAGCAGTAAAAATTTAAAAACAAGACTACTCCTTACAACTGCCAACACTTGGGTTCAAAGAATCAACTGGAGGAAGTTTCTTAAAAGTACAGTTCTAAATATGGTGTTGGGCCCCAAACTTTGAAAACGCCGAGGCTTTGGCCTCAGCTAACACAAACCAGGGGGAGAAGAGGAGGAAGGCGGCAGACTTTCTAACACTAACTCCGCGGGGCCGAATGCCTGATTTTCTGTAGCAACCAGAAAACTCCCTAGTCCAGGAATACAAGCAGGAATAACCCAGGAGGAGGAGGAAGGCAACCGCTGCAGCACTAGCTGCTGAATGCGCTGAACTGGGGCCAAACTAGACCCTTGCAGCGTCCTTGCTCCCAGAGCCAGCCTCGGAGGGCACGGACCGCAGCGGAGCTGCCCAGCTCCCCGGAGGCCGCGGCAGCGCCTGTTCCTGCTCTGACAGAGTGCAGCCGGTCCCTCGGGATGGGATACTGTGCTGTCTCAACTCTCTCCATCTAAAAGCTCTTCTCAGATGGTCCCAAGGCAAGCGTCCTCACAAGCACAGCATCTCTCCTACTCCTCTTTGCTATCTCCAGCTCTGGGAAGCAGCATATACTCAATGCAATCACTCCCTCAGCAGCCCCCGGGGCTCCAATATGGACCTCGGGTCAATGCTGGGCCAGCCTCAATGACACCAGCTACGTTTCCTTCCTCCTCGACCAAAATACACCCCTGGTCAGACCAGCACTGAGAAACCAGAGCTCAAGTACATTCTTCTCGGAGAGGGCAGCACAGGGACACAAGGCTGCAAGCCCACGCTGACTTGGGAAAAGGGACTGAAGAGGAAACCTACGGCATTTAAAACTGGTACTAAAGTGCAACAAAAATGTCCTAAACTCTTTGAAATCAATTGCAGTAGGAGGGGTCTGCAAAGCTTCAAACTTCCAGTTACTGCAGGGCACCCTTAAAACACAACCCAACAACAACTAGGTAAGAGCAGACCAAGGAGCCCTTTGGTGAAGCAAGGAACACGAGGCCACCACAGAGAGTTTCGGCTCCTGGGGTCAAACATCATATTTAGAACACTTGGAAAGGAAGAAAGTTAAAGCAAAAAAAACCAAAAATACGATTCTTGAATCTTGCGCAATGAAACAGTTAAACTTTTTGGTGTTTTCAAAAGAAATCCCAACAGACAGCCTGGCATAACTTTATCTGCTTCCTAAGGGAGAGATGCCCATTTGACCCATGACTCAGGACACCATGTGCACTGGACATGTTCCATCCTTACGTATGTCTCGGCATTCCTCCATTCATAAAAACAAATCGCTAGATCCTTCCTGTTTACTCTTCAGCCTGAAAGGAAAAACCAAAACTGAAGCTAGATGGAAGATAGCCAGAGGGAGGAGAAAGTTTTCACAGACTGGAGGCCAATCTCATCAGCTCCACAAGCCTGGAAAGTGCCATCCTCAGTGTCGCCTCATTTTAACTTTCCTGGCTGGGCTGCCGTCCTCCTCTTCCTCGTCACAGTCCTCCGTGTACTCGTAAGACCTTCGCCAATAGTTCTCGGAGCTGAAGTTGCTCCGTCTCCTATGTTTTGGTAAGAGGACTGAGCGCCTGTTCTCTTCTTTATCCATTTCTAGAATCCGTGGCCTACAGAGAGAGAGAGAGAGAAAGAGGGAGTGAGAGCACATCCACGACAGGATTTAGGCATTCCTTGTGCAGACACTATCTGCAGTTTTGCATACTTTGAGCAACATGACTGACTGTTTCCACATTGCTTTCCCGGTACTGGGCGCTCAGCAGAGCGGGAACAGATGACCAAGCTGCACCTCCCATGGGGAGGATGAGAACTTTGCTTTCGATGGTGCAAGTCCTTCCCCTTCCCAGGGCAAGTTTTGGTCTTTACCTCCACCAGGAACACTTCGAGACAGCCCAATCACTTCTTTTTAAGTGCAGCTTTTGTGGCCCCAAGAAACATCCCTTGGGCAGAGGGGTCTGGCTCTCCTACAGCAGAACTCACAGCACAGAGCTGAGCTCCTTTTTAAGCTGCTGGGGTGCTTGCGGTGCAGGATCCAGACCTCCAAACTCCTTTGTCCTCTCGCTAGTTCTCTCGAACGTTAGCACAGTGCAATTGTTACTTCTGCAAAGCTGCCTCTGCTCTCACCTGCGATGGCTCTGTAGCAGGACTGGGCTGGGGGGGCTGCACAGACCAGTTCTTTTATCCTAGGTGGCAACTGCAAAGTTCCTCTAAGAGATACCGCTATCTTGATATCCATGCTATTTACCTATGTTATAGGGGAGTTTTTGAGGCCAAAGGAAGAGAAACACGTGTTTTTCATACCCATCTGCTGCAGGAGTCTAAGCAAGTCCCTCCACCCTGATAAGATCGTATCAGGCTAAAAACCAGTCTCACAGATCTGCCGATTTGTCCTGCATGATCGCTTTTCTAATCATACACCGGCCCACTGCGTGCTCAGAGGTAAGCCTTCATTTGCAAGCTAGCTTCTCTTCTTGATCAATCTTCCCAGTCACTCCGAGTTCAGGTGAGTGAACACCGCTCATAAACAAGCCATCCCCACCCTCCTCCCTCCAGGACAGGTTGAAACATGAGCTGGGACCGCACAGCAGCCAAGCCCCGGGACCAAGCCAACTTTTCAGTTTTACACGATGTGCAAAGAATGCCGTCTCGATCCTCGGGAAGCTTTGGAATTGGAGAATACCAGAAATATTGCACGACAGCTGGCAGACTGGCTATCACTCACGGCAAGGTGGTGTTTAAGTGAAGCCTTGCTGCAGAGCTCAAGCTGTCTGAAACCTCAGCAAGCATCTCCCCTGAAGGTCAGGCTCACACATTCACACAGTCCGGTTACACACACACACAAAAATATACACACATGCAGCTCTGCAATCAAAACAGGTCTGAGAAGCTTCCCAAGAAGGCCTTCACCTTTCCCAGATAGCAAAACCTCACATTCTCTCCCAAGACTGGTTTCATAATAGTTTAACGCAGCTGCACAGGTTGCTTGGCAATAGAGGTCAAAAATAATTAGCTGCAGGGAAACTATTGTTCTGAATGACTGCATTATCAAGAGCCAGCCAAATCTATTGCTTCTTCATCATGCCACTCACAGGATAAACAATGTAAGCTGCTTACAGCCAAAGCTTAGCTTCCGCAAGCCTAGGAGGAACGTATAAAGAACCTCATTCTGATAAAACAGATCTGTACACCACAGAAAGCACCCGGGAGGTGCAAACAAGGATGTTCCTAAGTGTGCTGTGCAGCCTCTCTTGTCGGAGGCCAGGAACCTCAGACGTGCACTGACCCAGAGATACCATCCAAAAACATTGCTCTTAGGAGAGAGATCATCCTACCTGTGAGCAGCATCAGGATCTGCTTTGCGATGGGACCGCTTTGGTTTCAGGATCTGGTCCCGGTTGCTTCCCGACAGACGGTCAGAGTTATAACCTGGTGGCAACACAGAGCTACTCAGGGATTTTGTTTCCAATCGAGGTGCATCTAGTCTTGTTCTGCAAATATTTAAAGAGAAGAGAATTTGCAAGGAGTTTCTACAAAACCGCTAGCGTGCTGCAGCAGACATCTGTCCTAGATGCTGAAGCAGAACACTCAATCCCAGCCACACGGCTCAGGAAGAGGGTCAGGACTATTACGCTCAACAGCAGAACGAGCTGCAGCTTTCTGGTACTTGCAGCTTCAAGCTGTAACCTTTGCTGCCTTGGTCAGAGGAAGGCTTAGGAACACGTGTAGTCATGAGGTGAATGCAAATGGTGCTGGGCTCACTGCGATCCCAGTTACAGGATCCAGAGTAGAGGCATTGGAGCACCTGTGAAATCCTGTGGAATCACAGTGACTCGTCAGTAACTCGCAGCTCCAGTTAAGCCACCTGGGAGATGCCCTGCGAAATTTATCATCACCTACAACAGTAATAACTGCTCCTATCTGGAAACTCCCTACTGTCTCAAGATCTCGTGGGGTCAGGCGTTTCTCAGCTTGACTAAGAGGTTTAAAGAGTTGAAGCACGAGTCAGGAGAAGGTCTAGCAAACAGAAGCTGCACCACATCCCTTCCAGCAGCTCCGCACATGCTCAGGCTACACCAGAGAGCAAGCACAGCCCGTCCCAGAGCAGAACTGTCGCTGGCCCAGGCACGGCTGCAGCCATTCACATGCGGAGGGAGGCAGCAGGAACAAAAACTCGATGGCGCAGTGTCTTATCACGGCGCTATCACCATCTCCAAGCACGGCACAGTTCCCAGTCTCAACTTACAAGCTCTGCTAAAGTCTATTTCAAAACTCAAGACTGAAGCCTAAGAATGGACAAAATACACTAAAAGGTGGTGCCAGTGCTCCAGAGCTGCCCATTTCAGGAGGACCCAAGCCACTCCCCAGAGGGAATGGCACCCTGATATTGTTGCTGCAGCCTGTCTCCCTCCTTGGGATTAGGGTTGAATACGAAAGGGGTCTGGGTGAAAGAAAGGGGACAATCACTACTTGCCCTCCAGTGCTGAGCTTTCACTCCTGAGGCAGGTTTCCACAGGAGAATCCCAACATAAACTCCCATCAGGAAGCACATCCAGTTGCCAAGCTTCCTCTCCGCCATCGGGGAGAGCCTCTTCAATTAACCAGGGCAATGCCAGGCTGGCACATGCAAAACCGGGCACGGCAGCCCAAGTCTGCCCAGTGTGCCAGAAACAAAGAACGCTTCCGCAGGCAGCTGCCAGGCTGGAGCCGGCACTAGTCCAGAACGCCATCGTCCTGAGCTGTTCTCAGCTCCAGGACTGGACCCAGTCCAGCCTGAACACCAAAGGCATTGCGGATCCTGCCCCAGACAAGTTAGGTGGTTTAAATACCTCTCAAATACAACAGCAACTACAGGCCTGCAATTAAAACAAACAAACCACCAAATACACTGCAAGGGCAAAGGAACACCAGCCACGCTCGCTCTGTCCGCAGAGCAATGCAGGTATGAGCTGCAGGAGCAGGTACGAGGAGAGGCTATACTAAAATGGAGAGCAAATTGCCTACCAAAGTTCAAGTTAAACAGAATAACTCCCCGATGTAACTGCTTGCAAATGGCAGCATAAGCCCTCTAAAATGACTTTCAGGACCCGCTTCAATAGGTTTCATTTCTATCCCCACCTCCCACATTACCTCTTTCAGCATCTCATGAAACTGAGAGCACCGTTCCTCCCTCCCAGGCTCTTGCTCAAAGCGCTTCCAAACCTGGCTGGCTCCCCGCAGTCCTGCACTCCGATACGCAGGAAACACTGTAAATATCATCACACTACAGCACTGAAGTGTTTATGACCTACTTGGTAACCACGCTGCTCTCAAGCATCCTGCAAAACCCGGCCACTTCTCTAGCTCGTGCAGCTTTGTTCTCCTGCCGCTGCCAGCAAAAACGGTCTCTAGAACCACACACTCTGAGTAGCAGCAAGAGCCGATCCCGACTCAAACGTCTCGGGCCCAGAAGGCTCTGGCAGCCTATTCAGAGCCAAATATCCCAGCTCCAAGCTGCAGCAAGGTTTATGCCACTCTATGACCCAACTGATCTGATCCCGCTGGAAAGCTCGGGGCTGATCCTTACCACGAAGACGAGGAAGAGGAGTTTTACGAGGCCGCTGGCTGCTCCCAAGCCTCTCGTGCTAGCAGGCTACCAGCGGAAGTAGCCGTTTTCCTGGTTGCATAACACGCTATTTCAGACTGCACAAAGTCGCATGATCCGGGACTAGGGAATGGCATTCGCTGCAGCAATACATGCCGCGGGGATGCGAGCGCAGACAAAGGTCACCGCAGCCCTGCTGTGCATGCATGCATGCACACGGGACTCGGCAAGGAGACGGCCGCCGTCACAAGGGATAAGCAGCAATTAATAAGCTCTATTTGGCAGCAGTGTGCACCCTTTGGCAAACAGGCAATCGCCATGTATTCACCAGGGCTGCTAAGCTCTACAGAGATTACACAAAAATAACTACCAGGGGGTTTCCACTTTGCTCAAGAGAAAAATCCTGTTGTGGTTTCACTCAGCCTGCCAGTCAAGTCAGCCCATGGCTGTCTGCATATGACTGTGCAGAGACACTTCTGCTCTAACGCTAAGCCAATCAGGCCCCTAAAATCAGGGGAAGACAGAAGGACACACAGGTACAGAAGGACAGCTAAGCAAACATAGCCAGTATGGCTCTGCGAGGAGCTAACGGGCCCTGTCTGTTCAGCGGTGACGCACCAGGTCAGCTGGGTACATCTCAGCCAGCTAGGTGCTGGCCCAGTTGCACTTTGAGGACAGTCAGGCCAGACTGAAGTAACTCAACACCCTTAGCTTACAGAGGCTGGTGAAAGCAAGAGGTAGAGCCAGTTTAAACAAGTATCTTGGATATCTGCGCCAGTTTGGGCAGCTTTAGCTTATTCAGCAGAGTCTGTCTGTTCTAGTGAACAGCCTAGGACAGGCAGCTTCTCTATCCCAAAGCCCAGCTAAAGCAGCTACAGGATTTGGGGGTGCCTTCCACTGGTGCGCGTCAGCACTCACGCTGCTTTTTGTTCGCTGCAGTAACCAACAACGTGAACGTAACCGCCTTTTAGTTCTTATTGCAACCCTCTCGCCTTAAAACTTCACGTGGCAATAACCAGCTATCGGGTGGTTTGGTTGTAATCTGTCTTTCTTTCATCCCACTCTATCACCTGCCACATCTCATCCCGCCTCCCTGGGTCTGTGCTGATTTTGCCTGGCTAACGCCTCAGGGCTGCTGTTTTTCCTGCCTTCGTTTCATGGGTCTCTCTAACCAGATGTCCAACTCCCCTCCGCTGGCTTTGTGCCATATCTTCACAACGTTGCCAGACTCGTTTTGAAACCAACTAAGCTGTCCAAAAGCTCAGCAAGTCTGAATCTAGACCACTTGCCGGCTAGCTTTGTGCCAGCCTGGGCCACAACTGCAGCCCTGCCACCAGTGCCCACTCTTCTGGCTGGGTTTACAAGACTCAAGTCATGTGTTTTCACTCAAAAAAAGATTTCTTGACAGCAGAATTACTGCTAACACCTTCTAAGGCACAGTCAATATGGGTCAACATGTGGTAGTCACATTTTTTGGTCTCCTAGTACAAGGAACTGATGAGAGAGGACATTTCTGGGCACAAAAAAAGGTTATACTGAGGGAGTTTGGGGTGGGGGGGTTGGTTTATTTTTTCTCTATTTTCTTAAGAGCTTTAGGAACAAGCACTGGTTGACGAAATGCCATCAAGACAGCGTATCTTCTAAAACAGGAAGCGTGCTTCTAAAACAGCTTACAGAGCTTGGCTTCCCAACACTGACTTGAAGGACAAGTTCTGTAAAGTGATCACTAAATTCACTGCATCTGTTTCCCTTCAAAACCCGTGTCTTCCTCTCTCTCCCCAGGAAATGAAAGCCATGCTACCAAGAAAACTTTATCTGCTTTATAGGAGATTCTTCATCGTAAGCATCAGTTCCAAACGACCATCCAGGTAACTCACACATGTGGGTATCGTATGATCAGACACCTGAATACATAGCCCAAAACAAGCGAGTTTGAAACCCTAGCTCTTTGGAGTTAGGCAGCCAAGGAAAGCTAGGTGTTTGGACATGAACAGGGCTTGCAAACCCAGACATTACGATGAAGTACTGCCACACTGAGCCAAGAAGCGATTAACTCTGCAGTAACAAGTTCCATCTACTTCCACTGGCCAAGCGATGGGTACGGCAAGACACAAGTGAGCATGAGAGTGACATCTAATCATGATGTAAGATCAAGCCAGCAAATTAACAAGCAAGGCAGTTGTTAAGTGTTGCTTTAAAAGCACCTTAGGAAACATCACAACACCACATCCAGGTTTATCTTACTGTCCAGAGGGCTCCAACACTTACTTTCGAAGGATGATGACAGCTCTTCTCTCCTTGATGTCCTGTGGCCGAATACAGTGTGTAATTTCATCGGCTGCATACCCACTGACAACAAAAACAAAAAGCCACTGTGAGAAAGATGACAGGCAGAAGCAGAAAGCGGTTGCCAGCCTCAACAACTCAGTTTGGCCAGTCATTTCCTAACTTCCACCAGGAACTCCTCCTCCAAACACCATTCCCCAGGCACGCGGGAGCTAGACTTATAGGAAGAAAGAAACTTCAGGAAAGAATGAGGACAGTCAGGGGTGTTTTGGTTTGGGGTTTTTTTTGACTCAGTTTTTGAGCATACACCCGACGAAACTGCCACCTGCCACAACACTGTGAAATAAGACATGTAGAAAGAGAGTTTATGGAGTGTAAATCCAGCCAATTAATTTATCAAGAAATTTGAGAGCAACAAGGGGAAAAAGTCAGCACATTGCTCCAAAGCATCTTCTGACATATGCCCCTGAGAAAAAACCACCTCTCATGGCTGAGATGCGCAGCATACCCAGACACACGCGCGTACCGGAGTCGATAAGATTCGTTAGTTGAGGAAGGGGTGCAGCGGTGGGAAGAGTCAAGTGTCTCACCCCCCTCACCTGGGCACGGACACTGCTGTCTCAGCACCCTCCCCGCTATCCCCCGTGTGGCACATCCTCAGCCACGGTACAAACATCACCCCCCAGCCCAGCCCAACACAACACACATGGGGTAACCTTCAAATTCAGACCTGCAAACCAAGCCGCACTCCTCAAACCTCCCTGCCACAGGGCTCACAAGGCGAGACAGCTACCTGGGCCGAGGAAAATTACACCAGGCTCAAGCAGCTACATCACCACGCAGTAACCGTTCTTGGCAGGAGTGTTTCGCTGCGTGAGATGACTTCACCTACTCCATGTTTCCAGCAGGCAGGAGGAAAGCCACGGCCAACGAGGGCACAAGCTACCCACAACACACGGTAGCATTCTTCTTGTGGCTGCTTCTGTTGTTCAACACAACTCCCGGGGTCCAGCACAGCAGGCGAGATCACGGCGGGTCTGTGGAGTGCAGCCATCACACTTGCTCGGCCACACAAACCACCCTGCCAGGAGCACATCTCGTCACTTGCATGGGTGCTAACGAGCAGGTCTGAGAGGTGGGCCTGCCCTCTACCTGCTGTTTGCACAGCATCTGTTCACAAAAGAGCCTTCTAGAGTCCAGTACGGGGAAAAGAGAAGTTAAACACCTTCAGAGCCTCCTAAAACAGCTGACAAGTACAGGAATGTCTTTAAAAGGACGTGAGCAAAGGCTGCTCAAGCCACACAAAGCTAGCACGGCCCCGCACTGGTTTAACCTGAAGCAGAAATCAATGAGCCCACTCTCCCCACGAGGCTTTACCGTGAAGCTGCTGCCACACCGGCTGTCGGCCAGCCCTCCAGGAGCACGGCCAGGGTCACCGGCTTGCAGGTTATTCAGAACGCTCACAGAAGAGAAGGGATCACGCACACGCAGGTCTTCTCTGGGGACGGGACCGGGTTTCCTTTATCTGGTTAGATAACCCACCCACTCACTGAGAAACGCACACCTCTCAAAGATGGATTTACTGCTTTGAGAAGAGAGTTAAGAGTCTAAAACCTGATCAGTTAAAACAGGGGTTGATGTCCATCCCCCCCATCCTCCGGAGCACTGCAGAACAAGAGAGTGTTACACGCAGGGGCTTATAATGATGCTCGATTATGTTCCAGGAACCTCTGCGTCAAGCTCCAGCAAATTCATTAATATCACCCACGTTAACATTCAACTCGGCGCACCCTCAGCGACACCCTGAACATCAGGAAAAGGTCTGCGTCCAGACCTGCGCTCTCCATCATGAGATGTCAGCCTGGCCACTCGTTCTCACTCCCCAGGCAGGAACCCGCTTCCCAGCTCACTTTCAGAGCAGTGCCAGGCACAGCTCGTGGTCCCAGATGCATGTGGGCAGCACCAAAGCAACAGCCCCAGTACTCCCGCTCCGAGGCCCTAACGGGGACCCACCAGTCTGCCCCAGTGCCACACTGGTGTGGGAAACCCAGCTTGCACCACATCAGATATAGCGGTAACATCTCTCTGCATGGCGCTCCAACGAAGGGGTTTGCACAGGTGCCAGCCAGGGAAATGGAAGGAAAAGATTATTTGGTTGTGTCACACTTACTCTGCTTTGTGCCAGCGTGAACTTCTCACCCACTGCTGCATCCTGATGACAGGTGATGGGGCAGAGGCTGGAACAAAACACCTGTAATGGTATCGAGGGTCTACCCAGAGATTTCTTGCCCAGAGAACAAACCCAAAGCACAAGGTAAGAGATAACTCGGTAAGGAAAACCCTAAATTGCTGCCCACGAGAACACCCGAGCACGAAGACTCCAGCCTAGAGCATTCTCCAGAAGTACTTGGGGAGGTGCATATGCTATCCACATGCTCCCCCAACTAACACCCCAACTCCTAACTGACCTATCAGATCTTACACCCCCAACTCCTCCTCGAGTCTCTTTTCCAGCCCAGAAGAGCCGCTGCTGAGCCACGACGTCACTGATTCACATGGAGATGAAAGCAGATTTTTTGGTACAAACATCACCAGAAAGGAGGCCCTGAAGTTCTGCAGAGTCTCTAACGAGAAATATTTCTCGGGGCTGACGACAGCCAGGCCAGCTCAGAGGCAGAGGGACCTCGCACACTAGCCCGTCGCAGGGTTTGAGCAGCTCGAGGCTTAGCTTGTGGTTCAGGAAAGCTGCTGCCACAAACCACGGATGCGACACCGACCAGTTCAAGCAGAGCTTGAAGAAATCTATTTGCCTCATCACCACTGGCACACACAGAACTTCCTCTGCACCAACGGCCTGTTCTGAGGGATCAGACTTTTCTGGAAAGGCATCTAATCCAGGCAGTTGCAGAGAGATTCCTCCAGCTGGGAAGAAAGCAGATTCATCCTCCAGAAACTCCAACCAGCTCTGACTATGCTACCATCCGGCATGCCTTGAGACAACAGGAGAGACAAACATCACGATGTTTCCGCTGCTATTACAAAGAGCGGGGAGACAACCTGGAGTGCTCACCAGCTGCAGAAGGGAAGCCCGTATGGCGTACAAGCTCTCAGAACTTGTGAGATGTTACTTTTGGTCATTTATTCCTCTGGCTAACTGCAACTGCACTATTTCCAACCCTAGTTCGGAGACGCAAAGCCCGACAGTTAAACAAAAGCTGGCTGGGGGCTCAGATTTGCTACCGACGACAGCGTCTGCAGGGGCACAGTGTGGTGCGGGGGTCTGGCTGGAACCACCCACCCCAGCTAGCTCTGCAACCCCCCAGCTCCCTCCCTTTTTTCCAGCCTAAGCATTTGTCAAACCATGTGTTTCCCAGATGAAAGGGCAAATTCCTCCATCTCTGCCCCACTGCTTCTATCGATTGATGCTTATCAAACTCAAAAAAAAAAAAAAAAAGCCCACAAACAGGGACCAGGCAGTGGCCCCCAACAGGCAACTGATGGTCCACAGGACTGAAATCCAACTTAACTCCGACTGTCCGAGAAGAGCAGCACAGACCGAGGCGCTGCTGCCGCTTTCTCTTGGCCTGGCTGGCAGCAGGACAAACCTGCAGAAGCACCCACCTCCTGAGGCTGCGGGAGAAGTGGGGACTGGAGGAGGTCTTCTTCTAGATGTCAAAACCCACATGGGCAAATCTTCACCGCAGATGGGAAAGGAGAGGAAAAAAAAGTGCCTTGCTGGAAGAGCAAAGGGCTCGTTAGCAGGTCGCAAGGTGGCTTAGCCTTTGTCCTGCTGGCAGAGGTGCACAGCCCAGCCAGGAGAATCTCCGTTCCACCTTTTAAACGCTAACCTGTCATTTGAGGTCTGAATACTTTCCAGTGAGTGTGAGGCAGGTTCAGTGTTTGCAGCCACCACAGCCTGCTTCACGGTAGGCAAATACAGTCTAGGGGGAAAGCCCCTCTGCAAACTCCCTGCCGGGTACGCGGCTACAAAATCGGGAGGACAATTTGGAACAGGCCGCTGAGAGCAGGAACGCGACAGGTGTGACCTGGGGAGAGCCTGAGAATGATGTGGGGGCAAAGAGAGAGATCCAACAGCTTTCTTCAGATCCTCACGACTTCCACACGGTAACCAAACGCATGCGGCTACCCTGGCTTCCCCAGAAAGGCAGCCTGCCAGCAGCAGCCACTGACCCAGCAATATTTGAATCACAGACATTACAAGCATGCCATTTCTATCTGCGCCGTTTCCCTATCTCCAGGGCAACTGCCTTCAGCAGCTGTTTACTAAGAGCAGAAAAAGCCAAGTTTGGGGAGTTGACTTAAACATCACCAAGGGCTGGATTTTGGAGATACACCTCTGAGAGCCCACTGATGGTTTGCACCTCTCCCTGCTCCTCCCAAATTGCTGGGGTTAGAGGGGAGACAAGGAGATCTGCAGGAGTCGAGGAACTTGCATCCAGCCAGGATCATATCATCGCAGAACAAACACTTTGGCAGAATCTCTCTTAAGTGAGTGCTAAGTATCTGCTAACTGCTGTACCGAAACTGAAATAACCCCCCTTTTTTTAAAATCTATTATTTGCTGGAAAACAGAACATCTAACGCGGTGGGTTGGTCAGAAAACAACCCTTCCAGTCAGAGTTAAAAGATATCTTTGTTTGTTTTGTATCCCCGTTTGATTGCTTCAGCCATCAGTTAATAAACTGATTACAGCACCCAGATGACACTGTCCACCAACCCAAATGCACAGGCCTGGGAGACACCCCACTCCAATTCCAGCAGCCCTGAGCCAGCTTTCCCTTCCCCGCAGTTCTGGGGGAAGAGGGAGGGTCTGGGACACGAAAATATCATTCTCTGGTCCAGGAGCAGAGAAAAGCATCTCTCCCTCCTCCCACCATCCTCCACTGCAAAGTCCCAATCCTTCTTCAGAAGTAGGGACATGAGACTTTTCCTGCTGGCTTTGACTACAAGACTTCAGACCGACCCTGCATTCAGACCGACAGCTCTGCCAGCATGCTTCCAAGCAAGAAAACACTCTCACTGTCCTTAAAAAAAGAGGCCTCTGGCTGTGAAAGGAAGGACAACTATTTACTCCAGGCCTGCCAGGGAAAGGCAGCACAGGGGTTCCCATCACCAGCAGGAATATTAGGGTAGAAAGTTTCCCTCCTGGTGTCTAAGAGAAGTCAGGGAGCGGAGCAGCTGCCTCACAGCCGGCAGTCTCCATCCCCGGGGATGGAGCTTGCTCTGCGGTAAAAGGACACACGGCTGGACGAGTTCCCCTGGGTCCCGTTTCACAAAATCACCCTGACCTCCACCCCGCCACCTGCCAGCACCTTCCCTGCCCCAGCCAATCCATCAGAGAACGAGTAAATGTACTCAGCGCCGTTTCCACTTCCCTCCGCAGCCTCCCTCATCCCTCGCTAATCCACAGAAGTTACCTAACGCCGGGGGTACGGCGAGGGTTAGTTAACATTTGTGCAGCTTTTCCGAGATAAAAGCTACGCGAGATCTCAGCATTTATTATTGATGCACTAGTC
>JAVKLA010000061.1:16807351-16820439 GCA_034782735.1 Sagittarius serpentarius | reverse complement strand
GGCGGCGGGGCGCCACCGCCCCCTGGCGGGCGGGAGGAACGCGACAGCCGGCCGGGGATCCCCCGGGGGCTCCGCGCACACCGGCAACCGCGACACCCCCCGGGGCTGCCGGCAGGGAGACGGGGGCACGGGGACCGGGGGGAAAGCGAGGCACAGGGTCACGGGGAAGCTGATGCACGGGGACAGGGGGAAACCGAGGCACGGGGACACGGGAAACTGAGGCACGGGGTGGGGGTTGGGCAGCCCACACCCCACACACCCCCCCCCGCAGCAACGAGCGCAGCACAAAACCATGGACGCCGAGTCGGGCCGGGCTCACGGGCCTGTATAAAACCCCAAGAACAAGAGCGAGGTGTCAGCAGGACGGAGGGGAGGGGGCGGCGAGGCGGGGGTGGGGGGGGACGGACACCCCGGGATCGATGCGGGCTCTGTCCCCCGCGGCGGGGGTCCGTGGCGGGCTCAGAGCAGGGTGATCTCGCTGGGCGGCAGCGTCAACCTCTTCTCCCGGGCACCCAGCAGCCTCTCCATGTGCGCGGCCACCACGCGGCACAGCTCCAGGCCCTGACGAGGGGGACACGCCGTGGGTGGCCCGCGGCACCACCGCCGGAGCCCCGACGGGGTCCCCCAACCCCGGACACCTCCCCGAGTGTCCCCTACCTGCTCCAGCTGCAGCTGGGTGATGCCCTGGGCCAGGAGGTCGCCCAACGTGATCTCCACGTAGGGGTAGCTGGATCCGGCCGTCGGCCGCTGCGTCCGCGTCGACTGGATCTCCTTCAACGAGAACTTGGCGACGGGTTCCTGGGGGAGGATAGGACGGGGTGGGGGGTGGGGGGTGGCTCGCATGCCCCGGGGACCCCACCAAGGGGACCGAGGATTGGAGCGGGTGCGGACGGGAGGAGGACGGAGGGTGCCAGAGATGCAGCACCCCCCCCCCGGCCCCGCACAGCGTGGGCATGGGCCTGCGGGAGCCAAACCTGGGGACCCTGCCTGCTGCAGAGAGTGGACCGTCACCCCCCGACCCGCCATCACATTGCACGGGGCCGCCTGGCTCTGTCCCAGCAGCAGGAGCTGGTGGGGGGACGGGCGGAGGGGTTCCCCCGGCCAGCTGGTGCCCATGGGACCCCATGCCCCCCCGCACAACCCCCCACCTACGTGGGTCTCCTTGCTGAGGAAGTTGAGGCCGTTCTGGTTGACGGCCAGGATACAGGGCGAGACGATGGCGTTGTTGCTGCAGCTCTGGATGTAGAAGAAGGACGAGCCGAACATGGGGTAGGCGCTCAGCAGCCCTGCGGGGCAGAGGATGGGGTCTCAGCACCCGCTGGCACCCCCTCCTGCCCGGGTCCCGACCAGGGGCTCTGCCAAGGGTCCCAGCCAGCCCCATGCCTGGCAGGAGCTGGGTCAGCTCCCAGAGCCTTGCACCGCTTCAGGCTCTGGACCAGGAACAGGATTGGACCCAGGAGCAGCCATGGGTCCCCGTTGCAGCCTGCTGGGAAAGTGGGTGGCTGAGTGTGGGGCCTGGGAGCTGCCTGCCATGTGCCGCATCCCGCTGGCCCCATAGCACCCCAGGCTTCATGCGGGGCCAAGGGTCTGCCTGTCCCAGACTCCCCACAGAGGAGCCACCCGTCAGCATCGCATCCCAAGCAGCATCCCATCTTCGTTAGCATCGCATCCCCAGCAGCGTTGCATCCTCATTAGCATTCTGTCCTTGTTAGGAGGACACAATCAGCAGTGCATCCCCAGCAGCATTGCATCCTCATTAGCATTGTGTCCTCGTTAGCACTGCACGCCTGGCAGCATCACCTCCCCGTCCCCATCCTGTGCCTGCTCACCCAGGAACTGTGCCCTGGCCTGGTGGGCGCTGAGCGCCTCGGCTTGCTGCATGTGCTGGGTCACCATGTGGAGCCAGGATTGGGCCTTCAGCAGGCAGAAGAGCTGCGGGGGGACGTAGTCCTGCACTTCCCGCCTGTGGGGAGCTGGAGATCAGGGCCAGCACCGACCGGTGGGTCCCACACCCCATGGGACCTGTGCCCCCCGCCCTGGACCTCCCGCCACTGGCCGTACGCGGTGGGGAGGTGGTGGTGGTCCTTGGCTCGGTGCTGGAGGGCGGCCAGCTTGGCCACGTGCGGGAAGTGCTGCTCTCCCGGCCTCGCGGGCGGCAAGACAGTGAACAGCCCCTTGAGGTAGTCAGGGAGCACCTGGGGGGGACGGAATGCAGGGACACTGCTTAGGGATTGGGCATGATTCGGGTGGGGGGGGGGGGATGACAGGGAGGTGGCCCCAGGGGAGTCTGGTGGCGTGGCCCGACCTGGTTGTAGTGGACGGTGACGTAGAGCTCGTTGTCGAACTTGAGGGGCTGGCTCCAGACCACGCGGCGGCACCAGAAGGTGTAGCTGGCATCCCGGCGCTCCGTCTCGGCGGCCACATCCAGGACGTACTCCCGGTGGGTCAGTGGCCGCACGCCCTGCCCTGCGCCGCCCCGGGAACCTGAGCGCGGCCGCCCGTGCATGGCACCCACCGGCGGCACGGCCATCCCATCCCTGCCAGCCCCTCACCTCTGTCGGTCACCACGAAGAGGATGTACTCATCAAAAGCCTCTGGGTGCTGCAGCCCCATCTCGCAGCACAGCTCCTCGATCACGTCCAGAGCCACCTAGGCACAGGGACACGTGGCTGGGACGCTGCCACATCCCCCTGCCACGCTTGGGGCCACCGATGAGTTCCCCATTGTGGCTCATCCCATGTGGCTCCTAGGGAAGGGATCTCCCTTTCCCAGAGAACAAAGTCCCCCGGGGTGGGGGGGTGGGGGAAACAACCGAAGGGTGCAGCCGCCCCCCACATCCGCACCCTCAGGGTGACGACAACTGGCAGGTCACCGCGAGCCCGGGGTGCACCGAACCTCATGCCCCCTCTGACTCACCGAGCACGTCTTAATCTTCAGGTGCCTCTCGATGCCGCCGGGCAGGAGGAAGAGCTGGCGCTTGGCGCTGCGTCCAGCCTGCGTGGGGAGGACAGGTTGGGGTGCAGGGGGGGCTCTTTGCACAGCAAGACCCCACAGGACACCCTGAATCCCCAAGCTATTCCGTGGGGACCATCCCATGGGGATCATCTCATACCTTGCCCATCCTGTCCAGGTGAGACTGCATGCCCCCCACCCCATGTGCACGGAGCTGCAACCCCACAGGGGACCCCTGAGAGCTCAGGGCACCCCCAAGGTGGTGCCCCTGGAGAGCAGACCCCAAAAAGGACTGTGCTCCCTGTGCCAGCAAGGGGGCCATCAGCTCAGCTCCAGGGCAGTGTCCTGGGGGGGGAATCCCGAGCCCATGGGGGGATCTGGAACCTGTCGGGGTGGGGGGGGGATCTCTAGCTGGCATCAGCCCTGCCCCACGCCCCACGGGCACCCGGCCTCACCACCATGGCCCTGAGCTCCATGCTGCTGGGGAAGAGGCTGCGGCCGCCAAACTGCAGGGTTTTCCGCAGGTTTTGCTCGCAGGCTTTGGCGATGCCTGGCGGGGACGGGGACCGGGGTGAAACACGGGGCCGAGCCATCACGTTGGCTCTGCTAAAGCTCCTCCGGAGCCCTGCGACACCCCCGGGCGTCCTTCCCCGCTCTGCACCCAGCACCCTGGGGTGTACACAGCCCCTACCCTGGAAAGGCAGCTCCGGGTGCTTGCTAGCGTCCTGCAGGAAGGCCAGGAGGAAGGGCCTGAGCACCTCGGAGCACTTGTAGTAGGCGGCGAGGATGCAGAGCAGCCTCCAGCCCTTCTGGCAGCTGTCCCTGCCAGGAGGAGCCGGGGCTGAGCCCTCGGGGAGGGCGAAGGTGGCCGCAGCGGCTGCAACGGCTCCCACCGCCCCAGGGAGCCGCGCAGCCCGCTGCGAGGATGGGGTCCCCTGGTCCCCCCCCCCTACGTTGGGGCGGCTCAGCCCGGTTGGGGACACAAGCATCGCCAGTGCCAGCCTCTGCTGTCCCAGCCAGGGTGGACGGCATGGGTGCAAGGGACTCACGGCTTGGAGCTGGTGTTGTTGGTGACCTGCTTGATGATCTGGCAGTATACCTCGTCCCGCAGGACCTCGTGCTCCGCGCACAGCTGGGGGACAGGCATGGCTCGCTCTGCGGCTGGGGACGTTCCTCAGCTGCCACCCTCCTGCCCAGGTCACCCCCAGGACTCACCACCCCAGCCGGGGATTTACCTTGAGGATGGTGCAGACGGCATCCAGCTCCGTCTGCCCCCGCAGAGGGTGGTCGCCCATGAACTTCATCACGGCTGGGGACAACAAAGCCACATGGTGACATAGCTTACGCCGTCCCTTCCCTGGGGACACGCTCCCCTGGGTGTTGGCAACTTTCTGGGCACTTGGGGCAGTGGGACCAGAGGAGATGAACTCCCCCTCCTGTGGCCAGGATGCCCTCCCCATTCCTGCCCCCACTCTCTCCAAGGATGGGGCTAGGGGTGGCCATGGGGCAGGGGGATGGGATGCTTGTGCCCCCCACCTACCTTGGAAAGCCTCGGCGGCCAGTTTGCTGATGGCACCATCCACAAATTCGATGAGCGACTCCTGGATGGGGGTCTGGAGGGGGAGAGGGTCAGCTCCCAGGAGCAGACAGAGGGATGGAATGGGGGTTGGCATGGCATTCGGGGAGCTCCCGAGCACACCGGGACCTCGGGGGGGGACCCACGGGTGATGACAGGGCAGGGGCACCCCGAGGCACCCTGCTTCCCCGTACCTTGGTGAACATCAGCATCTCCAGCACATCGGGCACGTCCCTCTTGGCCTTCATCCCACAGGAGTCCCTGGGAGAGGGGCAAGGGAACGGGTGGGCACGAGTGTCCCTGTCGCAGGGGGTCCCCATCCCGCCGCCGGGCGCTCACATGGTCCCGTGCCGTGCGGCGCGGAAATACTGCCGGGCGAAGGCCAGCATAGGGCAGGTCCCCGTGCCGGTCCTGAGCCGCTCGCCGCCGTCTCCCTCTGGACCCTCCGCAAAGGTGGTGCTGGCGGGGGATGCCTGCGGAGCGGGGCGGTGGGCAACGGGCACAGCCGGGACCGTGCCGGCAATGGCCCTGGGCCAGCACCCACCTCGGTTTTCCGGTCCAGCTCCTGGGCCACGGCGGTGGAGGCCACGGCCACAGCCACGGCCGCCGAAGCTGCCACCTTGCCCTGCTTGTCCCTGGGCTCCTCTTTCCTCTCCGCTGGCAAAAGGACGAAGTCGGGGGCCGCGACAGGCTGGACGTACTCGGCGGGGAAAAGCCCCGACCTGCCGTGGATGGCCCCGAACTTCCACCCTGCACCAAGCAGATGGTGGGGATGGACCCGGGCTGGTAGCCCGGGGGGTCACCCCCCAAAAAATCCTCTGCCCGCTCCCTCCTGCCCCCTGCACCCCGAGCCCTTTCCAGGGGGTCTGGCTGCGGGTTTTGGCTTGAAACAGCTGCAGTTTGGCATTGCTCGAGGTAAGGGCACAGACCAGGAGCCACAAAGCCCATCACCTGCAGGGACATGGGGCAGCACGCGGCCACCACCCCGGGTGGGAACCACAGGGGAGCATCCCCCTGCATCAGGTCGGCACCGAAAAGAGCCCAAACCATCCTGCCAAGGTGTGACAGAGGCAGGATCGTGCCCCAGCCGCAGGAGGGGACGCAGCTCAGGGCAGTGTACGCGCACCAGGGATACGCATGGGGACAGCATGGCACCCACCAAAATCCTGGGTGCCCGTCTTCAGCTCCTCCAGGTACATCACCTTCTTGCGGACCACGCAGCCGTAGTAGTGGTCTGCAGGGACATCACGGGGACATGGGGTGTCACAGGATGGGAGGCCAGCGCACGGCCACCACCGGGACTGGTGAAGCCATCAGTCCTGCCACCCCTGTGCCCCCCATCGAAGGTGTTTCGGGATGGAAGGCTGGGCGGGGGCGGGGAGGGCCTGCTCACCTCTCTCGGGGCACTCCAGCGGCTGCAGGTGGATGATGTCCCCTTTGTGGAAGCTGAGCTGGCCCCCGGCCTCTGGGCTGTAGTTCCTCACGGCCACCACGTACTGGGAGTCCTGGCCACGGGGGGATCTGGCACAGCCTGTGCACGCAGGCACACGCACGCACACCCACATCCCACCCAGCACAGGGGCTTCCAGCACCCACGGCCGCAGAACCACCCCAGGGTGCCCTCTCCCCCAACTCCCCCTCAACCCCAGGCACGGTCCCATTTGCAGGGTGCCCTCCGCTGCCTACCCTGACCCCCCAAATACGGGCACACAGGCAGGGCATGACCCCCAGGACATGCCCCCAGCCACCCCCCTGACCCCAGGGCACCCCTGACCTTCCTGAGTTCCGTGATGAAGTGGTCGACCATGGCCTTGACCTGGGGGGCTTTGGGGGAGAAAAGGATGAGCTTCTCGCTGCGCAGGTTGAACTCCAGCATGTTCCTGGACGGGGTGGTCACGAACAGCACATCGGCGTAGCTGGGGCAGGGCAAGGGGAGGCTGAAACACCCGGCACCCACAGCACCCATCCCACCCCGACCGCCCGGGCTCCTCGCCCCTACCTGTACGCCCGCAGCACCCGCAGCTGCTCCCCGGGGACGTTGGTGCCCTTCACCAGCCGCAGCAGCTTGATGCCGGCGTGGGACACGGCCAGGATCTGCACGCCTGTCCCCACGCTGCCCTGCGGGCCGGGGTGCTGCCTCAGCCGGGGACACGGGGCTGCGGTGCCCCCGACACCGACCTGCCCCGCAGCCGGACCCTCACCGTGGCAGGGAAAAGGCGTGAGAAATACACCTCGCAGCCGTCCCGGGCCGCAGCGATGATCTCCCTCTTGACGCTCTCGGTGGCCACGGGGCTGAAGGAGTCCAGCTTGTTTGCCGCTGAGGGGAGAAATACCCTCCGATGAGCATCCCCCCCTCCCCGGGGAGGATCCGGACGCAGGGTTCACAACGAGAGCAGGGATGCCCATCCCCTTCCCAAGCTCGGCAGGACCACAATGGAGAGAGACAAGTGGTGTGTTTCCCCGGGCACCCCCTAATGCGGCAAGCCTGGCTGAGACCTGACACAACTCATGACTTTGTGGAGCACTAAGTCACAGAGGGCTTGTTGCACCTGAAAGCAAAACTACCCCGGCTTTAAGCAGAGTTGGTTGTGGCTTGAAGATGCCCAGGAGATGAGGATGGGCACCGGAGTGGCTGGGTGTGAGACCCCCACGTTTGGACCCCCAGCCCAGGTGTGAGCCCCCCCCCAGCCCGGGAGCAGCAGGATGTGGGGGTGCAGGCGAGGATTACCGAAGAGGGATTTCAAGCGGAGCCGCTCCTCCTGGCTGATCCGGATGCAGGTGTCGGAGAGCGTGTCGTTGAAGATCTGGGGAAGGGGGTAAGGAGCAGTGGGGCTGGGCAGAGGGAAGCGGTGTGACCCCCAGCCCCTCTGCCTTGCCCCCCCCCCCATCCCTGGCTTGGGGCAGCTGACGGGGACGCCCCCCTGTTCCTCCACAGCAGCTCGGCAGGGGAAGACAGGATGGCTGCGGTGGGATGAGTAAACCATCACCCCGGTTGGGGGATAACCCAGCTCCCAGGGGGCCCCCGGGGGGGCTTCGGGGCCAGCTCGGTGCCTCACCTGCCGGAAGATGAGGTCGAGCAGCAGCGGGTTGTTGATGCTGTCCTTGGGGTAGAAAACCTGCCAGGAGGGAGACCAGCCCGGCTCGCCGGCATCGCCCGCCCTGCAGGGCCTCGGCAAAAAGCCCCCTTTGTCCCCGTAGCCCTTTGACGCCAGCCTGTCCCCGTGTTGTCCGCACCCCGCCCTGCCCCGCCCCGTACCTCCTTGCGGATGTATATTTTCCAGGGCACGTTGTGGTAGGTATAGAAGTCCTCGCTGCAGCTCCGGTGCAGCTGGGTCTGGACCTGCTGCCCCTCGGATGGGAGCTCCCGTGAGACAGAGACTGTGAAGGGACGGAAAGCCCTGCACGTCCCTGGCGGGGGGGGGGACACACACCACCAACAGTCCCTCTCCGCTCGGGGAAACTGAGGCACGGGGCCAGCTGTGGGGCAGGGAGGGTTTAGCCGGACACAGCAGTTATCCCATGAGGATGCTGCAGAGCTGGACCCGTGCTTGGCCCGTCAGGCATCACCCGATGGTACCGGGGAGGACGAGGTGCCCCACTTCACCCTGGGCCCCCCCCCCCCCCAGTGCCGTGGCTTCTGCCCTGTGATACCTGGGGGCCGGGTGGCTGCCGGACGCCCCGTCGGCGCTCGCAGCTGGTACCTGCCACTGGTGACCGGCTTCACCGCGGCCACCGTCTCCTTAGGTCCCTGCAAGGCAGAGAGCGGGCTGCGGTCGGGGCCGGTGACTCCCCCAGCCCTGCATGGGGGACGCAGGAGCGGCCGCATCCCTACCACGGCCACCGGCACCCGGGCTGCTGAGAGCTGCTCCTTCAGGATCTTCATGGCTTCCTCATGGGGGTCCAGCTTCTTCCCGAAGAGCTTGCTGCAGAGACAGCACCCCACATTGCCTGCACCCCGGCATCCCCTGCACCCCCAGCATCGCCTGTACACCAGCACCACCTGCACCCCGGCATCACCCGTACCCCAGCATCACCCGCAGCCCCAGCACCGCCTGCACCCCGGTATCAGGGCTGGCACCACGCACCCGCAGGCAGAAGCCCGCGGCTCGGCTGGGGGCCGGGGTGGGTACCTGGGGGGCCGGGAGCCGCGTGGCGCCGGCTGGCACTGCCGGATGATGTTGCGGATGTCGTGCGTGGGCCGCGGGAATTGCTCCGAGTTGAGGCGGGAATGCCGCACCAGCTCGCCCGGCCACCGCCGGCCCACGGGTGCTGCGAGGCCAAGCACGTGGCTCAGGGGGGAGTCCAGGTATCGCCCTCACACGTGGGGCACAGCTCCGTGCCACGGGCCCCCATTGCCGCCCCGTTGCACTGAGACCCCTTACCGGCTTTCTGCAAGTAGGGCCGGGGCTGGGGGGCGCAGGCTGGCGTCCCCTCCGCTGCTCTGCCCTGCAAGGGACACCACACCGTGAGGATCCAACGCTCCCCAGCTGCCCCCATCCCCGGGGAGCTGCCCAGAACTACCCTGCAGCAGTGGGGCGGGGCTCGACCCCTCCCGGACCCCCCCGGCCCTGCCCCACTGACCGGGGGCCCAGGCAGCTGGTTGGCATCTGCCCGGTGCTGCGGGGACGGGGCTGGCTCCGCACCTGCGATGGCAAAGGGGGAGAGCTCAGTGCAGGGACGTCCCCCACACCAGGGATCAGGCTTCAGGTGGGGAAACTGAGGCAGGGAGCTGGGCTGGGATGCAGGAGTGCCCGGGATGCTCACCCCTCGGCTGACGCGTCTCTGCAGGCACGGGGGGTCCATTCTGCTCGGCATCACCGCCGCCGTCGCCCCCTCCCGCACCACCTCCTCCCTTCATCCTCTGCGAGATGGCAGCCGGCTTCTCCAGCTCCTGGGGGGCAGACATCAGGGAATGGACGCCAAACCACCAGCCCCCTGCCCCAAAATGCTGGATTCCCTCCGCCTCGGGCAGGGGGACGCCCCTCTCACCCCATTGCCGTAGGAAAGCACAGGGTCGAAGAGGCTGTCCAGGTACCGGTCCAGACCCTTCTGGCTGCGCGGCTCCCCAAATTCCCCGTCTGCTTGGGGGACGAGGAGGGATGAGCCGCCGGCAGCAAGGCTGAGCTGGCAGGGCCCCGCCAGCAGCTCCGGGGGGGCCGTGGGGGGAGGATGGCGCCTTACCGTGGGGGTGGTACACCTCCGTGGATGGCAGCGTGGGGGCTTTCACGGCTGGGGGAGGAGGCACTTCATCCAAATCCAAGCCGTGTCCTAGCACCCTGCAGAGGGGGAGGATGCACTCGTCGCACACCCGCTGGGTGCCAGATCCGCCCCCAGGACCCCGACCCACGCCTCTGCCGGCACCCATCCGGCCTGGTGCCGGTGTTTCCCCCGCCAGCCCCACAGCGGGGGTCCCATCCCTGCCCGGGTACCTACGCCCGGCTGTCCCTGCCGTGGCTCTCGGCCCCCTCCCATGCGACGAGGAAGGCGGACTTCTGTTTGGGGAAGCCCTGGAGCAGCTCGAGGTCGGAGACGAGGTCCAGGACATAGTCATGGCCGGCCAGCTCGGCCCACTGGGCACCCGCCTTCATGGCCACAGACCAGCCACGCCAGCCCTCCGCCAGTCCCCTGCTGACAGCGGGACACTGGGGACGGGCACGGGCTGCCAGCAGTACCCCGGCTCCGCGGGGACACCCTGCCCACGAACTGGGCATCCTGGCTCCCAGATCCTGGGGTCACCCAGAATGGCCCTGGGGTGATACTGTGCCCTGTGCTCGCCCCGCTGGGTGGGGGGGTGCTGGTCTGGCAGGTACCTGTGCTTCAGGACATCCCCTGCCATGTCCTCGCCCGTGCTCCAGGAGTGGATGGGGCAGGAGAACTGGTCGCCTGGGGAGGGACGGGTGGTGAGCAGGTCCCACCAGTCCCCTCCTGCCCATGATGGTGACGGGGTGGTCGAGCTGGGACCAACCCTCACCGCCGCTGTGCCCCCAGACCCGTGCCACCCCGCACCGTTGAAGCAGTGGAGGTCGAGCGCCATGCTGGCTTGCTGCCGGTTCGCCGTCCACTCCAGCAGCGAGGGCGGGTAGGCACGGGCGGCGGCGGCGGCGCCCAGCTGCGAGCGCGCCATGGCGTGCATCAGCTTGCGCTGGCATACCGGCTTGTAGCCGGCAAAGGCGTAGTCGGAGACAAACCTGTGGGTAAGGGAGGATGCTGCAGGAGGGACCTGGGCAGCATCCGCAGGCACTTGTGCCAGGCTGGCCCGAGGGATCCTGGAAGGATATGGCGGGATCTGGGCAGCACCTTCAGGCACGCGTGCCGGGCTGGCCCGGAGAGCCCCTGGAGAGCCCCAGCGGTGTCCCCAGGCACAAGTGCCAGGCTATCCCCGAGGGTCCCACCCAACCCCAGCCCCCCCGTCCCTGTCCCCAGCCCCAGCTCACTTGAGCAGGTACTTGTCGAAGGCGGCGGAGGGGGGGAAGGCGCTGAGGCAGGCGGCCAGCAGCAGCCAGCCCCGCTCCTCGTTGTTGACATTGGTGTTACGCCAGACCTGGTTGGCGGCTTGTGCCAGGAGCTCGTCCCGCAGCCCCGGCGCCGACAGCCCCTTCTGCACGATGTAGTTGCCGAAGAGGGTCTCCTGTGGGCCGCCCAGCCCCGGGTCCCCCATGAACCGCAGGATCTGCAGTGGGGACAGCAAGGTCCTCCCTCCGGGCCCGGGCAGGGAGCGGGCAGGGGACCGCGGTGCTGGATCCCGTGCCGTCCCACCTACCAGCTGGAAGAGGCTAAGCGCCTCGTGGCACAGCTCCTCATCCAGCCGGGTGAGGGGGGCTGCCAGGGGGGCCGTCAGCATCCCGAAGGCCGGTTCCTGCGGCGACACCCACACCCGTGGCTACTCGGGCCCCGGGGACATCCTCAGGCCACGAGGGGCCGGCCCCATGGCGCTGAGCGTGGCGTTGGTGCTGGATGGGGACTATGGGCCTGCAAAAGGGCTGGGGTGCAGGATGGGGCCGGCAGCCTCCCAGCAGCGGGGCAGGGATGGGCTCAGGCTGTGCTGGCAGCACCAGAGATGCCGGCACCTCGGCGAGGCTGAGAGCAGGATCCTGCCCCGGCGCTGTCGTTCGGAATGTCGGGGACTAGGAAACACTGGGCAAAAACAGGGGGCGAGGAGGAGGAAGGGGGCAAAGCAGCCAGGGATGGGGCCGGGGTCCCGGGAGTGAAGCGACCTGGTCTCCCGCCCCAGCGTTTCCAGATCCGCCCCGCGTCGGGCGTCCAGGAGGGCTCGGTGGGTCTCTCTCCGATAACCTCAGCGGGGTCCCCCCGGCCTCTGGAGACGACAGGAACCCATGGGGAGGGAGGGAGGCGGCGGCCGGCTCCCTGCAGCACCGCAGCCGCCCCGGATCCGGCCCCTCTCGCACCCCATGGCATCCCCGGGGCCGAAGCCGGGGCAGAGCCCGGTGGGAGGGTGCGGGGAGCCGCCGGGCAGAGCCGCTGCGGGGACCTTGAACCTAACCGCTCAGCCACGACCAGGGCACCGAGAACTCCCCGAAAGCTGGCTGCCCGTCGGGGCAGGCTCCCCGCCGCCGGGCCGCAGCGCCCGCCTTACCTGGAAGTGGCCCCGCACGTACTTGGCCATGGGGTAGTCGTTGATGTCGAGCGGGAGGGTGAGCTGGGAGTCAGGCTGCAGCGCCGGTGGTGGCACCAGGACCACACAGCCAGCATTCACCTCCCGGGCGGCTACGGCACAGCGGGCAGCTACGGCACAGCCGTGGGGATGGGGACAAGGGGCGGGGAGCGGTGCTAGCGGCGGTGCAAGACCCGCTCACCTGCGGCGGCCTCCAGCAGCCCCATCAGCTCGGCCGGGATCTCCAGGTGGGTGACGTCCACCACCTCCCTCCTCGTCAGCTCCTGCCGGCGCAGCACAGCGATGCACCCACTTGCCACGCTGTTCCCTGCCCCAGCACCCACGGGTGCCTCGGCCAGGGAGCATAGGGATGGGCAAGCGCATGGCAGGGACGAGGGCACAGCAACATGGGTGGCATATGCATCACACACGCGCATTCCCCCCCCAGCGCTGCACACCCTCGCCCCGTTACCTGCTTCATCCTCTCTCTCTCCTCCTCTGCCCGCCGGCGGGCGTCCTCCTTCCTCTGCAAGCAGAGCGGCCACGCTGAGCCCCCATGGAGGGGGAGGGAGACCCAGAGGCAGCAGGACCCCCCCCGGGGGTGCCATTGCCCTCGGCATCGCCAGGCTTTCACCCCAAAGGGGCACTGTCCGTGCCCCAAGGGGCATGGAGGAGGGGGTGGGGATGGGGTTTGGGGGGCGCTCAGGGTCTGGGGGTGCCGCTGTGCCTTCTCCAGACCCACCACCGAGCATGCAGCAGGGCGGGAGCGGGCGCCCGGACCCCCCTGGGGATGTGCCAGCCGGCGCCTCACCTTGAGGTACCGCCGGCGGTTCACGTAGATGTGCACCAGCGACCTGAACTTGATAAGCGTGTGCCGCATGCGCCGGTACCGCTGCCTGCGAGAGGGGACCCGTCACCCTCTGCCACCCACCAGTGGCCGCCCGCTGC
>JAVKLA010000061.1:16780438-16807251 GCA_034782735.1 Sagittarius serpentarius | reverse complement strand
CCCCCGCCCCCCACCCCGGCCCCCCCGGGGCAACCCCCCCCCCCCCCGGGCCCCCCACCTGGCCAGGTAACCCCGCGCCCGGCTCTGCAGGAGGACGATCTTTCGGCGGAGGGAGCGGAAGCGCCTCTTGATGAAGAAGGTGCGAGCATAGCGCTGGAGCGTGAGCGCGGCCAGGTGATGGGCACGGGCTCGCTTGCTCTCCAGCGCCTGGTACAGCTGCTCCTTCAGGAAGAGCTGGGAGGGGGGGCAATGCCATGAGCCCCCAACCTGCCCCCCGGCCACCCTCCCCCAGCGCATCGCCAGAGCCAAGCCCTCTGCCCGGGACAGTACCTTGCTGACGCCAACGTAGTACATGCTGGGGCTGACGGGGCAGAGGTTCCTCAGCATCTCCACGCAGTTGGCCCCGTTGGGAATGACGTTGGACCACATGTCAACGAGGCAGCGGTACCTGGGTGAGCCGACGACACCGTCACCATCACCGCGCCAGACCCCGCCGGGACACCGGCGTGGACCCTCCCTGCGGTGATGAGCACCGTGCCTGGGAAAGCAGCTTCTCCTGGCGCTGTGCGCCAAAGCGAGGGGCTCCCAGCTCCCACCGGGGGGGGAACCCCGGGCCAAATGCTGCCCCCCCAAGCCACCCACAAGCTCTGCGGTCTGCCCTCGCCGGGACGGTGGTACCCGACCCGCAGCCCCCAGGCACCTGTCGATGAAGACAAGGAAGGGGATGCGGATGGGGAAGCCCTCCTTGCGGATGCGGATGGTCTCCAGGATCCCCGAGTACCGCAGCTGGCTGCTGACCACGTCGGCCTCGAAGAGCCCTGGCTCCTGGGGAGGAGATGGGGAGAAGCCTTGGCAGCCGCACGGGCAGACCCCTGCCCACCGCGCCGGCGAGGACAGGCAGCACTGGCACCGCCGTGGGCAGGAAAGCCCCGGGGCCGGCTCTCACCTTCTTGTTGTTGGGTTTGAGACAGCGCACGAAGAAGGGGTTGCATCTGCATTGGAGAGACGCCGTCAGCCACGGGGGTCAGGGGACAAAGCCAGCCTGGCCACCTCGGGCTCAGGTCTGGCTGTCACCCTGCTCCTGCCAGTCTGGCGCACGGCCTGCCTGCCCGCCCTGCCTGCCCTGCCCTGCCTGCCCTGACCTTTCCATCTTTTCCACCAGGTCCAGGAGTGACTGCTGGAACCGGGCAGCCACGGTGGGGGCCTTGTACCGCCGCGTCTTGGTGCTGCTCCTCCTAACCAGGCTCCTCTGCCGTGCCATCACCTGGGCATGGCCGAAGAAGAGGTTGGCCACCACCTTGGGGAGATGGGAAGGGTTGGGGTGGAGGAAGGTGGCCGGGATGGTGCAGCTCTCCTGGCTCCTCTTCCCAGCCCGGCCACCGCCTTTTTGTCCAGAGCAAGTCGCATCCCCAATTTGCGGCAGGATTCCCCGGATAGGGATGGGGATAGGGACGGGCATAGGGATAGGGGTGGGGATGGGGATGGGGAAGTGCAAGAGCAGCCCACGTGCCCATTTGCGCCGATGCTTGAGGGACCAAAGCCCAGAGGACCCTGCGGGAAGAGGGCACAGGGTGGAACTGGAGGCATCCGCTGCTCCTGGTCCCCCTGGGTTTCACCAGCCACGGGGACACGCGCGTGGGGACATGAAAAGCGGTGTGTATAGAAGTGGGCTATCTATTCCCTGTGTCCCCCCAGCACCGCAGAGCCAGGGCCGGGCAGGACCCTACCTTGGTCCTGCTGCTGATGAACAGGTCCAGCACGTCCTGACGGACCTGGTCGTAGTTTTTATCCAAAAACTTGTGAACCTGGCAAAGAGCAAAACCTCACCGTAAGCAGCCCGGCGGCACGGTGGCAGGAGGCAAGGAGGTCCAGGCCGGGATGGGGGGCCCCCAGTCGGACCCCCTGGGCTGCCCCTCACCCCCTGGTGCAGGATCAACCCCATAAACCTCCTTAAAACCCCAGCTGGGCATCCCGCTGCTACACACCTGGTAGGTCACCTTCCCCGCGTAGTGCTTGATGGTGAACTCGGGCAGCGGCATCTTCGGCTTGGTGTACAGCGGGTTTGTCGCGTGGTGGTAGTGACACTTCTGGAGGAACGTGTGGTCGGTGGCCTGGAGACGGACGCAGGGGTGAGACATGGCTCGGGTGGTTCGGCAGCCCTGGGGACGCAGGCGCCAGGACGGGGATGCCGGGACAACCAGCCAGACCCTGCTCTCGCCTCTGCCACCGAGCAGCTGCAGAGTCATGGGCATCTGCTGCCCTGTGCCTCAGTTTCCCCATTGGCAGAGAGGGTGCAACCACCCTTCTCTCTTCTATAGAGCAGCTAGGAGAGGGTTTTCAGTAATTCCTACAAAAGCAAGTCCTCTGGGGGAAGGTGCTCCAGTGGCACCGACCTGGGGCCTCCCAGGGCTTGTCCAGCCCAGAGAAACCTGGGGGGTCTCCCAGGTCGTCCAGGACAGCTCAGAAGCGGGGCAGGCCTGGGCCGCGGTGTCACCCCAGGCACGGTAACCGCCCGGTGCTGCCATCCTCGCCACCTCGGCACTGGGCGGCCCCTCACCTGGGGGAAGCAGCTCTGGTCATCGAGGATCCGGAGGATGCCGTAGGGCTTCTGGGAGATGAGGTCAATGCAGGGCTGGTTGTCGCTGAAGGGGATCTCCTTCCACTCGATCTGCTCCCGGAGGTACTCCTCCTGTGGGGCCAGCACTCGGTCGGCCCCGTGCCCCCAGCCCCACAGCGATGCTCGGCACGGGGACAGAGCCCGGCACTGCTCGCCGGCCCACCTGCTCCTCCTGGAAGACGATCTTGTTGAAGAAGAACTGCAGGTACTCGTTGGCGTAGTTGATGCATAGTTGCTCAAAGCTATTGAAGTTAAGGTCCTGCGAGAAGAAGGGGCCGCGGAGCCTGAGACCCTGCAGCCCCAGGGCTAGCGGACGGGGGGATGGAGCCGGGACGGATCCTGCTCACCTCGAAGCCATAGATGTCCAGGATGGCGATGGAGAGGGACTCCTGCCGTGGGTACACCAACTTGTTGATGCGGTCCGTAAGCCAGCCAAAGAGCAGGGAGTAGAGGGTCTTGGCAATGGCATCCCTGGGAAGGGGCAAGACAAGCAGAGCGCTGGAGCTGCGGCGCGGCGTGGCACAGCACCGCGTACACCCCCACCACTGTGGCCAGCACCCATCACAGCCCCACATCGTGCACGGGGCAGCCCTTGGGCTGCGATTTTAATCACCGGAGAGCCTAAGCCACACTAGGGTACCGGGCCGTCCTCTTTCCCAGACTGACATCTCACCTCCCGCCCCGTCCCTGGCGGCCAGATACCCCCGTGCCCCCACACAGCACAGCCCCCCCCCCCTTCCCTCTACCTGGCATCCACGGCGCTTTCAACGGTCAGAGGGGTAAAAATCTTCTCCCGCAGCGTCTCCTGGTTGGGGTGCACAAAACCAACAGCGTGACAGAATTTTAGCAACACCAGCCGTAGTCCCAAGGGAACCCCCCTCCCTGCCTGTCCCCCCCCCGCTCCCCGGCACTCACCGTCACCTTGAAGGTGATGGCTTTCTGCAGGCCCTCGGGGGAGACCTGCAGCAGCTCAGCCACTGTCCGGATCTCCGTGGCGCTTACCACTGTGGCAACCTCCTGGCAGTCAGTCTGGGGGACACGGGGAGGCGGTGGGATGCGGTGACAGCCTCCCCCCCCACACACACCCCACCGCATCCCAAATCAGGCCCCAGGAGCGCAGCTTGGCTCCCTTTGGGGTACCTCATATTTTTCGAAGTAGACATTGCCCAGGTGGAGGACGGAGGAGAGGATGCGGAAGATGCTGTTCTGCTCCTCCACACTGAAGCTCAGCACCTCCATGGTGTTGAGCAGCCGACGGAAATCCTCCGCGTCATCCTTGCCGGGGATCTCGCAGTTCCCACCCTGGCACGACCCCCTCGGTGCCATCAGTGGGTCCCGGGGGGGGGCAGCACGCAGGGATGGGAGGGGGGACACCCTACCCTGAGCACCCTCCCCATCCACACGCTGCATCCAGGAAGACTCAGGAACCCACTGGCACCCCGATCTTGGCCAGCCCCCCGAAAAACAGGCAGCGCAGAGGGGCTGGGCTGGGGGCACGCTACCTGGTTCAGGTAGTAGTAGGTCTCGGCGCCCTGCAGGCAGTACCGCTGCCGCTGCTGGGCGGGCAGCCCTGCCAGCATCTCGTAGAAGATGTGGTAGTTGCGCTCGCTCTTGGCCTGGGGAGCAGAGGACCGAGCTGGGACAGGGGTGACGCGGGGGGCAGCGTTGGGGGGGGGGTTGGGGAACAGAGCCCGGACCCCCCCCTTGCCACCCACCTGGAAGACCACACGGGACTTCTCCAGCAGGTACTGCGAGGTTATGGCACCGCAGATCAAGCCGCTGCAGGGGTGAGAGCGGGCACCCGGCTGGCAACCTCGGCGCGGGCAGGGGCTCTGTCCCCCCCGCCGCGGTGCCCACCCCTGCCCCGATGCTGCCCCTGGCACACGGGGGGTGGGTGCCTGGTTCCCAGGTGCCCCCCACTGGGATCTGTGGGCAGGGAGAGGTACCCACACCCCGCTCCCCAGTGAGGGCCGGAGCTGCTGCACCCCAGGGTGATATCGGGCACCCCCTCCCCGTTGGGATCAGTGGGGCTGAGCGAGGGTGGGACGGGCTGTGGGGACAGGGACGGGGACCGGGAGTGGTCAGGGTGCCAGGCCAGGGCACAGCATCCCTGCCCCTACCCCAGGGTGAGCAAATGCTGCCTCTGCCTTCAGGTGACATCGCCTTTCCCCCACTGGGGTTTGTCCCCAAAAGCGCCCCTGTGTGCGCCCCACCCCAGAGCCAAGGGGCAGGGGCAGCCTGGCAGCGGGGCTGGGGGCCAGGCTGGGCACCCCCGGGGCGGGGGACACCCCCCACACACACACACACAGGGCGCACGCGGGCGTTGCTCAGCATTACTTACTCCTCCAGAAAGATTTCCACGAATTTCCCAAACCTGCTGGAATTGTCGTTCCTCACAGTTTTGGCGTTGCCGAAGGATTCCAGCAAGGGGGTCGCCTCCAGGATCTGCCGCGGCAATGGGGAGAGCTGGGGGATCAGCCTGGGCACCCCGATACAACGCAGGCTGTCCCCATGGCAGGGGGACCCCTCCTTGCCACCCTCCCTGCCACCTCCTGCCCCATGCAGACACCCATGGGTGCCAAAACTCAAGGTGTGCACCGCAGCTGGGTTGCACGAGGATGCGGGAAAGCGCAAGGACCCCGTGCACGCGCACGCTCCGAGCTCCTGCTCTCCGTCCCCACTGTCCCCCCCGTAGCTGGGGGGACGTGGCAGAGATGCCACCACGATGCTCTGTCCCCTTGGACCGTCCCAGCCCACGTGTGTCCCCCCCCGGCGCCGGTACCTCTATCTGCCATGATCCGGGTGGAAGCGTGGGGACAAGGGAAAAGCAGCAGAGCCGTGAGCAGGGGGTGGAGGAGGGCGCAGGGAGGTGGGACAAGGGGACGGGGACGTCCCCAGGGCAGCACCCTACCTGCGGGGCAGTGCTGCGTTTCTGGCTGACTGCTGCCAGGTAGCGCAGGATCAGCTTGGTGGCTTCGGTCTTCCCCGAGCCGCTCTCCCCACTGAAACACAAAGCGGGGGGACGCGGCCGGGGCCGTCACCAGCCGAGCAAGGGGCCAGAGGGATGTTGCCCACCCCAAGCCCACCCAGCACCCCATCCCCGGAGGCGCCCATCAGCCCTGGGCTGGCGGCAGCATCCCGCAACCAGCAATTAGGGTAGCGCTGATTAGGGGTCATCCTGGGGGGACCGTGCGTGGGGACAGCCACGCCCCACCTGATGATGATACACTGGTTGTGTTTGGCATCCATCACTTTGGAGTAGGCGACGTTCGCGATGGCAAAGAGGTGCCTGGGGAGGGGGGGAAGCAGAGGTGGGTGTGCGGTGCCACGTCACCCCGGCACAGGGACCCCCGCTGCGCCCCGAACATCCCCACGCATGGACACAGCAGCTCCAGCACCCTGCGACCGAGGGTCCTCGGGGGCCTGGGACCAGCCGGGGGCTGCCATAGGATGCAGGGGTGGGTGACAGCGGACAGGAGTGCCCCTGTCCCCGCAGGGCGTTGGGGGACACCCCGGTACTCACGGCGGGTTCTCGCCCAGGGCTCTGCCTTCGTACTGCAGCACCTGCTCCGTCCCGTAGATGTTATAGAGCCGGTACGGGTTCACTGACACCAGGATGCTGCCGATGTAGGTCTGCGGGAAAGCGAGGTTTGGGGCTGCGAGCGCTCGGAGGGTGATGACCCCCCCCCGAAGACCCCACGCCTGGGGTCTTCAGGGGATTGCTGCCCGCCTCTAAGCTTACGTAGATGAGCTGGCGCTCGAACCGCGTCCGGATGTTGCTCAGCACCGCGGCCTCCTGGAGGTCCCTGGCAGGGAGCAGAGGCTACGTTACGGGGTGGCAGGGGGACAGGAGGTGTCTGCTGTCCCCAGGCGTGTGCCCAGCATCCCCAGACCCAGGATGCTGGAATGGGCCCCGTGTTGGGACGGGACGGGGTGGGAGTTACGGTGCTGGGTCACGGCGGGTGGCAAAGGGGACAGGGGACACTCACTCCAGCTGGGTCATGTCCTCCAGCCCGTCCTCCTCCTGCGGCTCCTGGTACCGCACAATGGGCAGGCTGCACAGCGACTGCATCTGCACGGAGCAACCCAGCCCAGCTCCGTCACGGCAGGGCTGTGCCGACCTCCTCCGGCATCCCACCCAGTCACCACCACCACCACCCCAAAACCACCGTCTGTGACCCCAGACCGGGGTACCCACAGCCGGTGACGGCAGGGACCCTGAGCAAGCATCCCACGGCCCCGAAACGCGTCCCCCAGCAAGAGTGTCGCGTGTCAGAGGAGAGCACCAGCGCTGAAAATGGGGACGTGGGGCCGCCAAGGTGTCCGTGGGGACCATCCCAGCAAAGGCTGGTTGCAGAGAGTCCCGGTCCCGCTCGCTGCGGGCAGATGGGAACAAGCAGAGGCGGCTGTGCCACCCCCACCGCAACAGCCCACAGTTTACCCGTCCTCCCGTGGGGGCTGCAAGGGGTGGGTGATGGAGGGTGGCACCTCCAGGGGAAACGATGGAAAGGGGCTGCAATGGGGGCTGCGCTATGGGGCTGGGGGCTGCTCCCCACAGCCGTGCCCCACAGCCACGCGCAAGAGGTGACCCGGGGCGGGTGGCACGCAGGAGCTCGCGCTGGCGGCCGGCAGGAAAGCGGACACCCGGCGGGTCAGGGTGCCACCCGCCCCCACCCCAGCCGGAGATCAGGTCTCAGCATTTCCATATGCGAGAGTCAAGTGTCCCCCAAGGGGACCGTGCACGGCGGGGGGGACACACACGCAACAGGCGATGATTGTCCCCCCCTGCCCCTAGCCTGCTCCCCATGGCAGGACCCCCACCAGCACCCAGCACACCCATAGCCACTTACCCCCTGCCCTGGGCGCAGCAAATTCCCCGGCACCGGTGGCTTCACGCCCCGGTGAGCCGGCTGCCGTCTCAACATAACACCCCATCCCAGGTCCCTCCGGCTGCCGGCTCCCGCCCCGGCTCCGTCCCACCGCCGGCACCCGCGGCGGGCTCCCCGCCGGCGTTACCTTGCTGCGCCAGGGCTGCTTGGTGCCCAGGTACCCGTCCGCCCAGGGGTGCCGGTCCCGCCAGCCGCCCGCCGGCGATCGCTGGCTCAGATATCGGGCGATGTCAGCTCCCCGTTGGCTCGCCCACCGCCGGCCTCGCTGGGTGGGCTGCCGGGGGGGACCCTGCTCGGCCGTCCAGGCGTCGGGCATCTCCCGCACCCGCACGACGTGCTGCGTGGACCAGTGCTGCTTGTACAGGCGGGACGCCCGCCGGAAGGAACCCAACCTCTGCACCTGCGGCGTCACCACCGCGTAGCGCCCCGCACCCTCCTCCCCGGCCGCCCCGTCGCCCTCGACGGCCTCCGCCGGCCCTGGGGCACGAGCACTGTGGCGAGGGGCGGCCGGTGAACCGGGGGCTCGGCCACGGGGCGCCGGGAAAGCGGCCCGACGCTGCGGTGAGGGGCTCCGGTTGTCCCACGGGATGGAGGGGAGGTTGGGGCCCCTGGCGTCGGCCCAGCCCCGGTGCCCCGCCGGTGGGCTCGGCGATCTGCGGGTGCTCCCATCGCGTCGGGACGGGCGGCGGGGAGAGGAGGGCGAGCGGGAGGAGGGACGGCGGGTGGGCGGTGGGGACGGGGGCGCTTCGGAGGGGGCCATGCTCCTCACGAGCAGCGATGCCAGGGACTGCCCCATGGAGCGCCCTGAGGAGGGGCTGCAGCCCCCTCCTTCCGCCGGAGATGGCCTCGCCGGGGGGGAGTGGGGGGCCATCCCGGCAAGAGGCTGCCCGATACGCCGGATGAAGGTTTTGGGGGTGCCAGGAGCAGAGCTGGGGGGGGGGGGCACCCCGGCAAGACCCCGCACGGCCCCCTGCCAAGGGGGCAGCTCCTCATCCCAGGAGGGGCTGGAGGAACCAAGGCGGCGGCTGCCAGGGCGGGGGGTCGGCGCCAGGAAGGGGGTCCTCTGCAGAGGCTTCACGGCCTTGGTGGGGGGCTCGGGAAGCCGGGGCCAGGCCTGGGGGAGAGGCAGGCCGGGGGGGCTGCTCCGCCGTGATGGCCTCGGAGACAAGGGTCTTCCCGACCCCACCGTGGGCACCCCCAAACGCCTCCCCGCTGGTCCCGGTGACTGGGGGGCAGCTGGCAGTGGGGCAGGGGGCTTGGGGCTGAACCGCTGGAGGCTGGCCCCCAGGGAGGGCGATCGCCGCGGCCCCTCGCCCCGCGTGCTACCGGGGTGCTGCCGGGCTGGCGGCGGCGATGGGGAGCGCCCAGGGTTGGCAAAGGGGTTACGGAGCGACAGCCGCCGCGCAGCCCCCGGCTCTTGGGAAGGGGGCTGCCCCCAGGGCCCCGCCGGCGGGGAAGGGTCCCTGGCCGGAGATGCTCGTGGTGGAGGGTCCCGGCCCCCCGAGCCAGCGCTTTCCATCCCTGCCAGCCTGCGGCCGGAGCGCCGGTATGAGGGCTGGGGAGCGCGGGGGTCCCGAAATCCTCCCGCACTCCGTGGTGGGCGGCTGGGGGGCTGCGAGAGGGAGCGCTGGAGGAACTGCCCCAGAGGGCTCCCGCACGCCCGCGCTGCCGAAACCCGGTGTCCCAGGGATGCCGTGGGGCCGGGGGCTGCCAGCGGTGGCTCATACTCGTCGTAGTCATCCTCGTCGCGGGCGGCGGGCAGGTGGGGGGAGGGCGGGAGGGGGACGTCCAGGCGATCCCTGCCAAAAAGCTTGACCTGGGGCCGGGGGAAGAGCCTGAATTTCCTATTGAGGGAGAGTTTGGAGGAGAGCGTCTCCCGCATACCCCGGAGGGAGGAGGTGCTGAGGATGGAGAAGGGGTACTCCCTCTCCTCCTCCTCCTCTTCCTCCCACTCCCCGGGCTCCTCAGCCTCGGCAATCTCCTCCAGCGCCAGCGCGTAGGGGTTGCAGGACTGGGCGTGCGGCGCCCACCCCGCTTCGCTGTACTGGATGCGATGCTCGGGGTACTCGCCCTCCAGGTACCTCCCAGCGAGGGGCTCCCCTAAGTCCTCGTAGGGGTCCCCCCTGTAGCCGAAGGGCCCCGCCACCTCCTCGCCGTACTCCGGGTCGCTGCCGTAAGGGTCATAGAGAGCGAGGGGCGACCCACCGCCAAATGGCCCCTCGTCCTCGAGCTCCGCGTAGCCGTAAGGGTGCCCTGGCTGCTCACCCTCCTCCCAAAACCCCCCGTAGAAGCCATACTCCTCCTCTGCCTCATAGCCAGGGTAGTCAGCGTAGGGGGTCAGCGCTGCGTCCTCAAAGCCGTACCCCGCTGAGTAGACTGGGGTTTGGAGGTAGCCTTCCTCCTCCTCAGCGTAGCCGTGCCGGGGGCTGTAGGCTCCATCCTCCTCCTCGGCGTAGTGACACCAGGGGCCATAGGCTCCATCCTCCTCAGCGTAGCCATGCTGGGGGCCGTAGGCTCCACCCTCCTCTTTGGTGTAGCCATGCCGGGGCCCGTAGGCTCCATCTTCCTTCGTGGCATAGCCACGGCGGGAGCCGTAGGCTGCATCCTCCTCCTTAGCGTAGCCACGCCGGCGGCTGTAGGCTCCATCTTCCTCCTCGGCCCACCCGTAGCGCAGCACCGGCGGCTCCGCAGGCGTACGCTGGGAACCCCGCCGGGACAGATGCCGCACCGCGCTGCTGTGCCGCATGGCGCTGCGGGCCGACAGCCTGCTGCTGCTGGGGATCCGCTTCATGTTGGCCCGGTGCCTGAGGATCTCGTCTTCTGCGGGGAATGGCAGCTTCCTGGCACCGATACGGGAAAGCCAGGCCGCATCGGCTGCCCGGCCGCCCCCCGCCAGCCGCCCCCGCCGGGAGAGCACCTTCCTGGCCAGCCAGCCCGTGGCGGCGGCCGCCTTGCTCAGCACCTGCGCCCGCGGCTTGAATTTCCTTTCCGGGCGCCGGCGGAAGAGGGACGCGCCGTCCTCGGCCGCCTGCCCACCCCGCCGCAGCAGCAGGAAGGATGGCTTCGCCGGCGGGGAGCTGCCGGCCGCCTCCTTCCTCTTCTTGCCCACGCGCTTGAAGCGAACCATCAGGTTAGAGGTGGACTTGAGCACCGCCTTGTTCTTCTTCTTCTTCCTCCTCTTGGTGCTGTGCTTCTGCAGCCCCCAGAAGAAGCGGGACGTGTTCTTGAACTGCCCCTTCTTGGGCCGACGCAACCCCAGCTTCTTGAAGCCCAGGAAGAGCTTCGAGGTGCTGCGGAAGCTCCGCTTCACCCGGGCCTTCGGCGTCGCCGCCTCCTCCTCCTCGGCCGGGCCGGGCTCCGCAGATGCTTTGGGCTGGCCCTTGGCCTCCACACCCTTGGCTCCTTTCTTCTTCTTGGCGTTGTCGGCAGCCAGCCCCATCACCAGCTTGGAGGTGCCCTTCAGGTTCTTCTTGGCCGGTGCGGCATTACTCTCGCCCTCCTCCTCCTCTGGCTCCAGCTGCACCTTCTTCCCTCGGCCCGGCTTTTTCGCCACCACCCCCTTGAGCACCCCCTTCTTCTCCTTCCCCTTCCCCTTCTTGGGCTCCTCCACAGCTGCCTCCTCTTCGTCTTTCTCCTCCTCCACCGCCTCCGTCTCCTCGCTCTCCTCCGCCTTCAGCAGCTCCGCATCCGAGGTCTCCTCTGACTCGCTGGGTGCCTCTTTCTTGCCCTTCTTGCCATCCTTCCCTTTCCCTTTGCCCCCCTTCCCCTTGGCCTCCGCATCCTTTTTGGGCTCCCCCTTCTTGCCGACCATCCCGGCGGTGGCGGGTGCTCATGCTCCAGCCCCAGCGGGGCCCTGGGAGACGATGCCCCGTGCCGGCACAAGGCAGGTCCTGGCACACCGTCTGGCTCCCGACCCCGCAGCCTGCCCCGGGAGGGTATTTACCTGCACCCAGTTTCGGTGAGACACGTGCCCGTGCGTGGCTCCCTCGGCCGCCGGCGGCCCCCCGCTTGGCATGGCGCTGGGGCGGCGGGCCGGCAGCCCCAGCGCAGCCCGGCGGGAGCTGCTCCTGCCTCCCACGGCACCCCAGGAGTTAGGCAGCGCGGTGCTGGCAGCTGTGCTCCGGCTGTAACCCAACCGCCGGGGCTTGCGGCAGCATGAATAATGTAAGGGACGCGCCGCTGCAGCCGGAGACGTTTCCGAAGGAGCAGGAAAGGGCCCCCATGGCGGGGAGCATTCCCCCGGGAGGATGCTGCAGGGGATAGCACTACCCCAAAACCGGACCCTGCCACTTCCCCACGCCTCGGGCTCCCTGTGCTCTCCCCCGGAGAATCAGTCTCTTCCTCCAGCCAGCACGGAGAAGGGTGAAGCCCAGGGACTCGTTTGACCCCACAAAGCCAAACCGTGGCACCAAGAGAGAGAAGACCATTTTGCAGAGCCCAAGGCACGCGTCACCCCGGCACCGGGAGCACGGCCACGGGTAGTGCTGCAGGGGAGGAACCCAACACCAGACCAAATCCCACAGCCCCACTGGGAAGCAGCGAGGAGCCAGGAGCCCACAGGGGTACCCACCCCATGCCATGCCATGCCATGCCATGCACATTGCATGTGTGTGCAGGGTGCCACGCATGCCCACACGCAGCTGGTGTGGCCCGTGGCGGTGCTGGCAGCGTGCTTGCACACACACGTGCCCAGGTGCAGGGTGACCGCATCAAATGTTAATGCCAGGGCTGGATTCCTGCGGCTGCAGGTTCATGAAAGTTTAAGCAGCGGCGGTGGGAACTCGCTGCCCCGCGCAGATCGCCTGCAGGCAGGGGCAGCACCCGCTCCACCCCCTTGCAGGGGGTGTTCGGGGAGACCCAGGGGAGGAGCAGCAGCAGCAGCATCCAGCTGTGCAGCAGCTGGGAGAACCCAAGAACCACCAGCAGTTGCTGGACCGAACCCACTGGCCTCCTGCAGGAGAGCCCCATGGCTGGCACCCCACGGCGCTGTCTTCTCCCCAGCTCGGTCCCTCCCTGCCACGTTTGCAGCGGAGCGGGTATCAGCCATGATGTGACAGCTTTGGCTTCCTCCCTGCATTAATTTCTGGGCCAGAGACACCCTGGTGGGGTCTGCGCAGAGGGAGGCTGCGCCGGAGCTGCAGGGAGAGCAGAGGGATGCAGCAGGAGGGGAGGGACCCAGCAGGTACCAGGAAAGGGTCTATGGGGTGACACGAGCGTGGGATCAGTGGGAAAGAGCATCAGCAGAGCCCGAGCCGCGCAAGGAGCATCGCCTCGCAGGACCCTCCCACGGCACTGGCACGGGCCACGCACGGGTGCGTGGAGCGACGCCTGGGCACCACGACATGGTGGGGAACCACCACGGACATGGACACGGCCCGTCCTTCGGCTGCTGGCAGCGAGCAAGGGGTTACCCAGCTGGCGAGAAGCTGCTGCAGGTCCCCGACTCCATCCCACCACCCGCGCAATCCCCACCTCCATCCCGCTGCCCTCAGCGGTCCCTACCTCTGTCCCCGCCGCCCTCGGCCAAGCCGGCCAGGACAGAGGAGGGACCAGGGGTGCTCTCCGTGCCCGGCGGTGCCGGCACAGCTCCCTGGGCAGTTGCCATGGCTGTGCCCGTGGTCCCTGCCCATGATACGGGCTCTCCGAGAGGAGACATGGAGGAAGGGAGAGCAAGAGAGAGCGGGCAGCCTGGCCTCAGCCCAGTGGGCTTCACCCCACACAGGGGCTGCCTTCTGTGGTCCCAGCCCCATACTGGACCCCCCACACCTCCCTGGGTTCTTCATCCATGGGCACAGTCTTCACCTGCCTTTGGCACGGCAGAGCTGGGGAAGGGGCATTCGTGCCCAGGCACAGCGGGATGGTGGCAGACACTGGGGGTCGGAGGAGGAACCCACGGCCATGAACCCCAAACTGTGGGGCACCCACACTCGGTGGCTGTTTCCAGAGTGTCTGGGCACAGCCGCATCAAGCAGCAGGACAGGGGAGGGACCCTGGGTGCAAAACCTGGCAGCGAGGGGTTCCCTGGGGTGGCGATGGGGACTGGGGCTCTGGGAGAAGATGCCCAGAGCATCCTCTGACCCTGTCACCCCTGAACGGCTCCAGCCACGTGGCTGAGCCAGGGACAGCCACCTCACCCCAGGGACGTGGTCCAGGGCAGCCCCTGCCCCACCACCGCAGCCCGGGGCTGCGCCACAGCTGGGTGGAGAAAAGGGACGGAGACTTTGGCTACTGGGGTTCTGCTTCACCCGCCCCAGCCCGGCACGACGCACGGCTGCCTGGGACTGTACCTTTGGAGTACCGGCATCGGTGGGGCAGAGCTCCCGGGGTGGCAGCTCCGCCGTCCTCAGGCAGGTCTGCGGTCAGCAGACGGCCCCAGGTCCGCTTACAGCCTGTTTCCAGTTACAGCTGGAACAAACAGGGCTCTGTGCCGCTGCACCACGCCATGCCGGCCACGCCGCTGCTGTGCCTTGTGGGACCTCCGTGGCCCGGCCCCATGCAGGTCCCCAAACTGAGGACGGGGACGCAGCGTCTCGTGAGCGATGCACACCGCATCCCTGCCTGCCGGCTGCTGCCTGACACTGAGAGCTGCCCGCGACGGAGGCGTTATGGGGAGGAGAGAGGCCAGAGCAGATGCTGGAAGCAAAGACCAGCTGGGCACAGCGTGTCCTGGGCTTAGTGCTGGCGGGCACCCAGGAACGCTGCCTGGTGGCCTCGGAGCCAGGTCACAGCCTCGTGCCATCGCCTTGGCCCCAGAGCAGAGCCCAGGGGCCCCGGCAGAGCTCGGCTGCGGGGCCAGGCAGCTTTGCCGGGGTGAAACAGCCCCCAGGTAAAAGTAACTTTGGGGAAGGGGCGGTAGGAGACATGGGGCAGATGCTCCTGGGGAAGGAGGAGGTGTTTAGGGGAGGAAGCTCAGCGGGAATGCTGGGAAGGTGCGAGTCGGAAGGTGGGATAAGGGGTCTAAAGGCAACGAGCAGACAGGCAGGGACAACCACAGACAGGAGGACACGGTATGCTCCGACCCGGAAAAGCCAAACCCCACGCTGCAGCATTTGTGTAAGGACCAACATCGCACCCAAGGTTCCCTCCCTGGTCCCTCCCGCTGCGGCCTCCACGAGCCCAAGGGACCTGCCACCCGGGTGGGGGACTCACAGCCACTCACCTGGGGTAGCCTAGCTCGCCCGCATGGCACCGGGCCGGCCCCGTGCTGCCCGAAGCTCCCGGCTCTGCCGGCGTCGTGCTCTCGGCCTCGCTCTCCGCCGGGGACCGTCACTCCGCCAGCAGCCGTAGGACCATATTTGCTGCACGGCAGCTGCAGGCTGCTGCTATCCAATGCATATTTGATGACTGCTATTATTCTCATCTCCACTCACGAGCGGAGGGACAAGAGGTAATCTTCCCTCTGCAGAGGTGGGGAGCGGCAGGGAGGGAGCGGCCGGAGGGGCGAGGGCAGCCAGCTCTGGTCCTCCTTCCCTCCTCCCGTCTTCCCCGTCCCTTCCTCCCCCGGTGACGCAGCTGGACAGTCCCGCAGCCCCTTCCCTCCCGGGACATAGAGCTGTGCCTCCTCTGTGCCACCAAATCCCAGATGTGAACAGCAGGCGAACGGCCCTGAATCACTCCTGCCCCCAAACCAATGCAAGTTTGGATGGAGAAATCACAGGGATATGGGGGTGGACAGCCACCCCCCCACCCCCCTCTCCAAAGAAGGGCTGGGACCAAACGGCTCCTGAGGCCGGGCAGGGAGAAGGGAACTAGACACCCATCATCCCGACGATACCAGACCGCCCTCTCCTCCTCGGGACGAGCAGGGCACCTCCGCCTGCCTTCCCAAAGCATCCGAGAGCCTCAAAGCTTCAGCCTCCCCTCCTCCAGCACCGGGCTCCTGCATCACACCAAACTGGGGACCATTTTCCGGCAGCCACATAGCCCGCAGCTCTCCCGAACCCAGGAGCAGCCAGAGCATCCTGCTGCAGCCGCTGCACCACCCGAGCCGGGAAAACCTCCGCTGCCTTCTCCTCCACGCAGACACGTCCCTGCCGTAATGCGGTGGGTATTTATTATGCTGATTCCTCAGAAAGCGAGGGCTTAACTGCAAATTACAATCAATAGCCCCAAGCCCCAAGGGGCAGGTTCATCATTTAGCAGGCGCAACCAGAGGAATTCAAAACTATTTGCCAGCCATAAATCCCCCTCGCCGCAGCCTCCCGAGCCGGCCCCGCACAATGCGCGATGGCTGGTTGGGGTGACCCTTGTCAGCATTTGAAACAATTAAGCTGTCACTGCGGATCGTGACTCTTATATACAGCCCTGAGCAGCACTTTAAGATGTCAGCGTGATGTGGTGAGGGAAGCTGGCTGAGGCGAGCCCGCCGCAGTAACTGTCTCTCATTGAATTAAATGAATGTATTTGGAGTCAGAGTCTCTTTTTATTACCTTGCAAACGATTCCTGACTAAATTAAATTATAAAAGGAGTGTTCAGCCAATCAAACCTGCTTGATTGCCTGGAACAGGCATTTTAAACAGAGCACGCCTCGGGCCGTCGCTGTTTCCAGGACTAGTTGGAGGGCGGCCGATGGACTGTATCGAAGCCGATCCACCCCGCTTCACACCTGGAGCGCGGCTCAGCAGTGATGCAGAGCGGGCTCAGGGACAGGGGCAGGATGAGTGCAGCCCTCTGGGAGCAGAGGACGGCGCTAATGAAAGGGCAGTCGGCTGAAAGAGCAGGGGACGGGCAGGGGGCTGCAGCGCAGAGGAGCAGACCGCCAGCCCGGCTGCTGAGGACAGCTTTCTCTGAGCATCACCCAGCCAAGCCTTCCCTCGTACAGCCAAGAAAATGCAGCGGGCTGCTCTTCGGGGCGGCAAACCCACAGCTCCTGCCTGCCACCGCCCCCCATCCTTGCGGAGAGAAGCAAGCCCTTCTCCAAACACACCCAGCAAGGAGCACATCTCCCTTCGCTAGCTCCCCCACGGGGCTAACGAGGGGTCTGGCCAATTCCATAAACCTCAGGAGGCTCCGGTACAATCCTAATGCTGCGGTAGATTTCCCTCCTGTCCTTAGGATCTTGCCTTCTCAGGATTCGGAGAGATCTTCAGGCAAACCTGCTCCTGCACTGAAGTGCAGCGTTTGCAGCTTTTAACGTTATTGCAGAACAATTAGGGAAGGTGTCTGGAAGAATGAACGCTGCAATTAAACGCATGCGTTTTCAAATACAGCGATAAACTTGCTTGCAAAAAAAGCTACTCCCACTTAAAAAAGTTAACTTCTTCTAGCTTAACTATTTTTACTTCTTCCCCATTCCAAATTTAATCATGTATCAATTCATTTTGAACAGGATAAAATGCCCAATTTCCTAAATGAAGAGTAAGGCTAATTAGACAGAGGCGTTTTTAACGATGGCACGCTAGACCAGCCAATTTGAAAGCCGAGCACACGGAGAGGTAGGCACTAACTAATAACCAAGGACATGTTTTAGCAGGTAATACTGTGCATTTCAGCCTCACGCGAGCATCAAGCATTTCCCCAGCTCCACACACTACCTGGCCTAAGGACGAAGCCCAGTCAGCAGTTCTGGCTGCCCGTTCACGTGCCTGGGCTTGGCAGGCTTTTGGGTTTGGAGTGAAAACTCAGAAAACTCAGGGACAAAAAGAAACCAAAGGAATTCTTTGTGCGGGCAGCTCTGCCTGTGCAACCTTCACAGGAAATTTAAAGGGCAAGTTAATGTGCTGGAACGGCATCCCACCCAATTCACACAGAGAAGTGCTTTCTTTCTCCAGCCAGCTCAGGCATAATGCGGCTAATTTGGAGCTCGCTCTCCGCTAGCTGCCACCGCGGTCGGGATCTGCTCTGCACTCCAGCTGTGAACAAAACCAGGGACAGGGAAGGGAACTTAGAGAGTTCAAAGTCACCTTCTCAGCTTGGGTATTGTGTACAGTATCTATTTATCTCCCACCACACCTCATCAAGTCCTCTCCAGCCTCAGAGCCCTCTTGCAGCCACTTCACAATCTCTTCCCCCCCTATAACCTCCTGCAACAGCATCCAGGATTCCTCAGGTGGCCAGAGGTAAAAAAAGAGTTAGAAAACACACCAAACCATCTACCCACTGCAGGCAGACACCTACAGTTCACATGAAATAGCAATTTTTATTTTCTCAAATAAAATAATCCTTCCATTTCTGCTCGATCAGTTTGTGAGGGGAGGGGAGGAGCACAAAGGAGAGGGAAGGAGCCCTGCTCAGACAAATCTGCTATCAGATCTGCCCTCACAGTTAAGAATCCACATCAGACCGAACCCTTTTTCAATGAAACAAAATAAAAGCTATCGGCAACTCTTGATCCCAGAAGGGAAGAGCTGTCCTCTATCAGGCACTCTGAATTGTTTAGCGTCAGTATTCAATGAAAAAGCATGATTAGAAAAATCCCAGATTTCTGATGAAAAATACCCAGAAAAGCAATGATGTTTAACAGGGCTGGGGTAAAACCCATGGCATGGGATGGTACTTTGAGCTCAAAGAGCTGTTACTGGAATTTAGGGGCATGCCTGGGAAAGAAGGAGATCCTCAGCAATACTCCTGGGGACTAACGGGCAGGACAAGAGCAAAGGAGGAAACTCCCAAGACAGCTCCTTGACGAGCGATATGCCAGAAGTGAATCCTCACCGCAGTCTGTGGCTCTTTGATCACACCCTGCTGCAGTTTGGCCAGGTTAATCACTTATTAACAAGGTTTCATTTCTCATCTCTTTCAGTACCAGATGGACCAGGATGTCCTACAAACTCTACTGCAGAGCTAAAGGAGAGGCACAGAGTGCCACATTTTAACATTAATTGAGGTGGGACCATTACAAATTCACCAGGGGTTGTCTCAGATGCAGAAACTGGAGTCTCCAACGGTGAAACCTGCAGAGACGACGTGTCCAATACGCAGGGGAGGGAGCACCTTGTTTCCGCTTCAGATCAGTGCTTAAATTAAGTGAATGGATAGGCAGCAAAGCATCAGCAATGGCCTCTCAGCCCTGGCTTCCCTGTCCCAAAGCACAGGGCCAGATTTGTTCACACAAACCCATAAACTTCCCACTGGTTAAACAAGCCACTGGTAGGTTAACACATGGATCCATGTGCAAACCCTGCTAGGGGCAGGACATTGCTGGCTGTGGGAACTGTGTCCTAGAAGAACTGGCTCCTTTTCTATTTTTAAGAAACATTACTTGACCTGAAATGCCGCAAGATGGAAACCCATCTTCCCCATCCCCACCTGCAAGTACAGTAGCCTCATTTTCTGCCTTTCTCCAAGAGAAGGAGCTTCACGGAAGCTTTCTTGCTTTCTTGGCTGTGGAACACATCTCCCTTTTTCTTTTTCTTTTTTTTTTTCTTTTTTTTTTTTCTTTTGTTTTGCTTTTACATGGTCAGTTCCAATTCTAGTAATTAAAGACAAGGCCAGGCACCAGCAAAGAGGGTTACTTCTTTACGATCTGAATGACATCTTCATGCTCCATCATATGGGTTAAGCCCACTCTTTGAGGGCTGTATTTTGTGCTTGTCCCCTTTAAAGCAAGAGAGGGAGAAGCGTTAGGAGGAAGACAGTCAGAGACGCCCAAGGACAAGGATTTCATTTGCTGTTAAATACTTACCCACACCAAGGCATATTTGAACTGGCTGGCTAACGATCTGTGAATTCGATGGCACTGCAAGACAGACAGACAGCATGAGAGACGATTCAAAGACACTACTTTGTAACCAACTTGCTCAATACCCAGGAACTAGAAGCAACTCAGGCCTATGTCAGAAATTACAACAATGACTTTAGGAGCCAGTTAACAGCACTTGAAAGAATACAGGACAGACACACAGCAATCACCAGTGCACATAAAGCCCCATTCCACTGCTTCCATGCGCTTTTTTACTGGGTTGCATTAAATAAATTTTTTTTTAACCCTTCGTAGCAGCTAGGAAAGCAACCTGAGGCAGATAGAATCAGTAAATGTAACAAAAGGAGAAGCCCAGCTAAACACTGACATGTCCCGAGCTTTACAAAGCACAAATCATAGCAGGCTCCAAGAATAACCTGGCTTCTACAGACAAGGAAATGTAAAAAAATGCGGAGAAATTACCACATGCTCCACAGAGGCCCCTTTCCGTAGAATAATGGCATCTGTAAAGTCTGGTCTCTCTGTGGAGAAGCAGGAGGGGGGGGGAAAGCATTGGATTTCCATCAAGTGTGTTCTAATGTGCTGACACCATCTCATATTGCCTCGTGCTTACTACTCCCAAATTCCTCCTCCCATTACACTTGCCAGCTCCCAGACAGAACAGGTATCCAGGCACTTGAAAGCATCAAATCAGTTCTGTAGACACTCCAGTACCCACAAGCACAGTTACCCACGCCACACCGTCAACAGCTTCCTCACAATCCACCTGCTCCAACTCCATTCCAAATACTTGACTTAAGACAAACAAAACCACCCAAGCCAAAACACACCTGCTCAAGTAAAATCAAACCACTCTGCAGTTTTCTGTAAAATCCCCAAGATTTCATAGCTTAACAAGCTCATAGAAAGTTCCTTCATCTCCTCACATCCACCCAAGTTCAGTGTCATAGCTGTTCACAACCAAACAGGAACAAGTTATAGATGTGCCTTCATCACTGGGAGAAGCTGCAAGTGAATTATAAAGCAAAAGGAGGATCAAAGGCATTCCTGAGGCTCAGGAGCCTGGCACGGGAATCACCAAACCTCTCACAGTAGGAACAGGAGACCTCTTCTGGGTAGTGATGGGCTGAACAGTTCATCACAGAGTGTGCATAATAAGGAAGAAAGCTGCGAACTTGGACATTTTATTTCCTTATATCATCATGCAAAGTCTTATGAAAATTCAGCTCTTCTAGTGCAGAGAGAATAGGAGGGCCGCGGTGGGATACACGCATGGCTGGATCAGATGGAACAGAAAGCATTTCCCAAGAGCTGAAAGCTGGTTAGGGAGAGTGTAACTGCAGCATTTCCAAGACATAAGAGATCGCTGACAGCCAGGCATCCAAGCCCTGCTGGCAGCCTGTCTGCCTTTGATGAGCAGCAGCCCTTTGTGCCTTTCAAACCTTCTGTTCAGCTAATGGTCACTTACGTCCTCGTTTCTTGGTGTAGATGCAGGTAAGTGCCAGGTACTCCCAGAGCTTCTCCAGCAAGTAGTCCAGGTTCAGTTTCATGCCACAGCTGCAAAACACCAGGAACATCTCTGTGTTTACCGCTGTTGTGATTTAGAGATCCAGAAGAACAAGGTGAAACGTCTTATTAAAGCACTAGGGAGCAAGGGGAAAAGTCTTTAATGAGGCCACTAAATGAAAAACACAAGGTGAAATAAATAGGGCTTTCAGAAGGGCAAGCAGCTTTGATGCAGCAAAGCCCCTGTCAGATATATCAGCACTCCTAAGGAAACAAGCTAGACTGGCTTACTCTGGCCTGCAGACAGCGTGGAGAAGCCAAGCAGCCTGCCTCTCCAGGGGAAGGAAGCCTGGAAAAAGCTGCACAGCAGCTGCAGCCAGCCCTGGCAGAAGCCCCTTCTTGGGAGAAGCTGGAGAAAGGGGTGTGAAATGATCCACCACACTATCCGGGCCAGCACATCAGGCAGGCTCCTACCTGATTACAACGCTGTGGGGTCTCCGAGCAAGACGATCCACTTCCTCCATAGATATCTGGTCAATCTTATTATAAACCTAAGTCAAAGGAAAAACAACACGCCCTTTAGGAAGTCAACTCAGCAACACTGCACGGAAGTAAGACACGTACATGTAGGTATAACAAGGTAGTTCCAGCATCTTAAACAGAAACTCAGATCCTGTCGGCCAGAGGACAAGCCAAGGCTCTTAGTAAAACAAACTGCTAAAATTCAGAAGCCTAAATGTAAGTTTGGGCCTCTTAAAGGTCTCCCTTTGGGATGACTTGCAACAAGTTCTCCAGTATCTCTGATTTCACTAGAGACCCAGTCGCTACCAAAGAGAGCCGTTAAGTGACCTCTGGCACAAGGGACCAGTAGTGAAAACCCCAAGCGCAGAGCTTGCAGCAGAGGAATCGAAGGCTCCATGCAGCTCCTGCTGCTCCACGGCAGGCAGCCGCAAGAGGGCACAGGGAACACACAGACAGTAGAGCCGCACATGTAAAAGCTTATAAAAAGCTCCCTGTCGAGCTGCGCTTTCCACCTCTTAAACCCCAAATCGTTACTGCTTTAGGAACCAGGAAGATCCAGTGTTTTCTTGAGCAAAGAATGGAGACGTTTGGTGTGGCAGAAGGCAGCCTGTTTCCCAGATACTCACGTAGAGGCACGGCATGTAGACCCTGTTGCCTACAATCACGTCAATGAACTCATCAGGGGAACAATCCTCTCTGAAGAGGACCTCAGCATTGAAGATTTCTGAGGTGAACATTGTCAAGGCCCAAATCCCAACACATCTACACACCGTGGTGAGCCAAGGGGCTCAGCTTGCTTGTGAAAGCCTGTTGTCAACCCAGCAAGCACCAAAGACACAGCAAGGCTGTCCCACAGCAGGTACCACTTGACTCAGGAGCTGCTGATGGCTTACGGGTCTCCCGTTTTAGGAAAGGATACTATATTCATGGAGGATGAGCTGCACTAGCTTCTCAGAGCACTGAGTCAACGTGACAGTTGAGTTGAAGGAGATACCTCCACCCTTCTTCGGCTGCAGGGAGGCAATAAAGCATCTTAAGAAGTCTGCAAAATCCACACCCCCCCCCCCCCCCCCCCTTCAGTCTGTCCAACATGAGGGGCAGCACACAGTCACCTCGGCTTTGAGTAGGCAGCCAGACACCGGCTGTGCTTGCAGCAGCCCAGGAAACCTCACCTTGAAGTAGATATTTGGTTTGCTTTTGTTCAGCCGGATTCCTACGGATTCCAGTTCTTTCTCCAGCAAGGCCCTGCAGGGACACTGCACATTAGTACCTGTGAGACTGAGTGCAGTCAGGTGACCCCCCCCACCTTTCCTTTTGACTACCATATTGATACGGCCTTGCCATAAGCTTTCACTACATCCTAAAAACCACAGGACAGAGTCTGTGGTGGAAATCTGGGCTGACATCCCCACCTCTCAGCAGCCATCCTGTCAGAACAATCCTTCACCTGAGAAGCCCAAGCCAGTTAGCTAGCACGCTTCTAATGGAGTACAACCTCCACCTCATTCTCAATAGCTTAAGTACTGGTTCCCCAACACGCATGGGATGCAACGCCTCAGGGAGCTGGCGTGTCTTCCGGGCACGCGGGATCCCCTGAAGCTGGCCCACCACCCCACAGCTCCACACGCCCAGCAGCACACATTCACCTCTGTACTTCACCCTTTGTGGCATCCAGCATCATAATAACGACGTCTGCTGTCCGCGCCACAGCTATCACCTGCCGACCTCTGCCCTTCCCTGAGAAGAGAGGAGATGGCCGTACATCAGCAAGAGAAACCAGCTACGAGTTCTACGACAGATGGGGACTCCTGCCCTGCACGGCTGCTTGGAAGCAAGGAAAAAGATCCTGCAGTGCTGTACTGGCCGTAGGCAGCTGCTGGGGGGACCCCGAGCGAGCGTATCTGGTCCATCCATACTGCCTCACGTCCAGCACAAGCCCTAACAAATACTCTTTGCTGCTGCTCCTCCACCACAGGTTACATGAACTAGTGTGTATAAAGCTATCTGAGCACGGCTGCACGGGTGGAAATGACGTCTCTGTCAGCAGGACGGACATCCCCAGACATGTGCAACTGTAGCAGCTGCAGGCAGCAGAGACAGGTTACATATACTTCCTGGTCAAAAAGGAGAGAGACCTTATTAACCAGGCCATGCTCCTTCAAGCAGAGACCGTTAGGAGATTTTCCAAAGTTTCCTAAGGCATCTTCTGACATGATTTTCCTAAGCTTCATAAGGCATCTTCTGACATGCCCAGCCAATCAGGACAATGACAAAGCAGAGTGACAAAGCCAACACCTCTTCCCAGAACCAGGAGTCATGGGAGGACTGGCAGCAACTCAGGAAATTAGTCAAAAGAGGTTACTGTTTAGCTGTAATTTCCCCCTCCGCCTCTCTACATCTTTCTTTAGATTTCCTCTGTACCAGAAAACAGATGAGCAAGATAACACTCACGCAAGAAGGTGAGAAGTGACTGGCTTGCTTTGGCTCCCACCTCCAGAAAAGCATCTTTCTGCCACATATAGAACCTTACGTGGGCTCAGGGATAAGAATCGTGCCTCACATAAGATCAAGGACTCTAAAATTTGGAAAGTCAACGTGGGAACTATTGGCCCAGGAAACCTGCTAACGTTTGAGACACCCGAGTACACTATTGAGGGCAAATGCCTAGTTTACACGAACACAGAGATCAGCCAACCTTGTGCTGCTCCTTCGATGATTCCAGGCAGATCCAGCAGCTGAATATTGGCTCCCTTGTACTGAAAAAGAAACAGAAGGACGGAAAGTTGAAAGCCTTATGCACGGCACCTGAGCTGCCTCGAAAGCCCCAAGCACGTGCTGGGGTCCAAAGCCTGCACAGAGAGGAACTGAATGAACCTGACAGAGCAGGACAACTTCGCACAAAGCTGATGCCTCTGCTTTGTCGAGGCAACCTCCAGGGTGTTTCCTATGAAGCTGCGTTCAACACCACATACTGCGGTACGTTAGGTCCTCACCTCCTAAAGCATCACGTGACTGCAGTTTGACAAAGCACCAGGAAAACAGCACAACAGTCGCGTTATCCTGAGTTGGTGAAATGGAAAGGAAAGCAAAAAACACCCCACACCTTACTTTCTTGGTGTAATGAGAAAGCACAGTAACAAGCAAGTGTCACCATCTCTTACTGAGAGGGATCAGAACTATTCAGGTGTGTTGCAGGTCTTATAGCACCAGGAAATAATAGGAGACTTTCATTCATCAGAGGCATTAGCTTTCAAACTATTGTTGCCGTGAAGTCCTCAGTAATGGCTTTAGCGACTGACTGCAGCTCATGGCTGCATTTGGATGCGTTACAATATTTGTGTTCGTTTTAACACGAATACGGTTACTTTCATTATTTAACTCCATTTTCAATTCTGACCCAGAGTCTCTCATTACTCTTGGACACTTTTCAGTCTGATGCCCTTTATCATTTGCTTTACTGATGGGTGCTTAGGCCACCACTAATAAAACTCCTCAAGGACAGGATTAGTTGTATTTTCTTTCCAAATTGATCACAGTACAGATTGCCTCTTTTAAAGCTTCATTAAAAACAAATCTGTCAAGGTTTCCAGCCATCTGGTCAATGGCGCCAATAGCGGTTATAAAAAATTCAGTTGAGAATTGTCGTATTGCTCTGGTCAGTCAAACGGCAGCATCTGAAACCCCGACCAGGCACTCAATCCTGAAGAGTTATGTAGCCTCGGGAAGTGCTAAATCAGCACTGCAGGCTGCAGAAGACCTGATACCGCAAACACTCAAGACCTCCTAAAGTTTAAAGCAGAAGTCAGCAGAGACCTTTGGATATCACTGCTTCCTAGTAGTAGCACAAGCGTAACTGGTGTAAACAGACACATTTACACGTCTGGGTTTCTTACCACCACTACTGTGCTGAACGGAGGAGAATCCTACTTACTTCTATGACTCCTGGGATACACGTCAAGGTTGTGAACTCATAAGATGCAGCTTCACTGGCAGTTGAAGTCATTAAACTCAAAAATGTGGACTGAAATGCAAGAGATCAGCATCACTAGGGATACGCAAATGAAAGCACCGGTAAACATTCAGCAAAACAAGCAACACCGAAGTGTTCCTCAGCTTTTAAAAGTCATGTTGTGGCTGTTCCAGGCACAGGGACTGAAGCAGCGACAGGACAGCCAGCGCTTTCGCTGAACAAAGGTAAATCCTGTACTCTCATCTATTTTCTCCGCAGTGCTGTGGCTGGGCCAGAACGAGTTTCAGGCTGTTACCACAGGGCACGGCACACACGGTGAAGGAGTGTTTGCCCTAGCTCTAACTTCCAGCTCTCAGCGTACAATAATCTTCTGTTAACTCATGGCAAGAGGGTGAAAGACGAAGAGAAGATGGATATCTGCTCTACAGCCACTGCTAACCACAAACTGGAAACACACATGCCACGTGGTTAACGTAGACGCTCACTGACCTTACCCACAGAAGGAAAACCGATCAGTGCCACCCGGGCATCTCCAGATTTCATCACATCAAAGCCTTCTCCTTTAGCGGCAGAGGATTTGGAGGGTTCTAGCAACTGAGCTCTGTATTTTGCAAGCTTTGCCTTCAGCAGGCCGAGGTGGTACTCAGTGGCTGGAATAACACAAATGCAACAACTACTTGACAGAAAGTCACTGATAATTCACTTCTAGAAATAAGAATCTTCCTAAAAAGAAACACTGTGGGTCTCTGTCAACACCTGAACCACTGCCACACACACGAGCTGCTCCCCAGGTGTTCTGTAACCGTTCGAAATACTGGCCATTGAGAACAAACCTTCTGGTATCCTGCACAGAAAGTCAGACTCGAGGGAAATAAGGAGCCAAAAAATTCCTAGGTAAAAGGAGCAAGTCAGGGGGAGAGCAGGCACAGGAATGAACAGGTGAAGGGAGCCAGTTAAGGAGGGAGAGGTCACAGGGGGAACAGCTGCTCCTGGGCAAAGGCCCCTACCTGACACCCAGTCACATTCAGCACTCCAAAAACACAGGGTTTTTTACCCCCATGGTCTTGACAAGTTTTAACGACACGTTTAACTTGGAGCTTACATGCGTGAAAGTACTTCACTGACTTATTCTTAGCAAAACACTTGAATTTACACCTGATACAGACAAAAAAGAAGTTAGCTCTTTCCCTTTGTAACAGGGAAGGGCACAAAAACCAGGAGATTACGTCTTTCACTATTTTTCGTTTCTGTTATTTACCACAGCCTAAAGCCTCCAGAAGCAGCAAGGTGCTGGGCACCTGCCCTGGCAGAAGCCGAGCGGAGCTCTGCTCCCCAGCCCCCTCTTTAAGTTAAGACATTTCAACACCAGCTCGAGGACCCCGCAGCAGACAGCCCTGGGCCCCCTGCGTCAGCAGCACTTGGGGTCCTCGGCCCAGCTCTGAGGAGAGCCGGGGGGGTGCTACCAGGGCTCCGGACCGCACCTACTCCAGGCCTGCGGGCCGAGGCTCCGCACCCACACGGGCCAGGGCATCAGTGGGAAAAGAGGGCAACTGCCGGGGTGGGGGCGGCCCCCCGACCCCTCCCTAGGTACTCTTCCCCCCCCCATACACCCCACCCCAGCCTCCTCAGCCTCTCCCCAGCCGCAGGGCTTGCCCTGCTCCCTCACT
>JAVKLA010000061.1:16769613-16780342 GCA_034782735.1 Sagittarius serpentarius | reverse complement strand
TATCCCCAGGTACCTCAGCCCCCGACCAGCCCACCCCACCCCGCCGGCCCGGACCTTTGTTCTTCTGCGTGCGGGCGATCTCCTTCTCGATCTCGGAGATCTTCTCCAGGATGCCCATGGCGGGGCCCGGCCCGGCCCGTTCCCCAGGCCCCGCACGCCGTACGCCGGAAACGCCGCCGGCCCGTCCGTCCGTCCCTCTCAAACGTCCGGGCCGAGCCTAGGCGCTGCGGTGCTTGTGCACCCGCCGCGCCGCTCCGGCCAGCTCCCGTGCCCCGCGTTCCGGGTTCCGCCCGCGGCCACCCTTTGGGGCACGGGTGGGTGCCCACGGGTGGGTGTCCCGGGCTGACCGGGGAGCCGGCTGGCAGTACGAGCTGCCCGGGAAACCAGGCTAACAAGGGGGCTAACAGGAGCTGCTTGTAAGGAAAGGGCTAAGGAAGCTGGCAGGTTTCACAGGGAGCCCCCCACCCAGCAAGCCTTGCCCCCTCCTGCTCCCCTAATTAAGGCCAGATCCTGCATTTAAGGCAATCAGCATCTTATTGGATTCCTGGAGAAACCCTCGAGGGAGGGGATGAAGCACAGCTCTCCCCTGGAACAGAGAAGTGCTTTGGTTGACAAACACACACGGACACAGGCCCCTTAAATACATTTCATGTTTAATTTGGACATTGATCGCTCCACAAAACACCTCCTCAGCTCCTGCTCCGTCTGCCCACAAGTACAGCCCTTCTGCAGCCAGCGCGGTTAAAAAGAGACATCGCAACCTCTTCCAAAACCAAATACCCCATTTCTTACCCCAGATCCTCTTCCCCCAGTCCGTTCTCTCTCACCACACTGCGACATACGTAACATCTCTCCTTAGCTCATCAAACAAGTCAAAGAAAAAGAAAACCAAAACAAAGGCTTTAGAGGAGGGAAGCTCCGAACAGCGACAGACCCTACAAACCTCTCGGCTCCCCAACCTGCTCTGCACCTGCCACACGCGTCCCATGGGCAGGCATCACCCCTGCAGTTTTGGATTTCAGCCGAAACTGGCTTCAGGACAGTGGGAAGGAGACAGGCAGAGAGCAGGATGCTCCTTCCCCACCCCTCTCGCAACGTATCAAAGTCTCAAAGAAAAACTTCAGAGGTTTTGGGGCAGTTATACATATTAAACCACCCCAGGACCCTTCCTAACCCAGCTTTTGCCAACAACCACAGTGTTAATTCAACTAAACCACGTCAGAAACCCAAGTCTTGCGCTTGCACCGACAGCCCTGGGGAGCGCAAGAAGACCAGCGTCGCCACCAATATTGCACACAGACAGCTCTGGCGGGCTGTAAAGAGCCCTCGGCGCTGGGTCCCTGCGCCCACACAGCACCTGGGAGGGGGTTTCACCCCCACGCTTGGTCACAGCGAGGCAAGACCACCAGCTTTCGCCTCTAAAACCAGGACATCTCCCAGCACCACCCGTGAGGAAACCCCCTCTCCTCACCACCAAAGGGGCCGAGTTTCTCCGAGAGGAGCAGAATAAAATGGGAATCCGCTTCCCAGCCGCTCTGCTCGCAGCCGCTCTCCCTTCACGCCTCGAATCGCTCTCACGCTCGCCTTTGCGCTACTTTACAAATCTACCCGCAACAGCCAAGACAACAGCACACGCTTCCTTCATCGCAGAGGGGCTCCCGCCCCACAGAAGGGCCAGGTCTCCCCCCTCCTTTCTCCCGTACACAGGTCTCTCTCCATTTGTGCTGGGGAAAAGGATTCATCCGCGGCGAACAGCACGCACGAGGCGGGTGATTTCCGCATCATCTCCTGAGACCAGCCCAGCCGCTTCTCCAATCACGCAAGATCCCGACTTGGAATAGAGGGAAATGGGCTCACCGAGACCTGAATATTTTCTCGTTAAGGCTTAAACTAGCAACTCAGCTGCTGCAATAAACCAGACAGACATGCTGCCGAAAGGAAGAAAATTAGTTAAAAAGAAGAAAACCCAAGCCACCTTGGCGCTAGGCATGCGGAGGCTTTGCTTTCCTCTCCCCGGGTGGCAAACCCATCCTCAACACCCACCTGGTTAGCGTGTGACACAAGCCTGCTTTAAGGGGGTTGTTTTTAAAACAGCCAGAAAAAACGCAAACTAAACTCTCACAAAAGTCCCACAGGTGGGACTGTCACATTAAATATACAACCGAGGCCAATTTTTAAAATGTCTTTTAAAAAAAACCACACGCGCATACACACACACACACACACTTTGGCACACAAGCCTTAAGTTATATCACTTGAAACATTTCAAAGTCAGAGGAGAGCTACTGGGGAGGGGGGTTCTGCTGGGTTTTGTTTGTTTTGTTTTGTTTTTTTTTCTTTTCTTGTTTTTGCCTTGTAAAAAGGTATCAAGCAGTGGTATTGGTGAAGCATGAAGAGCAAGTACAAATACTGAACAGTCCCAGAGCTGCCCCCGCGACGCTGCTCAACACTTGCACTCCCATTACTTTCCCAAAGCAGCTAGCATACACGTATATAAAAACTAACGCAGACATTCCCAGTTTTCAATGTGAAAACAGTAAAATGTAATTGAGTACTTGTGCATTTGCCATAGGGTCCTTCGGAAAAGGAACCATAAAAATATATATATATTTTTTTTAATAAAAGTCTTTTTTTTTTTTTTTCCTCCTTTTTTCACCCTTAACTTAAGTAAAGAGCAAATATACACCTATAAGCAGAGTTCAGATCCACTTTACTGAGAGCCTGGAAGTCCATACATCAAATTAATTCCCAGTGGCATACCCAGACACTGGAACAGCTCCCAGCTCCAAAGGGCCGGCATTCCTGAAAGATCTGCAGCTCCGGCTAACCTCGTTAGCCAGCGCAAAGCAAAGACTTGTCCAAGCCTTATCTGTCTCAGCCAACACTCCCCCCAACAGACTCTGCAGCTGAGCAGCTCTCTGCCAAACAGAGCCTCACACACAGGACCCGGCTCTGGGAGCACCAGAGCTGGCAATCTGGGCAACAAACCTGAGTCCCGGTGGTTTCAACCCATATCAGGCTGTAACAATGAGAATATAAGCACTGAGCTTATATTTTCTTATTACTCAGAGGACAGACCACTGATTCCAGCTACTGAGAAACAGCTTCCAGAGGAGAGCCAGGAGGAACTTCAGTGACAGAGAAACTAGCTGTGCAATAAGAAAGTGCATTTAAAGGTAGCTTAAAACCGGATTAAAGATCAAATCGCCACTCGACAGGAGGGAGAATCAAGCTCCAGCAGCCACGCTCCTTGGGCTGGGTGGGTTAACATTCAGGCTCTCTCTCACGAGTCCGAGGGGCAGGAGAGAAGCGTGCATTCCCGTGCTCCGACAGGGACACAGTTCTCCTGGCAGGCCATGCTCTCCTGCCCGCTTTGCTTCTGTGCGGTATCAGTTCTGGACAGCTGTCATCGGAATTCGTAGATAGGAGCGCTGTGCTCAGGAACATGAGTTAAATTCAATGACTGATACCTGGGAGAGAAGGAAAAGATGGATGAGAGGATTACATAGAGCAACAGAACTCCCCTAGCACTAATAGCTCCTGCCGGGCAGGCCACAGAGCAGACATCCTGGTGGCCAGCTCCTCTCTTCCCCTTTACAGTCTCAGAGGTGTTCAGGCACCCAGCACCCACTTACCCACGGTGCCAAAACCCCGTGAGGACTCGGCATCATTCCTCATTTCCATTCCTGTGCCTTTGAGCTACCTGCAGCCAGGCTGCATTCGAGGTCGGCTGGCTGTGGTTTTTGGACACCTTTTGAAGTTCAACAACTTTCATGTTCAAACGGCGCTTGCTACAACTGCAAATTACACTCACGTCTTTAAAGCTTAGCTCGACGGGATTTGTCTGAAAACATCCCAGGTACCTTCCCTCCCCCTGAGAGCTTCCAGCCACCCTACAGATTCGCTTGCTGCATGTGACACATATTGAAGGCTGTCAGAGGGAAAAGAGCTCTCCCCAGCTACTTGTCAGATTGCTGACTCTAACAAGAAACCAACCGATTAACTCTGACTGTTCCCTGCGTCTTACAGCAACACCCCAAGGACCTTGGGACTACAAAGCACTGGCCTAACACGAATTCTGCCTGAAGGGAGCAACAGCCAAGCTGTTACATGCAAGAAAGCACCGAGCTCCCTCTCGAAGGCCCCTCCGACATCCTCTGAAGGGCCAAGGCATGGAAAAGCTCAAAACCTGAATCACCGAGCAAAGCGCAAACCGAGGGAGCACAACCCTGCGCACAAGATCAGGCTGCCTTACACTTGCCTGTCCTCACCGGCAGGCAGAAGCAAGCAAGCCCTGCGGGTGTTTGGACTGGAGAGAAGGCTTCTGGAGGGATGCTTTTAGTGAACCACAGCTGGTGTCTGCCTCCCAGCGTACCTCACTGACGCAGCAGACCGTCGCTTTGCTGGGCCGCAGCATATCTCCAGACCTTGTATCTCCCCGCCTCCACCTTGCCAGCCCAATTATCCCCCGCCATGCAAAAAGGGCAGCACTTTATACCACACGAATGGGCTGTGCTAGCCCGCTCTGGCCAAGCATGGCACACCCCCTCCCTTCTGCCCCAAGGCCCAGCCGCCAGACCGAATCTCCTTCCCAGCACAGAGAAACACCACCTGGACATTCCCAAGGCTGCAGACAAGCAGAAGAGAAGTCACTGCTTGGTTTGAGAAGCCACCCTTCAGTCCACAGGAGGAAGGAAGCTTCCTTACCATTCTGAACTCCTATGGTAGTAATAGCCCTCTATAGATGCTGCTGACTTCTGGAAGCAGATGTAATAGAAACCAGCAAAGGAAGCACCGCTGATGTCTTTGATAGTGTGATCTGGGACTAGGAACTGTTCCTGCACATAAAACACAGATTGTATTTTAAAATGCTGGTCAAGTACTACCCCCCCCAACACAATCTGCCCTCCTGAACTGAATACTGGTACCCACTAACACGAAGGCATTCCTGGCTGAGCATTCCCTGCACTCACAGCAGCCCAGACCACAGAGACCAGCATGTTCTTTCACCACCTGCCACTGCAGGCATCTCACACGGAAGCAGACAACTGAGAACAGAACCAGTTTTAAGAGTGCATGAGATCAGTTTCAGTTCAACACCTGCCCCCTGCAAACCAGAAGCCAATTGCAAAATCAGGAATCGGAGCCACCTGATGATGAAGAGAAGGCTCCAGGAGACCTCACTGCAGCCTTCTAATACTTACAGGGGGCTTGTGAGAAAGATGGAGAGACACTTTTTAGCAGGGCCTGTAGTGATAGGACAAGGGGTAACAGTTTTGAACTAAAAGCAGGTAGATTTATATTAGATGTAAGGAACAAATTCTTTACTGTGAGGGTGGCGAGACACTGGCACAGGTTGCACAGAGAGGTGGTAGATGCCCCATCCCTGGCACTCAAGGTCAGGCTGGACGGGGCTCTGAGCAACCTGGTCTAGTGAAAGATGTCCTTGCCCATGGTGGGGGGTGTGGAGTAGATGATCTTTAGAATTCTCTCCCAATACAAAACCTATGATTTCCTCCCCCTGCAGCTGCACAAGACTCACGTAAAGAGGGAGGAATCAATCCAGCTGAAGAACAGAGCGGTGCAGACCGGCCAGTCTGCATCAACCACACAGGTCCCACAGAGGGACTGGAGACACCAATTCTCCCATCCTCTGGAGCATCACCAAGCAAGATTTTCCTGCTGTGTTTTTAGCCATGACTGCAGCCCTTAAGGATGCAATTAGGTGGCTAGACAGCAGTCACGCTGGAATTTGCAAGTGTGGTGGGTTACGAGGTTGGTAGGGTGAGATCTTTCATTAAACCATTCATAGCTGAAAAAGCTTTCAGGCACCACAAGCCTCTGTCAGTCACTTGTAAGCAGCTCATCAAAGGAGATGACATGCAGAGTTTACCTTCCATCTCATGAAGACATAGTCCCCATTTTTCAGATCCTCATAATCAAAGTCATCAGAGTTAAATGTTTTTGCATACTGGTAAAAAGCCTGGAACTTCCCCTGAAACAAAAAAGAAAAGAAAAAAAAAACCAGGATGCTTACTGCAGGAGTAGAGCTCACTACTGCCAGCTGCTATTTAGGACGGAAAGACTGCTGCAGAGCAGGACCTCCTCACCAAAGGGGCTGCTCTTCCCCTGGAGCAGTGCTAAATGCACACCCCAGGACTAGCACAGGGGAACACAGAGGATTGCCAGATGCCCACAGCCACATCCAGCCCAGCTGGAGAAACTCCTACACTGCAGAGGAAGGTATTTTGACTGAAACATAATAAACATTGAAGTCTGGCAAACAACAGCAAAGCTCAAGGCGGGGAGGCAACCAGCTGGCTGCTGTGGCTGTGATCCAGAGCACAGCAGCAGGCACACCCTACTGCAAGCAGAGGGCTGAGGTGGCTGAGACACAGGTACCAACTGCCCAGCCTGTGCTAGAGAGGCACCTCTCCCCTTCCACTCCATTTTTGCGATAAGCCTTCAAAATAAGGAGCGTGTTCTCCTGGCGGGGGGTGTCAAGAGATGGGGATTGCTGCTACTCCCTTTTAACCCCAGGCGAGCAAGTGGAAAACAAGACTCCCCCTCCCTTCCCACGGATGACAGCCAACAGCCTGAAATGACCTCTAGTTGCAAAGATATCAGTGGGGAAAGGAGGGAGACACCCAAAAAGGAGAGGTTTCCAGGCCCTTCTGAGAGCTCTTGCATGAGCACATGCTGCACCTCACCTCCAAACCAGCTGCTCAGCCAGGACTGCATCAGACCCACATCTGCTCCCCCGATTTATTTACCCAGTGTTTACGATCCACATCTTCATCAGCATCCCACTTGCGTGTTAAGAAAGGGTGCTTTTTACTGATTATTTCGCCTTCAAAGAAAGTGGTGAGGGTTGGGTACTCCTAGGAGAGAAGGGAGACAAACGAGAGGTCAGAAGTTTGGTCACCTAGAGACAGAAGCTCAGACGCGGAGAGGTGCATGTGCTCAGCAAAAAGCAGCATCTCGCAGCAAGAGCTCCGGGCAACCTGAGGCCAGTGCTCCCATCCCTCCAAGCAGCATGCTGACTCGTCCTGCCCCACACCTCTTAAAGCCTGACTCGTACGCACACACAGCCTCCACCCTCTTATTCCAGCCTCTCTCTGCCTCTCTATTCACTTCGTGAAACCAGAAGGCGCCATGTCAGAGCTGGACTGTGGGGAAGCTCCCAGCTGGATGACCACAAGTGACCGCTTACAGCCGGCAGTTGCTGTGAAACTCCTACAACGCCCAAGGGCTGGATTCAGCCACCCCACCAGGGGAGAAGGTGCTTCTCTTCAGCTTTGCATTGGCACTGAATTAGGAGAATGCAGGCAGGGAACAGCAGACTCAGCTGGGGTGAGCGAGCTTCTCCAAACGCTCCTGTGTGATGACAGACAAGCGGTGCACTACAGCCGAAAGAAGCATCACCCCTGGGAGACAGTTCTCGCCGACTGTCCGACACCATGAGCAATCTTAGAGGATGGACAGGGAAGGAAGTATGTAAAGATCTGACTCTTCAGGTCCTGATTTATTTTCTTTCAGCAACATACCACCATGTGTAGAGTGCCTGAAGCTGACAGCAGGGTCAGATTCAGTTCTGCTCAGACCTTAAGGGATGCCAGATAAGCTTTCCTCATTCAGGACTCCCATCGAGGCCCATTGTACTTGCTTACCATGCCAAGAACAACAGACTGAAGCTATTAAAACTATTTAGTAGTCAAATCTACGGTATGCTCAGTCCCTCCGTTTTCTATTTCTGGGGGCAGCTTCTCCCACCCCACCAGGAAAAACAAAAGCCTTTACACGGCACCTTTTCTTGTTGTTTTGCAATTAACACTCACCTCTGTAAGGCCTTTAATCTTCAAGTATCCACAAAGATAGGAGTTTTCCATATCCACATGCTAGAAAAGAGTGCAAAGTCCAACCATAAGCACAGGCATGAAGGCACCCAATTGATCCAAAGCAGTTTCTGACCCCTCCAAGGCTAATTTCAGCTTCAGCCAGTACAGACTGTCCAGCTTACTGCCCAATGCTCACACTGGCAGCCCTTCCCCACGACTGGGAACCACCCGGAAAGATCATTTACAGGGGCCCAGCTCACCTCTGACAGCCTCCACATGCCAGACCTGACAAAATCCACCCCTCACCCTGCTTCCAGCTCCATCACACTGAGGCAGCACCCTCTGCCCAGAGGTCTCCGATGGAAAGCAAACCCCACCTCTCCACCCAGAAGGAAGCAGACTCACAGTTTTCTCCAAGTGAGAGCATCGCTGGCAGAATCACCCACACCCCCAGCCCCCACATTTCCCAGTCAACTGCTACCAGCAAACTGGCATTCAAGGGAGAGAAGAGTAAAAAAACATCTATTTACTGGAGATAATTCAAGGCTAGAGGAAGAAAGCGTGGCCCTGAGCTTTGCCGTCTGCTTATTTAACAGGCCTGACCCAGGCCTCTCTAACACGCTACCTGTACCCTCTGCCTAGTACCCGGCACAGCACACGCCAAAGCCTGCTCAGAAGCCAGGCGCGCTCTCATGCGTTTTGAAAGAGGCCTTTCGCCCAGATCTAATGCTTTTATGCCACCCTTCTTTTGAGTTACAGGGCTGCATCTCGCTGCTTCTGCTCTGCAGAAGCTAGGCAGGGGGCTGCGTCTGTTCCAAGCACCTTTAAAACCAGGGGATTTTCCAAGATTTTCCCCGACATCTCCAGATCCGTTTTCAAAGCAAGAAGTGAGTTATTTGGGAAAGTGCAAACATCAACTGTGTGAAGATGAATCTTTCCCACCTGTGATCAAAGAAAAGCGACATTTCTCTGCGCTCAGCACAGGGAAAGCAGGCAGCCACCTCTTCTCAGCTGACACGCGCGAAACAGCAGCATTTTTAGCACAAAGCCACAGCCAGCCCCTGTGAGAAGGCAGTGTGCAGTGAAGCTGATCAGCCATAGGATGTCCCCACCACAGCAAACCGTACCAGGTACGCTTGTGCTGTTGGCAAGTGGAGGACCGTACATGAAAACAGATAGTCCGGTTCAAACGCTACCCCATCTGCTGACCCTGGGGCTCTGACACTACTCCACAATGCCGGCACACCCGGCAAGCTTCATCACTGCACTTGCTACATGCTCAACCATGGTTTCACAGATCCCGTGCCACCAAACTGGGAACAAAGCTGTGACTCTCGGGGTGCTCTATAGGAAAGAGTGTATCAGATGTCTGGCTTGCCCCTGTACTAATGACTCCACACCTCACCAGCTCTGCCCAAAGCAATCGTGCCAATGCCTAGGACTAAAAATAAAGCACACAGGGTGACAATGACTGCAGGGAGGAATGGGAAAGCCACACGACCCAGCGTCCTGATTCCTCAGCACAGCTGGGCACTACAGCTGTCTGGCTGCATTCCTGCCACAGACAAACCACCGCATTTCGCCCCAGGCTCCCTGCTCAGCCTGAGGGAGCCTCCAACACCCCAGGGACAGGGAACCCTGGGTCCCAGGCCCAGCCAAGCCACGCTCTGCCAGCCAGGGACTGGGACCTGGATCTCTGCTGCTTTCCAGCCAGGCCTGAAATACAGGTTGCCCCGCTGGTAGGGACTTCCCAGGAAACCCCCCACTTTAAGCCAGGCTCTTACCCTTCTGCTCTGTGGCACAGAGACTCACGGCCACCCGAGAGCCTGAAGGGAACGGGGGAGGGATCCCGGGTTATGAACCTTGGCAGGACCAAGGGGAATGGCGCAAAGGGGTGGGGGTGAAAGGCTTGAGTGCAGTGGGCCCTCCTCGGGGTTTGAGGGGAAGGGAGCAAGGAGGTAGCCCTAGGCCTCACTGTGCCTGAGGGAAAGGAGTCTCTCGGGGGCCTGAGGGGAACAGGACACAGTCTTTCCCCCTGATCCTGAAAGGAAGAGAAAGGACATGAGGGGATAGAGATCTCTCCAGATCTCCTCACAGTCACTACCAGGTTTGATGGAACCAGGGTAATCATAGGGAGGCACCGCCAGGCCAGAGGGGAGTGGGGCAGGGAAGATCACGGGCCTTTCCAGGCCTGAGGGGAAGGGTCTCCCCGAGACCTCCGCCACCCTGCTCCCACCTCACTGGGGCTGAGGGGAAGGGGGACGCTGGGACTAAGGGAAAGGGGTACCCCCCACCTCAACCGCAGGCCCCGCTGAGGCTCAGGGGATGGGACACACAACAAGGTCTGGGTTCTGAGGGAACTGGGGGGAGGGCAGACACCGACCCCAGCCGGGGGGGCCGGCAACCGGGGCCCAAAGGGAACAAGGGCGAGGAGGACAACAGCGACTGAGACACCGGGGAAGGAGAAAAGGCGACTGGGCCTGAGGGAACGGGAGACTGGACAACCGCGGCTTTAGGGGCCGGCAGGGAATAAAGCGGGGCGACCGCGGCCTGAAGGGACCGGCGGGGCGGGAACGGCGACCGCGGCCTGAGGAGAGCAGGGCCCCGCCGCCCCGGGCCTAGCGAGGGGGAGGCGGCCACCGGCAAGCCCCTCACCTGCATGACGACCTCCACCTCGTAGGCATTGCCCTTGCTGCGCTGCTGCCCGCGAAACTTGGCGCCGCTATAGAGCAGCGAGGTGGCCACCCCGGGCTGCGCCGTGTTGATGGGGGGCGGCGGCACCAGACTACTGGCGGCCGCCCCGGAGGGCGGCGAAGAGGCCGAGCCCGCCGCGCCGCCCGGGCGGCACCGTTCACTCCGCACCGGCATCTCGGGAGGGTCCCCGGGCGCCA
>JAVKLA010000061.1:16731105-16769480 GCA_034782735.1 Sagittarius serpentarius | reverse complement strand
GACGGGGCGGCCGAAGGGACAAAAGGCGTTCGCGGCGCGGATTGGGTGCCCCTGCGGCAGCATGGCGGCGCCCGCGGGGCCGCGCTGAGCCGGGAGGGCTGTGGCTGTGGCAGTGGTGGGTTGTTTCTCGCCGCGATGTGGCCCGGCTGTCATCGGCTGCTGTGGGCCCGCTTCCCGCCCTCACGGCTCCCCCGACCACCTCCTGCCGCTACCAGGAGCGGCCCGGTGGGGCCAGGCGGGGGCCGGGCCTACGCCCCACCGGCAGGTGAGGGGAGCGCCGGGCCGACCGAGGCCTCTCCAGCCCCATTCGGGGAGGGGGGGACCTCCCCTCCCGGTTAGACCCCCTTAAGATCACTCCAGGCCAAGGGAGGGCTGGGCTCGGCGCCCTCGGGGCGGGTGGAGAGATGGGAAACGGTCATATCCCAGCGGGGCAGGGAGCGGTGCCAGCATGGCCCCGGGGGGTCCGGGCTCCCCAAGGCCTTTTAACGGCTTGGGTAATGTGGTCCAGGCCTTGGGCCTCCCCCCGCGCCCTTCTCCTGCCATTAGTGGGCGTTTGGAGGGGGAATGGGGGGTGGGGTCGCTGGCAGTACGGCCAAGTCCTCCGTGTACCAGTTTGCTTTTGTGTTTTGGTGGGTTTTAGGGATTTTTGGGGGAATGGGACCCACCCGGGGTGGTTCAGGCACATTCTGGGCCATGTATCCCCTCCACAGATCTTGCTAGAAAGGTCTGGGTTTGAAGACAGTAAAATCAGTCTATTCTGTTTGAGGTGAGGCTGCAGAGTCGCAGTGACTCATTGCGGGGTGTCAGAAGCCCACTGACATGACTTAGGGCTCCTCTGGGGTACACACGTTAAATCTTTTCGGAGCCATGCCTTAACAGTGTGGAGTTTTCTGAGGCCCCGAAGCTTGCAGGTCGCTGAGCGTGAGCAAATCCTCTTCCATTTCCCCAGTGGGAATGTGGTTTTTTTAGCCTAGAATAATAGATCAGTGGCCTGGCCTGCTCGCTTCACCCTTCAGGAGGTAGATTTATGGGTTCGGGATTTACGATCTGGTTGTTGACGTCAGGGGAATGGCTTGCAGAATTCTTCCTGCCTTGTGTGAGAGATACAAACTTTTGTAATCCAGCTCTCAGGTGTTGGGAGTGCGTGAAACAGTGCTGGTAGGAAAGGCTGCTCTTAAAAGAGAGACCTGCAGTTCCCTCAGGCTCACCTTGCTGGTGGAGCAGGTGTACTCCCAAGCTGGAGCTGGATGTGTGGGCTGGAGGCAGCTGCGGGAGGTGGTTCCTCCCCTGGTGACTCAGTGGCATGCTGCAGTGTGTGCAGTGTGTCCCCAGCACCATCCAGCTGTTACCGCGTGTGCCTGCAATAAACCTGCTCCCGTGGGCGGTTGCGGTGGAGGGAACAGCACCCTGCCCCTGCACGCTCCGAGCCTGCTGGCAGCTGTGGTTCTTCCAGCAGTTGCGTCGGCTGCAGGTCAAAGCAGAGAATGAGCTAGAGGCACTGGGTGGGTTTGTCGTCATCAGGGGCGGAAAGAGAGGTCGCTGTGCCCTGCTCTGCCTCTAAGCCAGCTCTGCTGGGTTTCTTGTCTCTCTGAGACAGAAAAAGCAGGGAGAGAGAGTTAGCCAGAGCAGTTCAGGGATTAATTTGTCAAACGTGATTGCAGCGGGAGAATCTTGAAAGACTGACCCCAAAGCAAAACTCCAAAAGGAGTGCTGGGGCAGGTCTGCTTTGGAAACCGCCCCTGCCAGACTCTGTAGCAACTCGGTGCAGGCCAGTTTGAAGGTTGCTGAGACCCCAGCCTGGCAGAAGTGAAGCTGATCCCGTTCGCTTGCCGGTTGTGCACAGCAACCCTCTGATTTTCACCAGTTTCATGGCGCTTCCCCAGTTGAGTGGGCCTCACTGAAATGGCGTAGTGCTTGGAAGATGTGGATGAATGGGCTGGATTTTTGTGGTCAGGCCACCTTGACAGCACTGAGGGCTCTGTCCGTTATAGGGCTGTGATGGGGAGCAGGGGAAGGGACCGAAGCTTCTCTAACTGCCCGCTGAATGGCTCTCTTTTTGCCCCCAGAGAGGAAGCGGTTTTACCAGAACGTGAGCATCTCACAAGGAGAAGGTGAGTACAGCCGCTGGGACAGGACGGAGGGGCTCGTTCCCGGGAGGGGCGTTATCAGCCCGTGCTTCTTCAGCGAGAGCATGGCACACCTGCAACCCAGGCTGTGTGAGTCGGGTGTCAACCAGCCTGCTGTGCCCTTTCCTTATCTATGGCAAAGCTGTGTGGTGGGAAACGGCTTCCAAGACTGTTTAGGGGAAAAGTATGTCAAAATGATGGTGATGGTGGGAAACTTGAGTATCCCTGGTCCCATGCTCCCATCAGCTCCCGCTGTGAATCTGCTCCTGCTGTGGGGTTGTCTGTTGTTCCTTAGTGCCTGCTCCTCTTTGATTCCCCAGGATTTCTACTCTGATTCCCCAGGAGGCTTTGAAATAAACCTGGACCACCGAAAGCTGAAAACACCCCAGGGCAAGCTCTTCACTGTCCCCAGTGAGGCCTTGGCCATTGCAGTGGCAACAGAGTGGGACGCCCAGAAAGACACCATTAAGTTCTACACCATGCACCTGGTGAGCATGGCGGGTTGGGACGCTGAGACCTCGGCAGGGCAGAACGCAGCGTGCTGGGAACAGTCAGGTCAAGGAAGTCAGGATTAAAGATGGGGAATCGAAATGCCAGGGGCTAAAGATGGGTTTGCCAGGCCACTGCCTCCTGGCAGAATGGATCGCAGAGCAACGGTTGAGAACTGCTTTGGGGTGTAAGCCTTGCACCGGGATGGGGGCGTCTTCTGAGAATGCTTCCTTCTGTGTCCTGCCTCCCCCAGCTCTCCTGAGTACTTGGTAGAATTGGCATGGCTTGGTCTAAAACGAGGGTGACAATGTAGACATGAGAACGGTCTCCAAACGCAGACTATGGAGAGAGCAGATTGTCCTAATGTCCATGGAAACAGGGACAAGAGGTCGGGACTTTTACTGGCCACTGGGGAGAACCTTGTAGTTGTGAGGGCAGCTAGATACTGGCTGGGTGACTGTCTAGGGGGGATCTGTGTCACTGGGGGGACTTGAGAAGGGGCTGGACAGTGTTATTTGGGATAGCAAGAGGAAACAATGAGCTCTGGAACAGTCTGTGAGCCCTCTTTCCTGGTGCTTGATGGGCCTGGTCCTGAGGGTTCTGAAACCAGTGAGAAGATTCCTATTGCACAAGACATGTTCTGGCCCTGCACCCCACTTTAGCTGTGCCCCTCGGTTCTCTGTCTGCCACAAATTCCTCTGCTGCTTCTTGGCTTTGCGCAATGGAAGCTGCTGTTTCCCCAAGCCTCGAATAACAGCGGTTTAAACTGCCTTTATCCCACAGACCACACTGTGCAACACGGCGTTGGACAATCCCACGCAGCGAAACAAAATGCAGCTGATCCGTGCGGCTGTGAAGTTCCTGGAGACTGACACTGTCTGGTACGAGATGGGGGCCCTGCTGGCACAGAGGCAAGGTTGTCTTGTCGCAGTGTGGTTTTTGGAAAGGTGGTTGGGGGAAGTGAGGGAAAATGTCTACTGTAACCCAGTCATGGCAGGACTCTGATCTGTCCTGGTTTTGGCCCGAGGGTTTGAATTAGTTTAGGCCAGTCCTACATCTGCAAACCTAGTGGAAGTCCATGCACCTGCAGGGCATAAGTATGAGGGAGAACGGGGATCTGGTCCTCTGTTGAACTCTGTTTTGGACACCTCCGTGCTGGGCAAGGGCAGGAGCAGCAGGAAATTAAGATCTCCCTGGGGAAAAGCAAGTATCTTTGAAAGGCCTGGGGGAATCTGTCAGCCCAGTCTCTGGTACTCCTGTGCCAATACAGGCAGCTCAGATTACTTGTACCAGTAGCAAAATGCCCTTTGTTCCTTCAGGTCCCTGTGGGCTGCAGGCTTAAGCCTGTTCATGCCCAAGCTCCTGTCTCACAGTCCCAGCCTCGGAGGTGTCCGCTGGCAGCTGCTCAGCTCCTGTGGGGAGAGGGGAACAGGACTCCCCCCATCTGCCTCTGTGGCTTTGCTCAGGCTGGCAGCGGGGAGTGCCGAGCTGAGCTGCCGGGCAAGGTGAGGCAGGAGGAGTGGCCCCATATAAAGAGTTCCAGTGGGATATGTCCTCTGCTCTAACTGCTAAACCTCACTGAATCCCATGGCTGGTGTGGGGCTACCTGCAATTTTCTGTTGGCTAGTTTGCTGCTCTGTTTTGTAGTAAGATAGAACTGTCCTTCCTAGAACAACAAAAAGCTCTGAATTTGGGGAAGAGCGGGGGGATTGTTCCCAGTCACTGCTGCTGCTGCCTGGGTGGACAATAGACCCTTGCTCCCCTTGCTGTGGTCTGGGGAGGGAGCAGCTTCCTTCCCAGAGGTGTGCCCCAGCCTGGCAGGGAGCAGTCTGGCAGCCTGGGAGCGAACGTCCAGTGTGGTTTTGTTCCGCCATGTCCCAGCTATCGTGTGGAGGAGCCAGCTGCCTTGGCAGAGCTGCAGAGGAATGAATGGGATCCCATTGTTGCCTGGGCTGAGAAAAGGTAAGAGGTCAAAGATGTTTCTGTCTGCTTATGCCCTGCCCTGCTGAGGCCAGGAGCTCTGGTGCTTGTGACTGTCAGAGCCGCAAGGTCCGTGAGCCCTGTGCTTTTGTAAGGGGCTGGGTGATCATTCCAGGTACAACGTGGCAATTGGCTCCTCAACCAGCATCCTGGGGCCAAACATCCCAGCCAGCACCAAGGAGACCTTCGTCAGCCATCTGGCGTCCTACAACATGTGGGCCCTGCAAGGTGAGAGGGGCTGGGCTGGGGAGCCCTCCGCTCAGGCTGTGCCAGTGGAGGAGGCAGTTTCTCTCCAGGGGGTTGAAGAGCAACTGTAACATTTTTCCTTTCCCGCTGAGATAACTGGAGTGTTGAGGTTTATGTTTTAAATCTGCAGGCCAGTACCTTAGCTGTATTTGTTAAGGGTAGGGACGCTCCCTTCAGTGCCAGTAGTGTTCAGGGTCTGACTGTGCTGGCCTGCGAGCTGTTTGCTCTACCCTAGCACAAATAACTTCTTTAATGCCAAACCTTCTAGTGACTTAGTCCCCAGCTTTGTTACCAGGAAAAGAAATGGGGTTTAGTACTCCAAGTGCCCAGGGTTCTGTGCACTGTCCTCACTTTTTCACCCTTACACCCCACTTGATCTTACCTGATGCTGCTGAATGACACCTAAAGGTAAAGAAGTAATGTTTGCTTTGCTCAAGTCCTCAAATGCAAGACTTGAATGAGCAGCAGACAGTGAAACCCACAAAAGACACTAGCTTTGCAGCGAAGGGAAGTTAACAGTGTCGATTCCTGGGACAGGGCTTGCAAAGCCTTTCCATTACCCCTGTAAAGATACTTTTTGATGAATCATTTCCTTTCCTCAGTTTGTAGTATGGGTAGGCAGGGTGGAAGGGAAAGGCACGTGCTTCCCCTGGGGAAGGGGAGCCTCTGGGCAGTTAGTTGACCCTAGACCTGAAATTCAAGGTCTGGGCTAGACTGGTAGCACAGGACAAGTCTGACTTCAGTTCCTTCCTTAGACCCTGTCCATGTGCAGGCACCTCCGTTTCCTATCAGCTTGAGCTGAACTGTGAGTGCTCAGCAGCTCAGAGTTTTGAGCCGTTCTTTCCTCCTTCTCCTGGCTGTGCGTGTCTGTGGGATTTGCTCAGGTCCCTCAGCCATCAGGCACTCAGTCCCCTCCCCTGAAGAGGGGTGTCTTGCAAGCCAGTAGCTGGTGGTGTGGCAGGAAAGAGCCCTGCTGTTTTATCAGCTGAGCCCAGCAGCTGTGTCCTTTGCTGACACAGTTCTCCCAGGGCACAGCACACCACGCACATTTGCACAGTGTTTTTCTAGGAGTGGGTATAGATGTGGACAGCTCTTTTAGCACCAAAGAGTATACGAGGCCCTCTCACCCTGGACTTTCAGCTGAGCTCCAGAATACTTGGGCTTAGATGAGTATCTCTTACCTTTGCACCGGGGAGGTTTGTGGCAGAATAAAAGGAGGTGGTTTCCAAGGCATAGCCTTTGTCACTGCGGTGACAGTGGCCAGAACAGCGCTTTGTGTCTACTGTTAACTGCAGATCTGACGTTTAAGTGCCCAGATGCAAGTGGGAGGATCACTGGCCCTGTGACCTCTCTGAGGAGTCACCACACCCTGACTGTCTCTTCAGAGCATGTGAAGATGTTGCTGTAATGCTGCAGAAGACAGCCATGAATCTTGTTTGCTTTGGGTTATTCCCTTTCAGGTATAGAATATGTAATCACCCAGCTGAAATCTCTGATTCTGTCCATGGGCCTGATTGACAGGCACATTACAGTAGAGAAAGCTGTGCTTCTGTCTCGCCTGGAGGAAGAATACCAGGTAAATTATGTTACAAAACAGCCCTATAATTCAAATAGCAATAATCTCAGCATGACAAATGCACGTCCCACCACAAATAACTGGCAAGGGAAGTGCCTGCTATTGCAGGAGAGGTTCCACTCCGCCAGTCTCCCCATCTGAGACAGTTGCGAGTGTGCTGCTGTAGAGCAACACCATGGATGCAACAGCCCAGAGTGCTCCCAGGGCTGCCAGTTTCTTTTTGCAGAACCCAGATGGTTGCTTTTCTCCCTCTCTAATCTGAAGTGCAAAGTCGTGGCTGGCTTCTCTTGCTGTGGGTTATCCAGCCTGGAGGCCTTGCTAGACACCAAGCTAATAACTTGCTTGCTGGAAACTGGCCTGGCATGAAGCTCTCCCTGACCCAAAAGTGGCTGAAGTTGATGGGAATCTTTTCATCCTCCCTTTAAGGGCTTTGCCTCAGACCCCAGTACAGATGAAGCGTGTCCTTCCACTGAACTCGTCTGGAGATCTCCCTGCCCCAGTAGGCAGTGATCAGCACAGCTTCTGGGGGGTTACCCATGTTTCACAAACATGAAAAGGGAGGCTGAGAGTTGCTGAGCAGCTCTACGTGTAATCCAGTTCTGAACTGACTCGCGTTCCTCCTCTCCTTCAGATTCAGCGGTGGGGCAGTGTGGAGTGGGCCCATGACTATGATCTGTGCGAGCTGCGTGCTCGCGCAGCAGCTGGGACTCTCTTTGTTCACCTCTGTTCAGAGAGCTCGACTGTAAAACACAAGCTGCTGCAGGACTGAGGCTGCTGGGCTGGGCGCAGGAGGAAAATGCCCGGTTGTGAATTGCTGGCATGACCAAGTGGACGGTAACCACCCTCCTGCCACCACATCTTTCCTGGGATCAGCCTTGTGCTGAGGAGCTGCGACTTTGTGGGCAACTCCTCGCTTGGACTGCCTGTCGCAGTGCAGCGCCAGCAGTTTTGAGACCACGAGGAAAGGTCAAGGTGAGCTTCCTCTGCATCCCCAGGACAGCAGCTCTGTCCATTACTGGTGTCTGTAACTCATCAGAGGAGCTCTCACGAAAGAAACAGCTTCCTGGGCAGGGCACAGTGCAGACATACCCAGCATATGCCACATGTCTTCATAGCTGCCAGCTCCTGACACACACTTGTTATGGAAATCTGAAAACAGACTCCATTGCATCTGTTCTTCATCCCTCAGTGTGCCTGTATGTAACACCAGGGTCTCTCTGTTTGATTAAAGGCACGCCCCTGCTAGATACCGAAAGCTGATGCTGCTGAGTATTTCTTTGTTTTAATCACCAAACTGTGGTGTAGGTCCTGAGCTGCCAGGCTCCAGGCAGGTGCTGGGATGGCTGCAGGCAGAAAAAAACAAGGAGCAGAGCTGAGCAGACACTAACTACCAAACAGATCTGCTTTCTCCTCATCTCTGTGTGAGCCTCTCCATGCTAGGTGCCCTCTCCTTGCAGCCAAGGAGTAGCAGGGAGCTGACTGTGCAGTCCTGGAGGAAGAGGCAGGGAACCTGGGCTCCTGCCATCTTCAAAAGCGCAGGGTACTACAAGCTAAATCTGTGTATGACAGGCAGCACCAGCCACGGGGCTTTCAGAGAGACCTGGTCTCTCCCTGGAGTGCGTATGCAGCCACCCTCTCATTTAACCTTCCCACCTTTCTCCTTGCTGCTTGCCTCGAGCAGTACCGCCCCGGCCAGCATCATTCTCAGAAGCTGCCCACAAGTGAGCGTAGCAGCTGCTGTCACCGAGCAAGGAGGGGAATTAATGACTCCTCGCTTGGCTGTTGCGAGCAGCGGTGTGTGAGCTCCTGTGGAACCATTGATTTCCCTTCCTGCTAGCTGGGGGCTGCTCTGTTCACAGTGCAGAAAGCTGCTTTTGCAAGAGGCGTTGAGAAGACGAGGCTCCCAGGCACGCCGAGCCCCCGCCAGCCTTGTGCTTGCTGAGCTGGAAACCTGCTGTTATCTTGGGGGTGGTTTGATGGAGAGCACTCCTCTCCCGGGCTGCTGCCACGTGCCTGTGGCTCACAGGTTCCTGCCACTGTGCTTGCAGGTACCAAAGCTTTCAGGCATGATATGCTACGATAAATTGGTTCAATCAGCTCACAGTTGATCCATAACCCCTTGTGACCAGGTCTGAGCTCTGTCTGCATGGGCTTCATGCCAACATGATGGAAGAGACAGAGCTTCATGTGCTTCTCCAGACTCAAGAAGTACCTTTTATTTGCAGTTTATGGTGGGATGGAAGAAGTATGCCTTTGGCCTGAAATGTCCCAGGCAGCTCGGGCATAGAGAGGCAAACATCCCTGCTGGGTGTGCTGCCACTGGGGGCTGTCCTGTGTGCCTCAGCTAAGGCAGCTGCCCGGCCCGTGGCAGACCTACTCTGTTGGCTCCAGGATCTCTACGTTATCCAGCTCCTCCTGGAGATGGTCGATGTACTGAACGATCTCTCCGACACGGTCGCGGTTTCTGTCAATCTCATTTTGGAAAGCCTGAACAGATTGAAACCAAGCAGTGAATCCGCAGGCTTGTCAGGGTCCCTTGCTGTAGCACAGAGGGCTCCCGCAAAGGTTAGGGAGCGTCTTTCCTAGCAGTGTCCCCACCGCTTGGGCCAGACCTGTCTGTGCCCCATCCCCTTGAGCATGAGGGTCTCTTACCTTCTCTGTCGCGGAGGCCTGCCAGCGGTAGGCGTTGCTGAGGATGTCGCTCTCTCGCTTAGCAATCTTCAGCAGACGGATGCCATGGGACGCGTTGACTGCGTTGACAATGGTGTTTTTGTCCACAAGAAGCTAGGAGGTAACGTGACCGGATGAGGGGAGGGGGGTGGGCATGCAGCGAAAGCAGCAGAGCTCGGAACTAGCAGCACAGTTAACGGCAGTGCTCAGGCAAAGAAAATCAGCCCTCTGTTTCAGACGGACAAAGCCCTGGTCATCAGGAGGGATCCAGTGCTTTACCCCTTCGCAAGGATTCATCTGGGCTTCGCCACGGTGTAATGGAGTATTATCCCTAGTATGGGTGGGGAAACTGAGGCAGCATCCTCAGCCTCACCTGCTGAAGCAGGGAGCAAATGCCTGCAGCTGAGCACTCTGCTGCAGGCAGGGCTGCCTCGCAGCACATGGCAGAGCCCTGCGGGCAGCTGGTGTTGAAGCGAGGCTGCATATGCTCCAGCACGCCTGGCCCAGCAGGTGCGGGAAGTGGAAAAATCGCACTTGGAAGGGTCTCTTGCACTAGTGGCACTGGCTGTAAATCTTCATTTTTGGAGAGTCCCAGCTTCTAATCGAAGCAGTGACTTCCCCCGTGGTTCTAAATAGAGGGTGGCTTCGCTAAACCATAATGACTCTCTTCCTGCAGCCAAGTGCAGCTGTTGAACAAATGAAGATTGCTTCTCCGTGGAAATGGATGGCAGTGAGGCAAAATGGGTGCACAGCAACGGTGCGTAACTGCAGCCATCTGCACAGGCCATAAAGCAGGGAGCTCCCCCGGGGTGGGGCTGAGGGGTCTGTTTTGTGTCTGTCAGCTCTCGATTACCTGGAGTAATGGGGGGGCCGGGATAGTCTGGACAGAGCAAAACCATAGCGAATGCAAAACTTGAGTCATTTAGCCACTAAATGAAGGAATAATGGAGGCAAAAAGGTCAGGAGCATTGCTGACTGGAGCAGTGCGATGATCTTTGTGCTTTCTGAAAGGCTCCTTGGATCTTTGCTATCACAGCAAGACTGAGGGCTCAGTGGAAGGCGCCGTTTGAAATGTCATGTCCTGCCTCCAGATCAGCTCATGGGCTGGGGAGCTCTAGGAAGGGCTTTTGAAATCACTGAGGCAAACAGAGCCCCAGTGCAAGAAAGTCAGAGCGGTGTTCGGATCTGCGTGAGGGAGCAGGGAGAATCTGAACAAAAGCAGCTGTGAGCGCAGCAAAGATGCTGCCTAAGTGCCTGCTGGGCTGGGGCTGTCTGGAAATCAGCCAGAGAAGTGAGTCGTGCCGGAGGCAGGAGAGCACCTCTCCTGGGCTGCTGCCACCAGCTCTGGCAGCACCCAGGGAAACCTGCAGTGCAGTTATCCCCTGTCCTAGTCAGCGGAGATGTCTGGTGGCACTGCAGTTCAGCCAAGTGGCTGGGGCCTCTCGGGAGGAGGTTATGCTCTGGTTTAGACATGGCTTTAGCTGTACGGAACCTCCTGGAAACCCTGTCCCTTCTGAGAAGAGGCTGTGACCTCCTCTTCTTGCTGACTCCCTAGCAGAGATTAATTTTTTTGGTGCCCTCACCATTTGAACATCAGCTGGCAAATCCTCGTCAAGCTCATTCTTGACTGATTTCTCCAGTGTGGCGATGGAGATCTCTAGCAGCTTTTCATGGTGACGGTTTTCCAGGTCCCGGCACTGGATCATCGTACGGAAGATCGTTAAGGAAAAAGCTGACCACACCATTCACTTGTAGAGATTAAATGACCTCCTGTAACTAGAGACTGAGCGTCCGCACAGTGGCCCTCCGCTGGAAAGAGCCAGGCTGCTGCCAGAAGCTGCTATAGTATCAGGATATACACTTTCTGCTCTTAATCGCACACTGGGTGTCATCCTCACTGCTGTATATTACACAGAACTGAGAGTGGGCCTAGGCTTGCAAGGGAAATTGAAGGAGGCCTCTCAGGATATAAGCTAAGCTCTGAATATGGTGCAATTATTTGTACCAGGTCAGTGGATTTCTGTATTTAAAGTAGGGTAACCTGTCACTGAAGCACTTCTGTATTCTCATGTCACTTTGTTGAAGACATCAACAGCACAGAAATGAGGGCCATTTAAAGAAATTTCAAAAAGAATTGTAGGTATTTCATTGGTTGCTATGGCAAGAATGTACACAGACAACGATCTAAGCAGATCTTCCCAGGATTTTGTCATGGCTGTGTGGAGAAGAAAGGAAGATTCCCAAGGGGGGAAAAGCTACGAAAGTCCTACAGACTTTCAGCACAGGAGAACTTGGATCCTTTTGTGCTCTCCAGAGTCTCCACAGAAAGAAGCTGGGCACCTTAAATACCATTCCTGCAAAGCTGGGAAAAGACCTTTTCTGTTGATTTAAAAAAAAAAAAAAATCAAATTCTATACTGATGGTTCATTTCTGGATTTAGAGATGAGATACATGTACTTCACTGGGAGGTCCAGGCCAACATACTGTGAAAAGGATATATCCCTTTAACGTTTTCAATGAATGTTGATGTTATGACAGCAATGTTTCTTTTAAAATCCTTTATTAGGTCCTTAACAGAGGGGAAAAAGAGGAAATATCACAATGAAAACTTGCATAAACATAAAAGGGAGTCAGGGAGTTTAAGAAGAATCTAGAATTTATTATAATTTGGACTCACTGCTGTTATTAGCACAGTCAGAAACTGAACTGCCTCAAGCATTTAAAGTATTTTGAAAGTGCTGCAAGATTTTCTTCCTTCAGGGACAGAAAATCAGTTTATTGGAGAGAATTTGACTGAATGATACCTTTACTTGCTGTCTGGAGCAAGCCAGCTGATCCTTTTCACCCTCATCTAAGCAATGCCTGGAGAGTGCTGTATTCCCGTATACTGACATACTACAGTCTCCTTGTATGTATGAAAAGCCTCTTGTCGAAAGCATAACCAATGCCTGGGCTTACTGCAGCTTTTATTTTAGTCCTCAGAAATTAAAATTGCTGCTGCCTATTACCTCTCTCAAAAATGGCTGATGGAGAATCGTGAAGTGTTGCACTTAAATGTCTTGAAACAACAGTTCAAATACAACTACCCGAATCCTGCAAATCCAGAAAGCATGCAGGGAGAAATGCTTCTGCTCATTCCATCAGTGACTGCAGATATGTGAGGACCAATTGAGAAAACACTAAAAGGCACAATCCTGATGCAACGAGGAATCCATTTTGAGCTGCTGCTTTCTGTCATGCACATTCACAAAAGTAAACAGCTGCATCTGCTTGCACACAGGCCACAGCTCCTGCCTGCTAATTTTTAAACAGATTACTTTTTTTTTTTTAATGAGGATGCATGTTAGCAGCCCTGCCCTAGTTTTTGAGGAAAAGTCTGGGGAGAAAAAAAGGCAGCTATTATGTAAGCAAATGCAGTAAGCTGAGCAGTAATGTATGTAATCTTAATCATAGCAAAGATCAGCTTCAAAGAATTACACATCTAGAATCCCAAAGGCATACCCCATGCTATGCAGTGACTTCTGTACACAGACCTATAAAATGACTGAATGACCTCAAGTCCCTTCCTCTAAAGTCTAGGAAATCAGCTTGTATAGATGCGAAGGACATAACTGCGCTCTGCTCTGAGAAACAGAAATCTGTTGCAATGGATCAACGTCCAGGGCCTGATCTCACCCAGATCAACTCTTGAGCAGAGAAAGACTAAGATGAAGACAAAGCACTAGCCTGACTGGAAGATCTATGCCCCCCTCTTTGTGCAGTGGGCTACTAAGCAGAGGGGTGCAGCAATAGAAAAATGACGCCCCTCCTCGCATTCTGGATGTGAGATCTCACTGGTATGTGCTCGACCCTTACCTCCAGCTGGTCAGCTATCAGCATTTCCAAGGTCATGAGTGCTTCTGACAGCTGAAGTATGTCCTCTTTGTACTTGGCTCGTTTAGACTCAGCAATATCATAACTAGTGGCATTATGAATCTCATCCAGCCTCTAAACACAGAGATACATAAATTACTTATAGTTTGTGTTCAGCACTCCATTGCAATTTAATTAACTTGTTACATATGTGAGAAAAGTTCCTGCTGCTGATTAGCTGAAATGAAATGTGATGATTCAGGAAGTCTCCAGATTTACATACTGGGTAGTCAACAGTGCTGAGGTATGCTACTGCGCTAACGATCCAGGGGCAATGCAGTGGAATTGGTGAAAACGCTTCCTCATCCTCCAGTCAGCAGAAGACTTTGCCCCTTCTATGCTTCCAACTTTGGTTCCTGTTTTGCTGGTCGAAGGTATTAATTAAGCTCAGACACGAGAGTGGAAGGAATAGGCTTATTTTACTGTTAATAACCCAATAATATAGGAACTAAGCAATAAGATAAATATAATACGGAAAATAAGCAAAAAGATAAATACAAGGTAATGCATCTAATCATTACTACATAGGAAAGACCATAGTGATTAAGAGGGATACATCACCAGTTGCCCTAATACTTCCCCATCATCCAGATCCGCAGTCGCTGGGGAGCCCTGGTTGCAGCGAGGATTTGGAGAGCCTGTCCTGGCAACTGGGAGGTCCTACACAGTGCATCCACTCGTAGGTGAGGCGTCCAAAGTCGCTGCAAGAGGGTCCAACTTTTATACGGTTGAATAAACATATTTCAAAACTTCAGGTGCGGAACATCTGGTGTTACTCTCCCTATTGGATTCCGCCCAGAGCCTGGCCAGGGCCTAAGGAGGAATCCAGGGGAGTTTCCCTAGCTATTCGGATCCTGCCGAATTTCACATGCCTCTCAATAAAGAAAGATACAAGGCTGAATGACTAGTTTCACACGCCTTTAAATAAAGAAAGACTATCTGCTGGTCAGCGTTACACAACAGGCGTTGGAACAAAGCTTTATAGATTAGCATCAAAATATACATGTATTCATACTAAAGTAGATCAATGGTACACTATATAGGGGATTAATACTATGCATGGTAGATATATTGTTGGGTTGTGAGATTCATCTAGAGGACAACTTTAATTTAGGGCCTACAGTTCAGGCCCCAGCACTTCAGTTCCCCTTCTGACACATTTCAAGTAAAAAAAATATTAGATTCTTGACATTGCTGGCCATGAAGAATAGATTAACAATTACTTTGTAGAAAGAAATGCAGGCCTAAATCCCGATCCCCTTCATGCCAAGGAGAATCTTGATTGACTTCCGTAGGGTCAGGATTTAGTATTCTGAATATGGAATACCTATCATTGCCTGCCTTCCTCTTACAGCAAGGATTTATTGCCCTTCAGTGTTAAATATTGACGTCAGGTTTGTATCAGACAAGATTTATGATTTCTTGGATCAAAAAAAATCCTCTTGTGCTGAGCAATGTATTATTTTCAAGTCTGTTCAAAATAAGTTAACAATCAAACATTAATAGAAGGAAAAAAAATACACGTTTTCAGATGTCTAATCCACTTCTGAGAGGGAATGGAACAGGCTAAAATAGAGAATTCTGACAAAAACCATCGCCACAACTCGTGTCTGAAAATGGACTAGATTACCCAAACTTTGCAGTGTTAAAAGGGGGAAGGGGAGAACAAGGTATCTTCTTTCCTAATGTAAACAAGTTAGGAGGCTCAAAAAGCTCCACACCTATTCAGCTTCAAAGTTCAAGGCCTTTAATGCTTCTTTGCTCCTTAACCAACTTCAGAGAGCAGAGTTATTTTACAGGTTACCCAATTTTACATGAAAGGATTACAGCAAGACAAATGGCCCTTAAGAATGGCTTGCAGATTTTGGACTGCCAGGACCTCTGCACCTTTTGAACTCCTCCAGCAATTTTCAGTGAATGGGGAAAAGCTGTTAAAATACAGTGTTCAGATTTGACACCAGCTCCTCCGGTATTTATACGAAAACTGAAGCTGACCACTGTGTCCTGTTCTTGCAGCTCAATCCATAGCTGACCCTGCAGGTCATCGGACAAAGACAAAGAGCCAAAATCTGGCCTCAGCCATATTTCTTTGGGCTTAATTTTGGGTTTTTTTTGTTGTTTTTTTTGTTAGTTTGTTTGGGGTTTGTGGCTTTTTTTTTTAAATAGAAGCTATATTGGGAATTCAAGTGCAAGTTAAGTGAATATACATATCAATCTTTATATGTCGCCTTCTGGTAAGACTGCAGACTCACGTCCCCACTACAGCTGATGGAGTCAGTTTGCCAGCATGAGTCAGCAAGGTTCAAGGACCTCGGTGCAGAGTGACTCAGCAGGCTGCCAGCATGTGACAAGGCACCTAAATAAAAGTGACCTGGTTTTCAAAGGGAGCCAGCGCTCGTGACTGCCTGGTGTCAGTTGTCAGGGCCTTGCTCTGCTCAGCTGACAGCGTTCCCAGGCTTTAGCCCCCCCTTATTTTTTCTGTGGAAACAAAATAATGATCCATCTATTATACATGGGCAGAAAGGGATCCCGCTAGAAGCTACGCCCTTAGCAGCCACAATGGGTGGCTGTAGTTGAGCAGAATGAAAAAAGATAGTTTCTGCTTTAAAAAGACTAGAAATACATTACAGTAACTTTACCTAATTTTTCTGTTAAAGTTCTCTGAGCTGTTGTTGACAAAATGAACTGAAGTAGAAAGTTACTTGAAAACAAACTGAATACTCTGCAATCTCCTTCCTTTTCTTCCTCCTTTTTCAATGAAGGAAGAGCTATTGGAGGCCTCAAAGAGAAGGGGAGTGGCATTAAATCTGATAAATCTCTCTATATATTTTAGATCGACTTCATAAAAAATATTTAAACTAAAAGATTGAGCATTTCCATTTTCTTAAAGACCAGTAACTTTTCTGGATGGCAAAAAAAAAGTAAAAAAACCCCACCGTGTTTAGCCACTTTTTTTTCTGTAAAGCCTTTAAGGCCCTTTACCTTTGTGGACAACAAGATAACACTATGCTATGTTAATTTTGTCCTACACTGAATTTCCAGTATAGATAAACACTGTCAGTGTTAGCTGGTTGTGGTTTGCCCAGAGGGTTGAAACTTCAATCCCCAAATTCTTTTCCTACATGGAGTACTAAAAAACTTCTAACATTATGTTAGTTAATGACATTATGTTAGCTAACATTACAATTTTTCTTGGTATAGATTTATACTGTAAAAAACATGTAAAGAAAGATCAGTGAGTTGAGCACTGGAAGAGGTTGCCCAGAGAGGCTATGGAGTCTCCATCCTTGGAGATATTCAAAGGCCATCTGGACACGGTCCAGGCCAGCCTGCTGTGGGTGGCCCTGCTTGAGCAGGGGGACCAGATGCCCTCCAGAGGACCCTGCCAACCCTCAACCCCTCTGTGATTCTGCCATTAGGGATCAAGTACCAATTCCTATTGCAACAGTGTAAATCCAGAATCATTATCCTAATTTTAATGGAGTTACCCTTGTTCTCAGTGAAATTAAAAGCTGGCATAGGATGTAGCGAAATCATATATCAAACAAACACAAGCATAACAACATTACCCTTTTGTTCCGATTTTCGAAGTCTAGGATTATTTTCCTGCCTTCTTGCTGGTTGGCTGTTAATGCTTCATGAAGGCTTTCGTAGAAATCAGAGACTTCAGCTTCTCGTTTTTCATACTCTTTCAGACCATAGTTAAATAGGTTCTCACAAACTGAGACAAACTCCCTCCTGTATGTGACACCAGAGTCAAGGTATTTTGCTTGTTCAGTGGAGCAACATGCTATGTTCTTTCTACCTCTGTGAATGTGAGCAGTCAGAGTTACAAGCCACTGTTAAGTAAACTCCGTGGTTCTTGCTGGGAGCAGGCTCCCAAGTATTCTGTCTGTGGCAGGACTGGGTTACCCATTCACATTTTTTGCATAGGATTCTGCAGCCTTAAGGGTATGGAGAAAGCTGTGGCAACTTGAGGGGGAAAAAGGCCTTGAGGAAGAAAAGGAAATCCATATACTTCTCTGCCTCTTTTCTGACACAGCAGCGGAATGAAGCATATAACCCTATCTGTCTTCACAAGTGTGAATACAGTGTCTGCGTAGTTAATAACTACAGCTCTGGAGCCTACAGCCAGAGCACAGAATAAACTACTGACTTGGTAGCATCACAAAAATAATGTCAATTTTTCTTCTACTATTATCTCGGCAATGGAATCGTTTCTAGAGTCTATTGTAGTTAAGCCGTGATGCATTTTTCCCCAACAGTGTAATGCAGTTTTAAGGAAGGTCAAGTTACTGGCCTTGACAATGCTCTATTAATCTGAATGAGAAAAGAAAAAAGAAAAAAAGTGTTTGCTTTCTGATCCTCCGTGTAGGAGCAATGATCAGAAAAAAGTGCTGGCCTGAAAACTTCATGTTGCCAGCTCTGGCAGGTTGTGAGATATGCGACTCATATCATTCTGATTAGTCTGTTCCTATCTCCTACCACCTCAATTTCAACATGATTTTAGCAACAGCGCTCTTACAATCTAACTGACAGAGATTTATCTTATAGCTCATTTTAAACTTTAAGTGGATTCCAGACTTAAAGAAAGTACAAAGCCTTGATTCTTGAAGGGTCAGAAAAGAAGGCTACCACAATTGTGTTTGATTCAAGTGAAGGAAAAGGAATATGGTAATTACAATGGTAAGAGTTTAAAACGCTGGAATCTCATGACCTGTTGGTGATAGAAACGAGTGGTTTTACAAATAGGATGTTTCAAGCTGAGCTGGCCAGCTTGCCAGTAATATAAACTATTTGTTTGTAGCCCTCATATTTCACGAGGTATTAAGCCTTAAAGCTGTCAGTGGTCTCACGGTCTTGCAGTGGGTTTTTTGGTACCATTCCAAAACTGAACACAGACTGTCTCAGATCTTAGATCAATGTAGCTTTCAGCCGTGGACAAAAGCAACAGATGAAGAGTCCCTGTGGATGCACCTCCTTCTTAACTCAAGGCATTACGGTTTAGCTGTAGGTATTCTAAACACAGGAAGGATATGCCTGCAGCAGGTCACCCACTCCAGGGAGGTAAGCCAGTTTGGCAGCTTCTGTATCCTCTGCATACATACTGTCAAACAGGAATGATCCATTCAGGTACTCAACAAAGGCTGTCTTTGAAGAGAATCAGAGCAATGTAAGTAAAATAAAGAGTGCCAACCTGCTGCCAGTCCTCAGGATGTGTCTCTCCTATAAGCACTTTACCAGCAGAGGAACACTGGTGCAGGCACAACACTATAGATACACCAACCAAGGCATAAAAACACCCTGCAAGTGGAGTGAAAACCATCCTGCTGGCTTTGCTGCTTGAACTCTCTAGCCTAAGGATAGAAAACACTGTTTAATCTTATATAAAACATTATCACATACAACCACATACTGCAAGGCTATCAAGCCTCTCAGATCAGAAGTCAGTGGACTTTGGGGAGGGACAGAGGGAAGAGCTGCAGGTGTCCTCCCTGTCACTTAACCACCTCCTGCTCTTCAGCCAGTCTGATCTTCTAGAGGTCTGGAATACAGAGCCAGACCATAACGGAAAGCAGCATTCTGCCTGGTCTTGTTACAAGTCTGTTCACAGGACTACAGTGATCTCTGAAAGCCCTGAAGAGTTTAACCATAAAACTAATGAAAAGCATTAACTTAGTGTGAAGGAGAAAAAAAAGTCACTGCACCATGAAAATGCTAACAGTTCCCTCAGACCTGTAATTTTCTTAATCTCGTGTCAGGCTGATAAGATCCTCAGGTATGATTTACTATTTAGCTTCGCAGGGTCTATATCTATAGCTTCATTGTTCAGCCAAAAGAATTATGTTACCCCACATCATGTGTATTCCACAGCAGTTCCTGTTTTCATTCAAAAGATGAGATTCAGAGATCACAGAGATTAATCCTAGCCTTAGTTTTAGCACAGTCGATGTTAACCTCTCATTAAATCTTCAAGCAAGTAAAAGAGAAGTCAATATGTGTTGTGCTTCTTTCTCCTGAGACAATATACAACCAGCCAAAGAAAACATACCTTGTGGTACTCCAGCTCTTTCTGCTTTGCCTGTTTTTCCTCCAGCTGAGCCAGGGCCTGAGCCTCCTCACGTTCCAACGGCTCAGTAAGATCCTGATACTTTAAAACTGCAACTTCTCGCTGAGAAATGCAAACAAAGAAAATACTTTTATTAGATTATCCAGCATTGCTCAACAAATCTGGCCATAAGCATTTGATCTTTCTAGGACATGCACCTGAGTGACATCTGCATCTCCATTTCTCTGTGGGCTTTGTATTAAACTACTTACAAAGTTTCTAATCCATTCCTCATCCCATTTTCTGTTGGCGTATTACCCCAACCCTGCATTCAATGCATCTGAGCTGATTCAGTCCCAGGAAACTTTTCTCTCCCCATTTCCTCATCTTTCGGGTTGTTTTTTCTTTTTTTTAGCAGGAGGCCCTGTTTTGACTTCTAGAATTTGAGCTCTGATTTGATCAGCTAACGTGTTTCATACATTTACTAGCGAGGAGAAGGCTCTTTGGAGGAGTGGATGGCAAGGTAGCAGCAGGGGCAAGAACCTAATTAGCTTGAAACTGAAGCCTGACAAATCTAAGTATGCAATTCTATGACGTACTGTCTGTATGAGCAGGGACTGGACTCAATGACCTGGAAAGCCCTTCTAGTCCTATGGTAAGAGCAATGTGCATTCCAAGTACAGCTCCTGCTCTGTGCCAAGCAAATTTACAATTAATCATGTTCTTTGGTTACTAAAACAAACAAACAAACAAACCCGTCTTTGTTCCTTTGAGTCCTGGGATCAGAAAGCAGTCCCACGGGTTACTGGTGTGGATGCACTGTCCTGTTCTCAGAAATCAAGAGCGGGAAGTGCATTCAATGGCACCCGCTGGCCTGCTTAGTCTCTCAGTCTGCTACTGAAACAAGTTGCTCACCGAGCAGCAGGACCACCAAGGCTCCTTTCCCCTGGATCCATGTCTCAACACTGATCTCCTCCGAGATCTTCTAATCTCTAAGAAGGCTTGCACTCACACTGCAGCCTTTCTGTGGCAACATTAACCAGGCCCCTCTCCCACATACAGCTGCTGATTTTCACAAAATCTGTGAAGACATCATGCCTCTGACACCTCTACCTCTCTGTCAGATTTGATAGAATTTGGCCTACAGGTTCACAGCTGTTAGGTGGAGGCAGAATAAACACTGCGTGTTTCTGTACGCCTAATTTCTGCAGGGAACCTGCCCTGAATGCTAGAATATTGCTGGCATACCGACAAAGCAAATGCTCTGTAAGATGCTATTGCCCGATTTCACAAGCAGGGAATGCAGAAATCCTTACCGTGGTGTCACTCACGAGCTTGAAGTCCAAGTATACCAGGTCTGGAAGATGAGCAACAACAAACAGCGTATACTGCTCATCGTCGCAGAGAGGGTTCCCCATGAGATTCAGCGTGCGTAAGTTTTTAAACCTCCTGAGATAGATCACCTATGCCGAGAGGAAAGAGATGCTGTACTTTCCAGTGCTGGGGAAACGCACAGCCTTGAAATTTGTTGCTCTTACTACAATTACGTTGCAGTATGTATCCTGCTTTGCTGCCAAACACAGGCGACATTAAATTATGAATTTCTAATGCTTTCAGGAAAGGAAATACTTAAATTCACATTGTGAATATATAAATGATGGGTGTAGAGAGAAGGCCTTTAGCTGGGATGGTAAGCTGCCCTCAAAAGAACCCCAAATAAATCCTAGTCTCCACTCCCTCCTTTTCTCATATGTAGCTACTTAATCGTTTTCCATGGGAAACAACAGGAATTTTGCTATGGCTGATAGCAGTAACAGAGCTGGGCCCCCATGAGTCAATAGTCTAAACCAGAAATAGCTGTAGTAAGCACTTAACATGGGGACAGCTTACCAAAACCATAACTTAGACTACAGAGGCAGTGAAATCCTAAGGAGAATTTTCTCCTCTAAGGAGGGGCTCGGACACAGTGGCAAATGTAATTTTTAGAATATTTGATCCTTTGATAGGGAGCATTTACAAAGATGGGGAGCACTCACATCTTCCAGAGTGGTCAGGTTATTCTTTCCTATGGAGAAAATCTGCAGCTCTTGCAATGTGTCCATGTGCTCAATTTTAGATATTCTGTTATTGTAGAGACTTAGGTCCTGCAGTTTGACAAGGGTATCCAGGCCCTCAATTACTTCAATATTGTTGAAGGACAAGTCTGGGGAAGAGTTTACAAATCAAAAGTTTTACAAGCAAAAGTTAAATTATCTCTAGCAGAATGCCCTGATTCAGACCTTACATTTAGCCTGATTCTTGATTTAGGAGTCAATGTACAGTATTTTCCTCAGGGGTGTTCAGTGTCCCAGAGGAAAGGCACCATCATTCGCTCACATCTCCTGCTTGCAACTGTCCATGCAACTTTTAAATGAGAAGAACAGTTGAAGGCCTTCCATGTGGAGTCCACATACACAACCTGAAAGCGATTTCTACCTTACAGGGAAACCCAAAATACAAGAAAAGAGGTGGGGAAATGCCCTAAAAGGGGGGTATTTCTGTGACAAATTTGACACTCCCTGCCTTGTTTCTTGCAGACTCTTGCCTGCCACACCAATGCCCACTGTCGTGGTCATTCCCATAAGACCAACATGTGCCAGTCCCACGCTCACAATCCCCCTGTTGTCAGTGGAGGTATGCAAAGGCACATACTCACTTCAGCTATTTCACTCATTGAAATTTCCTCTTATCCTGCCACAGCATCTATCCTAACACCTACATTCATCATGACTAAGGGCAGTATTTGCCCTCAGGCCAGTACTAAGCAATTCAGGAGTCCAAAGACGGTTGATGAGGTTACCAGCTGTCTGCATCACCCCAGCCCCTGGATGGCTAAGACACTCATGCCGCAGCTGCTGAACCACTGCGGCCTTTGGGCAAACGAAACCCATGAGCATGCTTCAAAACACTCTGCTTACATTGTGGTGATCAGCTCTTGATTCACAAGTGCATTAGTCACCTGTGCAGCAGAACAGTGCAGACAACTGGGCAGAAGAACCCATTAGACTTTTCAAGATGTGCTGATGAACCGAAGCCCTGCATGCTATTTTCAAAGATAGCTGAGGATATATTTACACTGCCAGCCAGCAACGTGGCTGCAGTTCCCAGAGAATGCTCTAAGCTACGCATCTGTAGCAGCAAGCTCACCGATCTGTCCAGCTTCAAAACCTGCACCACTGCGCAATGCTGCTATCAGCATCCAGAGTTTTTAGTTGAAAGTAGTCACATAAAGACTACAAGGATGGGTGCTTCTTGGGACAACAATGATGACAAGCCCTTAAACATATAGGGATAAAGACAGTGGATTCTAGGCTCTGAAATGTATTAGCTTTGAAAACAAAATACAGGCTTCTAAATCACAGAGGTGTTTCCACAAATATTTCTGAAAGTCACCTCCAAATACAAGTACAAACCCTGGAAATGCCCTTGAAATCTCAGCTTCCTGTTCCTGCCACACCAAATGTATTAAAACCAGTTTTTAAAGGATTTGAAGGATTGTTTTGCAGCTCTGATATTGAGGCATTTTGACATTTGACAGTGAAATGAGGAAACACACAGACAGCTGACAGCCTTCCCTGGGAAGCTCCTATCAGTCGTGTTTGAGAAGGAATGCGACATCCTGGCTTTATCGCAGATTGCTTTGCACCTGTGAAGGCATCCAACCTCATATGCCTGTACCTTACCAAGCCATACAAGGTGAACCAGACTCTCCAGAGCTTCCATCTTCTCAATGATGTTGTTGTCCAGCTGCAGTTTAGTCAGATTCTCAAACTGCCACAGATTATCAATCTGCAGGATGTCTAAAGCCACAGGAAAAAAAATAAGAGAAAACTGCTTGTCATGTGCGGCAGCTTTCAGTTTAGCAGACACGCTATCTTGCACAAGGAAAACATGTCCAGTCTTACCTCCAAAATGATTTTCAGCAGATTACGATAGCATGTGGTGACTGCCCTAGGGGGCTGAGAGGTCCACTGGCTGGACGAGATTTCAATGAAACAGCCCAGTTAACCTCAGCGTCCTGCACCAGTGCACACTGCTCATCAGCGATGCCAACGAGTCACTGAGGGGATGCTGACTACAGCCCTGCAGTCAAGAGTGGCTTTATGAATCCACTGCTAGGAGGCCTTGACCTTCATTTTCCTTTCCAGCTCCAAGAGGGAGGTTTGAGATGGGACTCCGCTTTTCTCTGCATTTGCAGGCTAGCAGTGGCCAGCTACTGCTTTTGTAAATTACTCTCCTGCTTCTGGGATTCTCATCACAGCAGAGCAAGTTGGGGTCTACTCTTTCTATGAAGGCTGCAGTTTAGAACTAATCAATATCCCTGCATTTAGCTTTCTCCAAAAACAGAATCACAAGGGCAGGTCATTAGTTACTACAGCAAAACGTTAGGACCAAGGTGACTGAAAATACAGAACATTCTCACTCCCAATTCTCTTTCCCCCTGCAATGGCTTCCCAGAAGATTTTGTTAGCTGCTCTGCTGCTGTTGTTGTTTAGTGAGTGCAGAGTGAAGAAGGGAATTGCATGCACAAAATATTCATGCAGTTCTACATTTTGTATTTGCAAAGAAATACATGCAGGGCCAGGTAACAGGGAGTCTGTTCTAAGGAACTCAACTAATACACACATTAGTTTACTGGAGCATGCAATGGTTAATCAAAAGCAGATTTTTGCCCATGAAATTACATACCCCAAAATACTCAAATATTGAGCCAAATGTTCTTCCTTTTCATTTTTTGAATGCAAGTTTATGACTGGTTTGACAGTAAGAGGCAAGCTGCGATAATGCTACGGATGGCCGGAGGAAGCCACCGAATTGGACTGTAATCACCATAATCTACCAAATAGCTCTCACATAATCGCCAGTGATGGCAGAGCCTGCCCAGGGTTTGATTTGTCCACGTAAGGGCCCAATAGGCCCGTGGCCTGTAGGTGTCACCACAATATAAATGTTAAATAAGAATAGCAGTGACAATAATAGCTTAAAGCTAAGCAGCTTTAACGTTACCCATCAGCAAAAGCACCTAGCTCTCTCTAAAGAAACTACTTCATTCAGGTATGACTAAAAATGTAAGTCCAGATGTTACTTTTCACATAACAAATCCAAGCTATCATGATTGTTTAATTGCCAGTTAGCCACTTCATGCTTAATTCCATTACCCTCTAACAAAAGAAAAAGAAAAAGAAAAAGAAAAAGAAAAAAAGTATATATTCTGATACTTACTTCTAAAACTAAGCTGTAGGTCCGTCACATCCTTAAAGTTAATACCTGCCCTTTTGACAAGCTTTCCTATGTCCTCTGGACACTGCTCTTCAATGGCTTTCTGAACCATTTCATCATCAATAATGTTTGGCTCAATGCTATTGTATAACTGACTCATTTTTAGATGGTATCAGCCTTAAAGGACAGAAAAGAAAAATAAATAAAATCACTGCCTGGCTACTATTTCCAGCATTCATTGAAAAGGCATGACAGTTCCAAGGAATTAAGAGCACAGCTGAGCATTAAGAAGATCTAATACCTCACAACTGGTATTAAAGACAGATTTGACTCCTATCACAAAGTCACTGATTTGGCTCTAAGCACAGTCTTACAGTCCCAGCACTGTAACATGGCCAGGCACAGTCACATGCAAACTTCACACCACGTTTGAGTGTTTTCCATGAAGAATGACAGAATTTGGCCCCATAAATAGGCCAGGAAAGGAGGCCCTGTGCAGCACCTGTGAACAGCAATGGTCCATCTCATGGCAATCACCTGCTGCTGAAACCCATCTTCATGAAGAGGGCTTATTCAAGGCTCTGCGTGCCATTTGATCTAGATTCAAAAGGTAAGTTTCTCATTATAAGCAAGTTTGATTTATAGAGTAAGAGGCACATGTTTATAGAATATGAAAATTAACAAGAGCTGATCACTAAATTTTAAACACTAACATCATAATAAAAGTGAAAACAAATTTGAGAAAGGAAGACAAGTTACAAACAATAACAATGATTTTCCGAAGAAGGCACTTAATGCAGATCCATAGTAAAGGCTGTCTAGTTCAGTCAATATATAGTGCCGCACACAAACACCTTCGCTTCGGGGAATAGACAATTCTGTCAGTCAAAACTTTCTGTCCTGGCTTTGTCATTTAAATATCCCTGGTGTTGCCCAGGAGGCAGTGAGACTACTTATCTTTCCAGAGCTACGCACAGTTAATGAATCAGTATGAAGGACTTCATTCGTCAAACTTTTGCTTGCGTAAGATGTCTATAATTATGGAAGAAGTTCTGCCGATTTTTTGCGTAGGAGGACAGGAAGGATAAACGTCTGGGTTTAGAGAGTTCTCTCCTCGTCATAGCTTTTAATTAACAAACCAAACCTCTCTACGGCCGTGCTCAGTACAGACCGAGTAGTAGCAGGTTCTGGGTTTATTCATCCTTGACCTGCCAGACTTTCCACTTCTCGGCCACCCAGACAAGAAGCTGCTGCTCAGAGCCAGCCGGAGGCCAGGCCTGGGAAGCAGCACCACGTCCCCGACAACCCCCAGCCCTGCAAGGCCCGGGACGGGGACCCTGACTCCACCTGTCAGGGTGGCTCTGACCAAGGTGGGCTGCCGCCTTCCTCCCGAGACCTATCCAGGCCCAGATCCCGGCCCCTCAGGCCTCACACTCCCGGCCCCCAAGGCTCCAGGCCCGCTCCACGCCGCCGGTACCCAGCCCAGCCCGGCCCGGCCTCCGCCTCCGCCTCCGCCTCCGCCTCCGCCTCCGCCTCGGCCCCGGGGCTCGGCGCCGGCTGCTAAGGAAGCCAGGCGCGTTGCTAAGGGCGGTCACGTGACAGGCTCAGTCGCCAATGGGCAGGGAGTGGGTGGGAAGGCTGGCTGCTAATCAGAGCGCGAGAAATCCGTGTCAGCCAATCAGCGCCGGTACCGAGCCCTCGGGGCGGGAGGAGGCTCGCATGATTGACGTTTCTCTTGCCCAATAATATTAGAGAATGGTTTGGCCTTTGCCCAATGGAGAATGGCAGTAGTGGTGTCCCTGCTGTCCATCAACCGGAGGGCGTGGAAAGGGACGGGACTACGGCGGGGGCGGACCCCTCGCTTGACAGTGATGGGCACGCTCTTTAACCTATGACTCTACGGGGCGTCCGGCCGCTGCCCAATCGAATGCAAGGAGGCGGGCCACGCTTGGCAGAACAAGCTGCGGTTGGCGTGCGCGGGTGCCAGTCAGGGCGGAGTGGGGGAGGGAGGGCCGCCGGGCCGCTGTTTGTTGTCATCCCAAGATGGAGTTTCTGCTGGGGAACCCGTTCAGCACCCCGGTGGGGCAGAGCCTCGGTAAGGCGGCCCGAGGGGTGCAGGGGGCTCCGGGGGGGCCTGGAGAGCCGGCGGGGCCTCTGGAGGAGGTGGTGGGCTCCAGGTAGTGGGGGGCTCTGGAGGCAGCAGGGTGCTCTGGGGGTCGGTGAGGTGCTGTGGTGGCTGTAGGGGGGTCTGTGAGGGCCCTCGGGGGGCTCTGGAGCCAGGGGAGGGGGGGCTGTGGGGCTTGGTGGCGATCTTCGGGGGTTGTGGGGATCTCTGGGGCTTAATGGGGGGCTCTGGAGGCGGTGAGGCATGTGTGGGGGCTAGTGGGGGACTTTGGAGGTATGGGAGGGCCTCTGGGGGTAGCAGGGGTTTCAGGGTTGGTGGGGGCTCTGGAGGTGGTGGTGGGTTTTGGGGGTTTGTGGGTACTGTAGGCCTTAGTGGGCGTCTTTAGGGGTTAGCGTGGGTTATGGAGGGTTCTGTGGGCAGCAGAGGTCTGTGGGTGTATTGGTGGCTTTGGGCAGGCTGTTTGCCATGAGGAGGGAGGGACTCGACTTCAAGATGGTTGATGGATGAAGGAAAGTTGTTGCATCCCACCTTGTTACAGAGCAACTCTGTCATTCAGCCACCTTTTTCCCACAATGTTGAAACCTCTCTGGACCTGTGCATATGCAGGGAGGGTGACGTGGTTTAGGGATACAAGTACATGCTCGGTTTTCGGCCCAGAGCTTGAATTGTGGTTTTGCTAATGCTTTGGTGACATTAGGAGGTTATTTTGAGCGTGCTTTCACTGCACGGCTAGCCAAGGCCTTCCTGTGTTGCTGTGTCTACTCCCTCCCTCCCTCCCTCCCTCCCTCCCACAGATGTGTTCACTCTCAACTGTGGCAAGTCTGGTTTCGGCTGGAGCCATGGCAGAAAGCCTGGGTGCCACTTCTGCAGAGTTTGATAACTTGCCTACGGTTGGGTAGGCTGTCGTTGCCTCCTGCTTTCTTCTCTTAGGCCCTGAAGAAATATAAGATCTTTCACACTGTGGTGGGAAAGAACAACAGACTGGCTCAGGTTCCTGCAGTGTGGGGACTGTGGCATGCGGTCCCAGAAACCAAGGTGATGTTCAGTTGAATGGACTTGCGCTAGCCTCCCTCTCCAGTGAAACCATGCTCTTAGTTTCCTTGATTTGTTTCATAAGCAGCAGTAATTCTAATGCCTTATTTAGGGGTTATATATAGTACAATGTATAGCTATGTATAGTCTAGTCTATAGCTATTCTACATTGATTTATGGAAAGATGGAAGACTTGTGTCTTTGGAAATTAAAGTGGAAAAATTTTGTAGAGTACCTGGTCATGGCCTCAAAACCCAGAAGTTCTTTTATAGTAGTTGCGTCACCCGCAAATGCAGAGGCACCCCCTTGTAGAGCTTTTACCCCCTAAATGGGTAAGTCTGGCATGTGCTTTCAAGATGGCTGGACTCTTGGTTTGTCAGACTATATGGAGCATATGTATAGCTTGCTGTTTTTCTTCAGCCATCTGGGGTGTTTATTTTTTCTGGTTAGGGAGAGAAGTGCTGAGAGTTTGAGGATAATAACTAGAACACTGAAAGTTAAACATGATTTTAAAGTGAATTTGCTTTGTTGTGTTTGGCCATCTGACCACATCTGCCAGGACAGCTGGCTGCTTTGCTGCTTGGACAAGCCTTCTACAATGAGCGTTGTTAAGGGAAGGCAATAATTTCTCATCTATTTATTGTCAGATTCTTTTAGCATCACTAAGTGGTTTAAAGGGGCTTCCTTAAGACTTAAGAGTTGCTGGGGAATGTTAGCAGTAAAATCTGCTTTTCTAGCCGCCTGCCTTTCTAACTCCGGCATAGCTCTTCCATCCCCCTGCTCTCTTTGAATGAACAGTCGCTGCCAACTTAGAGGCTTCGAACATAAAGCTCTGAAGGAGTTGCTTTCATCAGATAAGGTTAGGTGTGTGTGAGGGGCTTATAATGCAACTTCCCTTAATGGAAAATTCAGCTGCACTTTAAGAATGTTTTTTTATCCCCGGGGGGAAGAGCTAGCTGCAGATTTTATTTTGGAAGAAAAATTTTTCTGCTTCTCATATCACTGGCAGTTATCCCTTTCTGAGACAACAGTAAAACAAAAGCATGCCTTGTTCTCAGACGGTGCTATTTGCCCAGTGTTTCCACAGTTTTTTTTCAATGAGCTTGTGGAATATAATTTTCACTTATGTTTCTCTTCATTCTTTAAAAGAAACTGAATAATTTTGTATTTCTGTTTAAACATATTGTGTTGAACACAGTTGTGATGTTTTCAAGCAAGGCCTAACACTCACCATAAGGGAGAAGTGCAGAAAATTATGTAGGTCCATCAGCACACGAAGAATGCACGTTCTCTGCCAGGAAGGAGCAGTGGTTCACATGAAGATTTAATTAGGGCTAGACAATGTCTTCAGATAAGTACCAGGTCTCAAAGAACAAAGATGTCAGAGAAGGTTTGGGGAGAGCTGAGAGAGGTAATACAAGGGATTTTCTCTTTTCTCCTTCTCTTTATCTGGATAATGTCTGAAGCTAGACAGGCTTTTTATGTTAACTCTTTTGCTTAATGTGGGAAAGTAATGCTAGGATGAGCTCAGAGGATTTGTAATGGAGATGGATAGAGTCTCCTGCATCTAAAGTGCCAGTTTAAATGGCAGCCAGGTTCCTCATTGCTGAAAGCTACCTGATTTTTGGACTGGCTTATATGGCAGCCTCTATTTAGTTTCCAGCGGTCACATAACAGAAACTGTATAAGCCATCATCATGACTACTAATTACAGACCTCACTTAATTTTTCTTTAATACTTTGGTTGACCTGTAGACACTGAACTGTCCTTATGTCTCTAGCAAGGTCCTCTCCTGAGCGGAGGAGGCCGTTTTCGCCAGGGCTACTGTGTGCAAGGCATTCAGCTGCTGCGGTGTGCCTAGGAGATTCCTGAACTTAAAAAAACATTTTGCTCATTCTGTGTTGCTTTTTACCTGGAGGTTACAATGAAGGGAGAGAATTGCACCATTTTATATATAAGATAAAAATCTTACCCAGGATTTTGTGGCAGAATCCATTACTTCTCGAAGGCTTTGTGAGCAAACAGTGCTTTTCAGCATATCAAGGACTTAGAATAAGTCTTCACGGTCCCTTCGCCCCTTCACAATGTCACTTTTGTTGGTGGTCAGTGCTTCCTAGCAAGCGTCCTCAGGAAGATCCCTGAGCAGGGCTAATGTGTGGAGGCTATGTGCTGCTGGTGTTTTTAACCAGTGCTGCGTGCTCGGCGCCTGGTGAATCCAGCAGCCGTCGGCGATGCTGGATGAGGAGCCTTGGGGTGCACTGGAGGTTTCACTGACAGCTTGTGCTGCGCGGCTCTGGCCAGCTGAGAGGTGGTCGTGCCACCAGCCCCAGAGAAGGTCTTTGTGAAAGCTGGCAAGAGTCTAGAGGGTGGAGCTGGGTGCTGCGGGTTTTCTAGGCTGCCGAGTATGTCAGAGCTGACAAGATCCTTTGTGGCACTGGGTGTTGGCCGGGTTCTTAGGACTGAACTGTTAATTTTTTTTCTGCTTAATACTGTAAATACAATAGACTAGATCCTTAGAGGAGGACTGTTTTGAAGAATACTCCTGACCAGTGAGGAGGAGAAGTACAGGAAGATGTGTAGTAAAAAGGCTAAGACAGACTGCTTGCTATCAGGAGAGGGACTGACCTGGGGAAAAAGCTGCAATTTACAGTAGCGGGAATTTGCCTTGAGATTCAACATCCTGCCATAAATTGTGTTTTTATCTTTCTTTGTTCAAGGGAGCCATCTTTAAAGTGTCACCACTCTATTCAAGGTTATTAGAACAAATACCCTTACCGTAGGTTAGCGAAAACGTCTTAGATGATTAAAGCTGATTGAATTACAGGAATATGGAGTACTGGTGACTTTTTTTGCTCATTCTGCTTATTTGATATAGGCCATATGGCTTGCACATGAAGACACAGTAAAACCAGTTACATTTTGTAGCTTTTTTTTTTTTTTTTTTTACTCTGGAGACTTTGCAATCGCTTCAGGAGAGTATTTGTTTAAATCCAAACCAAGTCTTCCTGCCCACCCCCTCCCCAGCTCCCTCAGGTGCGAAGGGCTGAGTTGGGGCCGTGATGCGTGAAATGGGCTCCTCATGGGGTGATGAACGGGAGTGTCGAGGTCCATTTTGGTAAAGGCTCTGGTCAGGGCTGTGTGTGCTGCTGAAGTCAGCCGTTCTTGCTGCAGCCTGAAGTCTGCTTGACTTGGAGCCAAAGACCTCCAGGGAGAGAGGTCCACCACCTGAGTTAAATGCACAGAGACCTGAAAGTTAATTTTTAACAATATAGTAGAAATTAAGGTGTCCTGCATAACTGGGGGTGGGGGTGTTGATCAGACAATGCTGCTTTACATCCCTGGTCCGTGTTGATGAAGGGAGGTTTGAACAAGGGGTGCCAGTCTGGGCACTTGCCCTGGAATCTGTTTTCAGAAGAGGCACAGTACGGTGATTTAATACAGAGTATTGTTTAAGGAGGCTACGAAAACAGGGTTTCAGCAAAAGATACAGAGGCACTTTATTGTAGCAACAGTGAGGCAGACAGCTTTTCAATTGATTTTTATCAAAGCACTTGCAGTTTCCATTCAAGGCTGTTAAATTGATAATAAATATGGTGGACAGAGTCTGTTTCCAGAGCTGCTGTTTTGTTCCTCCCTCTTTTTTTTTTTCTTTTTTTTTAAAATGAGAAAATGCCTCAGCTTGGAGGGGTGTATAAACACCTTTTATTTTCCTTTCCATAAGAAGCACTTAAGACCTTTCTGCAGGTTTCTTATATCTTAAGGTTTTTATGAGTCTTAGGAAAAAAATGGTTCCTAAATAAATGAATTGATGGCTACATGCAAGAATAGAGAGATGTGTTACAGTGAGCAGCCCATGGTAATCCTGCAGGCTAAATTAACCCAGGCTTTCTTGTCCACATACACAATTTACCTAAGTTCCCTTCAGAGTAAACTTACTGCTGTGCTGTGCTGTAAGGAAAACATTTTTTTTTTAAAGACAGACTTTTTCCCAATGCCAGAAGTCAGTGTTTAAAGTGCACACCATAACCTTAGGATCTGGTACCAATAAAATTACATGTTTGCGGCATGTTGTTGGGGTCCGAATCATCTCTCTTTTCATTCATTGCGTTATAATAAAATGAAAAGTCCTTTGCATTTACCCATAACCACTGAAGTATTGTGCCCTGTGTGAAGGGAAGCTTTTCTCTAGTACAAGGTGGCAGTAACTTTTCTTGCTATCAGACACCCACAGCATACACTGTATCAAAAAGATGTATTTTGTCTTTGCCTGCAGTGAAAAGGGCACAAGAAGTACTCTCCTCAGAGTTTAAGTACTTTTATAGGTACTCCTGTAGTTGTTAAAAATCCAGCCCCCCACTCTTCATATAGATTTGTGCTAGTCATGCATAACAGAGTCTGATAAAGTGCTTTTAGTTTTATAAGATTATTTGGATCTGCTTTCACTTCATGACAATGGATTATGTTGTAAGGAGAATTTCCATGAAATATGAAAATGGATATCTTTGCTTTTAGAGGAGCAAATAAATACTGAGTCATGAATCTGGCAACTTGGAGAAACTACATAAATGTGTGAAGCTGGATAATTAGTATAATACCATTTAATACTAGGTTTCTGAGACTGGATTTATTTTATAGGCACAAAAGCAGATTGTAGTTCATGAAGGTATTATAGCATGTATTTTTGAGTAATGCAGTTTTATCTCTTCCAGCACAGTACGCTCGAATGTACATTCCATACGCTTCTAATATAAATCTATATGTGAGAAGTTGCAGTGTGAGGACAGCTCGTTCCCAGTTTGATACTGCTCTGTTCGTGTACCTGGCAGATTTTTTAAACTGCATATTTTAAATACACTTGACTAAAAACACACAGAAAATCCCCACAGACCCTTCCAACTGATTTTGTATTTCATCCAAAACAATTTTCACCAAAAAAGTATTGTGTTTTCCTTAGCTGAATTAAGAAAAATTTTAAATTAGCCAGACTTCCCTTTGATTTTGTAAACTATGTTGACTTTTTAACTAAGCATTCTTTGAAGGTGATCAAGGCATTTGGTAGTATCCTCAGTGATAATGGTCAGTGGAGGAACAGCAGCAGTTTTTGCAGAGATTTTGATGAGATGATCCTTCATGGGAAATGACCCTGCACAGTACCTGCAGGGCTGGTGCTTTTCAGGGTTAGCCTGACAATCTTCTTCCTCATCTGGTATATCATGCTTGACTCTGAGTAAATCATGTCACACTTTGTGTTTTGGTTTCAAAATCTGTGCAGTGTATAGGCAATAAAAAGCGTAAATGTTTGGAGAACGCAGGGGAGAAAGCAGCATCATAGGAGCCCTGAGAAGTTAGGAAGTGACCCGAAAGGCTGACGTATAACACCTTTACCCCCCATATGATGAGTCTGCACAGATCATCCAGAATGAGTTTTCCATTTTCTCATTTGCATCCATCTGGGAATTACTAGTTTTCTACGTAAAAGAAACTTGTTGCTGAGTAAAAAAAAACTATCTAGGATAGGCCTTATCTTCCGAGTTTGCTTAGTCATTCTGCTGATGGTTCTCCACGATTGTTTTGCTCATTTGTTTCAGTTATCGTCAATGGGAAAGGGCTCTTTTAAAACTGATGATTCTTGAGCACAAAAGACGCTGGTCTAAAGGCTTTACTACAGCCTGGTCTCTCTTCCCTTAGGAGCAGGTCCTTTGCTGCAGGTAAACATTTCTTTACCTAACTCGTGGAGCCAGACTGTCCAATCTGTAGGCACTCTTCCCGTTGCTGAAGAAGGGGAGATGCAAATAAATTCAGCCAATCTGTTATTGACAGCACTGTCTTTAAATTTAAATATAGTCTTCATGATTGTTCTGTAGCTGCCAGATTTATAAGGTAGGCCCTATAATGTAATAACTCATTTCAAAATCAAGGATTAGGGAAGAAAATAAGTCCATATATTGAGTTATATATATGTGTGTGTATATATATAAAATATACCATGTCTGTGTTAGGGTGATTCCTGGCACAGCTATGTATAGACTTACTTACCTGTGCTTCTGTATCTCTCAGTTGACAGAAACCCTTTGGCAGCTCAGTGTTTGCTACGTAGTCTCTGAGAGCATCAGGGGACTCAAAAAAATGAGTAGATATTCAGGAGAAACCTGTTGAAGAATTTGGTTAGGTAGTAAGCCTGCTTATTCTCCGAGAGTAAGCCAGTCTGTTCCCCAGCTGGTCCTCAGAAGCCTTCTGGGTTAGATTACTTTGGGAAGAAATTCTTTGTTCAAATTCAAGATCAAAGAAAACGTACACAAAGTGAAGGCACAGATTGGTGTTACGAACTGTGTTTGAACCCCAAGAACTTTGCAGAGCACCCGTTTCTTATTTTTAAGGCAAGAAAGAATTTGTTACATCCCGAATGTGTTCAGGAATGTTGAGGATATTGTTAACTTGGACATGCTGCATCCTCTGTATTTTCATGGGATACATCTACTGCAAGAAGCATGACCAGCTTTGTATTTGACCCAAATAGCAAAAAATTCACATTTCTTGCATAGCAAGTAAATGCAGAAAAAGTCCCTTTTAAAAATCTGGTATTTCCGTACTTTTTTTTTTTTTTTTAACTTTAATTTTTTCTCAGTTATAGCTTTCTGCATTTATTTTCCTTTTGGAAGGAAAAGGGTGTCCTTCCTTGCCTGTACACTCAAAAAGCTACCTTGAGCAGATTAAATAAATTGCAAGCTTCAGCAGCTTTGCCAGCAGATTTTGGAAGGCCCTTATGCTGTACTAGGCCTACAGGCTAGCGGTAGTTGATAGCTTCCAATCACTTTGTCTTCTCAGCCTAACAAATGTGTCTGTATGTTTTAATAGAGGCTTTTTACTTCAACTGTGATGACCACATGCTTCCTGAAATACAGATTTTTTTTTTTTCAGACATCTGTAAAGCTTTAATTAGTAATCTTGTCCAAAAAGTCAAGCCTGAAGTAAGTTTTTGACTGAGGTGATCCAGAGATGATACACTATATTGTAACTCTTCCTTCCAAAGCATCTTTCATTGCAGATGATGCAATGGGCATCTGTTGGGCTCAATACAAATGCTTTTGCCTCTTTTATATGACGCTGTTGAGAAACTGACCTCCTCAGTGTTCACTAAAAAGCACTCTAATCAGTTAACAGAGTGTTAAGGAATTTAACCAGTTAATTGGTTCCTAATTTAAGATGAGGAGAGAAAATATGCAAACTTTGTTGGAATACTTCATCTGGAGTGAATCTTGAAATCAAGTCTCCACATTGTGACCAGTTATTACCTGAACGCTGTCTGTTATTTTTCTGAGCAGTTGTTAATGGCGTATAGGTATGATAATAGGATGATTGATAGTGAAAGGTAGGGGTTAAGCATATATTTCATTTTGGGGTACCCTTATCTCATGTTTAAGCTGTTGTAGTAAATAGCTTGTTTTTTTCATTATCTTTGAGCTGCCCTTTCTCTACTGATTTTCGGTTCTTCTAATTAGAAGGGTATTTTAGTGAAAAGAGCGATCTCAGACCTTTGTGAAATTTTCCGCTAGTACAAATAATGGTAAATCTGAAATTACTTATTAGACAAGAAGTTGTTATGGCAACTATAAGATGGCTGGCTAATCAGAGAATGAGATCAGTTTTTATTTACAAGCGTAATGAGCAATTAAGTTTGAGCAGCTGTCAGACTTGGAAAGTGATTAAAGTTCAGCAAACAACCCAAATGGGTCAGTGTTCAGTTCTGGTGGTTTTCTGACACTGCAGCTTGATCATGTGTGGGTTTTACCTACTATAATTAAAAATGCCTTTAAAATCCCCATCTATGCCAATGACTTGGCATAGCAAGTGAGTAATGAAAAATTCCTCTTCTAACCAGGTTCCGTAAAGGGTACTGGCCTTGAGTCTTCCTGCCGCTAAGGAGGTATTTCACACGTAGCATCCCTTAAAGCAAACCTTAGTTTGCATGCTGGCTTGCAGAATCATCTCCAGGCCGTTGATGATCACCAGGAGAAAGCTGAAATGGTACAGTCTCGCTCAGGCAAGCTTTATACCTCTAAAGGGTACTCTTTCATAAAAGACATCATTATACTGTTGTTGGTTGCTTAGGAAGCTGCTGCTGGGCTCAGAGGAAGGACGTGCACAGTGTACATGAACATAAAACCCAAAAGAAGTCGAGAAAGTCTTGATTCACCCAGAGACATAAGGGAATGCACACTCAGGAGAGGTTAACCTGAGCAGGAGTTGGTGAAGCTCAGTCATTCAGCTGGCCCCCAGTGACGGGGCCACGCTAGCGCCTTTGCTGGTACTCGTTGCTTTCCCAAGCGAGAGCAGTGACACTAATGTATATCAGTGTCACACTAACAAAAAGGCTTAAGTAGGTTTCGTATTTGTTATTTGGTATCCCGTGACTTCTCCTGTGTTGTTGGTTAACAAGCTGTAAGCAGCAGAGACCAGAGAGCTGGTTCTTTGTAGATTCCAGAATATCCCGTGTGTTCACATTGGGAAAGTTACCTTCCCATCCATGCTTCGCAGTTTTCAGAGTGCACTAGATCAGCCCTTTTCATCTGCAAGGATTTGTTTCCCTGCTGCACATGGTAAATAAGCCAAATTGTTTGTATGCCATGCTCAAAATCTGTGTTCTAGTTAGAATTTTAACTGTCCAAGGACCAATATAGTTATTTTCCAAAAGTATGCTGCAGTCTCCAATACATTTACATTGGTTTTAATTTTACCACACTAATAGTATCACGTAATATAGACGATTGCAGTGGAACATGAAATGTATAGGGACAGTTCCTGACCTGAAGAATTTACAAAGTCCTGTGACTAGATAACCAACTAGATAAGTTGGTAAATGGGGAGTTATGGGAAAATTAAAATGACAGTCTCAGAAATGGGCATGTGCATACTTGAGGTAAACTTCTGGTATTTACATTTTCTATTTATCAGTCATTTTCAGGCTTATCTATGACAGTGGCACATGAGAAACAGGGCTGTAGAAATGGAGCAGAATTTTTAGCAGGGTTATTGGAGACCAAGAAATCCATATTTCTTGGCCCGTACAAGATGGTATTGCACACGTGTATATTGCTATTATTGTTGCCTGATTTGCACTGAGGTTTCCTGAGAAGACTGACTGGAAGTGTTCAGCTGCTAAGCTTTTGCAGGCATAGCAAGCTTGGCTTGTTGGATTGGGCAGCTGGCAATAGAGCCCTTCAATGACAGCAGCGTTGGCAAAACTGATTCCTGTTACCTAGTGGACCAGGAGCCAGCTCTCCCCGCTTCCCGTGGTGAAAACGCTTAGTGTATTCCAGACGCTGATCTTCAAGCTGCAGAGATATTGGAGAGTTTGAATGGGATCAGAGCTAGCTGCCTCTTGCACAGGCCTGCTGTTATCCTGCAGAGCAGTGTGAGGGAAGGGTGCGAAACTGAAAAGCAACCTGAAGCATTTCACACTAGAAAACGTGAACTGTCAGCCCTCAAAAGCTGCGGGCTCCTCACTGTCTAGTTTGCTTCTACGTGTGGGATAATTGTGGTTTTCCAGAGGGGACAGCTCTCACCTTCGTAGTTGTAGATATATAGGAGAGCTGGGTGTGGGAACATGGACATGAAATAGTCTCCTGCAAGATTTCTTTCTTTTCATTTGTAACACATTTAAATTACTGTGTATGAACGTTTACTTAAAAATCTGCTATAGCGTGCTGCAGCTAAGGAGTAAACTTGTTCTTGTAACTGGTTTCTTTGTAGGAATGAAAGATTTTGCCTTTTTTCCCCTCACTAAATATAATTAGTGTTTTCAGTTTATTTTAAGCATGTGAGAATGTGGGCAACTGACTTTAGGAGTAACCTGTAAAAAATAATATAAATAATACTAATATAGGAGCCTGATGGATTATCTTTGCCTTACAGTTTGTTTGCAGCAAACAACATGTTACAAGTGAGTGGGTGGGAGGGGGAGTTTTAAATATATGGGGATGGATTTTTAGAGTTTGCAGCTGACGTGGATTAAAAATTCTTAGAACATTTCATCCATGAAAGGCAATTAGTTTTGTTTTATGAATATGAAAAGCACGTAGCTTGTAAGTACTGGAGTGAAGTCCCAAGTGAGTTATTAGAACTTGCTTTACTCATGTAGTACAAAATTAGCCATCAAGAGCTGATAGATTTCAAATATAGCTCGCTGACACACTGATCATCCATAACTTTTCATAAAGACATTTTTTCGGTCTCACCTGTAATTACTGGATGCCATTGAAGTCTTGAACAGGGCAGCTAGTCACAGATCAGGACACCTTCTTGCTCTTGGTGGCGCTTGCAACGTTTTGTGCTGCTGGGATATCAAATTGTAATACCGCTCTGCCTGCAGTGCTGGGTGGTCAAACTGCAGCTGGCTGCGCAGAATATTCCTCCTTCTCTCTCTTACCTCCTTGTAGTGTATTACTGGTCGAATACATTCTTCCGCTTTGTATGTGTGGTATTGTTTTTCTGCATTTTGGGGGGAATGTTTTAAAAAGCGATTTGCAACAGTTTACTTAAGGAACTGTCATACTGGTGATCTGTGCGACTTGTAAATAACAAACCCGCTGCAGCAGAGCCTTTGGGCAGACTTATTAACAAAGAAGTTGAGAAAAAAATCACCACTTTCAGCTGCACCTTCTTTCAGATTTGTAAGTTAAGACTGATAAAATGAACGGAGTCTGCATTTTTTCTAGCAGTTGTTTTTTGGCATGTCATGGTTTAACCCCAGCCAGCAACTAACCACCACGCAGCCACTCACTTCTCCCCCGCCCAGTGGAGTGGGGGAGAGAATCGGAAAAAAGGTAAAACTTATGGGTTGAGATAAGAACAGTTTAATAGAACAGAAAGGAAGAAACTAACAGTGACACTAATAACAACAATAAAGTGAC
>JAVKLA010000061.1:16718793-16731005 GCA_034782735.1 Sagittarius serpentarius | reverse complement strand
GTACTAAACCCAAAACACAGCGCTGTACCAGCTACTAGGAAGACAATTAACTCTATCCCAGCTGAAACCAGGACATGGCATTAGGACAAATGTATGTGTACGTATTAGATAGTTGTTTAAGAGCTTTTTTTGAATATTTGGGTTGTCTGTAGTGAGTTGTCCTTCTGGTGAAAAAACTTCTCAGCTACTAAGGGGTGATTGGAAGAAGACTATTTTTTCAGCTTCTTTGGCTAGTTACTTTTTCTGGCGTTTTTTTTGGATGGGGGAGAGCCAAAGATTCCACTATTAAGAAATTTTGTATTTCTAGTGTTGGTGAACAGGTGTTATTCATCCAGTATGTCAGTGTTTTAATACCTGAGAGTCTCAGTTAAGGAACCAGTAGCCCCCCTCCCAGTCATCCGAATTCCTTGGAGAAATTGAAACAATATAAAAATCCTTTGGCAAGTAGTAGGCTACAATCCAAGTTCTGCCTGTGGAAATGACTAAATGTTAGTGCGCTTTGGTATATAGCATCTGCTGCTTTACTGTGGTCAAAGCAGGAGATCTAGGTAACCATCCCAACGCAGTGACCTGTTGAAACAATGCTGTGCTGATAAATTCTCCCATACAGAGTCATATGGACCAGTCACAGCAGTCACAGTCTAATTCAGAAAAGGCAAATCCAAGGGAGAACATTCTGTCACCCAAAAGGTTTTAATTTATGCTTTCGTGCCTCTCATCTAGAGAAGAAACATGGACACTCGTAGTGTGATAATATTAGACTACTGGAAGTGTTGCCTAATAGATCACAGATGTTTGCGAAGTGATGAGCCATCATTTCCACCGATACAACAGTACAGGGGGACAGTCTGTCATGAGATGTGACATGTCATAAAGGAACATTGAATTGTCGCTCCCCTACGGTAAATCACACAGTAAACACCTCCATTTGAATCCATTAAAATCCATTAATACAGGATGTATATTTTAAAACTGCTTTGACACTTCTGATTGAAGGCTTTAGCGTATTGATTTCTGGCGTGAGCAGATCCTTGTTTGTCGATTGTGAAGTAGCACCATACTTTGAATATTGTGGGTTTGCAGTGAGGTGGGAAGCTGGCCAAGGTCACTGCTGAAAGAGGTAAAGAAGCATGTGGTGCAGGCTCAGTTTTAGGGAAAAGTGCGTCCAAATGATGCAAATGGCTTGCTGAGCTGGGAGCTGCTGCTGTATGACCTAGCTCTGAAGGACAGCTATTTACGGGACATGGGTCAACATGTTAGCTTTAATGAGTGTACAGTACACAGGAGGAAGTTTTGTTTGTTTTTTTTTTTTTAAAGCTGTATAGAATGAGTAAGTCGGAGGGATTTCACTTTGTTTTAAAGAAGCAGTAGTCTCTTTCTGCCATCTGTTTTGAAAGAGAGCAACTTATATACACATGTCATTCAGTGGAGCATGCTGTCAGCAGCAACAATTTCTGCTGATGGGGGAACTTCAGTGAGAAGATTCATAACAAAAGTCTTTATTGTATAGAAACACACTGTTCTGCTTGGCATCCAGATTCCAAATGCTTTTAAGGACTATGACTAAACCATCATTTGTGCCTGAGATGAATGACATCTGAGCACAGAAACTGCCTGGACTAGGTTACCTGTCAGGCCATTTCTGTACAGTACAACAGCGTAGTACTGGAAGGTCCGTCTGGTTTTACAACCTGTAAATGCATTGAGACCTATGAGATGTGATAAACTGAGTCAGGCTGATACACTCCCTTGCTTAGTCTGATATTATTATAAGGATTTCTATTTTGTTTTTCTTTCTGTTCAGGTGAAGCTCTGATCTAAGTATGAAAGAAAAAATCTTTGTTGTTACAGCTGTTAATATTTGTTTAATATGTATTAATCCATTCATGTTGCTCTGCTTCTGAAACTGCTGTGCAGCTATGCTCAGTTAATCAGCTGTAGTTTCCTGCTCCTGAGAGGCTGAATTTGTGGGAGATATTGGGCGATGTCTTTTCTGTAGTGTGTCTAAATCACAGGAATGTCGCAGCGTAACTGTGAATACCATGTGGTCGTTAAGAAAGCGTAATAATTGCATATTACATATTCATGATTGCAGGTAAGTGTGATCTGGAAGGCACGTTTGAAGAAGTTTGGCATTTGGGCAGCAGCTTCAAAAAGAAGAAAACCTAAAATTAATTGGAGAAAATGACAGTTCCCAGTTTACCGCTGTGCCTTCAAACAGCATTTGAGCTAAATACTCGTTATGATCACACATGTGCATGTCCACAGCTTCTCTTGTTATTTTATTTTAATGTAGACTCACAGTCATTACAGACTATGATTATTCATTTATTCAGTCCTAGAAACTTCGGCAAAACAATGAGTGGAGGATAGATGACTTCATCCCAAAGAGTTTCGATGTAAGCATAGCTAGAATCAATTGAAAAATCACACTGGTCGAGGTGGATGACCAGTGCTGCAGCAGTACGACCCAAATCACGTTTTCCTGTAATGCCTTGCAGTTCAGATTGAGCCCGTTTGTTCTAGCTGACTGGCTTTTTCTTTGGAAGTGTGAAGCTCAGCATTTTCAGAGCAGTGTGAAATAAGGAATGTAGAAAAAGGACTTGGAGCAGTGAGGTGGCTAATTGAAAAATGCTATAGGAGCTGTGCTTTCTCACAAAGAAACTGGCAGGTTTTTCTAAGTAAGTCACTTCAGAGTTGAGTTTTGATCTTGAGCTTTGAATGAGTCACATTTATTTTTTAATAGCAGCATTTTGATAAAAAGGAAAAAACCTCCTGTTGGTTACCATAAAGTCTAAGTGTCCGTGACTGTCTTTCTAAAAGCAAATACAGAGAGAGCAAGAATAGACTGTTAAGTCGAGGAGTATCCAAGTGTGTTATTTTAGTGTATCTCTGCCTTCCAAGTGAGATGTCTTGAACTCAGCAGGTATGCAAATGCTGAGGATCTTTAGTCTTATCTTCATTTTGCTGGGGCAGCTGAAATACGTTTCCGTGCCCTCTGTATGGTCTTTCCCCAGGTCTTATTGACGGTGCTGTGCAGGTCATTGGTGATTTGTTGAATCCAAGAGAGACAACTGCAGTCACAAAATGTAATGATGCTTTAAAGCAAAACAATTCTATAAGCTACAGCTCAGAGGAGAGATGTTATCATTTCATTCAGTAGCTTATCTTCCCTTGTGAGCTATCTTGTGTGTTTTGCGTTGCCTTGTAAAACTTTTTTTTTTATTCCTTTCCTGAAGGACCTTTGTCCATTCTAGAAAAGCATTTTGCATTTGACCTCAGCTGATAGCCCTTGCTTCTGAGAGAGCTCTACTGAGTTGAAGGGAGGGGGACCAGTAGGATGGAAGTTAAAGTCCACTGTCTGCTAATACCGTGGCTTCTTCTGTTCTCTGTCTCCTATTATGCAGAGTGAAATATAACACATCTGACTGATTTGCTTATTTCAGTCTTGGAGCACAGCTGGTAGGCAGGTGGACTGTTAAGAGGCAAAGCAAAGATCTTAAGAGCCACGATCTTCTGAACTTCCAAGCAAAAAAAAAAAAAATGTTTTGCTGCTTGAACACCAAACACTGGTGGAGAGAAAGTTGGAATCAGAACTTTCTTGCTTCAGATCTCCCTAATACGGTGTGTTGGTGTGCATCCTTCTTGCATAAACAGGTGATTTTTCGTGCGTAATTCTTCCCAAATGTATGAATCAAGAGTCTCAGAAGCAACATCAGGAGAAGTCCTGAGAGAGAAAACTGTGATTTCTCTGAACACAAAGATCTGTTCATTCACAAGATTCTGGTATTCAAACAGAAAACAGCACAGTTCTCCCATTTTCATATAACGTGATACAAAGCTAATGCAACGTTTAACTTTCACTTTCACCTTTTCTTCCAAGAACATTATGCAGCACCACAGTCACTTACTGGTGCTTTTGGGGAGATTTTTAACCTGCTCATGCCTGCTGTCATCATTCAGCTAGAGGAGATGTTCTCAGTGCTTCCAGCAGTAAGTTTTTCAGTCTCGGCTGTGTAAGCATGCATATGGCACGTGAGTTAAATAGCATGCAGACTTCAACTTGTGCAGTTGCAATCCTAATGAAACTTTTCAGACTGTCTCCATCGGCAGATTCAGTATAATGCTCAGAGATGAGCATTGGAAGGGGGAAGCAGGGAAGAGCGCGGAGTTCTGCTTTATCTCATCCATATGTGAACCAAGTCAAATTTTAAGAGCATCATTGATAGTGAACTGTAACTTTGAGGTAAAAGTAGTATGGACTGAAAAGGGCTGTGAGAGCAACTTCTTGAGGACAACTAGCGTTAGCATTTCTTTGTTAGGTGACTTTTGAGCTGGGTTCAAGATGGGTGGTAAAAGTTCTTCTGTTTTTTTTCCCTGCATATAAAGACCATTCCTGTCCTGCCCTGCACAGCCTGTTTATTACATGGCGGTTACACGGGCATTTCTGCCTTGATTTCCTTGTGGTGCCATCTCTCAGGTTGGAGCAGATTGGGAAGAGGCTTGGCTGGGGGGTGTATGCACTGGGACTGTTTACACTGAAAACTTTAAGCTACTGAACAGTGCCTTCTGAATGCCGTAAAATGCACACAATTTCAATGTGAGCAGGGAAATACAAGGATATTGCCATTTGGCAGAGTGTGGAAATGCGGCCACAAGAGTTAGATATCAGAGGGAAGGTGTGAATGAAAAAATAGCACAATTTTTTCTCCTTTTCTTTGCAGACTAGAGATAAGCTAATGCTTGCATGTGCATATGCAGTGTCCAAGGTTGTAGCGTGTCAGGCATGGAGTGCCAGATTGTCTGTCTTTCTACGAGAACATTTATTCTTTAATTTGGGAAACATGGTGGGAACTGATAGCATCTTGTCTCTTGAGAGAGACTTTCTGATAATCTCGCTGGTGGTATCATGTCTCTGCGTGAGACACTATCTCCTGGCCCCTGCTGCGGTGACAAACTCAGCAATAACACAGCACTCGGAGTTGCTCTCGGGTCAGAAGCTGCGCAAGGCATCCTTGACACCCCGGCTGGGAGTTGCCAGCCCTTTTGTTATGCAATTAAACTATACTATAAACTCTTCAGTGCAGTGAGGGGAGGGTCAGGAGGGACTCCTACTCATTGCCTTTTTCCTTGTCTGATTTAACATTTCTTATGTCACCCTGGAATCCTTTGGTCATGTTCCAGAGTCCTTGTGTGAACTAGTGCCATTTAGATGCCTTTTAATGAGGTTGAAAGAGATTGAGGAATGGGTGACTTTTTTAAAGGGTATTTGCATCCATTCCTTTGCAATTCTGTGATAGTTTCCAAAATCTGTTTAATCTTGTCAGTGGTATCTGTTTGCTGTTTGAGGAGGAGACTCAGAGAGATGCATGGCTTCCAAAATGTCCAGTAAATACTGGACAGGTTATTGAGTATTTTTAATTTACTGCATTTTGGATATGTTGGGCAGGGATTCTTTTACGGATGAGTGCAGGCAGAGCTGTTTCACCAGAAATCCAGAAGTACAACCTACTGCGTTTTGGTTCTGGAAAAGCTCTACAGGCTTTCAGTTCATCACAGTGTAATACTGTTCTTCAAACAAATCACACACAAACTCGTATGCCTTCTTTGCAGTCAGTTAACTCCTTTGTAACAGTTGAGAGAGCACTGCAGCAGCAAATCTGGGTCACACACCCTACAAAGGACAAACGACTACAGATGACAAGAGCTTGTGTGTTCTCTGTCACTGAAGAAGAGACTAAAATTAGCTTCTGACTCTTATTCGAATTAAAAATTACCCAAAGGGAAAAGAACTAATTCTCAAAAAGACAGCTGTTACATCTTAAACCCACACAGTCTCAACCACGTATTACACCAACTAAAGAACAGAACTGCAAAAATAAAAACGTGGTAACGAAACTTTCTGGGAGAAAGGGGATTTCGTTTTCCCTAGTGTATCTCAGAAGGGAAATACGGATCAGGTTATTGGGGACTCCAGATGAGTGTTCCTGGGCTATCCTCCATACAGTGCTGAAGCAGCATCTCTCTACAATCTCCAAAATACCACAGTTTTTAGCTGTGGAGTACTTCCATATACACATTGTGTCAAAATAAACCTTAACTAAATGGGTTTTACAAGACCAATGAGTGAATTGGCTGCTAGCACAACTTTGTGCAGGATCAGCATTTTCCACAGTCATTTATAAAAAGTGATTATAGCAGACCAGAGAGTATGAACATTGCTAAGTCGCTGCCTGATGTCAAATGCTGTCAAGAACACAAAAATTTGTTAATATAGTTTTAGATCAAGAAAATAAACCAGACACCCAGCTTAAGGAATACCCTCTATTTAAGGTGTAATCTCTCATTTTGTGGTGCTGTGCTTATAAATCCTTTGCAGCTTTGGGGATCACCTTCTCCAGCAAAGCAGATGTAGTGATTTTTTTTTTATATATATATATATGAATATTAAGGGTTTTTTCTAATGTTGAATGTTTTCCTAAGCAGCAAGGACTATATGAAGGTGAAGGCAGATCACATCCTATAGGAATAAAGCCTTACATACAGTATAAGAACAAAGTACAACTAATAGAAGTGATTGTTACAAGTAGCTTTGCACAAAGATGAATTCCTGTATCCCAGAAAACATTAAACAGCTCTGCTTGCAGTCTTCCTTAAGAGAATCCCTGCCTACCATATCCAAAATGCAGTAAATTAAAAATACTCAATAACCTGTCCAGTATTTACTGGACACTTTGGAAGCCATGCATCTCTCTGAGGCTCTTCCTCAAACAGAAAGAGTTTTCATTGCGAAAGTGAACTCTACCATGAGGTGGTGATGGCTGAAAAAGAGTCAGAGCTGAAGGTGGCACAGCTGGGAGTTTTGCAGCCTCCCAGATTCTGTTTCCTCCCCAGTGGGTGAAACTCTGTGCAGCCATCTCCATGCCTTGCAGGACTGCCTCTCTGAATGGGAAGCGAGGCCTGCAAAGAATGATCACTTGTTCCATAACCCCCTTTTCCATTCTGGAGAGAGATGGCTTCTTTTCAGCCCTCTCTGCTTGGATTTTGCATAGCTGTCTGGTTTGTCTCAGTCTTACGCAATTACTCTCCTTGGTGGAGCTGCTTTAGCCATGATTCTGGTGTGGACAAGTCACTGAAACTTGAATTACCCAGACACATAGTCTTTCTCCAAATAACATCTCATAATTATGGCCTGTGGGCATCTATATCCTCAGTGACATATGTTAATGGGAAAAACATCGTTGGTAAACAGAAGAAGATGCGTGAAGTCCTTGGAGCCTGGCATTCTTAAACAAAATCTGCCTTCTTCTGGAGGACAGATTGGGGTCTGATGTAAAGACAGAAGGACAGCTGGGGAAGGTGGTATCTGTGGTTTTGTTTCTGCTTTAAAATGTTTAAAAGTTGGGGTTTTTTTCCTTGGTTTATTTTGCATTTTAAAAATGCTTTTGTTTACCCTATTTACTTTCCAACATTGAATGCCAGGGATCTGTAGAAAAACCTAGACTAATTTAGTGAAGAAGGTCACATTTGGCTTGAAGGTCCCCTTTTTAGGTCTCTCTGGCGACAGGCTTTATGTTCAACTCAATAGCATTTCTGAATGTGGGTAGCGTAACACAGATAGGGTTTGAATGCTGCAATTAAGAAGTGTGAAAAATTCAGGGGATGTTCTAGGCACCACTAGACAGAACTATATTGATTTAGGAGGAATCCCAAGGAGGAAATAGTTCTTGTCAACTGATTACTTGAAGTTATGGTTATGCTACTGGTGCAGACGTTTATAAATTAAACGGCCAACAGTTGGCATCTGCCACTGTCACAGTGCTATAGGTCATCCTTCCCTTCAAATTGAGTCTGATGCCGGAGTGGCTTACCTGCCACGCAAATAGTGAGGGAGCATTTGGGAGTCAGGAGGAAGGCATATTGTGCTTGGGAGATGTGTACGTAGCCCCAGAATGGAGAGGATGGAGGGAAGCAGTGCCCAGCCCCCTGGCAAGCAGATATTGAGGGACCGCGGTATAGCAGTAAAAGAGTCCCAGGCAAAAAGAGGCGCCCGTGAATGATACCATGACCTGAACTGTCATGTGCTAAATGTTTTCACATGCTGGTGGTTCTTTTCACACTGAAATTCTGGACTTCCTTGAATTCTGTTTCTAAGTTGCTATCTTTCCTTCCTCAGTTCATATGGAGGTATTCTCTACTAAAACAGGGAGGAGGTCGTGTTGGTTCTGGGAAGATTTTTCTCCCTCATAACTTGCCAACAATGCAGCATCTGAGAAGTTTAACATGGAATTAGCTGACATTTTCCTAGTCTCCCAGGAATTCAGGAGTCTTTGAAGAGCAGCCCACCTATGTGGGCTGAAGGTAGTGAGCTAGAGGGATAATAGATTCTGTCTGGAAACTTCTGTGCTGATCCCTAAAACCAGGAGGGAAGGTTTGACATTGCTAATGGTCAGTGGGGACTTTTTTTGCTGTCTGTCTTTTACTGGATAGTTTCAGCTCAGCGTAACTGAAGATGGATTGAAGCATAGTACCTAATCAGGAAGATGTGAAAAGATTTATTTTTCTTTACTTTACAGAAAAGGCCACAGATGGCTCTTTGCAGAGTGAAGACTGGACACTTAACATGGAGATCTGTGACATTATCAACGAAACAGAAGAAGGGTATGTGCTGTTTCAGCAAACTTTGAAAGGTTCATGAATACAATCTTCATCCAGTTGTAGTCAGCATGTGAGGAGGTGCAGCAACTCTTGGGGCACATGGTTATAGTCTGAATGCAGTTTGCCTGTGAGTTGCTTAGTTTTCCAGCTCCTTAGGCTGGAAACTACTGTATGATACAGCACCTTCTGTGGTCAGTCTCTGCTTGGGAGGGCTGGTGTGAAAAATGTACTGTTGGAGAGGGTACTGACTTGGCACTTCTGGGGTTCTTGTTTTCAGCAGGTGTTACGTCTTTGCACTGCTGCAGTACTGTTGATTTCAGCCATTTGAATAGAGAGCTTCTCTGATACATCTCCTTCAGCATCAGAAAAGCTGTGCTGCTTGCAGTTTGCAGGAGAACTGATCACTGGTCTTACGCCCTGGGCCTTTTTCTATGTGGCTCTCAGTTTTTCCTGCTTGATCAAGATCCTGCCTTTTTGGAGGCCTTGGGCACTGCTCTGGTCTTGACTTCTGTGATATTTTGTCTCCTCACACAGTTCTACATGGCCCTAGTTTGGTTGTAGTCAGGTAATCTGAAGTTAACACACATGCTTATGTCCAGCTGGAAATGGTAAAGGATTCCCTTTCCCACAGTATATGGCATGCGAAAAGCACGTCTGAGCTATCTTTTAAAAATGGTGTGTTTCTGCTTCAGTCCAAAGGATGCCATTCGGGCACTGAAGAAGAGGCTGAATGGAAACAAAAATTACAGAGAGGTCATGCTGGCGCTGACGGTGAGTGGGGGCAGGCTGGAATGCCTCAAAAGGGACTTTTCTTTTGTTGTTTTCCTTTTCCTGGCACTGTCTTGAATGTACACACTATTTGTTTTAACAGCCACTGCTCTGCCCTTTTCTTCTCTCCAACTGCCTCCTCGCTTCCTTGGGGAGAGTTGCTGGAACCTTTGCATAGCGTTTTCCTGACTCAATTGATTTCCACTTTTTTGGGGGCTCTTATTCATCCCAAGTACTGACTGAGGAAAATTAAAGTAGCCCTAATGGGTCTGTGTACCCTTTGGGGCTTTCCCTTCTACTCTCATCTCCCAGTGTCCAGCCATTTCTCCACTTCAAAGCAACAGCTGTGGGAATATCTGCAAGTGAGGATGGTGAACTTGCTGCATTTTCAGCTTCCTAAGTAGCTGATGCACAATTTCCCTTGTGAATGGATCTCTGTAGGAGACTTGCGTTAATTTATGCTGATCTAATTTCACTCAATAAAGTGTAAATTATATTCTGTGCATTGAGGCAGCACTGCTAAGGTGTGAGATAATTTGCCAGTGACCTTTCCTACTGATGACTTCAGCTAGGGGTTTCCTGGGTAATGCAGCACTCCTGAACGCATGGTGCTGGGCAGGCTCTGCAGCGCAGCAGTCTGAAGAATGAGCAGCAGTAACTAGATCGAGTTACACTCCTGTGCGTAGGTGATCTGTATGATTCTTTCACACAGCTCTTGTTGCATCTCCCTGACGAAGCGTAACTGTACTTTCTGTCTTCTTGCCATTTCCTATCCTGGATTGTCATTTTGACAGATTACCAAAGACCAGACCATGAGATTATCCATTCTGCAGGAAAGAGCAGAATTCATCAGGAATGAATCCGTGTCATCAGGGCTGATGAAAGTAGCTGAAGTAGGAGAGTAATTACAGACTCCTCAGATACAGAGTCACAGTGGTTATTAGGCATGGCTATAAGGAGAAGTGACGCATTGGATTTATCTCCATGCTAATCATGTTCTTCAGAGAAAAATCAACAGCTGTTCTTCCATGGCAGTTGAATGGCAACTGGAAGGTGCCTCTAGCTAGGTTGCAGGGGGAAAATGTGTCAAAGTATAACCTGTCAGAACATTCACAAGGGAGTGTTTTGAATGACTGAAGATCATTCACCTGAATTCCCAACTCTAAAACATGGCTTATAGCTCAGAGCAACTGGGTCCAGCTGTGTTCCAGGTACATAGAAAATGGTGGAGTGCCATAGCACGATAATATCTCACAGTGACAGAATGTCCTCTGTCTTACCTGCTCTTGATGTGATGCTGTGTACTTCACTGTTCAGCTGCGCAGGTTGGAAAGTTCTGCTTTGAAGAAGAAGAAACTTTGTATGTCTTTACCTTGAAAACAGGCAAACGTAGATCACAAAAATGCCCAGTATGTTAATGGTGGGCGAGGCACTTCTAAATGTGTGTGTAGAAAAGTAAGCTTTTTGGTAAAATTGGGGAAGAAAAGAAGAATTAAGAGTAAAAATGTAATTTCTCCTCTCTCTCCCTCTCATCAAAAGTTTTAAAATTAAAAAAAAACCACAACCAAAATCAGAAACCAACCATATAGGTGCTGTGTATGTGATCAAGCTTTGCTCCAACAATTACTGGTTTTTTTTGTGTGTGTAGGTGTTGGAGACCTGTGTGAAGAACTGTGGCCATCGCTTTCATGTCTTAGTGGCAAACCGTGACTTCATAGATGGTGTTCTGGTGAAAATCATCTCTCCCAAGAATAATCCCCCCACTATTGTACAGGATAAAGTACTAGCACTGATTCAGGTACATGGCTTGTCTCTGCTTCCCTATGTTGCTGCCCGAAATAAGGACTGTCTGCTACGCATCGCTAAACATGCTGTCATCATTAAAAATGTGGAAAGTATTTTATATGTAAAAGCAAACAATATATCCAGATTGGCAGGGAAGAACAGACATGCACATGCATAGACCCTTTATCCAGGGAGAAATGTCTGGATTAGAGGTACCACTCTACTCTAAAACAAGAGGACTTAATCAAAGATAAATGTATGACTTTGCAATTTAACAGTCAAATCTAGAAGCTGGAGACCTGCTTCTGTGATGGGCTTGTCATCTGAGGCCAGGAAATTCTGGACGATTGCACTTTCGTGGTCAGTTGCAGAACACTTACCTTTCTGTGTCTGTTTGCCTGACCGTAAAATGGAGCTGTTTCCCTCCATTAGAAAGCATTCTGAATTCCTTTTAAAGATGGTTATAGAAAAGTGAATGACCATATAGGAGTTAAAATGGTTTTGGTGTCTTTTCTCTGGTTATTGTGCAGTAAAAGTGCATTGTCAGATCCTTGCCTGCAGTGGGGAAGTTCAGACATAGGCCTGTCTGCCACTTTTCCTTCTGTGCAGCGTGACAATAAACAGCCATGTTAATTCCACAAACCATTAGCAACACATGAGGAAACATTGGTGCCTGCCTGGAGGAAATCTGACAATTATAGGAAGCTTTATCACTAAGCTCCTACAGGCTATTGCATACACCAGAGACTAAAAGACACTGCGTATTTAAAATGATACAAACCTGCTGCAGTGTTTCTTGTGGGAAGGTATTTACAAATGTGCAGCATAGTTTTCCACATATACTTCTGATTTTTGTGGCAAAGCATGCAGTTAAATTTCTGCTGGTTTATTTGTTGTTTGGGTACACAGATAGGACATTGTTAGAGCATGACAATGTAAACAAGTGATTTCCAAACAGGAAATATGCTGGGGGGGGGGGGGGGGGGGGCGGGCTTAGGGGG
>JAVKLA010000061.1:16688771-16709973 GCA_034782735.1 Sagittarius serpentarius | reverse complement strand
TCCTTTCTGTTCTATTAAACTGTTCTTATCTCAACCCACGAGTTTTACCTTTTTTCCGATTCTCTCCCCCATCCCACCGGGTGGGGGGGGAAGTGAGTGAGTGGCTGCGTGGTGCTGAGTTGCTGGGGTTAAACCATGACAAGTGTAAAATAGGTCAGTTGACAAGAGCTGGCCATCTGGGCCAACGGTCCAACGCAACAAAATGCAGAGAACCAAACCACAGAAAGCATTTACAAAGTCTTTTACAGTTAACATTCCTGTTTCTGCGGTTTCCTTTAATACTATGATTTATTTTTTTTTCGTAGCCATTGAATTTTTGTGGGGCACATCCGTAAAATGCAGGACAGCCTTGTGCAAAACTCTCTGAACTAGCAGAGACCTGAGTCTGCAAGTCCCTGTTGTGCGGTGCTGTACAGCTGTAGGGACTTGGGACCAAAAATAGCACAGCCACAGTTGCTAGTTCCACTCGCTAGCCTGGGCTCTGCACAAATGCTTGTGCTGCTTCCTGGCTTAGGGAGGCTCCTGTGAGCTCTGTCTGTCTTCTGATCTTTGAGCTTTCTAGTTCCAGCACTGGTGCAAAGGGAGCTGTCTGAGGTGGGCGTGACCTTCATGCGTGAAAGGGGCTTGTTTTTAAGTAACACTTAAAATCTTGAAAAAAGCCTGTTTTGCGCAGAGCTGAGGTTTTGAAGAGTTGGTCTGTGGGAATCATCCCCAGGGGCGGGACTTGGGTCATAGGACTTTCGACATGTTAGACAAAGGCGCTGTCAGCCACATCTGCTGCAGTAGGTGACACGTGATACAGGAGTCTTGGGAAAGTTTAATCTTCCCCTTAATGACAGGCCTGGGGAGTGAGGCACTAAAGAGTACCCTTTGTTACTTGCTCTTAGCACAGGGCTTTGTTTCTCAAGCCTTTAAAAATAAATTAGACTCTAGATCTGTGAATCTGTGCTGTCATGGCAAAGGCTGGAAAGAAGACTCAGTGGCCTCGATTTTTTTGTCTTTGATTTAGTCGTTCAGAGGAGATCGGGGCACACTTTGAAACAAACGCTGGCTTTTTATGTTAAATGGTGTGTGTTTCATGCACGAGCGTGATTCTAAAAGTGGCGGAGTGTAACTGTCACTAAGGCTTAGTCTGGTCACCCATAGTATTTTTTCTGTTTTCCTCCATCTGCGCCTTTGCTGACCGGGGCTAATGTATTTGTAGTCATTATACACTGAAAGGTGAGCTGAGTGATGTTAGCAAGCTATTTGTGGTAGAATAGCTGCACTGGTCTGAGCATTTCAATACATTCCAGTTCCTCCTCTGCTGTTCCAAAAGCTCCACATTCATCATGCCGATTTCTAGTATGGGTACCGAGCTCTGTCAGTGACTCAAGCAGGAGCTCTGGCCTTTGCTGTGAAGCTTTGGATGTAGACGAACATGTGGCTCATAAGCCTTTTGGTGAGAAATACGAGGTGGGAGGTGTCTCAGGTTTCCAGCTAAGGGAGCTGCATTTCCAGTAATAGTAAACACCCACAGTTTCCTAAAATTGAAATTTGGGCTTGAATTTGGTTTTGCTGCCTTTTAAGTCTGCATTTTCCTCTGTTACATTAAGAAAACATTCTAGTTTGCTTGAGATTTCCTGTTGTATTTTGTCCATCTGGGAGAAAACCCACAGGATTGTTATTATTATGAATATTATGGGGTTTCTACTGAAAGAGAGGTTACGTGTGAAACTACTTTTATACGAGGAAAAATTCTAGCCTCAGAGAAGTCATGGTGCTTTTCCTGGTAAGGAAGGAGATTGGAGTGGCCTCAGACAGGCCTTGGGAGGAGGTTGTTCCCTCTGCTTCTTTGAGTTCATGAAAGCTGCGTTTAGGTTTGCGGCCCCAGATGCACAGCTGGCTGGGAAAAGAGTAGAGAAGAGACCAGATCTTGACTAGCCAGACTTCTTCCCCTAAGAAGTATGAGGATTTTTCATCCAACATCATTACTTTTCATTCTTGGGAAGTACCAGCCTATTTGAACGTAGGTTCTGATGATCTTTGAGCTGACCCAGAATGTTTTAAGAAATGAATCTGCTAATCGTTGTTTCTCTTGCCATGTGCTGCCTGGGTAGGGCTGTGCTAGCGTGCATGTGGCTTCTAATTTACATGTATTGCAGCAAGGGGGAGCTGTTAAGTGGCAGTTAAGACTTGCTGTGGTGCTCAGCTTATTTAGCTGGGAGCATCAACCTTGCTTGCAGTTCCTCCTGTCCCTTGGCTAAAAGAATAGTCTATCACGAAGCACTTAATGAAGAAAAAAACAAAAAAAACCAACAAAAACCCAACCAAAAAAAAATCCCAAAGACAAATCCTACAGTGTTTTTCAGGCATGTGTGTGCTGCAAGATCAGATTAGTCAACTTAATATTTGCCAAGAATGCAACTTCTGCAACTATCCTCCCTTTGTTCTGGCTTGGACTTAAAGCTTTCAGGGTTCCCTCTTGAACCAACAAAAACTAAGTTCAGTGGCAAGTATGTTTATTGGTGGCTTTGATAGTCCATGTTGATTTTTTTGTTTTTTCTAAACAGATTTGAACGATACAGATCGGGACGTTCAACACAAAATGCCAGCAATGGAGTAAGTACCTAGCTCCATTCATTATATCAGCAGTTACACCATACTAGCTGTACTAATATCACTAGATTCAGACCTTTTACCTGTCTAACCCTGTGTCCTGCCTGTAGTGGCTAATAGTGGATACCAGGAAAAGAGCGTAAGAATGTGCCAAACTGCAAGTGACGACTTTTAGCTCAGGAGGATGTTAACACTAAAACATCTCTGTGTTCACAATCCTTGATGGATTTTCTTTCCTCTGTTAACTTTTTTGATTGCTTTTGACTCCACGTGGACATTAGGAATTCACAATGTCCTTAAGCAGTGAGTTCCACAGTTTCACTACGCATTTTTACATATTTATGTGGGTATTTGTATATAATAAATATTTTGTTTACATTTGATCAAGTCACTTAATGGGTTTTATTTGAGCCACCTAATTCTTCACTGTGTCTTATGATACTGCTGTTCAGGTTCATTTTCTTCATGCCACTCATGATTTTAGGAACCTGTCTCATCTTTTTCAGCAACCCCTTTCCAAGCTGCAGCATTACAGTTCTTTCAATGAAAACTGTTTTATAGTTGTTATATAGTGTTCAAGATTGCAGTTCATGATGAATTCATATGTGGCACTATTACATTTCCTATTCTGCATTTTTCTAACCGTTTCCTCTATTTGCTTTGCCTGTTTGGTTGCCGCTTCTACTGCAGTGTGATGCAAACTTCAGCACACGCTCTGCATTGTAACATTAGTCACAACAAAGAAGTTTTGTTTCTGAAAACAGTTTATACATAATGTGGAAGGTGGTAGCAAATTCAGTTTGACTTGTCTGATGTTGGTCCGGTGCTACAAGAGGTGGAGAACACAGACACATTAACTAAATCTGAAGAGATGACCTCCAGGAGAGCTTCCTGCTGGGCTAAGCAGTCAAACTGACTTTTTTTGGTGGCTGACCCTTTTTATTCTGCACTCATCACCATAGTATCCAAGAGACTGGTCCATTTGGCAGTATGCAAGAGAGATCATTTTAGGAAGTGCCCATTATTTTTGTGTGTTTCATGTTGCACTGCAAGAAGAAATCTCTGGCATGTGTAACTTGCTGTGTTTCTTGTGTCCCAACAGGTACTGAATGAGGTGACAGAAGATAACTTAATAGATTTGGGTCCTGGCTCTCCAGCTGTAGTGAGCCCAATGGTCGGAAACTCAGCAGCCCCGTCTTCACTTTCTTCACAGCTTGCAGGGCTTGGTGAGTACCTGATCTAAATAGTGCTGATGAACATGAGGCTGCAATGCATGGACTTTTTTGAGCCTAACCAGTCTGTGGGTCTTGAACAACATGCAGGGGCTGCTAGGCAGTCCGGGTGTGCAGTTGCGGGAGCAAGTCTGAGTGGTTGCTGAGGTCCCTGTGACCGACCTGAACACCCAGTACAAGCCCTTATTGCAGTGGGCTGTTGGAATTTACGAGAAGCCATTTTTCACTTGTGGTTCTGCTCCCTTTGGCTCTCCACTACCTGATTAATGTTCCCATGTAGCCTTTGGAAGGTTTGGGTATGTGTCCTGTAGGATTAGGAAGGCTTTCCCACTCCCCTGCACTGTAGCGATCTGTAGTTGGGAACCAGCCCGGCAAAAGGGAGGGATTTATTAACTGAAGTGGAGACTGAAGGAAAGGGTGTAGGTTCTTGTTGATGGTAGAACTTGTATTACTACTTTTATTTCTGCTTAGGTATAGCTTTCCATGAAATCAGTCTGGTGAATGTTCTTGATTCCACTTATACAAATAATATTTGAAATCTCTGGATTAAAGGTTTTATGAAACTGTTAGGTGTTCTACATTAAATCAAACCAAAGGTTGCTTGATAGGATCACTTGATTCGACTGAAGGTTCTCTACCTCTTTCAGTGCTGTGCCAATATCATATCACTTGATTTGAAACTGTTGGTTTCACAGTCAATAGCTGAGAGACAACATTGTGGAGAAGACTAGTATCCATGCCAAAATTTTGGACCATGATAATGAATAGTAAATATCTCAGGATGAAATCGGCAGCAGGTGCACACCAATTCCTAAATGATGGCTTCTCGATGGAGTTCTTCTGGTGTGGTGCTTCCAGAAGGAATAAGACAATCTCTACATTTGTCTTTTAAGAAATGCCTGATTAGCAGCCTCCAGCCTCTTCTAGACAGAACTGTGCTCAGTGCTGCAACTGTTAACTAGATGGTATCTGTAGCTGTCCTGTGCTGTTAAATGACTTCCTCTGTAACCTATATAGTCATGGCAGTGGTGCTTGAATGTGGTTGGCTGTTTCATTGGCTTTCTTTTTTTGCCTCTGGTTGCAGACTTGGGTACAAACAGCGTCAGTGGCACACTCGGCTCTCTACAACACTGTAATCCTCGTGATGACTTCGACATGTTTGCACAGACAAGAGGCAGTTCCTTGGCTGAGCAGCGAAAGAAGTATGTTGGAGTTTGTCTTTAGTGCTGCTTGAGTCACGGCATTGCTGTTTTTGAAGGGCATAAATCTGAAACTTTTTGACTAAAAAAGTAGTTCTGGTGTATTTTTTTGTGCTTTTAATCCAATCCCTACCCTGTTGGTCATTATTAGTATGAGCAATTAGAGAAGTTCCTGCTGCTGGGCAGAGCAGACTGGCTCACTGATGTTATTTGACTGTCTTAGTTAATGAGCTCACTGGAAACTTGGAAATGAACTTGCCTTTACTTCTGCAGATGCTTCCTCTCATAAAAGCTTGTCATCCCATCCACCCGGCCAGTTCTTGAGATACAGGAGCATAAGGGTCCTTCACCTGAAGGTCATAGATAAGCTTTGGTGACTGAATTACTGTCATCAGGGGCTTGGAAACAGAATTACCATCCAGTTAAACTCTCCCTTTGGCCCAGCAGTCAAACTCTTGTGGGCTGTCAAGGCAGTGTAGCTTGCCCGGCTGCCATGCTATCCCTAATTTGTTTATATGCATAAGGCTTGCATCTCTAGAGCTGCAAATCTGGCACTTTCAAGGGCATTTAACAGGTCAGATTATTTTAATGTAAAATAAATCTATGCACTTATTAAGAAATCCTTTGATCCCTGTCAACTGAGATTCAGTAAAAGACACAGGTATTTTTCTTTCATATATTATTTCTTACCTCCTTCTGGTTTCAGATTCTAGAGAATGTAGTGGCTACCAGCAGTCGGAACATAATCAGTGTCTTGTCTCAAACTAAGAAATGTTGTTAAATAGTTTAGCTCAGACCTTAGCAGATTATCAAAACCTTACAAGCTCTGGAAAACTTGAGCCAGCAAATTTATTAGGATCTATTATTTTTGGTTATCAGTATAGCTATTGGTACTGCCTCAGCTGTAGTATCAGTGTTGAGAAGACGTGCTCCACCGTAGAGGCGTACGTTACCACTGGAGATTTCAGGCTGAGCGCCCTAATGTATCGTCAGAAAGGAGATGCATTGCAGAGAGATCTGACGGAGGTCCCTCTGTCTCTTGTGCTAAATGAAGCATGAAACTAGTCTTCCCACACTGCACCTCTGTCTCCTTCTGTGAGTTAATGGAACAAGGAGCACGTATCAGTCCATAATTTCACAAGGGAGGATTGCTATATCTTCCTTGGATTGTACGCTGTGTAAATGGAGCAGCAGCGAGGCAGCGAAGATGTGAGTGTGACTTGCCGCGGTGTGTAGGTGAGAGCCTCTGGGTGCTGTGCTCAGAGCTTGGGAGAATCTGGCATGCTGGAGGAGAAAGTGCTCCTCCAGCTCAGACATGCGGCTCTTCCCAGGGGCTGATTTATTGGCAGGTGTTGGCATCTGCTTCAGCTCATGGTTCACCACTGGACCATACTCTGAGAAATGGTGTTATTGCCTCTGTCACCTGACTGCTGCCATGTCCCTTTTGCATAGCAATTTAAGAAGCTTTTTAAAAATCCAACCCCTGCAAATAGTGCATTTCTTTGTATGCTTCATTGTAGTTGCTTAGTTATGTTTCATCTGTCTTTGAGTCTCCCTCTGCCTCCCCCCAGGCACACATCAAGGTCAGGTTTCCAAATGTCATCTTCAGAGCTTTGCAAAATGTAATCTGTAATCAGGCCTCTTTTCATAGTCACATGCTAGCTCTTGGACACGGTTACGGTGCCTTGTAACCTATTTGCCTACCTTTCATAATGCTCGTCTTACTGGTTTTGCTTCAACATGCTTACCAAAACTGATGGATGCTCTTTATACAGAGCACACTCCTCTTCTTGGAATACACTTAGTGCACTTCAAGTCTTGTTAAGAATGTGCTTTCCGATTTCCAGGAGAGTAAATCAGAGTAGCAAGTGCGTTCTGCATGGGTGACTGCTGGACTTCCTTCTAGTTCTGTGGTTTGTTCCTTTCTTTCAGTGTGACGTATGAGGACCCACAGGCTGTCAAAGGACTAGCGTCTGCCCTGGATGTTCGAAAACAGAACACAGGAGGGGTAGGTCGTTGCTCTGCGTTTTGTTATCTGAAGCCGTGCGTGGAATCCAAGCTGTAGGCAGCTGCTTTGATCGAGACTTCTCATTCCGTATTCCAGCAACATGCTAGTACTGGCTATTTTGAAATTGATACCTAGAAGCAAGTACTTGCTCCGTAATGATCTCTAAAGAGCTGCTACTTAGCACACCAGCCTAAAAGACTTCAAAATCATAGTGGGTAAATTCTCCTGTGTTCTGGCAGCTTGCCTGGGGGGGTCTAGCTCTTTGACTGGAATCACTGCTGGAAAGAATAAGTGGGGAACATCTTGTGAACGCTGGTGTGCATTTGTTTGGTTCATTTTTGCTTATGAAAGTTGTTGCAGCCTTAATCTGCTGGACTTTGCTCTAAGTGCATGGATATACGAGCAATGTACAGGGAGAGAAATTACGTAGACTTCTAATGCTTCACATGCCTTGCCATAACTGCGCTTGCATGCAGTCTGTTCTGTCTGCCCCAGGGCAGGCTCCTGCTATCTTGTGTGGGCAGAAGATGCCCGTGCGCTGTCACCTCACAGCAGCTGGTGCTGGAAACATGTTTGAGAGAGTGAGCTTGGCCAGCTTTGTCTGCATACCTTGGTGAAGGCAGAAATGAAAAGAGCTTTCAGATCGTCCCTTAACCCCTTTCTACCACCCTGCTTTTTAAAACTGTCCTGCTCTTTTGTACTCAGCTGTGTGTAAGTTTTTGGATGACGGTGCAAGTTCAGAGCCTTTTCCTAGTCTAATTTTGGTCCGTGCTGACCACTAGGGAGCATGGCAGAGCCAGTGTAGCATGGGAGAGCCAGTGCAGCATGCACACGCCTCCCTCCGTGGAGAATTGCCTCCCCACGCCTTGGCTGATTCTGCCCTGGTTCTTTCATAAGTTGAAATGGGAGTGCTCAGGGCAGCTGGCATGCCTGGCAGCTTGCGCTCTGAGCCAGGGAGAATTTGCGTTCGGAGCCAGCTGGGGTCAGATCACAGCTGCCTGCCTGCTTTGGCCATAGTTCAGTGGTAGCAGGGCTTCAGCAATGACTTCTTACGGAGCATCCCCCCACCCCACAAATCTATCTGCTTGTTTCTGTCCCTGTGCTCCTGCAAAAAGAGTAGTTTATAACCTAGGTCAGCCCTGTGACCAGTTTCAAGCTCGGCCCTACAAAAACTCATGCCAGCGGTACTGAGGGAAAAGGAGGAAGCATGGGGAGGCAGGGGCAGGAGTGTATTAAGAGGGGTGAGAGAGGAAGCCAGTGTGACAATCCAAACCCCCAGTATCACTGAGCTGTGTTATTGGCAGGACCTGGGAAAGGATTTGAGATTCTGCTCTTTGTTGCTGGCTAACCAAACGCAAGAGACGTGCATTTAGCTACTGGTCAAGGGGGCTGTATTCCCCTGGTGGCCACGGGGTCATGTCCTTATTTATTAACACTTTTGTTCTCAGCCGGTTCTGCTTGAGGCACCAACGCGACGTGTCATTCACACCAGCGTAGCTGCTGCTCTGCCTGAAGTGTTGTCAGTTCAAAGGGCTGTGTCTAAGCTAATCTGACGGTCAAAGTTTTTTGGGGGCAAATGCTTTATGGGTTGTGGAACTTTGGGCCCTGAGATGTTGTAGAGACTTTCAGCCTCTTTTCAAAGGTCCTGATGACTGTATCATGTAATCAGAATAGCTTGTTTTGAAACGCAGTCTTTAAGTAATTGGTGAACACTACTTCTTGTCAAGTGTTGTGAGGCTTGTGGGTGTCTCTTCTTAAAGGAAATAAAATTTAAACTCTGCTAAAGTTACCAGCCCTAGCATGTGTAGCAAAAAACTGGCAGTGCTCAGTAAACGAAAGACATGCATTAATTTGTGTAGAGAGCTAATTTAAGACCAGCTCTAGGGAGGAGCCAAAAGCTTTGCAACACGTTCTTCACACACGTCTTGTTCCAGCACAGTTGTCCAGTGGTAAAATTCAGCACATCCGACGTTTCTAATGTAGTCATTCTCAGAATGGTCTGTAGAGAGACGGCTAATCACGTGGCATTAGCTGTCTTTTAATATGATTTAGCAGCTGGAAACAAGATGAGCTAAAAATACACTGTTTTCTTAATATTGCTTTTCCATGTTGGGAATTGCTTTTGTTGCCACAGAGTTGTTGCGTGATCACAACTGGGAGGAGATTTGTCCAAGAAACAATTCTCTAGTGTTACACAGATAGTAGATGAAGCTGGAGTGATTTCTCCCTTTTTTTTTTTTTTTCTCAGCACACGTACTGAAATGAGACATAAAAGATGTGGCAATGGGGACAGGAGAGGTATGCCACATGTACAGGTATCAGATGGAGGTACATAAACACACCAGTAGCTCTCTGCTGAGCTAGCCCAGTTCTGGCAGGGCTGGTGGGCTGGAACTGCTGCGCTCTACCGGTCCTGAGCAAGCCCCTCGAGAGCTAGAGATGACTCTGCATCAGGGCCCTGTCTCAGGGATGAGATGCTGAAGGACAAGAAGCCATCTTGAGAGCCTTTGTGTTGCTGTGCCATGCAGTCTGCAACCTGCTCAGAGGAACTGGATGCATCAGCGGTCCGTTTAACCTCTGTCGCTCTTCAAGAGGTGCAGTTTGAAAGACTGCCAGAACACTGCAGCAAACTGCCATTACTTACCCTCCTGCTCAACGCCATCATTAGAGCTGTTATACTGTTAGAGTTTAGGGTAGAGTCTGTCTGCTGAGATTAAGGAGGTAAGTAGGGTGTGCTGCAACTCACAGCTTCATAAACAAGGGAAACTCCACAGTGTGTAATACTAGTGTTTCTAGTAAAGTCTGACTGGTTTTAGTGGGTTGTATAGCCTATACTTTTTCTTCTAAGAAGATGACAAACATCAGCCTCACTACTGGTCAGCGATTTTTTTTTTTTATTATTGTTATTATTATTTTTTTTTAATATCAGCACAGAAGAAGTGCTAAAACTCTGTGAACTGTCTGTAGGAAGTGCAGAGGTCGGGTTGAGGTCTGTCCCTCCATGGACAGAGCTTACAGGCAGCAGAGGGGAGTGCAGCTGCTGCTAGAAGCTACCGTAGGCAACTCTGTGTGTGTGTGTATGTGTATATGACGTTTTTAACTTGCTGCTGTTATATTACTTTATTACGGGTTGTTGCTGTGGTTTCTCTCTTTATGGACCTTTCTGTTCTCAACACAGAGGAGAGGTAAAGGTGGGAACTCAGACATGGAGCCCATAGACAAGTGGCTAATTACACAAGGAATGGTGAGGACTTCACCAGTGAAGCGATTCCTACTGCCCACCCCAGTCCCTTTACCTAGAATAACCATCCTCCATTCACCTCTCGTCCTGCCCTACTGAACCACTTGAAATCAGACAGTACAAGGAGTTTATTTCCCACCTGGGGCAAAGGGAAAGATTTGCACCAATTTCTGGTCTATACAGCACAAAGGCCCGTAACGAACTGAATCATTTGTAGGATCCCACATCACCTTCAGAAGGCCTGGGGATCCAATTGGTTCCTTATACTGTCTTGATTTATTTATGCAGTATCCACTTTTCGAGGGATAAACACAAGTCTCAAGGATCTTGTTCATAAAGCGGACACTTTCTATGTGTCTTTAAAGCAGCCTCTTCTGGTAGTGCTTAACTTTGTGGTCTGGAATAAACATACAGAAGTTGTAGGATCATACCTAATTGAATTGAGTAACGTAGGGATAGTTCTTTATGAAAGGAAGGGAATGGGAGAACTGCTACCCAGGTTGACATCCTCCACCTCACTGGCATTAGGATTCAGACTCCGAAAGGTACAATAGTGTCTCTGGCTGTAAGGATTTAATTCCCATGTCTAGTGATGCCAGTGCTCTGATAAAATCAAGCTTCTGAAGGATCACTGAATCTGTGCACATTTTGACCTTGTTTGAAGTTGTCCTTCATCAACATGCTTGCAGAGAGAAGTTCAAAAGCCTGCTTTATCTGCAGAAGTCAGAGGTAGGTAAAAAATAGCCTCAGCTATGCCTTAAAGCCAGGTTCTAAGACCAATTTTGTATTTTTGGACGACGTAATCCATCACTTCAGGTGTTTGAGATTAGTACCAATAATGTGACCTAACTGTACAAAGTCCTTCTGAGACAGGCCTGAGTGTCACAGAAGGGTGCAGTGCAGAAATCCCTTCGGGCTCGGGTACGCTTGCAGTGCAGCTTGTGGGGCTGGGTGTCAGGAGGCCCATGGAATGGGAATGCCTCACTCCAGGGAGAGCCTTGAATGTCCCAGACTAAGCTGCCCAGTGCTTAAACTCTCCGAGATGTTTCTCTTTTTAAGGTTGAGAAAATCCAGAGTGTGCAGTATCAAAGTGCACCAACTCTGTGAAACGCTTTGCATTTATTCTTCTAGGCTTAGGGCTAATCCACATTATTTCTGAGGGCCAGCTTGTGAATTTGTCAGAAGTTTGCATGGCTGATGCATGCGCAGTGATTGGACACGTGCATATATACAGTCCTATCTGCCTGCCCATGCAAGCACCCAAAAGCAGTTCTGTGCCTGCTAGCAGACGTGGGTAGGCCCAGCTGTAGGTACCTATCCTTGAGAGCCAGAGTTTCCGTTCAGTGCTTGTCAGAGACCCGCAGCTCGTAACACGAGAGTGAAAAGCCATAAAGTGAGCAGTGCCTGCTTTGCCTCTGATACTGTTGATTGTGGTTCACAGAGGCTCTTGCTGTTCGGAGGCTCTGTTGCAGCCAGCGATGTACTATGCCACTGTTAGATGTTCATCCATAATGAATAATCCAGTGATTGAGTTAGTTCCTCTTCTTTGCCTTTCCACTGTTTACAAGAGCAGGGAAGCATGAAATCAGCACCCCTGCTGTTCACACCACTCACACCACTGCTTTATTAAAAAAACAAACACAATATTCGTTCATTGGCTTGTGGTTATTCAGTCTGGAAAAAGGATACTGCAGCATTCATGGAGGCATACGGATTTGGGGAGGGAAGGGGCTCTGGCTGTCCAGCCAGTCGCTGCTCTTGCAAGCCTGTCACCTTGTTTGTATGCTAAGTATGAGAGAGAAATACCTAAAATAAAATTAAACTAATCATTAACTCAGTTTCTCTCTTAACTGGCTGTAGTTCTTAACCATACTTGTATTAATACAACTCTGTAGCATTTGCAATACCAGTGGAATAACTAGCATCCCAGGTATGAACTTGATGTGCACATTCTTTGGTAACTTTTTGTACTTTTGAGATGAGAGGGAAAAGAGGGGTGAGCTGGCATTGCCATTACCTGTGCCTGTACAACACTGAGACCACTGAAAGGGTCTCCACCTGCCAGAGTGGTACTCGCACCCCTCATGACCTGATGTTGTTCCTTCCAAACTGTGATAGATGTAAGCTTAGGGTTGAGTTCTTCCCACTCCATTTCTGTGCATCCCCGTTCACCAACACGCCTTTGCAGAGGGAGGCTCATTCAGGGCTCCGTGTGTACTCTCCCAGTGAATTTGGCAGTGTTGTTTCCGTTTCAGCTTTGTCTATAGCTCAGTTCCGCTGGCAAGGGGATGCTGGGACCATGGAGACACAAGCCACACATCTATCCATTCTAGCTATGCCTACAAAACTAACGTAGGCAAAATGATATAGGCAGAAAATGTTCCTGCTTCAAACGTGACTTAGGGATGCTAGCTGAGCTGTTCCAGTACCAGATCTGCTTGCAGTGTAAGGTCTGGGGTTTTGCAAGTTAGGCCATGCAGGTGTCATACAGGGGTCTGTATCAGCAGCTTTTAGGGGCAGCCTTTAGCACAAGGCCACCACATTTTAGTGCAGGTAATTCCAGTTCCTTTCTCATGAGTTTGGGCAGCTATTGAGATTTGCATGAATATGTTCATTTGTTAGAATCATCTGTCATGCCACTTGCAGGCCAAACAGATATTTGTTACGAAAGTGAGAAGCAGGTGTTACTTAAGCCACCACGTCAGGACAGACATTATTTGGGACAGTGGCAGGGGAAGAATGAAACTGAACCAGAATTCACAGAAAGTGATACAAACAGCTTTCAGCATTGCGTCTTGACCACCAGCAGCATGCCTGGCTAGAGAGGAGTTTCCTCTCTGTAGTAAAGATAAGTGAGTAAAGATTAAATGAAACCTTTGCGGAGATGTTATTAATTAGTAACAAAGTGATGTGCCGCTATGTATGCCTTCAATAAAGAGATAGGATCCAAGGTGTGGAAATGATTTGGGTAACATGAGACTGTTGAAATACGTCATCTTCTTTGAGACTGAAGTGCTTGAATTGTGGACAAAATGAGAAACAAACGTGTGAAGATCTCTTTTCTTCTGTGTGGTAGGACCCCTCTCCCTTTTGAAGGCAAGCAGGCGTGGTCCCTTGTTCTGAAGACCACGTGGGTTTCATTACCTGTCCAGCCACGGCATTTTACAGAGCTCTCTACAAGGACAATGGGATACCACACGTGAAGGAAGGCTTTCGCTGTCTGGACATGTATGTCAGATCCAGATTGGCTGGTTGTTGTACGGGCACAGCAGGCTGTGTTGGGGAACATACTGCACCTGAGCTCTTCCCTTCCCCATCTATGCAATGTATAAACACAGTTACAAGTAGCTAGTTCAGTCCTTACATGCAAAGTCAAATGTATTCTAATATTGAGGCCAGGCAGCTATTTCAAGATCACAACAGCTTTAAACAGATGGTAAGACGGTAGTAGTAAGCTGAAGTAGACTGGTAGTGTGCATCTCAGCGCTCCCGTTCTGCTGCTGTAGGAACGACAGAGCTTTCTTTACTATTGCTAACTAACGGGGGGGAGTGAATAGCAGCTAACCAAGTATTGGTGTCGGCTTTGTTAAACATCTAGAAAGAAGTGGAATTAACTAAGCTACTACAAGACAGTAGTCTAGCAACAATTAGCATGAACCTTGTTAAACATTTTAAGAACGTTAATGAGCTCAACTAGAGACCTGAATTGTCATTTCATACCTGCTGCTTTTCCAGTGGGATCATTTTTAATAGAAATAAAATGTGATAATAATAACCTTAAGCTGTCTTTTTAAGGGTAGAATATTGGATTTTATGACTTCTGAGGAAATATATTGGCAATACTCTGGCTTTTGATTGCTAGTGAGAACACCAACACAGTCTAACTTAGATAACTACGAACTTCAATTCCAGGTTCCTGTGGGTTTTGTGGGATTGAACATTCATTTTTGTTCTCCCACCCCTCCTTTTCCATTTCCCTTCAACAGGACTGTTGAGATGATCCCATTTGTAGGATTTTCCAAAGACTAAATAAAAAAGGAATTTGAACTATAAACCCAACTTTTAATTAAAGCCAGTTACTTAAAGTACCAAAAAATATTTTGAGACTTAATTTTCATTTACTTAGAGTATAGACTTTTTAAAAAGAAATCACAATATCGTTACAAAAACAGCTCTTGCAGCCAACACTGACTATCTAGGGAGCTGTCTTGCCAAGACTGAGTGCTTCACTAGACCGTGTATGTTTGCATAATCAAAGTATTAACAAGACAGTGTCCCATTCTGGAGCCATTTCCATGTAGTCTGTGGCTGTCACTGCTGTTTGTTCCCAGAAACTGTTGTCTTTTTTAATGTGTAAACTAGCTAATTTATTTTTACATTGCTTCTGTTGTGTTTTAGGGGATTAGTTTTAACAAAACTCCCCTCCACGTTTTTCAGTTTAGGGCTTCTGGAAGGGGGACACTTGCCAAATACACAACTGACTGGCAAAAAATGAACTTCTGTGTGTGGTCAGTGTCAAATGAAATATAAATGGTACAATGTTATAGTTAAAATATTCTAAAACCTCTGGTTACTCTTGAGTGTTTCCCCCCTGCTTTATTCTTGAACAAATTAAACCTGATACATTTAACCCATGTTTTATGAGGAAGATGGGGCTCAGTCTAAGGAAGGTAAATTGGAAGTTGGAGCATGGAAGGAGCAATAGATACAAGCCCTTGGCTCTTCTGTATGTGTGCTGGAAGATGGGGGAAGCTTTTTAAAAGGTCAGTGCTGAATAGCAAATGGCTGACGTGCTCAAATGTTTATCTTGCAGCTCTCTCTGCTTCTTATATATGACCTGTGAGAAGTGTTCTTGCACTTCTGAAGTTTTTGTTTGTTTGTTATGTAAAGTAGGTCTGGCTGAAAGTAGAATTCCTTTTTTTTTTTTTTTTTTAAACCTTACAAAACACAGTGGCACAGACTCCTATACTGCTGAGCTGTTCTTCAAGGACTCCTGCAAATTCAAGAGTCCTGCGATTCTCAGGAATCCATTACTTGCTCAGTCATCTGTTGTGTTTTCAGGATAACCAACATCTGAATTACTGTTCCTCCTAATACAGGGACCGCAGTACCACCACGCTTTTTAGAACTCTGCTCTTACTTTATTCACAAAAAAGCAAAAACCCCCTGCTTTTTTCCTCCTCCTGTCCATACAGATTTTCTTATCCTTAAAGAAATGTAAGTACCTTTCTGAGCTGCAAACTAGCCAGCAGCTCTGAAGGCTACACCTTCCAAAGCATTACTTACTGTGTGCAGCATTAAGCAATACAGGAGAGAGACAGCAGTGAAACTTCTGCAGTAGGTTTTAGGTTGCTGTAGGCTGAATAAATTCATTGCTTTGTATCTCTGAAGCCAGTATTTTCCAAAGCTGTTAAACTAACAAGTCAGTTCTACAAGATGCAACTTGCCCTTGGGAAGGAACGCGTTGGAAAATGTCTACAGAGCCCTCCTCTCATTAATGGCCATCTGGGCCAGCTTGCAGCAGTTTCAGGACACTGCGTTAGCATTGTACGTGCATGATTCACCTCTCCATTGCAAATTAAAGAGGGGCAATTATCCTAAATCTGGCCCATTCCAAAGGAAACTGCAGGAACTTATGTTCTGTTTGGAATCTTCATGTTTTAGCTGAAAGCAAAATGACAGCTTGTACCTCTGACCCTTCTTGGATCCATCACGTGCACTTTGTCCAGCAGCCTGCGGAGTCAGAGCCAAGCCATCTTCCCGGTGCCTCTCTTGTGGGTGATGCTTTGGACTGAGCCCTGGATTTCCAGTTCTTTGTCACAACTAACCCACCTTAGCAGACCTCACCTCAAGCAAAGGCTTAACTGACCTCCTCAGTGCAAAGGGCCACTTGATTAGAAAAAAATTCTTGAGGAGCTCTGCAAAACAGCATAAGCCTGTGCTACTGCCTCTATAATTCAGCATCTGTCTGTCTTCCTCTGCTAGAAGCCCCTGAGAAAACTCTATCTCCCAGCGAATTCATCTGCAGAGCCTCTTTCACCTTCTTCCCCTGAGAGGTTTCAGGCAAAGCTGTGGACAACCCCTGACACCTTCTTTTCCTAGGAGAGCCTCCCCAGCACTGCGAGATCTCGTCTGCCAGCCCTGCTGCTCGGCCGCTGTGCTCTGGCCTAGAACCTGCGTGTCTGACATTGCTTTCCAAGTGTTTTTCAGGTTGTCCTTACGAGATCTATTGTGGAGTTTTCCTGTTTACTTCTGCAGCCCTCTGTTGTATTTAAGCAGCGTAGTTAAGTCAGGAAATTCTACACCTAATACGCAGTAATTGCCCTTCGCTGACCCAGTTGCCTGTAGCGCTTTGTGAAACAGCTGCACCTCAGCACTCGGCGCGCTGCTTCTGCGCTGCCTGTTGCAGTTGGACAACATAACATGAGCGGTTTTATCACAGGAGGAGAGGCAAACTTTCCATGCCTTCTTGTTAAACCATCCGTGGAGGCCTGATGGGCAGGCTCTGGTGAGCCTTGCTGCAGCACTGCAAGGCGCTGCTGGTGCTGGAGCCTGAGCCGGACCAGAGAGGAGGACCGTGTGCTGTGCTTTTCTCCTCTGCCTGCACCAGGAGCTGCCGCCCCATCCTTCTCCTCACCTTCATCTTTGAGGCTCCACACTTTGCACTGGCTCACGTTGGGTTCTGCCGCCTCCGCTGAGAGAGGGTCACCTTTGGCAGAGGAGTGGGGCCAGGGAGCCGGGACGCTTTTGCTTTAAACTGGTGTGCCGAGGCTTGGCAAGGCTCGGTGGTGCAGTGGGAGGAGGATCTGGAAGGAAACATGACTGTGTACCCTGGGCTCTGACTGCCTCCACCTGCGGAGAAAATCAAATTGTTTTCATAGGAGTGTTGCCTGAAGAATTTGAGCCCCTCTTTTTGCTAACCCTTCACTGTGGCTAATACCCATTTTAAAAAATAAAAGGTGTAAATTTAACATTTCAAAACCTAACTGATATCCAGTATTCTACCCTTAAAAGCTTTTCACGATCAAGATTAGAATCATCAGTCCATCTTGATGGTTTTAATATGTGGTCGAGAAGTTACCCGTCTTACGCTGGCTTCAAGTCACGTCATTCCCCATAATCTTTCTCCTGGTTTTTTTTAGCCTTGTTGTTCATAATTTCCTTTCCAAGTGTTTCTTTATTTGAAATGCCATTTATATTTTGTTGCCTTTTTTTTCCAGCACATCTTACATCTTTGTTTTTGTTTTGTTTTTAATCTTATTTCTGGCGTTTTCCATCGCTCTGTGGCCATGATTGTGGATGTGTTTTGGTTTTTGCCTGCCTTGCTGTTCTCTCGCTGCACTCCCTAGATCCCTGTTGCACAGTCCTCTGTCATGGATGACATTGAGGAGTGGCTCAGTACCGACTTGGTGAGACTCTTTATATTTTCGTTTTTCACATGGGCAGTAGCACTTGTACAGATAACTTTCAATGCATTGCTGAGTGACTGGTACTTCTCGTGATGGGAGGCAGTGAAACTTCCAAATCATGTAGCTTATTTCCCTTTGAAGGGAGTACCTAAGCAGGAGGAGATAGCATCGTGTTCAGTAATTCAATCAAAACGTTTTTTTCCAAGTTGGTTTTTTTTTCACTTCTCCATGTTAACATCACAGAATAGCATGCGTTCCAGAAATCATGTGTTTCTGGTCCCCATATAGGAAAGCATTTAAACATGTGCTGAAGTTTACCTGTGTTCCCCACCAGACTTAAAGCACATGTTTAAGGCTGCATTAACTTTGATAGGATCTAAGTACATGCTTACGTCGAGGCATGCTTTTAAGAGATGCTGGATCAGGGCTTAGACTCCTTTCAAATCAAGATGTCTTTGTTAAATTGGCAAGCAATCTTTATATGTTTCATAATAGTAATAATAAAAATTTATAACAGTCTCTCTTCAATGTTTAGAACTTTCAGTTTCTCCTAAATGATTATTGTCTGGTAATTATTAACCAAACAAACAAAAGACAGAACTAAAAGTAGCTTTTCCTTCATTCTGGAGTTTGTTTTGCTGTACCAATACACATTTGGTTTAAGCAGTGGTACAGCTAGTACACATTTATTCCCGTCTTTATTTTTTTTTTAATGTAAGCATCTGACTCAAATTAACCACGTGCATTTTGGGACAGGCGGTGAGTTGTGTTTCAGACTGTTCTTTTAAACATGATTTTAGTGAACTGAACTGTTTCCTTGTGGTCACCATATCCCTAAGGATCGTCTCCTTCCATTACTTCTTATGACTTCAGATACTGTCCGTAGATCTCCCTACTCCTTAAGGTCTCCCCCAGCCCCTTGCTATTGCCTGCTCGGCTCCTAGCTGGGAGCTGTGGGGTTCAGGCTTTGCTCCCCAGCTCTGGCAGCAGTGCCGCAGGCACACTCCAGCACGTCAACCCTCCACCCTGGCACCAGAGCAGCTGACTGTACTGAAAGGAAGAAAATGCTCCTGCTCTCCAAAGCCTCCTGAAGTGCTTAAACAGATTCTGGGGTTCAGTGTTAGAGTTTGGCAGGCTGACTGGCTGTCTTTGAAATGACACTGGTTTTCAGCTGCAGGTAGTTTTTTCAGGCCTCAGTACAGTCAGTCATTTTCAAATTTAATTACAAACTGGCCTCATTTTGTTAAAGAAATATAGTATATGTAGCATGTCCACTCTGCTTAAACAATAAACTTTTGTCTTTGCCATTTAAATTAACTTAGCAGGAGATAAGATCTTATGGAGAGAGATCAAGGTAGCTCTGTATATCTGTCATCCCCTAGATAGTCTTGCTCAAAAAGAGCAAAGCAGAGAAGTGCTATGTAAATGCCTGAACAAGCCTGGGCATCCCACGTGCTGCAGCTGTGACTGTACTGGCTTCCCTTCTCCCGGGTACTTCCATCCCCATCCTGACCATGTGTGGGTGCAGCATAGACATGCACTCTCAGAACGTTTGGACTGGATTTTTGCTTTTCACTCTGAGTTCCCCCGCTCTTTTTTTTTGTTAATGGTTCATTTCCGTTCCCTGCTTCCCAGCTGTGGAAGCTACAGATTAGGTTAGCTAATCGTTATTTCCTTGCCATTTTTGGGGTACATTGGAACAAACAGTACCTCTGCATGTGAAACAGTGGCTGCTACGTGTACCTTTGGAAACCTCTGTGCAGTAAAAAGCTAGTAGATGCTATGTGGCTTTAATGCTCAGGCATTAAAAACCTTTGTGAGGCCAATCGGTATGTTTCCACTTCCCTGGTAGAGAAGCCAGGGTATGGACAAATACTTTCCTTTTTCAAAGCAAGTTCAACATGAGGTTTCAAGTAGTATTTTCGTCCATCTGTACCATCCTGATAGATTGACAAGGATGCCACATCCTTGGACTTTTAATTTCCTTATTAGAGCACTGTTGGAAATTCGCATGTTGAAATGCGCACAGCCAATAGAAATGCACTGACCCCCTGGCATCCCAGCCTTTGTATCTCATGGACAGATGCTAACTGGCCATCAGTATCCTTCATCCAGCCCACCCTAGTCTTGTCTTTGTACAGCATGGATGCCAAGAAAGCTGCTTTATTTTTGTATGAAATCTAAAATGAACTCCCACAGTAGGAACATTGGCCCCAAACTATTTTGTGGCAGGTGTCCTTTGTGAGCTAAAAGTGCGTTTTATTTGAAGACACAATGTAAACAGCAGTCCTGACTTTTTAAAGGACTGAGTGACAGAAGAGATGGCATCTTGTGCAGTATTTGTGTGACTCACACAGCTCAGTTTTTGACCAGGCCTACTGTCTGAAGTGGAAACAGCACTGGACTGCCATTCAGGTCCAATGGGGAAAGTTTAGCTATCCACGAGCAATCTTCAGAAGCATCTCTAGTGCTCGTCCTTTTGCTCTGCAGCGCAGAGAAATGTCAGTCACCACTGGCCTCCCGACATGGGAGCTGTGTGATTTCCACAGGTCGCCCTGCTCAGATAGTTAGCGTGTGGAAAGAATTGGTGGAAACTGTCCAGTTGCATTAAATGTGTGTAGAGAATAATAGTGAAGGTGAAGCGCTGCCTGTGTGTTCACACCCTTTTTTGTTCCAATTGCAGAAAGGAGACGAACTGGAAGAAGGAGTGACCAGTGAAGGTAAGCAGAGATTCCTGTGGCTGTGAGCCATTCTCAGGTTAGTGCGCAGACTGAATTACTGCTTTGATCCCTGCTGAGATGCTGACTTCTCCCAGCCTGATGTTCCCCAGCAAACGCTTCTGCACTCGAAAGGCGCGAGGAGAGCATTTCAGAGCAAAAAGTTCGTATTTATGGTGTGAGGAGCCCTCCCGCCTGTAAGTGCTTTCCTGCCATCTTCCTTGGCTGTGCACTGTGTTTGTGCCGGCAGGAATGCATCCCCAAGCTGCTCAGCCCTTCAGAATGATGTTTCCCTGCTTCTGTCACAGCCGATGGTGTAGCGTGGGTTTGATTCCCTCTGTTGCCTGAGCTAGGGTGTCTCAAAGGACGTCTGTACCCTTTCCTGAGGCAGTCAGGCTGTACAAGTATGTGTACCTGCGAACACAACCCGATGGGATGCCAGGCGCTGGAATTTCAGACCCTACTAAGCTCTGTCCCCAGGGCTAAAGGTACAGCCCTGGTTCTTACCTGTCTTCCTTCTTTTTTTTGCATTGCAGAGTTTGACAAATTTTTAGAAGAGCGAGCCAAAGCGGCGGAGATGGTTCCCAATCTTCCATCCCCTCCCCTGGAAGCCCCCACCCCTCCGACAAATCCTTCCAGCAGGAAAAAGCAAGAGCGCTCGGAGGATGCCCTCTTTGCACTGTGAAGTTTGCTCTTAGCCGCCCTCCCACCCCCGTGCTCTGCAGGCGAATGTCGCTGTACAGCCACTTTGTCCTCCCACAGTACTTGGCTAACAACAACCCCCTTCCCCCCGCCTTC